>OU911085.1:1505365-2725782 GCA_918358865.1 Melinaea marsaeus rileyi
AAAATGGGATTCAAGTTTCTTCTACTAATTTTGATAAAAGGGAGACTGTAACTTGATCATATTAGATATTTATCTAACCTGATTGCTAAAGTACAAATATTTTATTAGAAAACTGGAAAAAATGGAAACAAGTTTTTGGTATAGCTCCAAGAATGAAACGTCTTAATTCTTCTACAGCAGTAATGTAATACACACAATTTAAAATAATTTATGATAATGAACAAGATTTTTTTCTTTTACAGACATACTAAATGCGAAAAAATTTACTATTTCCAGTAAAGGTATCTTCTTGTTATGGGTTTTGTATTTATTTCGGAGCAGTTCTTTTATTCTATTTCAAAAATCTCGGTACTAAATACTAATAGAGTATAGAAAATAACGTGCATACGTTATTTTGTAAAAACTTAGATACTTCTGCATAGATACACTATGTTAATCCGATTGTAAATAAAATATTTAAATGTTATTATTCATTAATATATAGTAATTTAAATACAATGTCTTCTGCACAAATCCTATAATAATCACTACGACTAAGAATAAGAATAATTATGAATTCGTTTTCCATACATTCGAAGATTTTCAATTTTTTATGTAAATAAATAATACTGAGATCATTACCCTGCTAAATGTACCTTTTATCGATAATATTATGATAGTTAAGATAGAGAAGGCTCACTTCTGCATTTTTATTCTTGAATCAGGGATTTGAATTTAAATATTTTTTATATTCGCTGTTTTCACTTTATTTGCAAAGGCAAATATTTGATTTATGGTATCTGTATCTATTCAATCCTTCTTTGTAAAGTGAATTTTGAAATTAAGTTATGTGTCTGTCTACTTATTATTCATAAGATGCAACTTATTTTTATCTAAGTCCTTCATTAATTGTAGGAATCCCTTTACTGTAAATGAAATTGATAATGTTCGTAGAAAAAGGCTTTATATTCAAATAGAGACATTGCCCTAATAAGCAGTTATTGTAAAGCGAACTTAAACTGAGTAATGGCTGAGACTGGTTAACAAGTTTTTAAAGCTTTGTTTGTTCAAAATGATAATATTAAATAGCAATTGATTTTGACGATGTTATTAAGAAAATCGAGTCACGCTTCTAAAGAATTTGCGGAAAGTGTCTCTGCTAATTGCACTAAGCTCGTTGTATGAACGTAGTTTCGTTGTTTGTTGAATTTAAAATCCTTTAATAATAATAACCTTACAGTAAATATATTCAAATCAAAAAGTCTTCATAAATGTTGATTGTTAGGAAACAATCTTTTATCCCAAAATTGTAAATACGTTTCTTTAACCGTCTGCAAAATATACTAGTTTTTTTAACTATCCTTAAACAAATGTAGTCTAAAATTAATCTGGTATATGATTTAACTTAATACGTTACGTTACGAGAACATGGATGACCATGTCAGAGTCTACGCGTGCTTCTACAGGTCCCATAGTGGTAATGCAGAAACAGATCAACTGTTGGGCCACGTTCAAGCGAAGATTGACGACCTGCTTTCTCAGACTCCCTCCGCCGAAGTCGTAGTCCTCGGGGACTTCAACGCGCACAATACCGAATGGTTAGGGTCACGTGCAACCGACTACGCGGGGAGATCTGTGTTTAACTTTGCTTTGGTAAATGGTCTGTCCCAACTGGTAAAGACGCACACTCGTCTACCGCATGTGGACAGCCACACGCCCTCTTTGTTGGATCTTCTGCTGAATACAGATCCAGGAAAATCCCAGGTCCTGTCCGAGGCTCCTTTAGGGTCTTCTGATCACTGTCTGGTACGGAGTGTAGTGCCCATTCAACGTCCAGCTCAACCCATCATGTTTGACACTACAAGTTAGCGAATTGGGATGAAATGCCCATTTTTTTGCATTTTACCCATGGGGGCCAATTTGTTTCTCTTCCAATGATCCCAGTGACTGCGTTGCAGCTGTAGCTGATGTAATACTACAGGGCATGAAACTATTTGTATCAAGCTTTGTGGTACCATCAAAAAACGGCGTATACTGCTACCTCCAAGGCCAGCAACGCACTTGTGAATCCTCGGATGTTGCAAGAGCTCATGTGCAGCGGTGATCCCATATCTGGTAAGCTCGTTTGCCCACCTCTAACAAAATAATAATCATAATAATAAAATGACGAATATTATTTTATGAATTGAAACATCAGATTAATTCGCTCTCGGAAATACAACCAACGGAACTGATCGAGATCTAAACATTCAACGTTAAATTTAAAAAGAATTTCAAGAAATGACAATTGTTAGAAATAAGCTTGAGAACTAAATAAAAACGTTTTACTGATAAAACTATTTGCTTTTAAATTTTATTTAAATGTTAAATTGAAATAAACAACTCACATACTGTTTGTGTTAAAAAAGTTTTTTCATTTAATAGATTGCTTTATTTCGCCCAATGTTAATTATCGCGCTGACTAAATAATGATTCCATGGCGCAAACTTCAAATGGGTTGAAAATTTATAAATATATAAATGTTAATGAAACGCAATTTTGAAGTAGAGTTTATTTGTGAATAAAGACGAAAAATAAAATGGATACAGATATAATAATAATATCCGTGTTCTTACTGGTTTTTGAAGAGAATTAAAATCTTAGTTTTGATAATTGACTTTGAATTTATTTACAAATAAACTAAATATGAAAATATCTATTTATTATAAAACTTGTGTCTCTATGGAAATAGAATAATGATTGTACAATTTATTATAACGAACAAGATTTTTTTTGTTAGGAATATACAATAAATTTAAAGACCGACGCCTTAATCCATGACAAGAATAATACTGGATGAGTCAAATGTCCTATATCCAGTAAACGTACCTTAATGGTTTTTGTTTTTGTATCAGGGCAACTGTGCTATTTTATTTTTAATATCTTTGTTTTAACAATAATAATATAATCTTTAGAAAATAAAGTATACAGATAAACTATGTAACTCAGGTTGTAATTCAAAATATTTCAATTTTATTACTCTTGAGTAAATAATAAATTCAACAAAATTTCTATTGCACTAAATATACGATAATTATAATTATGTATTGATTTTATATATATTCCAATATTTTCCAAAGGATAACGATCTGTACATAAGTATTTTTAGTAAAAAAATCGTAGAAAAGCGTAATCCTGCTAAATGCATCTTTTATCTACTCTAACGACAGGAAGACGATAATATTATAATACTCAAAATAGACAAGGCTTACACCGACATTTTTCAAATCGGCACAGATATTTGAAGTTGAATATTTTATATTCGCTCTTTTCACTTTATCTGAATTTATTTGATCTTTTGTAGCTATACATCTCTACATTCTGACCTATTCTTGCAAAGTACATTTTGAATTGAAGCTATTTGACTACTTATTCTTTAGAAGATACAACTTCCATCCGCCAATTATAGGACTTTTGCTTTGGTTCACATTGACAATGTTCCCGACTAAGGGACTAATCATTTAAGTAAAGCTATTGCTTTAAGGTTAAGCAGTTATCGAAAAGCCAACTTACCCGAATGGAATAAACGTCTACAATATTCTAAATGGTGGCTGAGACCGCTTAACAAAGTTTTATAGTTCTGTATGTTCGAAGACGAGAATATAAAACAGCGATCGATTTTGACGATGCTATTAAGAAAATCGAGCCACGCTTCTAAAGAGCTAACGCAAAGTGTCTCTGATAATTACACTAACCTCGTTGTTTGAACTTCATTTCATTTTTTATTACTCTATTATGTTAGGTTTTATTATAATTGACTGAAATTTTGTAGGAGTTAATTTATAGTACCGGTTTATTGTATTTGTAAATCCCTTTATATCCATAACTTTACTGTAAATAGTTTTCAATCTTATTTTTCTTTCTTGGTATTAAAAAATCTTCATAAAATGTTTGGTTAAAACCATTTTGTTATAAAAAACTACAAATCAAATTGTATAAACAATCTGCAAATATACGAGTTTCTGAAATAACTTTAAAAAATAAATCCAAATTAATTTGGTACATGATCAAACTTTTTACGTTTAGGTTTTCTATTAACAAAAAAAGTGTTTGTTTAAAATATTTAATAATAAAATTTTATTGTACTCAATTTTAAACAGCTTTGTATTTCAAACAAATCATGGAATTTCTTAAATATGAAGCGAATCCAATAAAGCATTTCAAATAGGAGTAAAACGTAGTAAAGGTTCTAAAATGCTCACAATAAAAATAGAAATGCTAAAGAATCAAACGCAGTTACCAACAGGAATGAAACGTGAAAAAGACAATGGTATTTTCAGATTTAACATCGTCAACTTTTATATGCTTATGGAAGAATATGACATCAAGTGTATAAGGTTACTATGGAGACATCAATGTATAAGCCATTGTATTATACCCTCAAATTGTATAAAATCTTTATAATCTATCTTTTATTAAAATAGCTAACATTTAATTAATACGTTTTATTATTTAAAACTAAAAAATATTTTTATTGCAACTTAAAAAGTTTACCTACATTTGTTGGATTTAAACCAATGTTTAAATCCAACAAATGTAGGTAGTTCAAGTACGTAGTCCGAAAAAGCTACGGGTCATGAAGGTGAGGATACAAGAAATGACATGGAGCTTTTTATGATAAGTAATTGTCCTTATTACAGTTTTGACTATATTGTCCGAAATTTAAAATTGGGACTATAAAAAAGTTTTCTTTAATTATAATTCTATAATATGGCGTTTAAGTACATAGTTAGTAATCATTGTTTACACCTACAGTAATATACATTACATTATGTAAGTTATGTTAGACAAATATTGATGACTTAATTCAAGAACTAGTAACTAAACAAAAAATTTAAACCAACCAGATGTTATTTTTTATTTTAACTTTAATATTGTATAAAAGTAAAATTATCCTGATATTGTTTGTTATTTTGAGGACCTTTTTTTGTGTTTAGTTATCTCCTGAATGCGACGAGATTAACTAAAAATTTTCTCATTTATGTTTAAGCCGAACGCGGATGTTATAGCTAAAACAGATTGAAAAAATGTTTAGCCATTCAAAAATTATCAAGAAAAGAAAAGAGAGGATCCTAGTATATAACAAGAGCACACTGTTAAAATTTAGAAAAAATTAAAACGAAAGTACTGCCTTGTTTCCAAATTTAATAAACTTAATGTCACATTCCTAGCACAGACCCAAGATGTCTTTTTGTAATTACGAAGCCGAAATGCCATGATTTATACAAGCTGTAATTAATACGTGGAAAAAGTTCACACATTTATGGTACCACACTTCTGTTTCATTGATAAAGTTTCAACTCTTATTCATGGTTACAATAGCGCAATTACATTCTGGATTTTTATTTTCATTTTTGCAAAATTTTTAAATTCGTCGCTAAATTGGTTATAGGTGCTAAAAATACATAAATGAAATATCCTTCAGTTTAGTGCTAGACAAAATTTATTTGAAATGTTTTGTTAAATATATTTTAATAAAGATAAGCCAATCCGGTGAGTTTTATTTCATTCTCAAGACCTTGATTAAATAAAACAGTTTTTTTTTTTAAGTTATAGAATATAAACTCTCATTAACTTCCCTCAGGCTTAATATATTTATGACATCAAAGGAATATTCTGGTGTATTACTTTATCGGTCGGTCGTATTTTAAATTATATATGTCAATAGAAATCAGAAAGAGATTTTAAACATGTATTATGTTTTTATGAGTATTGAATGTCAAGTTTTTTCTGATAGATTGTCTTCATTGACTTTTTTTATTGTTTTTTTATCGACATTAAAATTAGTCATTCTTTGCTTGGTAGCTATATTTTGTTTCATAGGTACATATTAATTACCGTTTACTTTATTAGTTTTATTATTTATTTATAATTCTTTTTTATCTTTAACATATTATATAAATATATTTTTTACAGCTACATCTAAAACATATTTTAATCTACATCTTTCATAATATATTTTTAAATATTTTAATACATTTCCCACATGTTTCTTATACTTACCTTACATCCTTTTACATAATATACATACTTATATACCGTATAATACATACAGTTTTGATTGATTTGAGTTGTAAATGATTTGCTTAAACGAAACGAATGGGGTGAATACTCGTACAATTGATTATTGACTTCGACAAAAATAACAAAATATTAAACCTATAAATTTTGTGGAATGCATAGTGTTTAGTTTTAAATATGTATTATCCTACATGTACATATACTGTTATTTGTTAATAGCTTAAACGGAGTATATATATAATTATAATATAATTTTAAACTAAATATATATAGAAATAATACTGATAATATTTCTACAGTGATAAATATATATATATACTAATGAGATAACAGTTATCTGATATTTTTATATCTGAAAATTATTATAAGTAAAAAAAATAAAAGAGTAGCCTAATATAAAGATCTGGTTGAAGTATTTGGCATATAAAGTGTCATATTAAATATTATTCAGTTTCTTTTCATAGTGATATTCATTAATTTCCTCCATAAATATTATTACTCCAAAAATATTAAAAATTGTATTGTATGATTTTTATTTTATTTATTTATTTATTCTTTATTGTACACCACAAAATATTAAAAAAAAAAAAAGTAAAATAACACATAAAAAGTACAACAGGCGGCCTTATCGCCTAACGGCGATTTCTTCCAGGCAACCTTACAAACATTAAGTATTAAAAAAATAAAAAACATTGGTACAGGTAGGTGGCGTAAAGTTACAGACTAAACATACATATAAATAATAACACACTAATAAACATATAATATAAAACAACTATAAAACGTAATAAACTAAACAATGCAATACACTACTTATATTATATACTACATAATTAAAATAAATAAGTGATGTTCAGTGAATGTTATACAGAAGTTGTTTTAACTATCTTTACTCAGTAAGTATTTTATTATATGAATATTCTAAATCTCAACAGACATTTGTCAACAAACCACAACTTAACCCACATTGGGTTACACCATCACTTCAACCTATTTTTTTTATTTATTTAAAAACTTTATTGTACAACCAACAAAATTACACAAATGGCGGACTTAATGCTACAGCATTCTCCACCAGTCAACCGAAATATAAAATACAGAAAAACAAACAAGGGGTACAATAGAAAACAAACAAACGAATACACACAACTTATGTAAATAACAATCAATACATATATGGATACATCAAGTATATATATACATATATATATATCGTCGGGTCTTATTTAATAAATTCTACATATAAATATATTATATGAATACGTATAAACATATTAAAATATTATAATATTAAAATATTATAATATTAAAATATTATATAACCAGTGAATGGTTTCGAACTCAAACATAACTTTCCCCAATAGTATGCGAAATGTAGCCAATAAAATGCTGATTCCGGCCTCTGATACTCGTAGAACAACACTATGTCAACTCATGAAAGAACTTATTGCAACTTTAAAACTTCATGGTATAAATAAAAGTGTATAAAATACATATAAATGCTTTTATATTTTTTGTTCCACAAAAGCTTTCAGTGATTTTATAAGTTCCGTATCAATGATCAGTCCCATTAAAAGCCATGGTGTCCTAGTTTTTAATAAATGCTCACATATCTTTCAGAGGTTCTGTGAATAATTGGCTAAGAGATAAAATAAAAATGGATACTATCCTACAATTTATCTCAAAGGTGATGGAAAGCACACAAATACGCTTTTCTAAGAAGAGTGGACTTCAGGACTGCGTCCACTTCAATCGAATTTATGACTTTTATGCCAAATATACTACATTATTTTTTAATCTTTAACTGCAATATTTTTAAGATGTTATAAACATTTTGTCAGTAGTACAGCCAGTAAGCACATTTAAATATCTGTTATTGCTTAATAAAAACACTTCTCGAGTAATAAGTTATGGAATATTTGTTTTATGACTTTAATAAAGACTTGATTTTATTTTAATAGCAATGCAGTAATAGAATCTGTTAGAATTTTAGCGTTAGATAATTAAGTATAAAATCTCTAATATAAAATATATGTAATAATAAGTTTTATGTGTGTTATTATATTAAATAGTCACAATATTTATATAACGTTACTGAAATTATCCGAGATTAATATGGGTTCGTAGCAGAGATATTTTAATTTGGTTAAAATATGGGCTAAAAACAGGTAATATATAATTTATTTTTGTTACTATTGTATTTTTTGTGTAAAATTGTCTCTTTATATTTTAGAATAAACTTCTAATATAAATAAAACACAATCAAGCTTTGTTTTGTATTTTTGCAACTTTTCCGATTCAGAATCGCCTAAGGAATTTTATAAGGTTAAATATTATATTCTTAATTTAAAAATGTGCTGGCTGGTTATGGCCTCCCTACTTAGTAGAGTCTTAACTGAGTAGGGTTTGACTGTTATAAAGTGGACTGTTTGTTTGACTGTGTTAAAGTTATACGAGTATATTCTTTGAATGAAAATATTGTCCTTTCTTGGCAAGTTGGTGCTTGAAAGATGGAAGACTTCATATTTATAACATTATTCAATTTTTATTCTACTTTAGAATTACATATAACGAAGACAAAAGCTCGCCTCGTCATTAAGATAGACCGTGGTGTCGTAGTATTCAAAATAACACGCTGGTCGTGCAGACACGTGCGTAAAATTGAAATCATTTTAAAAATTACTATTACATTTATAAAATAATCATTATAATTATAGCTAAGCTGTAAAAATGCGGAGATTTTGGTTCCACAAGGTATAATTGGTCGGCAACTATCGTTTGCTATATAATGTCCGATGCAATGCGATCAACTTCGTCCAAGTACTCTACTTGCTGTTTCCTTTTAATATATTTTTTTTTAACTATCCAGTTTCTGGCGCTGCGATTTATATAACCATTTTAGCTTTTTTTCATATTACGTTAAGAAAAAGGTGAAATCGTTATAAATATATAGAGGTATACACTATACAGGCAGAAAAAGAAATCCTATTAATGGGTTTAGTAAATATATATTTTTTTTATTTATCTAAAACACAATATTTACATGTCGTCGGGTCTTATTAGATGAATTCTTAACATTTTTTACTATATTTAAAAAATATAATATTATTGTACATATGTATATAAGGTGTCTACAACACAACAAGAACTGGCTGGTGGCCGTTCCAACCCGCGCCTTATTCTTTATATTAACTTTAATTAACGCTTATAAATTATAGGATTTTTTCCTCAGTTTATAATATGAAATCGAATTCAATTATTTTTAACAAAAGATTCAGTTTTTATAAATGTGTCTAATATCTAAAATATAACAACAATACTTTTTAATACGATGATATCTTTTATTTAATTTTTCCCCCGATACAATATCATTATTCAATAATGAGTTGTATATAAAGAAAAATATATTTGATTTATTTGAGGAAAATGTTGAGGAAAAAATTATGTAACAAAAATAAATATCTGTTTTTCTTATAGATATTGTAATTGGTTCGTCAAAGCAGAATATTGAAAGTATTTGTATCATTTAATAAATTATATCTAAGACTTATCTATGTAAATACTACTTAGTTTTCTGAAACTATGTCGTCTTATCCATTTTCATATTTTTAATATTATTATTATTATTATTTATTTACTTAGCTTCACGCCATATCCCTTGCGGGGTAGTCAGAGACGACGGAGCGCCAAACGCTACGGTCTCTGCATACTTCTCGGCCACAGACATCATCCTCTTCATACATGCCCTCCGGGGGGTCCTCATGCTTTTTACGTGACCTTCCTCCAGTAACATTGATACTGTGTTTTCGAAGGTCACTCGAGGCCTCCCCCTGTCTCTCTTACCGCTCACTTTTCCTATATAAATCTTTATTACCATTCTTTCATCACTCATTCGTTCGATGTGCCCAAACCACCTGAGCACGTTCTTCTTCATTCTCACTGTAACATCTTCACTAGTACCTGCCATTCTGTGGATCTCTTCATTGCGGATTCGGTCAGCTAGGCTGACTCCGCATATTCTGCGAAGAGATCGCATCTCGACAGCATTCATCTTTCTTACATTCTTCTTCTGTGTTACCCACGTTTGGCTGCCGTATAACAGCGTCGGTACCAAAACTGCATTATGTACAGCCAAACGTGCAGCTATGCTGACGTTTTGACGTCTCAATAATGCAGTCAAAGCACCGTTGATTCTGTTATCGGCAGCAATACGCCTTTCCACATCCACTTCGTATCTTCCGTCTCTGCTTAACATACTTCCCAAATATACCACTTCATTCACTTGTTCTATTATCTTATCATTCACGTTGATCTTACATTCTGTTCTTTCTTTATTTCTTTCAAATATCAGAACCTTCGTCTGATCTACATTCAGGTTTAGACCATTAATTTCACACCCATCTTTCAGAATGGTGACAAATGCCTGCAAATTGCATTCTGAAGATGCAATGAGCACTACATCATCTGCATATAGCAAGCAATTGACCTTAAGGTCACCTACTTTCACTCCCATATCACTATCACGCCTTGGAGACAACTATCCAAATACAAATTGAACAACCAAGCTGACATAGCGCAACCTTGCTTAACACCCGATTGGATGTCAAACCAGGGCGACATGCCAGCTCCTACTCGCACACAGGCTGAGTGATCTCTGTAAAGAGATTTTACAGCCTGTATCAAGGGTCCGTTCACATTGTATCGGGGCACTATCTCCCATAACCTCTTTCTCACAGCCCTGTCAAACGCCTTTTCCAAATCCACAAAAACACAGAAAACCTTTTGGTTTGGGGCCAAAAACTTTTCCGTGATCATGCGGAGGGAAAAGAATTATATAATATAACTATATAACTATAATTATATAACTATATTATTAATATCTAATATAAAATAGACTAATTTCATTTTGTGACATTTTTTCAAAAGTCATTTATCGTTCAGATAACAATTTATATATAATAAATAATAAGTTTACTTGATGTATATTCTACTGCTTTAATTCGAGAGCCATTTTGAATGTTTATTAAACATTTAAAATATAAATTAAAGTCATTGAAGTGTAGAAGATAACTTGACTATTAATAATATGACATTGCATAACAAACAAGTTTTCAGGTGTAGTTATATGTAGAATAACAATGCTCATGTCAGTTTAATAAACCAAGAATAGCCACAGGGACCAAACATATATTTAGTTAACTTAAGTGTAGATGTTAATTGTGATAGGACTGAGTTATTTGTTTTGAGTGTATTTTTAGATTTCTAGTTCTTAATTTCTCATTTTTGAATAAAATCAATATTTATAAACCATACTACATGAGTTACACAATGTTGATTATTATTATATTCATACTTTTCGAGTTCATATCTACTATGTTAATAAATGTGTTACAGTTTATTGCAATTCAAATGTCAAATATAATAAAATATTTTTAGATTCTGTTTGTTTTTTGAATAAACATATGAAATATATTTATAAAACATAGCAAGGTTATAAGTGTATTGTGAGCTAAATGTATATTTTATGTTACCGCTATTAGCAGCACGCTGCAGCCATGAATCACTTATACCGCTAAGACTAACTGGATATCTATAAATCAAGATGCGCTTCGGAGAAAGATAAATATTACATATATAAATTCAAGATAAATAGAAATTGGAAAATATTTTTAGAAATCATGTTTGTATAAATTATTTACTTATTAGATCTCTAATATTTATGCACTTTTCATAACTACCCACAGTGTCTTTATACGAGTATATAACATACAAATCAATATATTCAAAATATTATAACCCTCTACTAAAATATCTCCGTTATTATTTGTGTCTCTGTGTAAAGTAAATACTCGTGGTTTATATTAAAGTAACTAAATAGACAAATGTATATTGAAAAATTATTGGAATAAGAAGATTTTACCAACAATTTAAATAATATACACTTACAGGGTTTAAAAACACCATTGATAATATTTTTTCTTTAAATTCATACATTTATATAAAAGATATTACATAGATGTAAGTACTAAATTTGATATGCTTTTAATATAAGCATATCAGATATAAGGAGACTAATGTTCTAACAGTCATTAAAAACGGCCATTATTTACTTATATCTTGAGTAATAAATATAAAAGGAAGAAAAGCAGTCAATATAACTGCCTTACTGGGCGTTTATCGTTGCTGGATTGGCTGTCTGCCGAAAAAGCTGTAGACAAATGAATTAATCTAAATATCTTTGACTTAGTTAGTCATAGAGATTTAGATTATTTATTTGTTTTTTGTATACTCTTTCTTTAAATACTTAAAATTTTCAGACAAACTAAATTAATCTGGTGTCGTTTTTGTTCTGAGATAATAGTAAAATAAAAAATAATAAAATATTAGTGGAGCAGAATCAACTTACAGAATGAAGGGTGTCTTATAAGTTTTAGCTTCAAATTATGACATATCACATTTTCTGAAAAATACAATAATTAATTCAAAATAAGACAAACAAGCTTTAAACCTTCTTTTGTATTAAAGTATATTGATATCTATATATTGATACATAAAAATTCTATTAGTAACCTTAATCACTTTTCAGACATTTAAAAGGTTTTATTTATTTATTAATTTATATATTTTCCGCTTTGAATCCATACCAGTGATCACTTGTGTCCGTCAAATGGAAGTGACAGGAAGGCCTGTTTTGATATCGTGTGTATCAAAATAAGCCCTTCTGTAAAGAAACTTTCCAACCTTAAATAAGGCTATGAGAGTTTCAAACGCGTCCTGGTCCGAGAAGAACCAAACAACAAACTCAGCCGGGTTTTTTTTAATTTATTGTGATCACTGTTTCACAAACGTCAATATATTTAGTGAGCAATGTACGAGCGACTAGAACCATCGCAAGCAATTCGATAAGCCGTCATAATAATAATTAATAATAAGAAAAGGGAAATCCGTGGCTAGCAATACGACCACTCACCGTAAACAGCACCCGTTCACGAGTATAACGCAAGGGTCAGCCATCACCCCCTTCGCCATAATTGAGGAAAGGGGGCAACCCGGCCCTCACCGCTTCCGCAAGTAATGACTTCTAAAGGAGCGGTGTGATGCAGCCAGTAGATTGAACGTGATTAACAAACAGCGTCAGAAAAAATTGCGTAGGCATTAATTATTAGCTAACATACAATTTATTCCCAGGCCATACCGTCGTTAATATATTCCTTTAGACTATACTGACTTTTTTCTATCAAATTCCTTTTAATAAATATTTTGAATTTATTTAGAGACAAATTTAAGGCTTTACTGGGGAGTTTATTGTAAAAACGTATACAATTAACCTTAAAAGAATTACCTTTTTTATGGAGCCTAGTAATGGGCATAGGAAGTTTATTTTTATTTCTAGTATTAATTTTGTGTACATCACAATTTTTACTGAATTTTGATATATTTTCATAAATATGTTGATTGTACACAGTCATAATTTTTAATTCTTTGAATTTATTTTTTAATGACTCTCGAGGCCTCATATTGTATGTTGCTCTAATAGCCCTCTTCTGCAATATTTATTATATCTTCTGCAGTCTGTTTTGAGCAAATACAACCGGTCCAGTAAACAACCCCCTTGATCCTTTGTCAAGTCAGACCCATAAGACCTTGTTAGGGTTATGTCATTAACATAATAGTCTTTGTTCATTGTTTGTTTTACGTATACGGGAATCAAGAATGATGCCAGACTGTCCGAAAGGTTTCGGAAATTGAAACCTGAACTTAGGATTAGTATTTTAACGATATTTATATAATTTTTAGTACATTTATTTTTTGTATTCTATATTTTTATATCTAATCAATTTTCTTATATCAATTACCAATTCAGAGTGATAAATTAAATTTATTTTCATGAATATGATACACTGTTACGTTTGCTATTTGAATAATTGTGATACTGACTGCAATATTTATTATAAACGTACATTTAGTTTTAGTTTTAAAATATCTAATCCGAGTCTTTAAGATACATTAGCCACGATAATACTATGTAAGTAAATATTTAAAAAATGTATTAGTGTCACATCATGGTTATCTAGATTCATCTGAAGTTGACGGATTAATTAATCCCAAAACTAATTAATTTTAGTAACTTCGTCATATGATTTATATGACATTTATATTAAAATATGTTTGAGACTTTTCTGATAATCTTTTTCTAGTGTCTTATGCGATTATTCTAAATTGGTTGTGAGGGAAACAAAATGTAATTTTCTAGTAATCAGGTGAATATTAATTATTGCTGAATTCACTTTTTTATTTTAGTAATGTCGATTTGTTTTTATGTCGATGTTTAAGAACTTATAATATATATTAACGTGTTGTAATAATAATTGTAGTATTTTAATATATCTATTCGATAATGGCTTGAATTATGACTTTGAAAGGCTTTTATTTCTCTTTTTTTTATACTTTCTAGGTTAATGCTTGTTAAGTGAAAATGTAGTATTAGATTGTAAAGTTAATGCACTTAGTAACCTATTCACTCTTCTCTTGAAGACGCCTACATTATATTCGGACGGAAAAACCGACGCAGGCAATCTGTTCCAGTCCTCCGCTGTGCAAATTAAAAAAGACGAAGCAAAGCGCTTCGTTCGGGCAGGGGGAATGTCAATAACGTAAGGATGGATATCTGCCGTGCGTCGGGACGTCCTGTGATGGAAGGGGGACGGAGGAATTAATTCGTGTAATTCCAGCGCACACTCGCCAAAATGTATGCTATAGAATACTGAGAGGCTAGCAATTCTACGCCTGTGTTCAAGGCGGCACCAGCGAATATGTGACCACAGCACTCTACACACGACCGGATCTGTGCTTTGTATAATACAAGAAGCTGTCCCGGTGTAAAGTACTGACGGACCTTCGCAAGAACAGCAAGCTTCCCTGCAGCTGCTCTTGTTCTGGACTCAATACACCGGCCAAAGTTGAGGTTCGAGGAAATCTCTAAGCCTAACAACTGTAGCCGGTCACTGTATTCCAAAGATACACTCTGGAAAGTAGGAGCCAAGGTGAAAGGGCTCCTTTTGGTATTGACGTCTGCGTTTTGGTGGCGTTCAATTTGATAAGTTTGGCATTACCCCATGTGGAGACTGCCTGAAGTTTGTCACTCAAACGTTGCACCATGGCTTTTCTTTTTGACTATATTTGATCTCTACTAGCCCAACTACTCGGCAGGTATCTTTCTACAATTGTGCTGTCGTCTGCATACCCATAGATACCGGGCTTCAGCAGATCGTTAATGTGCAGCAGAAAAAGAGTTGCAAAAAGAACGGACCTCTGAGTCACTCCGGCATTAATTGTCAAGGGTTCCGAGGAAGACCCGTCGACAACTACTCGGAGAGATCTCTGGTTGAGGAAGTCCGTTACCCAGCCGATCAGACCAGGAGATATGCAGTACGCTGAAAGCTTGCTTATAAGGCTCGCATGCCAGACCCTGTCAAATGCCTTCGAGACGTCCAGAGAGACGGCGACCGCTTCTCCGTTCTTCTCGATGGCCTCACCTAAAACGTGCGTAGCATACACTAGACCTATTTCGGCGAAACCCGTACTGTCGGCAACTGAGGAAATCGTTACCTTGAAGGTACGCTGTAAGGCGCGTGTTCAATACACGATCCATAATCTTGCAGAGTATGGAGGTGATTGAAATTGGTCTATAATTGGCAGGATCGGCACGGCTGCCTTTTTTGGGCACTGGTTGCACATTTGCAAGCTCCCAGGATTTCGGTACTATTTGGGTCTTAAAAGAGAGGCGATACAAACGTGTCAATACAGGAGACAACTCTGCTGCGCACGTCTTCAGCAGAATGGCTGTTATACCATCAGGACCACTGGCTTTATTCACATCAAAACGACACAATGCTCTCCATACCTCTTTGTTAGTGATGCGGATTTCAGGCATCGAAATACCGCAGTGAGGAAGATGTGCTGGAGAAGCATTGCCAGCGTCTAGATGCAAATTATCAGCAAACAGAGAAGCAAATACATTCGCTTTCTCTGTCGCTGTATGGGCCAGAGATCCATCCGGCTTCAACGGAGTAGGCAGTGAAGGTTGCAGAAGTTCGACTCGATCGCATTGGCAAGAGACCAGAAAGCTCGACTGCCAGTAGATCTGACAGAGAGTGTTTCTCCATTCTTAGCGATTCGATCGCGTCGAGCCTTCCGTAATGCCTTTTTATAGGACTTGGTAGCTTGGTTAAAGGCTCTCTTCTTTGAACATACATCCGGAGCTTTGCGGCTGAAAGCATCAGCCCAAATGAATGAATGTATGCCGAATGTTTGCGGTCTTCAACACGACCACATTCGGCATTAAACCATGGGCGAGCTTTGCCACCGATGGGTACGTCAGTAAAAGGAATGAAATACTCCATTGCCTGATGCACCATCGGTTATAGCGTCCGCGCAACTCGACGGATTCAAAGAAGAGAAGCAGACCTGCCGCCAAAGATAAGACGCAAAAAAGTGACTCATCTCATCCCAATCTGCTGACTTTTATTTCCATACTCGCCTAACACCATGTGATTCGAAAGCTGGTGGGGAATATGTAAACACAGATTTCATCAGACAGTGATCGGAGGTTCCCAAGGGGAAGGTGACAACACTATAGCAGTCCGGATCAGTTGTCAGCAGAAGGTCCAGGCAATTGGCTGTATGGCCTACTACATCTAGTACCCTTGTCGCTTGCCTCACCAGTTGAAAGAGGCCGAAGGATAACGCAAAATTCCGCGCTTCTCTTCCAGCATGGTCGGTCTTCTGGTACGGGAACAGCCAGTCCTGATGACAGGCATTAAAGTCCCCCAGAAAGACGAGCTGCGCTGAGGATACTGATGTAGAGCCAAATCAGCAGCCACACCGAGATACTCAAATAGTCTAGTTGTTTCCTGGTCACCGCTGTGCGAACGGTAGACACAGGAATACAGGATTTTTTCGTTTCCTGTGTCTACTAAAACCCATAGGGAAGAAAAAGTGGGGTCTTCAAGGTGACGGAGACGCAGGATACAGAGGTCGTTCCGCGCGTACACACAGACCCCGGCACGCGAGCGAAAGTTGTGCTCTAATGAGTAGCCGGGATGATCCAGGTACGCAGTGCTCAAAGGACATTGTATCTGCATCTCCGTCAAGAAGAGCAAGTGCGGTTGCTCTGTCTCTAGGTGGTGGTGGACAGGTTGGAGATTAGAGTGCAAGCCCCTGATATTAGTAAGCTGCAATTTGAATGAGGAGGAGTGCAACCGCTGTAGAAACTTGTTCTTTTCATTGGACTTTTTCATAAAAAAAATATAAGAGTGAATAGAAAATGATGGGAAATGGCAATTGAAAGAGGCGGTACGTATCGAACCCGACGTCAAAATTGGTGATATTATGCCACTGGGAGGCTAGTCTGGTGACTGCGGGGACGCCCGAACCCCCTCAGGGATCGCCATCGGGCCTCCTTATCTGGTCGCCAACCAGCACGATGGAGCCACCCTGGGATTTTTCGCAGCTGGCGGGGCAGCCATTCGTGGGTGGCTGACCCACTAATTGGGCCCCCAACTATCTGCGGGCGGCCAGCGGAAAGCCGTCGCTTCGGATAACGCTACCCTCCTCGACTAGACACCTGACACAATAAACACCAACTCGACGCCAAACCGGTTCGCCAACGCAATGCAGCTGTTCAGACCCATTTCCCATATATACGGCTTCATCAAACAACGGGCCGGAACACGACTAGGTCGCTTTGCGACACGACTTTGTCCGATGGGTGGTAACCTTGCCGGCGACCTGATGTTATGGTCTACCACCGAGGTCTTTTCATTAATGATATTATAAAATATCTTACTTAATTTTTATATACATTACAATAAACCTATTATGTAAGCTTTTTTATTGATAGCCCTTTTATGGATAACATTATAAGAACAGAGGAAATATAAATAAATAAGAAGTATCTTCTAAAATATGGTTTTTATTAATAGCTTGGCTTTAATTATTTGATTCTGAGCCCCCGTCTATATTCTACAATACACGCGGAGATAGTCGACCAACAATACCTATACCTATAACCTATAAATATTTTGTTAGATATTTCAGAAATTTCTTTTGAAAGTTTCTACGTCAAATTGAATTTTTATTAAACTAAATAAATATCCTACATTTGTATAAATATACATATGAGTATAATTTTTGTTTCGCTAGAGGTCATTTCATTTATAATATTTGATATTTGATTTCATCATATTCATCCGGTAGGCATTGTATTTCAAAATTTTTGTTAGTTTTATCTTTTAACACATGTTATGTATATTTTTGTCGTATCTTCTGGAACTTCTAAGTATTAATGAACTAGCTTACCAATTGTATTATTGCCTATAATTAGACTACAATATATATATTTAACGTGAGGATATCGGAGGATGGCTTCTGATAGGAGTTGAGAATGGTGGAGAGCAGACGAAGTCACTGACAAAAGTTATTTAACTATGTTTGTATAATCTGTGACGGTGCCGCGAACAAACAATAGTATAAATATAAAATAAATATAAGATAGAAGCAAAATTTTATTTGTTTTATTTTTTTTGTTAATGGAAGTAAAATCGTTGCTTTTCCTTTTGCGTCCCATAAGACTAATTTGAATTGTCTCAAACTTGTATAAACACGACGAAACAGTATTAATTTAGTACATTATTTATTAAGTTACAAGTAATCATAATATTTAACGTAGTAATATAATTTTTGGACTATACTTAATATCTGAATGCAATGCATTACTTTTTATGGCATTGGTCATAAACAATGGTTTATATACCAAGTCATTAGCAATGGAAAATAAAGGGTTGAGGGTTTAATTTAAAGACTACTAAGAATTGAACGCTTCATCTTATTACCGCCCTTCGTTGGTTTGAAATGGATAATTATGGCAATTATTAATCTGTTAGGACGGACTTTTGGTAGACGTTGAAATATTGAGAAAATAAAAAATAATTGGATGTCTTCAAAGTTAAATGGTCACGTCTCTACCAAACGTTGTCTTACGTAATGTTCGGTTCTTATTATTTTTTAATATTCAATATTAAATGCAGTCTTAGTAGATAGAACAAGGTAAGAAATATTAGTCGCAAGTTTCTGACACGAGCAAACTATATTTTGAACACTTTTGATCACAATACCTATTAATATCGAAATGTAACGAACACTACACATATTTCTCTTGTATTAATAAATTACTTGTAAGTTATTTTTATTTTGTAATGCAATTTATTAATATATTATGATATAAATCTTATTATTTCGACATTCATTGTTTCGTAGTTTAATAAACATTTTTATTTGTTTTACAATAAACTACCTCTTGCCATCAGTTCTGTCTGCTTTAAATACTAACAGGTTAGAAACTACTTGTTAAAAAAACTGATCAACCCAGGATAAACATGCATCCTATTATCTATTCATTAATTTAATACTGAGATCATTGAGAAAAAAATAAATGTTTTTGGAGTTCAACCAAACAGTCTATAAAAAAATTATAAACTGCAAATATTTTCTAAACATATTCTATTAACAACCACACAACCACATAGTAACATACTCGTACTTGTGGACACATATACAATGTACACACCATCATGAATATTCATTAAATCATTAGTTTAATCATGTAATAGTACAAATATCATGAGAAAACCAGTTTCCTTTGCGCCTAAGATATTGAGGAGCTTTGTACTTATATGTGAAGGCTTTGAAAAAAAAACTGGTTGGTTTGAACCTATCACACACTTATCGTACTAGACTGCATTTACATAAGCTTTCAAAGGACCACCGCTCGTATCTGAACTGGATTTATTGAAAACGCATGCTCTTTCAATAAATGTACTGTTAGAATGTTAGAATTGTTATAGCGCTGCGAAAGCAAAATCTACTATATATTGAAAATATCTGAAGGTTTTATTATTTTATTTGTGGCTAGGTTACATACCTCACAAATTTAAAATTAATACATATTTATATTTTTCTCGAGAATTTATTAAAATTCTCGTCTAAAGATCTCTTCCGCCACAACGCAGTTTCTTTTAAATAATTCTTTGGTTGACTTGTTATAAAAGTTTTAAGTATGAAAAGAATATCTTATACTTATATATAAATAAAATCCGTTCTTACACCTTATTTACTTTAGTTTCATTTAAAAATTTGTAAATATTCTTTAATGTTCATTTCTTAAAAATATGGTACCTTTTACTATATATGTATATTATTAAATTTTTGGTTATGTAATGACAGTTTCAAGTTTACATTGAAACTGAAATTAATTGCAAATTGTAAGTAAGAGTGAGTTGCAAAATCCTTTACATAAGATAAATGGATATAGTCCTGGTCTGTATAAAGAATGTTTAAATAAAATTAGTGTTAGTGGTGTTAGTGTGAGATAATAACTGCTTCATCTACTATGTGGACCTTACACGAAAACAAAACAACAAAAAAAAACAACTATTTATGTAACAAAAAGCTATAACTATCTTATTTTCAAAATACAATTTACCGATCACTTTCTCGTATAATTTAATTAATTAATGTATTTGTTTATGTATGTTCTATTATATTGTTTTATATAATTATTAGTACTAAGCTGTGCACAGAGTGTTAATTATATCAATTTTGTTACATGTTTATTGAAGATATATTTATATTATTCAATATTCATATTTATATGATTGTTTTGTGTATATTATAAATTGTATATAAGTTACATTATAAGTATACATATTACATTTTATTAAGAGTTAGAATCAAATAAGGTCTTTGGCATTTTTAGTTTTATATATAATTCATTGACCATACACAAAATGTATGCCGTACATTACGTTACATTACAATTTCAGGCCACGAATAATGTTGGAATATCTCGACATAAACCACAATTCATTTGCGTCTTCATCTTTAATATCAATTTACTGAAATATGTATAAAAATAGCTGTGACGATATGTTGTCTGTTCACTTTTACAGCGCAATTAACCTTGCACCTTGACTTGCGCGTTAGTTGTCGTTAATCCAATGTCATATATTTAGCATACTATTAGCATACTTCATTACTGTGGAGGTCATTATATTTATAGCAAATAATTTACAGTATTGTTGACCGAATTTTAAATGAATAGTTTTATTATTATTCGTGGTAATTACTGATAATATTAGTAATGATACTCTATTCTTGTCACGTACATTACCTCATAAGATAATATATAATAAAATGTGTAATTCTCCTTCATAACGTTGATTGTCAAAGGGAACAGAATACATTGCATAATTTGTGACTTGTTTTATCGTTTTGTTGATTGCGAGCATGTTAGAGCAATACCACACAGGGTTCGTCCCACTTTAATAAGATGTGTTTTGTAAGACGTATAAAGGGCCTTCCAGAGATATATCTTTATATTTATATTCTGTACTGTTAGTGTTTTATCTCCAGTGAAATATTTACGTATTATTTTGTATAATAATGCGATAACTTGCTAGCCTGCGTCGGTACTTCCGTCCCAATACAATGTGGGTGTCTTCAAGAGAAGAGTGAATAGGTTACTGGGTTAATGCGCCTTACCACCTATGGCTAAATTTCCACTTTCCATCAGGTGGAACGTAGTCAACCATTAACTTAGATAGGATAAAAAATCGGATATTGTATTTATTTCTTGTTTTCTTTTGCAGATTATTATTATTAATTAGGGTTAGGTTAGGGGATTATTTAGGGTAAAGATGTGCTTGATGAAAAAATTTGATTATCTTATAAGTATATTATATAATCTTTATTACGTAAATAATCGTATAAATAGAGTTGAATGCTAAGTCACCTCTACTAGTCAACCGCCATAACAGATAAAAACAAATAGGGTAACAATATATATAAAGTTATACCGATAATTCACTTTCGATTATTTGGGGATTACACTAAATAAACACACAAACCTAGACAAAAAGTATAATTATTGATAAAGCGTCTATTTTGTGATAAGGGACAGAGTATGTTTTAGTTTACTTGAAGTAATTGTAAAATAAAAACATTAAACACAGAACGACATGAAAACTGCAGGTGATAAAACTCTTTGCTTTGGTGTCAGCGAAAAATGTTCTCGAGTTCAATTTACTTCCTTGGGTTGAATTTATTTTTTATATAAAGTTTTGCGGCCACGTTATAGAGGAAACCAAGTCCATCACAAACAGAAGATACTTTGCTTACGTATTTATAACAAATTTTAAAAAATAATCAAATTTACTTTTCTACGCTGATTTAGACTAAAAATTTATCTCACAGGGAGAATATAAGAATATTATTCTCTTGAAGCAATTAATTTTAGTAATGTCTTGGAAAAAGAGTTGGGAAATTCACTGATTAATTAAGAATATCACTTTCGTGATGGGAATAAAGAAAACAATTGACATACTTTCGGGGATTTTTTTAGGAACATTTAAAAAGATTTAATTAAGAATTAGCGATAAATTTTTGGTAAATAAGACGAACATAGCAAAACATTTACACACGTGGCTATTAGCTATAAGATATAAAGACAACCAATAAAATATTAACACTTAAATATAACACAGGCCACAAACATTATGACGATATTTATGTTCCAATACATCTCATATAAATAGCTATTATTTATATTAAGTTGAACGATCAATAACCTTTTATTGGTTCTATTACAATTTGACAACTGAAACTATCCTATTCTTTTTTGTCATTCGTTGATATATTTTGTGAATAAGTTAACTTTAAATTAAATATAAGAGATGTTTTGAAGTACATAAGGACGTTTTCTACAAATGATATAAGGTTAGGTTCCGTAGGCATCCGCTTCATCCGTAATTAGCAGGTTTATATATTATATTCACAACAATTTTTAAGTCCCCATTTGACGTAATGTTATTATATTACTTATAAACGGAATAAGAAATAACGAATGCAAACGTTTCATATAATTAAAAAAAAGACTTCAAACGTGAACTCGTGACATAGTTTGTGAAAAAATATTTTTAAATAAAAAAAATCCATAGTTATAATATATTTTTCATTGAAATTAATTATATTATTTGACTTACACTTTTGCATAAAATGAAACCACTTCAGTGATTTATGATTAGGTATGTTTGACCCAAACTATAATTAAAGTTAACATCAGCCCTTTGAATACCTTCTCAAAATAAAGGTGTAATATACACAGAATATTGTATTAAGGTATAGAAATACTTTAGTTTGAATTCAGTTATTATTTGATTACAGTTAATTAAGTTATTTAAGAAATATCTAATTTGTTGGTTTTTGTATTTTATCAGTACAGACAATTTACCTAATAGGTTATTTGCTTTAACTAATTGTGTGGTGTTCTTCACATATAGCTATGTAGTAAAGTTTTTTTAATTTAAAGTTCTTAGCTTTTTTAACTTAAAATAAAAATCTCTAACGTCAGGCTTTAGTCATACAGTTCTGAGAGACAGGTCCGTGGAGAACCGGCAAAAAACTTCTTCTACATTTTTTTAACTATTAATATCAGAACAAACCTCTAACAGCTTACACAGTATATACAATGTAGATAAATATGTCTGTATGTAATATAAAATCATCTAAGTAAAAGTAAACAGACTAAGGGATGATAGGTATTTTTATAGGATCTGTTTGTTTGTGAATTTTTTAATTACAATAACTTATCAATATCATCTTTGAAATAAATGAAGGGCTAAATAAATCAATTCTCATTAAATATTAACATTAAAACTGTTTCTTGAATTTTAAGCCGCAATAACTATATTGGGGATTAAGACTGTGAAAAACCATCCAAGGTTGATTTCAATATTAGATTCTATTAATTTTCAATTCAAGGAAATAAAATATATCTAATATGAATTGTGAAAAACAATTCAAAAATAATGAAATCTTGCGACGTCTCGTGAATGAGGTTGTATTGTTTGAACAATAAATGAAGTAAATATTTAGTGAAGGTTGTATTTAACTTTCTTATAAATCTAAATATTCTCTATTAATTAATTATTGAAGTGCTTCTTAATCTGATATTATTCTACGAGTTTTCTTAAGTACTAATGATGTTTCGTGACTTTGTGTTCAAGATGTTTGCGAGAATTTGAAACTTTACGGTTTCTTTTTACGTTTCCCAATTTATTAAATATTTGAGATTGTATGTTAAAAAATGCATTGAGTCAGTAAATGTTTGTGTGTTATAACAATAGCAATAAACAATATATATGCATGTATTTAAAATATCTTTCAATTGATGGTTTTTTCATTCATTCATCATTCATTCAATGTGTTGAATAATATATGTAAAGATATGTGAAAAGATAATAATAATTTTGAATAGCGAATAATATAATAATAATTTTGAATAACATGTTAGTTTCATTAAAACGAGATAAGCAATAAATTAATTACTTTGTTTTCATTAAAAATTTAATGATTAATGACATTTATTTCAAACATTAATAAGGTAAGAAGAGAAGTTGTTTTAAAAACCCTACAACGTATAACTCTATAACCTTCGACTACAAAGCAATTTAGTATATTGTGTACACTAGGAGGATTTAAAACAAAACTTATAAAACAAAGTCTTTAGGCGCTTCTTAAGTATTCTGACACTTCATCGAGTGTGTGAGACATGCGAGCTGGTGTCACACCGAATGTAAACATTGATGGATTGACATTCAGCTGTAAATATACCCGGTGTGCACGGACAGGACGGTACATCTCCTGAATATACGTGTTTTGTAGTCGTAAATGAAATTGATCTACCTGTATCATCAGATTCAAATTATTATACGAGTAGAACAGGGCATTCTATTTATTAACCCATATTTATTTGTGAATGGTTTATATATTCGTTCTGAAAACTTCTTTAATGTTGAGGTTTCATAAATGTATTTATTTATTTATTACCAGGAAAAAAATATGTGTGACAATGTATATAAAATATAATTATTTGAAGAAATTATTTAAAAGTAATTGAAATTAATGCCTGTAAATACGTATGATGTATAAATTTATTTGTTCTCGTAAAAAATATATTAAATTTCAAATTATCTGTTTGTCACACAAATATTTACGTCAATATTCTGTATTTATTCTCGTTAAGGAAGTATGAAGCTTATTTTTTTCAAGGTTAAAGTCATTTCACTTCCTCAATTGCTTTGTTAGTTTGACATTAAAAAAAATGTAAAAACGTGCAACCACAGTTTTTACTTTTCATTCTGTTTTAATACACATCTTTTTGTAAAGAAATGAAGAAGTACCCTTTTGTTAAATAAAATAACTTTACAAAAATCTCAACAGAAGCTGATAACTTGTCCACCAACCACGTGTATTTTGAAGATATTGTGTAACATATCTTTTTCAAAGCGGGAGAGAAGATTAAGAACAAATTACATATTCATACATAAGATAATTGGATAGTTGTAAACATTCTTAAAATTTCTATAAGTTCTTAGTTCCAGTAACAAAAGGTACCAAGAACAAGGGAGATAGCAACGCGAGTCAGGACGTCGCTATCAGTTCGATTAAAGAATTAAAACGAATCATTTTCTGAATAAAATAAAATCCTTGAATGTATTTATTAGTTTCTTGTAAAGAGTTGATTTGTTAGTTTTTTTTTATTTGATGTATTATACGAGGGTGGATTGAAAAGTGTTCGGCCTAACCAAGAAAATAAACACATACTAAGTCAGTCATATTTTTATTTTTCTACATAATTACCATTTTGTTCGATGCACTTTTTCCATCTCCCTTTCAAAGCATTTAGACAGTTGAAATAAAATGATTCTTCCTTAGAGATAAAATATGAGTCTACTCTGACCTCTCAAGTGCTTTTTTTAGGTTAAGGAACAGAAAGACGTCTGACGGCGCCAGATCAGGTGAATAAGGTGGATGCAGTAATACTTCAAAACCACAATTGTGGATTTCAGCCGTTGATTGCACAGACGTGTGAACACGGGCGTTATCTTGAAGAAACAGGACTTTTCTTCCGAGCATTCCTGGTCATTTTTCTTTTATTTTCTCTCGTAAACGACGTAGTAAGATAATAGTAACCAGTTTATAGTCTGACCCCTTTCGATTTGCCCCATTTGCAGAAACTATGTCCGATTGCTTTATTAAAAAATGTATAAAATCACAACTAATTACTGCAAACGTTTGGATCTTCACACAATTAACTTATCTGAACTGAACTAATTAATGCGGTTGAATTTGATTTTTAGAATTGTATGGATCTGTGTTGATCCGAGTACTTTTCAATCTACCCTCGTATATACAATATTAAATTTAGTGGATTTGAAATTACTTAATATTTATGGTTCATAAAATGAGAGGCATGGTAACTAACTGTTACTATCATGATACTGATACATGATACATGATGATTATTCTTAAAACAGCAAAGTAATTATACAACAGTTTTTGAGCAGCTTAAGTAATAAATTACAAACTTTATAGACAAATAAAAACTTTTTAATCGGTTCTTTTAATGACTTTTCTAAAAACTATTTCATGAAGTCATAAAACACACCAGAGCTTTAGAGAACCTTTAATGTGTTGTTTAAAGATTAGTTTATCTATATAAAGATGACTACTGTGTCTTAATGTATTCTTTGAACTATATATTATATTACATAGTCGAGGGTTATGTCATTTTGTGTTCGTAATTACATTGTATTAAAATAATGATTTTAATATTATGGTATTACCATGAGTTTTAACATATGTTTTGAATGAAAAAAATAATTAATTTGTATACATTTTAGAATTTTATTCATATGAATACAATAATCCTACCATTGCTTTCTCGACGAGAAATGTTGTGGTATTTTGTAATTAAATATATTCTGGCAATATTCTTATTTATTACTAATGAAGATAAATTAATTAATAGAATTTAATAAATGTATTTATAACAATATTTATATTAAAACTATTACTAGTTGCAGCAGTCGTTTGTTTAGTAATAATATACGTGTTTGTAATAATATTGAAGGACTGATAGACACATTTGACATTGTTTATAATAATTAACCTATATATTTAAACACACTACACCTACACTCTGTGGTGATGTTAGAAATGTTATTTTTAGTATCGGTATCCGATTTTAAAATGTGCTATCTTTGTTACAAAAATGATTATCATGAAGTCTTTGTTTGATTATCTGTTTGAGACAAACTTTAGTCATTGTTTAAAAATAATAAAATGATTTCTCTGGTTCCTGTGTTAGAGTTGTAAAATTTATTTTGTAGCGAAGTCCAAGTTTTTTATTTCAAGTATACATTGCTCTTGTACAGACTCTGGTTGCACCGGTTTAAAGAATAGGACCATTGGGAAGAACCAGCAAGAAACTACATGGATACTTTAAGAATGAATGAATGACAGCAGGTCAAATTCTTTTGGCAATTTTTGGGACAGCAGCTCCACAGTTGTCATTGAACGTCTATTATTAACCAAGGAATAAGAACTTTAATAAAAACATTGCATTAGTAACAATTAAAACACTTATCACAAAGAGCAATTCGTGATATTCAACTTAAAAATAACAAAAGAACTTAGAAATAAATAAACGTTCAAAAATATTACCATAATTAGTATGGACATTATATGACACAGAAAAGTACATTAGAAAGCGAGATATTTCTTATCTCAACAAGCGTGCTCCTGAACTAATGACCTTCGTGCAAAATATAACTGAGAATATAAGAGTAAAGGCAGGGGACCTGCTGCGAAAACCCTCAAAATGTATTCAATTTGCCGACAATTGTATAGTAATACGAAAAAACAATGTTTAAGACAAAATTTAATAACATAAAAATTATCTGTCTGTCTGTCTATTTGGTTCGGATAATCTCAGAAATATATGTACTGGTTTTAACAGATTTTCACTGGCGGATAATTGATGTTATAAGGAATAACTTAGCAAAGTCATGGACAAAGGCTAGTTTATAAGATATTGAATATATTAGTGCTATTCATTACTGCAATAGAATTCTAAGCACCTTCGCGTACTTCATTACTCAGGGTTGAATGTGAGTTGGAATTTATTATATATTGGGTAGACCTCGAAGAATTCGGTCTGCCCATTCATTTGTACCCGACTTTCGAATTTTGGAAAAATTTCTTCACAGGAGGTCTTCTTATGACCCCCTGAGTCCGAAATGACCATTGGTCAAAAAGTTTATATATATATATATATATATAGATATGCGTGCGTGCGTCCAGATTCAACTTTTGTCAGCACGATAGCGGCCGCAGTTTCACTAGGATCGCTTTCAAACTTTGCACAAAAATCAACCATCCAAAAATAAAGGTCAAATTCGTTAACCAGAGAAATCCGGCCACAGGGGGCGCTAGGGCCTCACTTTTTCTGATTTCCGTTTTTCGACCATAACTTTGTCCCTATACAAAGAAGATCAATCGCGTTCATATCATATGATGTCTTTGATGAATACCTATAACTAATGTAGATAAACCGAAAACCTAACTTCAATAACTTAGGGGTGGGGGTAAAAAAACCGAAAATTTTTCGAAAAAAATTCATAGCTTTTTTCTGGTAAACATTCTTACATCACAAGTATTTTTAATAGAAAGGTTATTTTTTACTCTAAATTTAGGTACCAAAAGTTTTTCGGTAAAAGGTACCGTTTCCGAGAAAAAAAATAAAAACCACTTTTAGCTTGAAAATTTAAGGTAGGTAAAACCACGGCAACTTTTTTCTGGTTAACATTCCTTCCTCGCAAATATTTTTAATGGAAAGGTTATTTTTTACATTAAAATTTAAATACCAAAAATATTTTCAAAAATTTTTCCGAGAAAAAAAATAAATACCGCTTTTGGCTTGAAAATTTTTGATGTAAACAACGACATCATGTGTTATTCTTAGGTAGTGAGTTATATTTTAAACGAGTTACACACGAGTTCTACCCACGCGTGTCCCCCTGCGGGCACAGATTTTTTGGTATGTGGAGTGTAGTCAGTCAACTGGGTTAGCTTTGAAGAAATTGATTTCAAACTAGAACAATTGAATTGATCAAGGTTTTATATACACTTTATTGAATTGCTTAACAATAATACATTTTTATGCCTATTGGAATTGATAATTATTAAGACACGATAGTCATAAACAAACTTATATTCTCAACTATTACTTCAAGTGTCAGCTCACACAACTCAAGATCCAGACACGAGTAAACAAACACGAACAAAGAAAGGTTTAAAAGGATTCGTCCTGTTTGAACAAAATCCTGCAGTTCTTATATTTTATTCACATCACAAAATCCTCTGTTTCACAACACTTAACATGGCGCGAGTTTCCTTTTATAAATAAGTATTTAAAAAATTTAGCAAAAGCTCTTTAACATATAAGAAAACTTTTGAAAGTTTTTGTAACAACTTTAATAATAACAAACTGAAATAATAATAAAGATCTTAAAGTCCTTCTACAGTTATTTTTATGGATTTATATAACTACAAGTAGCTCAACTTTAACTTACGATAGAATCCGATAAGTATTGGATAGTCAAATAAATAAGTTAATTATAGTTAAGACTAATAAATAAATAGATTTCCAGATTCATATTTAAAAATTTTAAATATACTTAATACATATGAAAATAAGTGTGTACAAAGCAGATCCTTTCGTCTGTTCGTTCTTGCGGAAATGTCAATCTGCCACTATCTTTTTGACGCTTCTCATGATTTATGCTAATGCGAGATTCAGCGTGAGTTGTACAACTAGAGTCATGTCGGTGATAGATAGATGTTAGATCAATCACACATTAATAGTAATGTCAGAGAACATATGGTATGAGATAAAGTAAATATAAAAGGATATATATATATATTCTTTCAGAAGAACGAATAAGAGATGGAATAAGAACTGTCATCCTCATTACTCTTTATATATTCTTATTATCGTACGAGCTGTGCCCACGACTTGTTTGCGCGGAATATGAATATGAAGAGAAAAATTTAAAAACTGTTTTAAGTGTATAACGTACAATTCATATGCATTTAGTGAAAAGTTGTTAATATGGAATTACAAACGGACACTTAAATTTTATTTAAACATATAGATTGTATGTGGTATTTTACGTATACATAGACGGAGGAATTAGTAAGAATAGTGATAGCAATTTCTTATTATTATTAGTTTATTTTATCTAACTTGGATATTTAATAGAACTTTTTTTGTTACAGATTTCATCACAGGCAGATACTTGGTAACTTGCATATTAAAATATATTTATGTTATACAACATGTAGTTTGTATTAATGTTCTAACATAACATGTCTGTTGAAACACATGTTAAATTCATAAGTGCTCGACAGACGATCGTTAATTTTAATATTCAGCTAAATTGGAGTATAAAAGTTCATATGAGATAATGTTACTGAGTGATATAAACAAAGTATTAGATGTTTTAAATAGTTTTTGTTAATAAAGTTTTGTAAATACGAACATGAACTTTGAACTTTTGTTGATAAACGTTTAGTTTTATTAAATAGTACATTTTTATTACCTTTCTGTTCTGGATTGACAAATTAACATGTGAACCGGATGGTAATTGAAACTATAAAGATTTGGATTTTTTTCCTCCACGAGATTAAAAGAATTTTGATAATTGCTTTTTTCCTTTTGTAGTACTCGGGTGACTATAACTAGATTTTACCTTTAATAATATAAGGGACAGAGACATAATATTGAACAGACACATTTCGGTGAAAATCACAACTGTCTGGTCATAAATCAAAACATATCATTGACGCGAACATTGTGACAGCACCAATAGAGAATACTCTATTCAAAAAATATAATCTGAATATACGAGTATTTTATTGAAGATATATTCTATTGTGAATGTATTTGGGAATGTTATATTATTAAAAATATCGGATGTCCGTCGGTTTGATGAATTTTGATAATAAGCTGTGTAGAAAATAAAAAAAGATGTGTTTATTAATATACATAAGTATTTGTAGAAGATTTGAAGCTTGGTAAACATGGTTATTTAGCAAAATTATACATCTTTTTTTTGTACTTGATATTTACGCCAAAATAAATAGATACGTTTTGGGGTAAATATTTTTGTCTTTATTTAAAAACATTGTTAATTTAATTCACAACACTTAGTTATGTATAACAAGACTATGTACTGTACTAATGCACTCACGCGAGTTCCCCTGTATAATAATAAAAAACTTTAATTTCTAAATCAATATGTTAGTCGAAATTAATATTTTATACACAAATTGCGTTTTTTTGGCAACGTTTGAATATTAAAACTAAAACATTATAAAACTATTTTGTGTAAGATGTTCTAATCTGAATCAAATATATGTACCAGTGATACCGCAAGCCATCATCTCACATTATCAGTAGAGGAGTAATAGAATTACTTATATATATGAAGTGGATATGAGTTCTAAATAACTCAATAAGTTATTGTTTATTCGTTTACGGTTTTAATAATATTAGTAAAGTTTATTAGTTGTATTTATTATATATATTATCTCTTTTTAAGTATCAAAATACCAACCCAATCAATCAATCAGTCCAATCTATCGCCACTTTTAAATAAAGAAACTATTTTACTGTTTTTCATCAAATCTGTAAATATACCGGAAATATAATTTAAGAGAGATTGCTGTTTGGCTAAGTCCAAATATATACAATCCAAAATAAGAAATAGTTGCAATGTAGTAAAAACCACATGGAGAATAATTAACGAAGCAACTGGAAAAACGACACTAAAAACTAGAGATTTATGGACTTAAAATTGGCAATAATTCTGTGACATCAGATGCTGATGTGGCTTCTGCTTTTGAAATCTTTTTCACAGATTTTCCTGTTTCTAAAACTAAACTTTTGAACTCCTCACCAGCCAGTGCTCTCTTGTTATTGGAGAAAAATGTGCCTGAATGTATAATTTTTTTTAGTTTCAGCCACGTTAGCTGCTCTGACGTTATCAAAGCTTTTAAATTAATTAACAATAAGAAAACTAATAATTTATGGGGAATATTTGTGAGTACTCTTAGGTCTCTAATTGACATAGTTGTTCCTGAATTAGCTCTGATTTTTAATAAATGCATTGATTGTGGCGAGTTTCCTGACTTAATGAATTACAGTAAAGTAATTCCGTTGTTTAAATGGGGTAGTACTGATGACCCCACAAATTTTAGGCCTATATCAATACTGCCAAAATTTAGTAAAATTTTTGAAAAATTAATTCTTATGCAATTGCTTTCACATTTTCAGAATAATGCCTTTCTGCACAATAAACAGTTTGGCTTTACACGGGATCGCTCAACAACAGATGCTGGTGTTGAGTTAATACATAATATTTTTGTGGCCTGGGAAGAGTCACGTGATGCATTTGGTATTTGCTGTGACTTATCCAAGCCCTTTGATTGTGTAGAACATGAAACATTGGTCTGGAAATTACGCCACTATGGAGTTAGCTCGGCGGCGCTTCAAATGATGATATCATATTTATGCGACAGAATTCAAAAGTTAGACGTAAATGGAAAACGGTCTACTGGATCTATTTTACAAATGGGAGTACTATAGGGCTTCATTTTAGGACCATTTCTTTTCCTCATTTACATTGATGATCTTCCTTACCTGGAAAAGGAGGATCACGAGATAGTATTGTTTGCTGATGATACATCACTGATTTTTGAAATTGATCGTTACCAATCAAGTTTTGATACGGTAAACAATTGTCTCACTAAAGTTGTACACTGGTTTGAAGTAAATAATCTACTGCTTAACGGAAAAAAAACAAAACGTATAAAATTTACTTTACCTAACGTCAAAAATATGAAAACCACTTTACAACTTAATAATAAGGAAATAGATTTAGTGGGTAGTACTGTTTTTCTAGGGATAACGTTAGATGCTAAGCTCCAATGGAGTCCTCGTATAGATGGCTTATCAAGCAGACTTAGGTCTGCAGCATACGCGGTCAAAAAGATTCGTCAATTTACAGATGTAGAAACAGCTAGGTTAGTATATTTCATTTACTTTCACAGCATTATGTCATACGGAATATTGTTATGGGGCAAAGCTGCTGAACTAAACTCTATTTTCATGCTGCAGAAGAGGGCTGTTCGTGTCAAATATAATATAGGCCAATGAGAGTCGGTAAAAAATAAATTTAAAGAGGCTAAAATTATGACAATGTACAGCCAGTGTATATTTGATAATCTTATGTATGTTCACAAAAATACCAATAGGTTCAACAAAAAATCAGATATCCTTCGACTAGATACTATTTATAACAAGTTGCCTAAAAACGTATTGGACATGTCGATCAAAAAGTTCAAAGTTTTTATAAAATGCAAACTTTTACATTATATTACACTATTAAAGATTATGTAAATGATAAGAAAGCTTGGGGTTGAATTGTTTATTATTTCATGGTGTGTAATTGGTTTAATAATCATTGTAAAAAGGTGATAATGAAAAAATAAGACAACCCGGCTGAGTTTTTTGTGGGTTTCTTCTCAGACCAGGACGCGTTAAGAGCCCTCGTAAACTTAGATTAAGCTGACGTTATATTATTACCATTAATCGTTTTGATGTTTTGCTTATTGTTTTTTGACTTGTCAAAAGTGCCAAAACTTGGTTTATTTGAAATAAAAATCTTTTTATTTTTATCTTTATTATTATAATATTATTTTAAATCATATTTTAGGGTTTAACCTGTCTGCCTTCATGACACTAAAAAAATAGTACATACACTTTTAGGAATATCTTAAATATTCATCTGGTGGTTGTTCATAAGCTGAATATAAACTGATATCATCATCATCATCTTCCTACCCTTATCAAATTTTGGGGTCGGCACAGTATGTTTTTTCCTTCCATACTCTCCTGTTACTCGTCATCTGTGTATACACTACCTTCTTCTCCATATCATCTTCCACGCAATCCATCCATCTGTTCTTCGGCCGTCCTCTACCTGTCCATCCCTCCACTACCATACCTAGCACTCTTTTGGTCACGTGCCTTTCATCCCTCCTCATAACATGCCCATACCATAACAGACGGCTACCTCTTATTTTTTCTGTCACTGGCGCTACTCCTAAGCTTCCCCTAATATGCTCATTTCTTATTCTATCCCTTCTTGTCACCCCACACATACATCTTAACATTCGCATCTCCGTTACATGCAAACGCTTTTCATCCATCACCTTCATCGCCCAGCACTCAGATCCATACATAACGACAGGACTAATGATATTTTTATAAATTCTCCCCTATAGTTTAAGGGGAATTCGGGCATCACATGTCGTCCCAGTGACTTGTCGCCATTTCATCCATCCTGTATATAAACTGATATATTTAGTGAAATAAAGTGCATAAGAAAATATAGTACAAGTGATGAAAGTGTAGCCTGAAGAGTGAAGTACTGCTCCATCACACCACATGAAACGATTAAATGAAACCAAAACAAGATTAGATCATGACACGTGCCATAATCTGATTCATAGTCTCTCGTTTAGATTTTTTGTCTTGTGTCGTAACAAAATATTTTTTAACTTATACCCGCCCTCTGACGTGACATTGCCGTAATAATTATATTATAAACAACTTCATTTTATTCAATGTTTATTGATACTAGTACAATACAAACTAAAGTAATATTTAATTATTTTAAGGTCCAATTGTCTTACGCTTCAGTCAGTTTTGTCATAGCGAATTTAATTCACCCACATTGGATGGTTTCATTTAACTGGGTTGCCTCACAATCTAAAGAGTGATTATAAGCTGAAAACAACCTGTGAGGTCAATTATAACTTTCTATATTGTGTTTTGTTTTTATGAAACTGAATCTGGAATGAACTCAAAATAACATAAAACTGGGTTTATATAAATGTTACGTAAAAGTTAATTTAAATAGTGCGGTATATACTTCCTTTGGGATTTATCTTATATTTATGTAATCCCTTTTTTAAACAATTTTTAAGAGTACCTGAATATGTTTGGACAAAGTACCTCATAAAAAAAATAAGCCATATTAAAATTCTTTAAAGTTCTTACGAATGACAAACAAATCTTAAAGTTCTGACTGTAAGGTCAGATGTCAACATTTTCTTTTACGTTGTATGTACGTCATGAAATTTCTAAACTGTTGATTAGAAAATTACGGTTTGGCTATCTTTAATCCACTTTTACGATTACATAACACAATTACTCTGTATTAATCTGAGTATGTAATGACTATACCATATAATAATCGGCAAATGAACAGTTCCTTATTCAGAACAAAAACATACAACCGCAATGAGAAGGTATATTGTTATAAATATGACAACTAAAATTTTAGCTAAAATATGTCTTAACTTTAAGATGATTTTATTAATAATTGTAAAGCAATTAGTTCAATTTAATTGCATTAATTTTATCCAAGCGCTTCCCATCAAAGCAATATTATCCTTGATAGCTCTGGCATGATCCACAATTTAGTTTAAAAATAAGTGAAGGTAAATATACTTAATTATATACCAGCATAGACATATTTTATTCTTAAAGGCGGATCCCGACTTATATTATTGGTTGTTGGAGCTGAGAGACCGCTCTTCATCTCGAGTCACAAATATTTATAACAGTATATTTATGACATCGGAAACTAACACGTGTCGAAAATACAATATTTTAGAAAAAATATTATGATGTCATAAGAAATTTATAACAGATTTGTCAGCTTAACATAATTTTTTAATATTATTATTTTAGCTTCAAAAAAGATTATCACTGCTTAATCCATTTACTATCCGCCGGACGTGACGTCGTTATAAAGATTCTTGATTGGATTACGGAAAAGACAATTATTTTTTCCCGCTCATTAATGTCAGGTTCATTCAAAGAGACAATAATTAGAAATTTTATAAATTAATTATTGATTGATTAATTCAATAATACTTTCACTTTTCATTTTATAAGGTCATTGCGGTTGTCATGGAGGTCGGCTGCATCACAATCATTATCAGATATAATGTAATGAATATTACAAAGATTCTGACGACTTTCAAAAAATTATCAGAATTGTATTGTTTTAGTAACATACTCTCTTCACTCCCGCGAAATTAATACGATCTTTAAACCTGTTACCGCGTATGTACGTGGCATCTCAATTTAACAAAGAACTTTGAAAATTTAATGTGTTACGTTCAATTTACCATTTAACTTTCGTTTACGCGATATACTTTATTTTTAGTATTAGAAAAGGAATGTTTAAAGTCAGTTACCATTACAGGTTTCAATATAATATTAAATGTTTTTAAATTATTCGTAAGATTAACGGGATAAGGTTTGTTTTGGAATATAAATATAGAACAGATGAAATTGTCTCTATACCTACATTGTTATGATTAAAATAAACAAAAAGAAAAACAGGGATTTCCATCTAAGGTCTAAAGATCACAATACTATATACAAACAAAAAAAAATTTAGGAATATTTTCGAAGATTTTTTTTGAGATATATATTACCCTGTTTTCGTCCCAACAATATGAATCATACTTCATCACTAGACCATTAGTCGAACAATGTTTTACAAAATTCAGATCCTTTTTGAATTACTTTTGCTTAAATTTTATGATATTATATTATAAATATCCTGACTTAAAACGATCAACACGGAATACAGTTTATTAAGGTTTTATAGCTATATATTATATTTATTTTATTTAAAATAATTCAGTGAATCTAATGTGAGTGTTTTAGGAAGTGTTGAAGCTGAACAATCATCACAGTCACTTGTTATTATGGTATGTTACACCAATGTCATTCACCATTGAGAAAACATTGGGAAAACCATATTATAATATTTTTTAATAATATTTTTGCCATAAGAAAATATACCTGACCGTATTTTTTATGTTATAAGCTATTGTAATAAATATGAAATATATAAGCGATCTTAAAAATTTTCAAAATTAGTACATGATACTTACAGTCATATCTCAACATTTTCTTTTACGTAACATAACCGTCATGAAATTGTAAAAGACGTTGATTATAAAACTACGACATGGTCATCGTTAATTCTCTTATAGGATTACTTATAATATATTACATATAACATAAATTAGTCTGTACTAATCTGTGTATATAATGAATGACGTATATTATTAACCCAACTAATTACTAGGGGCGCCAACAGACCCTCAATTTCGACTCCTACGCTCGCGAAATTTCGGGTGCCGTTTACATATTGAGCGAAGCGAGCCCGTTCGAAAAAAAAACGAACAGGGAGATAGTACAACTAAATTTAAAAGAAAAATTCGCGCGAATTTTTTTTTCTATTAACTTCAATGGGATATCAGCTTTTTGACGATTATTCCTTAACGAAATGACATTTTTCAAACTTTTTTTTTAAACCATCCCCTAATGTGTCTTTTTGATTACAAAATTTCATAATTCCCGTCAAATAGTTTTCAAGCCAATTAGATTTCTTATTTAAAACGAGATAATGGAACCGAAATGAAAAGGTATATATAAGGTGATAAGATTTAGTGAAACGTCACGATCGCGTCTATCAAGATGCACTTAATTTGTAAACGAATTTTCAGAAAATTGTCCAGGTTTATTTTAGATGTAAATTATATATTAAATTGGTTGATATTTATTTTTCATTACCCATAGGGACGGGTGCTGGGCTGCCAGGGAGCAGTCATAAAATAACTGCTTCTTAGAGGAATGGAAAAGAAAACGAAAACATTATTTTTATGAGAGAAATACGGAAATTGCAATGTTTCTTTTATTGATTTGAGCGTAATAGAAATGAAACGTTGGTTTACGTTTTCTTTATATTTTTGATTAAATATGATTTTTTTTAAGAAACATACTAATATGAAATACAATATTTGCAATTATATAGCTAAAATGTTACTTAACTATTACGTATTATTATCAAAAGTACGAAAGCAAAGAATTAAAATTTTCTGCATTTATTTTATACAAAGGGAAACTTTTCAGCTTCTCTTTGTATAGAACGCTCCACAGTTTATTTTAAAACTAAATAAAAATAAATATATTTAATATTAAACCAGCACACTCATACTTTTGTCGTAAGAGTGCATCCTAAAATATATTATTGGAGCTAATAGACCTCACTTCATCTCTCCTCACAAATATTTAACGCAATATTTTTGTGACTTCGTAACATGTGACAAAAATATGATATTTCCTAAAAAAATAAAGTCACGATGTGAAAAATATATAAAAGTTTTGTCAATAAAATTATATTTTTTAATTATTTGAAGTTGTTATATCCTTACCATCGTTTAATTCAGTGATTGTGACAGCTGGACGTGACTATTGATTGGATTATTGAAAAAATATTTTTTCCGCTCTTTAATATCACGTACCTCCAACGAGACAATAATAATTTAATAAATACTCATTCTATAATACGCTCACTTTTTACTTTATTACGCCATTGCGGTTGTCATGGCGGTCGATTACTCTTCATCTCCGTGAAGGTATATTATGAACTGAACACATCACTTGAGGATACCAATTACTTCAATCAAACGTTTAATTCACGATGACAACACAAATTAATGTATTGTTCGATCTTCTTTTGTGTAATTTTTTTTTTGTATATTTTAAAAAATAATAATGTATTCAACAATATTTTTTTTTATTCTCTATTTTTTTTTATTTATTCGTAAGATTAGCGGGATACGGTTTGTTTTAGAATAGAAATAAAGAACAGATGAAATTTTCTGAATACCTACATTGTTATGATTAAAATGTACAACAATATATAACAAAAAAAGTATTTAGGAATATTTTCGAAGGATTTTTTAAAGATATTTATATTTATATTTACTACGTTGTTATATTTATATTTACTACGTTGTTATTGTTCGAACAATATGAATCCTACTTAATACATCATTAGTCGAACAAGGTTTTATCAAATTCAAACAGGGTCTGTAGAACACTTGTTTTATTTATTTATTTCTTGAGTCTCTTTAGAGATATAGTTTAATATGTTCATTCCACTTAGGTTCTAAGTCGATTTCGAAGTAGTCATATCAAATGTACTTTCATGTCAGTTTTCGGCACACGTGTAATAAATAAAGAATTGAAAAGTTTACACCTTAATTGACAAATTTAAATCCGTTTTGAATTTTAATTTTATATAATTATGATATAAATAAATCGTGACTTAAAAGACACGGATTATAGTTTGTGAAGCTTCTGAAACTTTTCAAACAATGTATGGTACAAAAATTTATATTTTATACTCTCGAATTGGTATGACTTTGTATTTGTCTCTACTTACGATTGATGAGGTTTTATTAATTAAGAGACAAATGTTAAACCATTACACATTATATTTTATTTCCCAAAGTGTCGATTTATCAATCATCAAATAAAATTTAAGAATTTGGGACAGTTTGTCCGCTCATTTTAAGAATACGTAGAATATAAAACTTATTCCACAGTTTTTAATTGAGGCTCCAATCAAATATATCAAAATTATAGTTACAAAGAATATAGGAACTCCTAGCGCTTCTGTTTTGGAATTCAACACCAGTTTGGAGAGATTTTGTTAAGGATATTGGGTGAAATATATAGTATGCTAGAATTTCAACATTAATTAGAACGTGGAAATAATTTAGTGTAAAATAAGTGTACTGTAATTAGTTTGTACGAAAATGCGTCGACACGACCATAGAGTTACAAAATTTTTGGACAAATTTTGTATTACATTTATATAGAATCAAAATATTTTCAAAAATGTTAAGTTTGCCCTTGTACTAATCATTTTTAATTTTAATGTGTCTAGTGTATCATTCTAGATATATTATTTAGCAATATAATATTTTACTTAAATTAATTCAATAAAACTATCATGAAGTGTTAAAGCAGAACGTTGCTCATAATCTATTCACGAGTCTGAAGTACGAGTCCCCAAGAAATATATTATTCCAGTTGAGAAAACACGTTTCAACGTTCTCAAAAGAGATTATATTATAGGCTGAAAACTACCTGTGAGGTCGTTTATCTCTTTATATATTGTGTGTTGAGTTTATGGAACTCATGTTGTAACGAACTCCATAGAATATAACACTGTGTTTATATAAAGGTGTAAGAGTCAATTTAAATAATGCAGTATTAACCTTCCTTAGGGATTTATTTTATATTCCTGTGTTCCGTATTGTAAACACTTCCAGAGGGTATCTGAATATGTATTGAGTAATGTATACCCCAAATATGCGGGGATGTCACATGTTATTATAATAAATATAAATATAAGCCTTCTTAAAATTCTTTAATAATTGTATGTCATACTTACAGTTAGGTGTCATTTTCAGCAAATGAACATTTTCTTTTTCGTGTACGAGTATTCCATGAAATACTCTAATATTTTAAATTCATTTTTAGGATTTCAGCAGAATATAACAGACTAAATATAGCGTAAATTACTCTGTACTAATCTGAGTAAAACCGATGATATATATTAATATAAGTAATTACCCTTACCTTACCCTTACCTGTATGCGCTTCATTTTTGGACTCCGTAAGTTTGACCATGTCTCCAACTATAGATCAAAACTTAAGTGGTTGCCAACTCGTAAACGAAGAAATGTAAGAGTTCTGTGTCTCCTTTACTCGATTTTGTTCAATCCTTCTACTCCTACATATTTAAAATGCAATTTCTCCTTCTTAGCAGATGTAGATGACAAATTATTTCGTTCTTCTAGCAATTTACTGCTCCACACTCCCCTTCATCGGACTGGTTTCTTATCCAACTCATTTGCTCTAACTGCCGTCAGACTTTGGAACGAGTTACCGGAACATATACGAACGCCCGCCCTTGTTCTCTCATGTACATTCTAAGGTTGGCTGGTAGAGAATGTCTTTGTGGCATTAAGTCGGCCTTTTGTGCATTATTTTGTATATTGTGCAATCAAGAATTAAATAAATAAATAATTATTATATTAGGAATTGAACAGTTCCTTATTCAAAACAAAATAACTCAACCGCAATGTCTTCATTGCGGTTGAGTTATTATATATATATATATATCTATATATCTTTATAGGTATAATGAATTACCGTCGACTAGTTTATTGATAATGTATATTTATCATATTATATATAATAAAATAATATTTAATGCTATAAAATAAGGTTCGTTTTACTACGAATATTATTAAATTGTTAAATTGTGATAACATTTAACACTAAACTTTTGAACAATATAAGTCTAGATAATTATATCTAGACTTATTTTATGTAAATGATAAACCAAACGGGCTGATATTTATTTTTAATCACCCATCTCCTGCTGTTCAATAACTGCTTCTTAGCGTCGGATGGAAACTGAGCTCGAAAATATTATTGTTGTGAGAGAAATACGGAACTTGCAATGTTTTTTAGATTGTTTTCAGCGTAATAGAAATGAAACATTACTTTTCCCTTTTCTTTATACCTTTTCAGTTAATATTGTTTTTTTATTCATAAATATAAAATACAAATACACTATTTGCATACTATTAGGTAAAATGTTAAGAATTATGAAAGCATGTAGTTCAATTTTACTGTATTTATTTTATACTAAGGAAAGCTTCAAAGCAATATTTTCCTTCATAGCTCTAGCATGCTCCACAATTTATAATAAAACTAATTGAAAATAAAATATACTTAATTTGGAACCCGCTTACTCATATTTTATTAGTAAGGATGCATCCCGAAATATATTATTGCAGCTAAGAGAAGAGACCTCGATTAATCTCGACCCACAAATATTTAACAGAATGTTTTTGTGTCTTCGTAAAGTAACATGTGACAAAAATAAAATATTTGAGAGAAAGTATTATCATGATATAATAAAATATATAGTAGATATGTGAAGAAAATGATTCTTTTAATAGTATTTGAAACCTTACCATCGTTTAGTTTAATGATTGTCAGCCGGACGTGACGTCATTATAAAGATTTTTACTGGGATTAAGGAGAAAGAAAATTATTTTTTCCCGTGTCAGTGTTCGGTTTGATATATCTTTCTTCGGATTTCTTTTAACGGATTACCTACTATTCTTTTGAAATTAACGTATTATTTTCATAAAAATCACAGCTCCCTGAGCTTAATAATATGTAATATTTAAATCTATTACATTTATATCATTTTAGTGCAAGTATTTAATATACCTTTCAAGTTTCATATAATTATTTTTATTTAATTCATTTATTTGTTTTGCTGAAGTCATTTTATTAAGTAACATATATTATGGGTTTGAATTAGTTTATTTTCTTAAAAAATTGTCTATATACATTCATCTGAATAATTATGTTTAATAGTCCTATATATGTATTTTAGGAAAACATACGAAAAGTAAAAATATATTTTTTAATTACGTTAACGAGGATACATAGAACCATAGAAGATGCATACAGGCTGACGCAGTCGGGTCATTTTGTGTTCAACGCGAGATAAGTCGTCCTTGAATATTAGTATATTCCTTGTGTAGTATATCCTTTAATAATAATATTGTAATTATGACTTCATAATCAATGTGTAATATGTAGTTAATTATGAGTTAACCTCATACACTAGACGTATTTATTGATTTCCATCTAACGAATGAATAACAATATTTTTATTACGTCATGTAATTAAATAATTCAACGATCAATAATTACAAATCACTTTATAATTATTAATCTATAAATATTATTATAGTCAAAATAATAATGAGTAATATTTACATACTACAAGTTTACAAAGTGTAGTCTTTATTTTAAAACAACCGCGTCATGTGCAAGTGTAATTAAATATTTAAATAGGTTGTTGTCATAATACTCAGAAAACTAATAAATTTGTAATATTAGTATCGTGTAACTTGTGTAGGTTTAGAAACGATTAATTTATTGACTGGACAGTCGTGAGGGAGCGTGCGACATTAGAGAAATAATACAACATTTTGATTTGATGAGTTTTTGTTATTATTATTATATACAACTGGTTTTACGGTCATAGTAATGTAAAACATTAGTTATGTCTTATTGTTAGCTTTTTTATGTTGAAAAATTTATTTTAAAATTTTTAAGGTGTTTAAAACGTACTGCTAATGGAATATTTTGAAAAACTTTAGTTTACTTCATTTTAACAATGTAATATGATTTTAATCAATATCTTCCATAAAATCACCTGTGTTTCACAAGACTTCATTAATAATGATGCAAACATGTGTTGTACCGAACAGCTTCACCAGGAGGGTCATATTTTATTCAAAAGTGACTTATCTTATTCAAGAAATATATTATTTCAGCTGCGAAATCTCGTTTCATCTCTCACAGACATTGAATATAATATTTATGTGGGATTACTTAATATTATGTATAACCTTATTTGATGGCAATATATGGTCTTCGTATAAGAAATTGAGTTTATTATAATGTAAGCTAATAAATTTTATGTACTATATAGATAAAAAATCGATATAATTATAAAAGATAAGTAATAATGTATTATCTATTATAACAAATATGTAATATTTATCTCTCTATTTGAATCAACGAGACGCAAGACTCGCGGGATCTTCTTCTTACTCAAATCTGGCAGTCTTGCTAGTTTTACACGGGTAAGGTTTTGGCCGTTTTGAAATGCAAGACAAATATTTTGAACTAACAAAACTTTAATTTTTAATCTTATTGTTTCATGAACCTACAATTTAATTGAAGTGAGTACCTACCGTGAAATAAACATTCAAATTATACGAATTACACACATAGTTATAAAATATAATGTAACTAATATTGTCATTAATATAATATTTATTGAAGAAAACATAAATAAAAATACTTAATAAAATAGAACTTTTGTCATCGTCCGTCGCAGCCATTCATCTTACATGCAACTTTTAACAAAACCTATTTTACAAAAAATAGAACCATCGCTGTTATAATTATAATTGAATTCATCTGTTAGACGTTGTAGATACTTCTTTACATATAATTTATACAATAACCAATCTATTACAATGAAGTAGAAAATATTATGAACGTTGTTATTGTTCTAAATTAAACTTCAATTGGAAAATGAAACATGTTATTAAAAGAATGTTTCTGTAAATATATTAAAGAATCAAATGAGTTCAAATAACTTTATAAATATCATACCATAAAACGGTTACATTTCTAACAGAATGTCATAACAACATTTTTAACAGAATGTCACGTTCTTGCTCCAACCAAATACAATCCAAAAGTAACAGTTACTTATTATATGTTTAATTGTTATTTAAAATAAGCTACTAATACAATTTAGTTGTATATAAATTAAACTAATGCTAATTCACAACCATAATCAAATAGCATAATTATTAAGCAGCGAATCAATTGCAAAGTTGTTTCATAATTATTTTGACTACACAGTAGGTATATACCAATTCAATTAGACATAATAGAATTTTCAAAACTCGTCAAGTAATTAAACAATTTAATAAATAATTAAACAAGTAGTGCATTGTTTTATCATCTATTTATTGATTTATTTATTATATTTCTTTCGAAAGAGAGGATTATAATTATTTATTTATTATTATAATATTATTTTATTAATAAATTAAAATGTAGTTTATGAATGGGAGAGAGAGTGAAACTTTTAGTCGATTATATGAATACTTACATATATATTGTATTATTATTACTATTATACACTATGAATAGACGTGTCTTGTGTCAATGAAACTGTTTTTCTTTTAAATTAACATTGAATTATTTTGATCCCTGAAAAGGGCCTTTTAATAATTTAAATATTACAGCATCGTTGTTGCGGTCATGTCCTCTCTTCTCAGTGGACATGTCGCATTTTATATAAGCTTTTACAGTCCGGGCGGCGAGCGGTCCGGGGACGACGACAAATGAACCAAGTAAATTATCTTATTTATTATATTAGAAATATATTCAACATTTTAAGAGAGTGAATACTTTTATGCAGCTCTTATGATATATGATATGATACTTAGGCGATACTACAATTAAATAATACAGGCGCATTCATATTTAGTAAATAAGAGCTGAATGTACCTTATTTGTATATCTTATTTTATTTATTTATTTATTTATTTCAAAAATTCTTAAAACTATATACATGGTATACATATCAAATCTGAATTGAATTTATGGAATTTTGAAAATTACAATTTTCATTTGTAATCAAACAAACATATATCGTAAACGACTACAAAAGTATAAACTGTGTCGCAGCCGTTTACGCCCACTCCGGGACTCCGTGTATGTTCCAGTATCATATAAGATGTTTTCAAATATTCAGTAAATTAACAATTCTTATAAATATTACTTTCTATACAATAACTAAATTATAATAAATAATTACTATTCGTTTTTGAGACAAAAATAAATAAAAAATTATATTTTTCGCTTAAACTTAATGAAAAATTATTAAATTGTTATTATTACAATATTATTAAAGAATTAAATAATGTATTAAAATAATAAACAATGATTTATTGATTAATTATTAGAGTTAATTAGATTATTATAAGAATGTGAGGTGGGTATGTGTTGTGTGTGTGTGTGTGTGAGTGTGTGTGTGTGTGTATGTGTCATTATTAATTATAAATAAGTGTCTCTGTTTCATCGTATGAAAGTTTCTGTAAGTAATTACAAATTTTATTTTTACAGCTCCAGTATGTCAGAGGATATATGTTTAAAATTTTATTTAATTTATTATAAATCAATGAGGAAAGGTATTCATAATTCCGTTTTGGTAGTGCAGTATGACATCGCTTGGTTTCACATAGTTGTTTAGAGCGACGAGTGAATGAATTATCAATTATGAAAGGTAGTGTCTGATGTTTTCGTAAAATCAGTTGTCTAATATACAATTGTCGTACTGTTAACACATTGGCAGTGCTGTATAGCTCATTGGTAGGTGAAAGCATTGATTTTGATAAAATTACTTTTAGTACAGCTCTTTGTGCTCTCTCCAATCGAAGAAAACGAATTTTACTAGAACCACCTCATGCTGTTACGCAATAAGAGAGAATTGATTGTATCAGAGAAAAGTAAACTGTTGTTAGGATGTTTGGATCAGCAACCGCCCTCAGCCTTTTAAAAACAAATATCAATTTTCTTACCCTAACAACCGTTGAGTCTACCTGATCCTTCCAAGTCAATAAATGATCTATTTCGATTCCTAAATATTTAATAGTCTGGGCACGGGTTAGTGTAGCACAGGAACAGCTAGTACCTCGAGATAAACAGCGATGTGCTTGAATTGAATAAGTCTGATCAGGCAAAGTGTGTGAACTGACAGAAAAAGTGGCAAACATAGTCTTCGTTAAGTTTAGTGTCCACCGGTTCCTGTCCATCCAACGAACTATACTACTCAAAACTGTCTCAGCTGAAATACGAGCTTCTGTCCAAGATTAAGCCTGAATGAGAAGTGCAGTATCATCTGCATAAGCCAAAATCTTACATTCATTCAATAAGGGGAGCTCAAGTAGGTCATTTACGTAAATAAGAAATAGCGTAGGGCCCAATACACTACCCTGGGGCACTCCGCACGTAATTGGTAAAGTTTGACTTTTATACGGATAGATTTGCACCCGTTGCTTACGGTTGTTAAGATAACTTTTGAATATTTGAAGTGCATTTCCACGCACTCCAATATTCTCAAGTTTATTTATGAGAATGGGTATAGAGACGGTGTCAAAAGCTTTAGTAAGATCTAGAAAGATGCCAATGGTTTTAAGTCTTGAATTATGATTATTTACAATAGTATTTGTTAATGTTAATACAGCATCTTCTGTTGATTTACCTTTACGGAAACCAAATTGATTGTCAGACAAAATGGTATGGTCCTCAAGAAATTTTGTTAATCTGCTGTTCAAAATTTTTTCAAATACTTTGGACAATGTTGACAATACTGATATAGGCCTATAACTGTTGACACTATCTCTATCACCACTCTTATATATGGGATGAATTATGGCCTCCTTAAATACTGCAGGAAAAGTTCCCGTAGAGATACACATGTTAAAAAGATGTGTTATTACTGGTACTAAAGAATAATGAGCTGCTTTCAATAAAGAGGAGGAAATGTTATCCCAACCAACGGCACACCTTTTAAGCCCTATAATTATGCGGCGAACTTCGTCATTATCAGTTTCCATTAAAACCATCGAATTAATCGTAGATTTGCTGGAAATACTTGAAAAGGTATCACAGTTCTTCAGTTTTGAGGATAGCTCTGTGCCAATGCTACTAAAGTAATCATTAACTATATTAACAGATTGTTCAGGATTAGAATCCAACTGCAACAGTGACTTAGCAGTTGTTATTTCATTGTTTAAGTATGTGCAATTTTTAATGAGTTTCCATGTGGCCTTGGGATCATTTTTTGCTTTTTGGAACTCTGCACGTTCGTAAGATATTTTAACGGTTTTCAAGATGTTCCTACAATGGGTTCTGTATCGCGTATACGTTAATTTGGCTTCGGGGTTGTTAGGATTTTTTTTGTGAGTTTTGTATAACCGGTCACGATTTCTAACACAACGCAAAAGACCTGGCGTCATCCAAGGCTTAATAATCCGTCGCTTACTAGGAATAGCTACTATTCGTGAATGAGACGAGACGATATCCATGATAATCTTCACCAAAGTACTAGCTGCCGCTTCAGCATCAGTCATGGACATGATAGGAGAAAAGTTGGTATTACCAAGGTCCCTCACACAAGCACTCTCATCCGTAATTAATTTAGTACAGGCGGCTCTATTTCTCCTAACTTTACCATTGCTACATAAAATAACAGGAGTGTGATCCGTGACAGAGGATTCAATTACCAGAACTGTTGAAGGTCTATTTGTTTTTAATAAGACGTGGTCTAGGCAACTATTATTCCTTGTCGGTAATACATGAGCCGGTAGCATTGCGTGCATGGCTGCCGTAGTTAGATATATATCTGCATTAGGGTCGCCACTCCCTGGTATAATGTTAATATTTATATCACCAATTAACGCGACAGTTTTAAACTTTGACAAGGACTTCAGAATGTTATCCAATGATTCGATGAAATCAGACACATTCCTAATTGAAGGAGATCGATAAGCGGCCACTACAGCAATATCGTTATTAAACTTCAAAACGAGACAGTTAGCATCTTTTAATGTTGGTTTTATAACTGTACACGCAAGTTCAGATTTAACAAAAGCTACTACTCCGTCGTTTTGGTTTGTAAAGGTGCTTTTATATGAAGAATAACCTGGCATCGCCGGGAGACAATGACTTTTACTCAGCCAACATTCACTGAGTATAAGCACGTCAAAAACCAAGTTTATTCTATTTAGCAGTAATTGAAATTCATCAAAATTACAACTAATACTTCTAATATTAAGGTGTAAAATTAGGAATTTATTATTCATATTTTTAAAATACTCCCAACTATTTTCCGGAGCACAACCATGTGACTGAGATATAGTCATTCGTTCAATGTCATTGTTAATTAAGGAACTATCCATTGTGACTGAATAATATAACACATGTTAAATGCTTTTTTACCCATATAAACGAGAAAATAAAATAATATATACTCCATTTGCCATACTGAGTGTGAATGTGAAGTGTAAAATTGTATATGTATAGTGTAAAGATTGTTAATTGAATGAACATAAATTTAAAATTATATAAAAAAGTATTACTAAAATTATTGCATGAAAATACAATTAGAAACATGAATGAATATTTTTATCTTATAAAGATTATAATAGTAGAAAAATACATTTAATTCTAACATGTGATATAGATTACAGAAATTCTAAATAAAATCTCACGCTATTTACGGAGCACTTAAATCCTTAAATATAATTTTAGTTGAAATTTCAAAATGGCGTCCGTATTTAATAACACCAACATATTGTAACATTGATTGAAATTTCATTAAATTTCCAAAAAAAGCAAAGTTCGATAACGGTAGGATAGCTCGTTATTTTGAAATATTTAACTGGAATGATTAAATCCACTTACACATGTGGTTGGAAGACGTCAGCCAATGAAGTCATTATTCGTATTTAATTTCATTCAAATTGGATAACATTTTTAATAATAATTGTTTTATTTAGTGAAACGTATACGAAGTTGTCTTATATTAATAAAGATTAGTTAAACAATAAAAGTTTGGTCCAACTGGCCTTTAGTGAACTGTAGTTTAATTTGAATGAACATAATTTAACAATTTACAGATAAAGACCCATTTCATAATTGTGACGAAAATATTTTAAAACCATATAACTTTGTACATATAAGAACTATTTTGTAATATTAATGTTAGGACTAACTCATATTTAATCTTACATTTTATTTTAAGCTATTAAGTATGATAGATATTTTATTTAAAACACTTGGGGTAGCTTTGATTTTCGTTATAGATTATTATTATTATGAATTTGTAAAATGGAATAACACATATCAAAAAGGAAGTTGTCTGTCATAAACCTGTCAGTATACTGTTCAGATATTACTTCCTCACGAGGCATCTATATCTCTGTCAACTATGAACTCGTGCATTGTATTACGTACGAGCTTAAAAGTAAAGTGTATCATAATGTGTGTTAGCTTACAACAAACTCCAGTTTTTAAGTAACTTGGGGTCTCAGTCTCCCACGCTTGTTCCCACAACCAAATTACTGTAACATTGTTGAACAACATTATAAATCCCATACAATATAATGTAACTTCTTGTGTAAGATTAACGACTGAAGTCTAAAACATTCTTTAGGGAGAAATTTCTAATGGAATAATAGGTTTTTTGTATTATAATTAAAGATGGGTGTTCTCATAAGATATGGTTTTTGTTACATTAAGATAGCATGTTGAAATATTGCAGAGTTACCTATTCTTTCCATAATATTTAATTAACCAACCTGGGTTACCAACCAATTTATTATATCTAACGTATTTTAGTTAAAGTAAAGATTGTGGTCAAATTAGAATTGAATTTGTCAGATTAAGAAACACCTGCGGATTTGTTAAATGTCATAAAACGATATTGACATTTCTGTGTTTAATAAGGTCGGTCGCGATGTTTTGTAGAGTTATATTAAAATATTATTCTATAAATAAATATCAAACCACTAATATTGTGTGAATATATATAATAGCACCACACTATGTTAACGAACGTTACTATGAGGTACATTCATTAAATCTCTATAAATTACTGTGTATATTGTTTTGCAAATGTCTGATGTAATATTTCATATCGTGTGTATTTTTTATTAGTTTATGTGTTGGGGACTTAAATTATAATTAATTTATTAAACATCGACTAATTAACCACTTCTCATCTTAAAAACATAAACCGTCACTACAATTACAGAACATAATAAGTATAAAAATCTTAAATAAAATAAAAAAAACGTGTATAAATATTTTGACAACTACTGAGCTTACTTATTCTCAAATAAAGACAATTTAAAAGTGTCATAACAATGTCGGAACATTGAACCAATTAAACTAAAAATTGAAGTGAAACATCAACTTAATTAGTCCTCGCAATTACAACTAACGGAACTGTTCAAGATCTGTCAACTTTAAAGTAAAAAAGATAAGAAAATTAACAATTGTTAGAAATAAGTCTTAAAACTAAATAGAAACTTATTTATAATTTACATCTATAACCTAATTATACACAAACTTAAATATAAAATAGTAAGAAAAAATAACCTGAGTATAAAAGAATAATATAGACATTAATTTAATATAGTTATTAAATATAGGCGAAAATATAAATATTTTTAACTCTAAAATGAAATAACACCCTTATCTCGTAATCGAAACTTATACATTGTTAGTTGTGGTTGTATCGGATTGTTCTCAATTTTTACGCTTTTTACCGAGAATCATGAGAAATCATCATGAGAAAAGCTAACTTGAAATAACTCGAATTGAAGAAAAGTCAACAAAATACTGAATGATGGCTGTGGCCGGTTAAAGTGTTTATAGCTAGATGTGAGAGATAAAATGGCAATCGACTTTGATGATGTTATTAAGAAACTAGAATAGAACCTGCGGAAAGTGTCTCTGATAATTACACTGAGCTCGTTGTTTGAACTTATTTTCGTTTTCAAATTACCACACTATTATTAAATGTTTTCATTATCATTGACTGTAATTTTATTTGCAGTTAAGGAAGTAGATAAAAAAAAACTTTTTAATATGTATAATTATAGTACCGGTTTATTGTATTTGTAATTTTCATTTATGGCTTTACAGTAAAAATTTTCCAATCTTATTTTTCTTTCTTGATATAAAAAAAATCCTCATAAAATGTTTGTTTATAAATATTTTGTTATCTTAAAACTGCATATCAATTTCATAAATACCTCCAGATATATATATATGAGTTTCTAAAATAACCTTAAAAAAATAAAACTAATTTGATACATGATCCAACATTTTACGATTAGGTTTTTTTATTAATGAAATAAAGTATTTATCATTGTAAGTGAGTAAAGCCTATACTCAATTTTAAATAACTGTATTTTTTTAATCAAAGATTTATCTTAAATGTGAAGCAAATCCAATAGAACATTTATTATATCTCAAAGACGATCGAGAATATACAAAGAAAAACAAGGAAGTAAAACGTAGTAGGAGTTCTGGAATGTTCATAACAAAAATAAAAAAACTTAAAGATTACGACGCTCTTACTAACAGGAATTAAACTAAAAATATATTATGGTATTATTAGATTCAACTCCGTCAATTTTTATGTGTACTCGAGTGAGTTACTGATATTTATACACTGTGTATTCTTTCAATATTTCCAATTTCTTAACTTCAAGTACGGGCGGAAATTTCTGAATCCTTACAACTGAGACTTGATTCTGGTGACAAAGAGTCTATACAAAGTTTGAAAGACCGTGTATACGTATATCAAACGTATAAGGTTACTATGGGTATATCAAGGATTTAATTTTTTTTTAATATTTCATTGTAATATGTCCATAAAAGCTCACTTAAATTTACTAAATATATATATATTTTATTTAAACACAAAAAAGTCAACTTCTTGTCAAAAACGGAAGGGAACTTCTTGTCAATAATAATTTAGCAAAAATATTTGGCTTTGTTTGGATTTAAACCAAAGTTTTTATTTCGAAAACTCAGTCTGAAAAGGTTCAGGGTCTTAGATGAGGTGACAAGAAATACGTGACACGGATACTTTTTATAATATTTCATTAAATAATTGCTCTTATGGCAGTTTTGACCGTATTATTTTTAGGACTGTATTAATATTAAGGATTATTAGAGAAGTTAAGTTAAAAAGAAAAAGAAAAAGTAGAAGATAATAATTACTTAAGTAGATCATTAGTAAATAAAAATTATATAATTTCTAAACTAATATTTCAAGTCTATAAGGGGATTGATTGTGTAACTTGTATTTATTTAAAACAAATATTCATAATTAACTAAATATGTTCAAATTTATTTTTCAGTTTGATAACATTGTTTAGAAGTCAATTGAGACGAGCCTAAGTTATTGAGATTGTTTATTATTTTGAGGACGACGAAGTCATTTTCCAACACAGTTAATTATTCGACTGTCCGGACTATATTTTATTAAGTAAATACTTCTCCCTATAACCCGAGACACTGTTAAAATTTACAGTAATTTAAAAGAAAACTATTGCATTGCTTCCAAATTTAATAAATAAACTTAACGTAACGTTCCGAGTAGGCTCAAGATTCCATTTGTAATTATGAAGGCGAAAAGCTATTATTTTTATTATCTGTAATTAAAGCGTGGTAAAGTGCACGCATTTCTCGTTCCACACTTCGGGTCCATTAAAAAAGTTTCAATATTTATTCATAGTTTTTACACAATTACATTCTCGATTTTTATTTTCATTTGTAGGAAGTTGTTAACTTGCTAAATTAATTAAAGGGGCTAAAAATGCTTTAAATAAATAACTTAAAGACAATTTTTATTAGCTATGTTTATAAATGCATTTTATTAAATGTGATCATAACTTTTGCAGATTAAAACCACCATGACCCCGCGTCACGGAGCCAATTCGGTGAATTCTACTGTATAATCAAAAGCACTACCTCGATTAAATAAAACAAACAAATTTTATATTAAGAGTTTAGTTATAAAATATAGACTTTCATTAAATGTTGTCATTCTTAATATATTTATGACAACAAAGGATAATTCTGGTACATTATTTTTTCAGAGAAATGAGAAATTTCTAAATCGGTTTTTATACTTGTTTAAATTAATATCAATTCATTTAATTTTATAATAGTTGCAAAAATATATTTTCAATAATTTTTAATATTATATTATTTAGAATCCAAAACAGATTTTTAACATGTATAATGTGTTAACTATGTGTATAAATATTGTATAAAATATTAAGTAGCAGTTGACAAATATTTATTTTAATTAATCTTATTGCTCACTTCTATGGAGGTATATGACATACAGTAAACATCCTGAACATGATTGATTAATTACTTACTCAACTTACTTTAACTTTATCACTTTACTAGCTCAGCGCTCTTTTACACAGTTACCTAGTACTTATCGCTTTACCATGAATTTATATATTGTTTTCTAAATTTAACATATCTGTACGAGGGAACTTCCCGGCCCGAAGGGCCGGAAAGGTTCAAATGTCACGTATAAGGTTGGCACCCACCCTATTTTGTAGCCTGATTCAATGGCTTTTTTTTGATGTATTACACATTATTGTGTGATTTGTGGGTGATAAGTGATGCGCGTGCATACAGAGTCAATTAGGTCATTATTATATAGTAAGGATTATTTCTAACGGTTTCAAAATATATTTTAGTTCCAATCTTTCATACTATGTTGTATAAACAATAGATACGTGAAATCATTTTCCATATTTTTCCTATATATTTGTTATACGTATAGTTTGTTTCGTTTTGTGATCGAGTTTGTAAAATGTTCGTTTAAACGATCTACATGGGGTGAATAGAGTTGATTTTGACGTCGACAGAAAAAAACTAAATATGACACCTACGTATGAAAAATTATTTTTCATTCACAATGAAGATACGCCTTAACCCTACAGTGGTTGCACATGAAATATCGCAGCAATAGTAGTAGTAGTAGTAGTGTGTACGTAGTACATTTTAAAAAATAAATAACATTATTTCTTTATTTTCATAATGAAAATAGAATCCGTACCGCTTTTTTTTACTTAATACATTCATTTAGACTTTATCATAACTTCTGTATCATAAATGGTAATAAAAATTTAAAAATCTCAAATATAACAAGAAAAATCACTGGTTCCGCTCTGATTGATATCATGACAAACCATTTTATTAAAAAATTATAATTATTTGCGGTGTGCATTTGAATAATATAAAATAGAATAGATACAGATACAGATATAACAATTTATCCGTGTTTGTGTGTTATTTTAATTTTTGATTCTCTATTTTAAAAACAAATTTTACTTCTTAGTTATATTTTCAACCTTTTACACTAAATATGAAATATCTTATTATAAAACTTGTATGCACACCATTGTCTCTATAGAAGTAGAACAATAATTGTATGACTAATTAACCACAACATGAATATAAAAGCTTCAATTTTGTAACATTGATAACATTAATTAATTATTACGTATTTAAAATTATATAAAATGTCTACTGCGTTATTTCAATTCCATAAAATATAGGCAAAGATAACAACATAAAAATACTTTTAACATTAAGAAGAAAAACATATATAACACAACACACAACTGCAAAGGTAACACTTTATACCCTTATCTGGTATTGGAATTGAAACTTAAACTTAGACAGTTGTAGTTGTATCGGAATGTGGTATCAATATAGATTTTATACATTTTATGGGTTTTTTACCGAGATTTGGTCATAAAAGATTACGATGCACAGTTACTTGTTGCAGCGCATCATTGTAGTTTCACAATATGCTAAAGAAATACTTACTTCCGATAAAGTGCAATTCATAAACCTTGTTGTGTAAATTACATTTAAAATTATATTACTTATTCTTGATAATAGATAATATGGAGACTTGGAAACTGAATCGGATTACATATTTTCCTAATCCGATTTCTATCGTAGTAATATTAATAATTTATTAGAAAATGGCAAAGTGGAAGCAAATTTTTGGTACAGCTCCAAGAATGAAACTTTAAAATTCTTCTACAGCAGTAATTTAATACAAACATTTTTTTCTATTGGAGACAAACAATAAATTTAAAGACTGACGCCTGATTACACGACAAGAATAATACTGGATAAGTCAAATGTCTCATTTCCAGTAAAAGTATCTTCGTGTTTCACACGTTTGTATTTATTACTGAGATGTTGCTCTTCGCAACTTTGTTATTCTATTTAAAAGATCTCTGTACTAACAATATGAGAATCTTTACAAGGTAACATATGCAGATACACTATGTTAATCAGGTTGTAATTAAAATATTTACATTTTATTAACCTTGCTCGAGTTACTTTCGAATATTTTCCAAAGGATTACGGTTTTCTGCGATTTTTTTCTTTTTAAAACAATATAAAATATTTTATCAACTCTACCGACGGGGCAACCGTCAATATTATTATAGTTGAAATAGAGAAAGCTTACATCGACATTCTCATTCATGAATCGGAGCAGAGATTTGCAGTTGAATATTTTATATTCGCTCTTTTCTTTTCACTTTATCGGAATTTATTTGATCTTTTGTATAACTCGGTAATCGATCTTTTCAATTTGACCCTTACTAAGAAAGTTAGTTTTGAATAGAAGCGATATTTTACTATACTTTATAAGATACAACTTCCATCCATCTTACAAGAGGTTCTTGCTTTGGTTAACACTGACAATGTTCACGACAAGAGGTTCTTTGTTTAACTAAAGATATTGCTTTAAGGTAACTATGAAGTGAACTTAAACTTACCGGAATTGAATAAATTTCTACAATGTTTGAATGGTGACTGAGACCAGTTAGTAAGTTTTTATAGCTCTATTTGTTCAGAGACGATAATATAAAATCGCGATCGATTTTGATGATAAGAAAGTAAAAGAATAATTTTTGTCTGTCATATTTTTACGGTAATTTTAGTTGGCGAAATGAAAAGTAATTAGAAGTCTTTTATTATAAAAAACTTTTATCTCGCGAATATTCTGTTTAAATGATCTAAACACTCCGAAGCCAAAAGGCGGGGAATCTTATTATACTTTGTGTCCGTTATTTATGTTTGGGAAACGGAATTATTCTCTAGGGTTCATGTTGCTTAAAGATATTATTCATCTATGTTTTATTAAACAAATTTTATTAAAGATGTTTATAATTTTGCAGATTAAAGCCACCCGGATCCCACAGTCACGGAGCCAATCCGGTAATTGGCTTTTATTGAATTTTCAAAACTTTTACCTTGATTAAATTAACAGTCTTGTATTATATTTTAAAGTTATAGAATATATATAGGCTTTCATGAAATTCGCTTAGGCTTAATATATTTACGACATCAAAGGAATATTCTTGTGTATTTATTATTTTCTCGGACAGAGAAATGTGATTTTTTTAAAAGGATCCTTTTTAAATTAAACAGTTACAAAAATAACTACCAAGACATGTATAAACAGGGAGGACTTTATGTTAACAAACAGATATTGTGTATTTTTATTGAATTTATTATTATATACAGATATATTTATTAGACACCATTTTTTATTGTACATATTTCTATAAATTATTCTTATTTCCCCTCTTTTGTGGGAGGTGGTAAAATTCTAAATTATACATACTATTACGAGCACACACATAGCATGTGCTTGTAACATAATAATCGTAGTATGTATTTTCAAAGAAGTTGTAATTGTATGAACGAATACTCTTCAATACAAGATCTCGTAGATATTTTAAATTGAACGGTGCTAAGGAAAGTTGAAATTTGTATGATTATTAAATCTCTTAGAAAGCAGATTAGATGACTCTATTCCTACTTCACTTAGAACGGGTTTCGGAAGTAAGATATCGTCTGCTCTGAGGTTAAACAAAAAATTAAATGAAACTTGCAAGCTTAGTAGTATTTCATACAAAATTGTTGAAGAAATACTATCAAAAGTTCTAAATACATTTTTTAAAAATATATTTTTTATTTAATACATTTTTCATAATTCAAAATATTTTTCTTCAAAATTTATTAATGTATGTTTCAAAAATGTATTTTGTTTTGGTATCAATTTATAAATGAATTATAAATGAACTTTTAATATGAACGAATAAATGAATGAATGAATAATATGAACTTGTCCGAATAGTTATGTTTAAGTTCTATGTTGAGAATAAAGTGTACAAATCTTAATCAAAATAAAAGATCTTTGCAGCATTGTTTTGATACTCATTGGGCTTAATTATTGTCAAAGAGGAACAATTAGAAGAAAGCCTCATAACGTCGGAGCAATGGACGAGATCAAAATTATATCTCCAGTCTCCATCTTGCAAGACGCAAGTTCAATTTTAACGAAGACCATTTTATGAAGCGAAACATCAGCTTAATTAGTTTTTGCAATTACAACCAACGGAACTGTTCAAGATCTCCAGAATTGTTAAGACACTTTTAACTTCAAAGTCGAAAAGCATTTCAAGAGTAACAAATGATTTAAATAACTTTTAGAACTAACAAAAAACGTTTACGTGTAATTTAACTATGAACTTGTGTTTCCTTTTAAATAAAGTAATTTATTTATATTGTCTAAATGTACAGGTACCCGAGTAACTCGAAACTAATTTGTTACAACAAAATAATACTACTAATTTGTTACAACAAATACAGACAATGATTTTATTTGATCATATTACCTTTTTATTTGTTCCAAACTATCTTACGCATAATTATTTTAAAGCATCATAGTACAAAAAGTATCTTTTGTATTAATAAAAATGTCTAGGTTCAGTACTAAATTTGTATATTATATTTAATATTTTTCCTCGGAGCGGTAATATTGTAAATCTGATTCTATTACGCTAAAAGGTTTTCCTTAATATATTAGATAAATGAGTGAATCTTGAAACAAACATGCGTTTATTACCATCTGAAATAAATTAGGTGACCTCGGTCTGGAGTATGGAATAGGCAACCGTCAGATAATTGGAGACGCTCTGTAATTTATTTCTTCTGCTAAAGAATCAACTTTGTAATTATTTGGTCCCTATTTATAAAAAAATCGTTATGTTTATTCTGGTGTCAGTTATTAATAAGATTAGAAAACTTTTATTTTATAATTTAAAACATCTGCTAGACGAATATAGATGCATACGGATCTTTAATTTTATCTACCAAAATATGTATATTTTATCAATAAGTTGCGTTGTCATTTTAAGTGATAGTTATTATAGATTTTTTTTGTATCGGAGGCAATCGAAGGCGTGGTTTATTAAAATACCTTCTTTTGTTAAATGCGTAATATCTGTAAGAGTACAATTTAGTTATATTATAACTCACCCTAGTTTTAATGAAAAACTAATATTAGTTAGTACGTTAGTACTTTTTATAATATTTTCTTTCAAATTGTATTAAAATGCTAATTGAAAACACAATGTTTGTGTTTCTATTAATCTTTTCTCAATGTATAGATTGGTTTATTTCATCCAATGTTAATTCACGCGCTGACCAAATAAAGGATTCCATAATAAAAACTTTAAATGGATTGAATAAAAGAAAGGAGTGATAATGAAAGAAAATTTTTAAGTGTAGTTAATTTATAAATAAAGACGAATAAAGTAAATTAAAATGGATACAGACGTAATAGTTTCTTCGTGTTTTTGAACATAATTGAAATAAAATTTTTGAGTCTATTTTAAAAACAAATTTTACTTATTTGTTGTATTTTCAATTATTTACACTAATCATGAAACATCTGTTCATTATAAAACTTGTATTGTCTCTATGAAGCTAATACATACCAATAAAGGCTGTGATTGTGATACATGAATAGCTTTAATTATTATTATGTTATTAAAATTAATTAAATTTCTACTGGGTTATTTTTATTAGGTATAATAAAGTACTTTTAACATTAAGATGACAACATATATAACACAACACACAACTGAAAAGGTAACATTTTATACCCTAATCTCTTATTGCAATCGAAACATTACTTATACAGTAATAGTTGTGGTTGTATCGGAATGTGGTATATATTTTTATAGGCTTTTTACCGAAAATCGGTAGTAAAATATTACGATGCATCGTTATTAATAAACATCTTGTATACAGCGCATCTTTGTATGGTTTCACTACACACTCAATAACTATGGTTTTACTATGATTTTTTTTATGTCAAAAAATATTCGTAGAGAAATCGTAATCCTGATCCACCTTTTATGAACTGGAACGACGGCTGCCCGATAATATTATGATAGTTAAAATAGAGAAGGCTTATTTGGAGTTGAATATTTTATATTCGCTCCTTTCACTTTATTTGATATATAAAAAAGATTGTATACATGTGATCAATGTGATCATTTCTTGCAAAGTGAGTTTTGTAATCGATTTGACTATCTATTCATCAATTTATTTTTGTGTAAACCTTTCATCAATTATAGAACTCTCTTTGTTTTGGTTAAAACTGACAACGGACATGACAAAAGCTTGTTCAGGCAAGAAAGTATAATATTACGATCAATTTTGATGATGTTATTAAGAAAATCGAGTCACGAACAAGAACTTGCGGAACTTGCGGAAAGTGGCTGATAGTTGCACTAAACTCGTTATTTGAACTTCGTTAATTTCGTTTTTAAGCTACCCCATAATTATGTAATGTGTATATTATCTTTGACTGCTATTTAGTTGAGTTTACGGACTTATAATAAAATAATTACATTACAATATGTATAACTATAGTACCGGTTTGTTGTATTTGTAATTTATATCTATAACTTCACAGTAAATATTTTCTGTTGATACTGTTTGTATTATTCTATTAAATAAATCCCTTGTTACGGTTTTGCTTATATTATCATAAATTTAATGTTGGGACTGTTAAAGAAGACTATAATGTTACTTTGGTAAATATTTAAGTATATTATTAGTAAATAAAGTGCTTCTAACATCTAAAGTTTTATACGTTTGAGTGTATAATACTATTGATTACGTAAGTTGTACTTTATGTAAGACAAATATTGAAAATTTAGTTTCTGTATTAAATTTTATCTTTCCAAACAACAAATTTAAACCAACCAGATTTTGTTTTTAATTTTAATCATTATTATACTCTTATAAAATATTTTGTATAAATGTCGAGTAGACGAGCGAAAGTTCTTCAAATTGTTTATTATTTTGAGAATGATGAAGTAATTTTTCAAAACCAGTTAAACATTTAATTATCAGGAAACACCTTTATTATCTAAATACTTTTCCTAATAACGTGAGACACTGTTAAAGTTTACAATAACTTCAAACGAATGTTCTACATTATTACCAAATTTAATAAATAAACTCAATGTAACGTTTCCAGGAGACCCGAGATTCTGTTTTATAATTACGAAGCCGAAAAGCGATTATTTCTACAAGCTGCAATTAAAGCGTGGAAAACTTTTTTTGGTACCACACTTGAGTCCATTGAAAAAGTTTCAACATTTATTCACAGTTACAATAATTCTTGATTTTTATTTTTATTTTTACGGAGTTGTTAATTTGTTAAATTGAAACAACCTATAGGTTAGTGATAGGCATAACTTTAATGGTTTCAAGATAATTCTATTTAGGTAGTTGCAAAATATAATTAAATGTGAAAGATTCTTATAACTTATAGTCTTATAACTTTTGTAAAATACATTGTATTAAAGATCATTATAATTTATAAACAACCTTAAACCAATCCGGTGAGTTCTATTGAATTCTTAAAACCATTACCTTGATGAAATAAAACAGTGATATTTTATATTAACTTATAGAACACAGACTTTTACGAAATTCCCTCAGGCTTAATATATTTATGACATCAAATAAATATTTTGGAACATAATTTTCCCGGTCAAAGAAATGAGAAATTTCTAAAATGATGTTTATACTTGTTTAAATGAAACAGTTACAATAATAAATACCAATATATGTGTTTTATTACCTTTGCTATTATGTACAAGTATTGGGTAGACCTCGAGAAATTCGGTCTGCCCATTCATTTGTACCCGACTTTCGAATTTTGGAAAAATTTCTTCACAGGAGGTCTTCTTATGACCCCCTGAGTCCGAAATGACCATTGGTCAAAAAGTTTATATATATATATATATATATATATACATATGCGTGCGTGCGTCCAGATTCGACTTTTGTCAGCACGATAGCGGCCGCAGTTTCGCTCGGATCGCTTTCAAACTTTGCACAAAAATCAACCATCCAAAAATGAAGTTCAAGTTCGTTAACCATAAAAATCCGGCCACAGGGGGCGCTAGGGCCTCACTTTTTCTGATTTCAGTTTTTCGACCATAATTTTTTCCCTATACAAAGAAGATCAATCGCGTTCATATTATATGATGTCTTTGATGAATATAACTAATGTAGATAAAGCGAAAACCTAACTTCAATAACTTAGGGGTGGGGGTAGAAAAACTGAAAATTTTTGGAAAAAAATTCATATCTTTTTTCTGGTAAACATTCTTACATCACAAGTATTTTTAATAGAAAGGTTATTTTTTATTCTAAATTTAGATACCAAAAGTTTTTCCGTAAAATGTACCGTTTCTGAGAAAAAAAATAAAAACCACTTTTAGCTTGAAAATTTAAGGTAGGTAAAACCACGGCAACTTTTTTCTGGTAAACATTCCCTCCTCGTAAATATTTTTAATAGAAATGTTATTTTTTATTCTAAATTTAAGTAGCAAAAGTATTTCCAAAAAAGATACCTTTTCCGAGAAAAAAAATTAAAACCGCTTTTTGCTTGAAAATTTTGATGTAAACAACGGCCTCATGTGTTATTCTTAGGTAGTGAGTTATATTTTAAAGGAGTTACACACGAGGTCTACCCACGCGTGTCCCCCTGCGGGCACGGATTTTTTCAGTTTCCTTTAAAAGATTGTCTTCCTTGAGGTCTAACTAAATGGTATCAGTTGATAAATATTATTTTAATTCATCTTATTGGTCCCTTTTGTGGTACATATACTATAAAGTAAACATTCTTCATATATTTTCTTAACTACTTACTCGACTTACTTTAACTTTATCAAGAGATAAAGTAAATAGTAAAGATACTATGCTAGTTCTCTTTTTACATCATGACCTAGTACTTATAGCTTATTTTATTTTTATTGTCAATAATGTTTTTTATTTAACATATATATATATGTAAGCTTTGTATATTGTATGTTGTGTACATGGACTAATGTACGAGTATCTGAACGTTGCCTAATATCTATGATATGGCAATTAACAAATGACAATGACAGCGGACTTCATATGGAGATTTTAATCCTGCTCATCAAGTAATATAATTGTTATCTCTCATTGCCTGGATAATCTTGGAAGTAAAAACCTTTAATTGTCGATTTTTCTGTTTTAGGTTAGTAGATAACATTTGTTTTTAATTAATTTTTAATGTTTAATTTTATAATACTATTAAATTTCTGTTTTAGATAAATGCAATTGTGTGTTTTTTTTACTCCGGTGTCATCCATCATATTACATATATATATATAATTTCTAGTACCGTGCTCTAAACTTTCATACTATATTTTTATTATAATAATATGATAATGTTTTCATTTTTTTTTTATATCAATTTGTTATATATCAGGTACACAAGGTACATAAAGTTCTGATCGAATTTGTGAATGGTTCGTTTAAACGTTAGAAATGGAGGGAATGGAATTGATTTTTGACGTCGACAAAAATAACAAAATATGAAACTTATTCTTCATTTAAAATAGAAATACATTATAAGATAATAAATGAATTCTAAGATACTTTTACTTTTGAAGTATTATTTTTATTATGATTTCAATGTATATAATTATGTTAATCCTTTAAAAAACAGCAATAGTTAAAATTCTGACAAGTTTTATTGGATAAAACAAAAAACAATAATTATAATATTATTTAATTAGTTTCATTATTAAATTAATTCTAATAGAAGTGCTTTGCTGAAATGATTATTCTCTTGTTTGTAATATGCAATAGTGTAAAATAAAAATAATAAATGAGTTTTGTAGAATACATAGCAATTATTTGTGTACATTATTATTAAATGTGAATTACTAGGAAAACCACTTTTACACAAATATATCGTACGTATGTTCATGTTATAACTTTTCAATGTACTACTTATGAAGTACAGCGCTGGTGTTAAATTGCTTTCATACATAACTTCCCTACTTCGTGCTTGCAAGTTAATTTTAATATTTATCGAGAAGCAAAAAGATTTTATATATATAATTTTCAATAATTTATAATAATTTTAATATCCATGTTAAATATTAAAATAAATATGGATATTCATTTTTATATTAATTATTATTATTACTTTAAATTTGTAATTATTAGTATTTTCTAATAAATCTTTAAGCCTATTCTTGGTAGAGTTCGTTTAAAACAAGATTAATATCCGAGAATTCATATCGACTTTGCAATATTGTGATAGTAAATCACAACCTTTAAACATGGCATCCAACAGATACTCAGGTACGAGCAATATATCACTGAACTGACCAACAAAGATATAAGTGTATACCTACCTATCTTTATATATTAAATGTTTTATCCCACAAAAAGGATTTTTGTGTTAGTTTCCATTGGGGTACTTAATACTTTCTTATAGCATAAAACTAATGGGAGCTATTCTAAACTTACTTCGCTACCACACTTTATCTAAATTCTAATTTATTATTTTATTGTTAATTGTGACTAAAACTTAATATTCATGGACCTTTCCTCTCCTATCCTTTCTTTAAGAATCTTGCAACTAGAGTTGCGTCAAACGTCGAGTCAAACGGGCAATGTATGCCTAATGGGGATTAGAAGTGTTGACTTTGCTAAGTCTCTGGCCATGAACAAACATAGTATTGGTAACTCGACCACAGCGTCAAATATCGGGTCCAGATTTTGTATTTTATAATTATTTATTTGAAGCACAACTGAAAGCATACACTAAAATAGTAGTATACGAGTATTTTCTCAAACACTATTAAGACAATGTATATATATTTTTATATCATCATTATATGAAAACGCTAAAAGCGACATGTTGTGGTGTAATATTATGACAGGACTGTTACATTGTAGGGTCAGCTGCTGAGTCTGAAGCGGATGTTCTTTGTTTGGGACGCGCTCACTGACACAGCACCTGTGGATAGGTAGCCGTTAATCTGGATTTAAGAGCACTCATTACGTATATGCGATGGACAGTTTCGTTACTTTAGCTTCACTTGTGCTCTATGATTTTATTTGACTCTCTAGATGAATAAATGCTTTTCGCTGCTATTTCAATAGAAAGTACTGAATATATCTTAAAATTATTTTCAATTCACTTTAGTAAAAATACGTTCTGTGGTATGGCATTCTCAAACATAAGTAACAAAGACATACTATAAACTACACTGCTGAAGTGATGACAGCCAAATATAACTTTCAATATTTTAAAGGTTGTTTAAAGGTTTTATTACAACTTTATAAGAAGGGTCTAATTATCGAAAAGTATGTTTTGTAGTAAAACACTAAAGTTTTGTTTTGTACTTTTTAGTTATATTTTCCAAAGTAAGTAATTGTACCACTATTATTGAAAATAATATCACATAGATATGTTAATTTATATTATTTTAATCCGCTAAGAAAAGTCGACATTTTATTATTATTTATTCACAAATTTACTTATTAACCACTGCATAAGAACTTATAAAAAGCCGGGTCACTCTATTCCGATTTCACTTACAACGGGTTTCGGAACAAAGACATTGTCCACTGTGAGGTTAACCCAATGGCGTCATTAGGTGAAACTGAGAAGCGTAGAGCAAAGCAGTTTTGATTATGTTGCTAAATATAAAACTAAAAAAATTATTAAAAGTTCTAGACATTTTTAATGAACGTGTTTTAATTATTACAAATTATGTTTCATGAATGAAGTTGAATGATAGGAAGCTGATAAAAAAAAATTTGAATACATTTTTATGTTATGTCTACTTGACATATAAATAATAATAATTAATATTTTTTTCAAATTTGTTACAAAGTCCAAGAAAAACCAATTATAATTGTTATATTTTTTATTTCAATGTACATAACTTATATTTTATTTTTAAGTTATTTTATTATTAATTATTTTTGTTTTCTATTATTCCATTTTACCTCTCATCTCATACTTATTCTATAAAAATAAACAGCAGTATGTAGAACATATATAGATATATACTTTATTAAAATCGATAAATTTAAATAATACTAATAATCAAGCAAAAACTACTTTAATGAATATACGTTGATATTTTTAAAATATACACGTGGTTTGATAAAAGACTTAACGAGAAGTGACAATTAAACATTAAGACATAACACTTTATAATTAATTAGTACACACGTACACATTGTTCCTTAAGATTAAATATTATTGTTAATCACCGGATTACTGTTCTCATTTCTCAAATTTTCGTTAATAAAAACAGCAGACGATTTGTGTATTTATTTTTATAATTGAGGGTGAAAAAGACCCGCATACGTGTTATAATTATAATTCACAAGATGGCATATGTGTTATAATTCACAAGATGGCGCCCACTTTTCTTAAGTATTCTAGGACATTCTAATTTTATATTAACTAACGTAAGTTTGGTAATAATGTGTGTTTATAGTTGTTGTTGTAAAATGCAAATGCTCGTAGTGTATTCTACTTAACTCTATGGATATAAAGTAAATAAATATGTTCAACAATAACAACCATTAATGCCACTTGCACCCCGGATTTTAATTCTCGGAATTGTGCGGGGATATCATATACCGAAATATTGAACTGTTGAAAAAATATGTGATAATACAAGGAACTATTTGTGATGCATGGTGTCAAAAGATAACTTAAAAATCACCCCTAGTTTGTTTTACATTGCAATATAGTTTTTCTTATTTCAGCTTGGATTTTTTCATATCATTGCATTTTCACAGCTCCTTGATAAATATGCAAAAGTTTCAAATTAATCGGACATTTTCAAGTATGTCAAAATCCACATACAAACATACGACCGAAGCTAATCTTTTAATAACTTTTATTATTACCACACCGATCATTTATAGTTATATATATTTGTAAAGGATATAAGAGTATTATTCAAGACATGACCATAAAAATAACACTACTGACTTAAAGCATAACAAATTCTATTTATTGCAGTAACGTATCCATCAATGTTCGGCGAAACACTTCAAATGTATTTTACGACGCTCGAACGATTATAGTTTTTCACTCAGAATTATATTAATAAAATATTTTAATCTTATTGTAGCATTCATAAATATTAACCTATTATTTAATTTTAAGGTATCCTTTTCCAGTTATAAAGTTATTAGTCTAAATATACTTTCACTTTACTAAATAACAAAGCAGAAAGTACTTTTCCTCAATTTGGCTTTACTTTTTGTCGTAACACATTATTTTATATTAAATACTTACCTTAACACTCAGGAGGTATATCAAGTAAAATTCTTAGTAAACTTTCTGAATATTTAATGTTTCAAAATGTCACTTAGATACGTTGCCAGAGGCTGTTGAACTATCGTCCTTTTTTGCATTTTTAATTAGAAATTATATTATAAAATTAATTGATGTTAAATATGTAATTATACTGTTGTTTGTTAATAGCGTAAACGGAGTAAATAATACTACTATAAGATGAAATATCTCTCCGTTACTATTATCAACGTAATGTTATTATTAATATTCTCGTGAAGCCTCCCTACCATTTGTTTCCTAACGACCCTTGACGCCTGAAGTCGTATCTGTGCACGCAATATTGTGATTCTTAAAAAAACCATTCGTTTCTAACTGGAATATTTTGTTTCTACTCTCTCATTATGTATATTGTATATAAAGATTTGTTTTTCATACTATATTGTATGATGATTGTATTACTATATGTAAATACAAAATCTCAACAGATATTTGTCAACAAACAAAATTTAATCCAATATATCACCAGAGAATGATTTCGAATTCAAACAAAACTTTACCCAATAGTATGCAAAATATAGCCAATAAAATGCTGGTACTGGCTTCTGATAGAACAACACTATGTCAACTCATGAGAGGCCGCTTTAAAACTTCATGGAATAAATAAAAGTGCAAAAAAAATAATATTTTTTTATATTTTTTATTCCACAATAGTTTTCAATGATTTTTCAAATTCTGTATCAATGTTTAGTCGCATTTATAATAGCCGTGGTGTCCTAGTTCTGCATAAAATCCTCACATATTTTCCCGAGTGTGCGTGAATAATCAGCTAAGAGACTGAAAAACAATGGACACCTTATAAAATTTATCCCAAAGGTGGTAAAAAGCACACCAATAAGATCTCTAAGAAGTCATGACGGCGGCCACCTCAATGGAATCCATGATTTTTAAATATTTAGCTTTAAAATCATGTCTTTTAATATTTTATAAAATGTATAATATACCGATAAACCTATTGCAACTGGAATATTATTAAGAAGGAATAAAAACTTAGTCACCAGTACAGCCAGTAAGGACATTTAAATATATTATGGTATTGCCAAATAAAAACACTTCTCGAGTAATAAGTTATGACACATTTGTTTTATGAGTTTAATAAAGGCTTGACACTTTATTTTATTAGCAGTATTGTAATATAATATTTCGTATATAACATATATATAATAATAAGTTTTATGTTTGCTATTATATTAGAAAGTCACAATATATATGTAATGTTGACCAAATTTTTAGAGATTAATACGGATTGGTTGCAGAGATATTTCAATTGCACCGGTTTCTAATAACGTAATACAGACAGGAAAAGAAAACCTATTAAAGAATTTCGTGACTATTTTTTCTTTTTTTTATATATAACATAATGTTAGTTTAGCTAAAGCTAAAAATGATCCGCGGATGCGGATGCGGATTTTAAGATTTTATTTTAAAAAGATAATTATTTAAATTTTAAATGCATAAATAACAGAAAATCAATTTATAATTAACTTTTAATTTATTTAAAAATATATCTAGAACAAAATTACAAAAGTTTTTAGTTTTATTTAAGACACAACAGAATTTTAAGCTTCAAGTTTCATAATAAAAAAATCTTTGTTTAATAATTAAACTTAAAAATTGGTGAATTATATTTAATGAATAGCAATATTGCAGCCTTCTCAGCTTCCAACCTGTTTCTTAGTGGATTATATATTAACCCAGCTCCACTAAATAGCTGTTCGCTGGGAACACTGGCTGGTGGAGGTGATAAATATCTGCATGCTAATTTGGAGAGAATTTTAAATTCACAATGATTAACTTTCCACCAATTAAGTGGATTTTCATCTAAATCCAGTCTTTTTTGCTACGATACATAACTAATTCTTTGCGGAGAAGAGCATCGGGGCTACTGTTGCCCGGTTCTCCTTCACCTTCATCTTCGCTCGATAAATCTAGCATCATAGCAAGATCGCTTTTTAAGCAAGTCTTCTTATCCGTACTGGACGTTCCTGGTTCGGAATTCAGAGAATCTCCCATTCTCATTCTCTTTGTTTTTTCTGCCGGCGACATAGGGGAATCGGTGACGACAGGGTCATTTACCATCTTTATTATTTCATCTTTTATTTTCTCTTCGGTGATTGGTTTACAAAATTTATATTTATAGCGAGGATCTAAATATGTGGAAATTGCATATAAGTTGTTATCTTCCAAAGAAGAAAATTTCGCTGAAAATTGTGATTTCAGATTAGAGACTGCCAACCGAATAGCATCATTTTCTCGTGGATTTGTTAAATAGTTGTCAAGTTTTTTCAAAAGCATTTGTATGATAGAAATTACAGATGATATGTGAGCCTGCTCATTTCACGAGTGGCTTCTTCAAATGGTTTCAATACTTCAAGACAGCATTCTATTATTTTCCACTCTTCAGGCAAAATTGATTCAATGTTATTGTCATTGGCATGAAGACTTAATGCATCTTTTATCTTCAAAAAACGCTCAAACATGTAGAACGCGCTGTTCCAGCGTGTCACACAATCCTGAAATACTTTAAGATGCGGTTGATTAAGTCTGTCCTGAATTTTTTCAAGTTCCTTTTGAGCAATGGTTGAATGGTTAAAATGAGTAGTTATTTTCTTACATTTTTGTTTGACGTCTTCTATGCTTTCCTGCGATCGTAAACCATGTCGAATAACAATTTGTAACTTATGAACGATACAAGCTAAATCATTTAGCAATGCTAATCGCATTGCTCTTTTCATGTTAGAGCCTTCATCTCGTACCATGCAATGCACTTTTTCATTTGAAATATTCCATTCAGCAAGCATTGTGTTAAATTTTTCTGCAATGATATCACCAGTATGACGGTCATCAAAAGTTTCGCATTTTAACACAATTGACGATCGTTCAAAGTTTTCTGATACTCCGTGGCAAGTAAGGCTAAGCAAAGAAACACCTGAGCTGGGATCTGTCCAAATATCAGTAGTAAACGACATGTAATCATATTTTTCAATTAGTTCTTTAATTTTTCGGCACATTGCACACGAAATCAGTAAAAAAATTTCGTCCTCTTAAATTATATTTTGGTGCTAACTCTTGTATGAGACGACGAAATCCAAGTCCCTCCACAAAGTTAAAGGGTAAATTTTGAAGCGCCAAATTTCACCAATGAGTTTGTCAATATTTTTTGAATTAGAACTGTTAGAATCCCACTTCTTTTCTTTTTGCAGTACTTGCTCTAAAGAAAGCTCTTTCTTGGCTTGTTGCAACGGAGTCACAATTGTACCTGTAAAAAAATACAACTTAATATACATAAATCATCTACTAAATAAAAAAATAAGTACAAATAAAGTTAGAATTGAAACAAGACATTTAATTTCAAAAAAATATTAATGAAAGAAAATCAATTTATCTAACCGTAACTAAAGTTTTTAAAATATCCGATATTCCGATATTTTCGATAGATATACATACCTGCTTCATCATTCTTCTCCTTCAATTCCTTTTCTTTATTCGCACTTTGTATTTGGAATAAACGAAACTCCTCCGGGTGTATTGATTTCAGGTGATTTTTCAAAGAAGTAGTAGTGCGTCCCTTCCGCGAGTAACTTTTATTACATATCTTACACTCCGACTTCTCCGGATCATTTTTGTCTATTGTAAAATAAGTCCAGATACTGCTTTTTATTGGTGGCGACATTTTACTTAATATTTATGTCAAAATATTCATTAAACACGCAAAAAACTATAACGTACACCGTAAACACTCACTGTAACTATAATTTTTTTGACAATAAGAAAAAACACAACAAACAAAACCTGTAGGATCTTGTTACCGTCAGTTACCGAATGAAGTTAGCATAGCAAGCAATTACCAAAACAAACGCGAAGCACGTACCTCTCTGGCTCCGCCCACTTTCTTTACATGTCGTTACTTGTTGATGACGTTGATGTGAGTAAATCTGCATCCGTAAAAACTCCGCATTGATTGATGAGGATGTGAATACGGATGCAGATGTCTGAATTAATGCGAATATTCCGCATTTGCGGATGCGGATGCGAATATTCGTAACACCCCTGATAAATATATAAAAATAAATAAATGACGCATGTTCAGAAGCTACACTAACGCTAAAGCGACTGCAAAAGAATACCGAAATTGTCTTTCACTTAAAAATAAAGATAATAAAAAGAAATGTATCCCGAGAGCCCATTTCAGAGAACATTACGGTTTCAATCTCAGGTCAATGTTCAAGAGGCCGTGTTTATAATATATTTTAATCTAAGGGAATGGAACTTGGTATAAGAGAGACTCTAGAGTTAGTGTATTTAACCCTAAAACGAATAAGGTTTGAAACTGCCCTTGTATTCATGTTTAGGGCGGGTCTACTATTACTAATTGATTTGTGTAATGAATAAAGTAATATAACGCTAATATTGAACTACAAATCGCTACGCCCTGACACTTGTGTCTTAATGTGTTTGATACAGAGCGGCTGCTGTGTAGATAGCTGTATTGACGTGAAATGAGATCACGCTTGGATAATATTGACGATAAAACGCATATCTGGAGAGCAATATCAAAACTGCAATATAACATAAAGTCTTGAGATATGACAAAATTCCTTGCGCTTCCGAGAGAAAATGCTTTTAGTATTTTCTTTGATAAATAAATATTATTATATTTTAATGCGTTCTCATAGTGTTTGGTGTCGTGCATATTGTACAGAAATGAACCCGAATGAACCTGAAAATGCCTTCAGGATCTGTCGGTAATAATAAGTTTGATCGTAATCTATGCTTAATACGTAATTTGTAAATCTAATTTAAATTATTTATAAACCTAGTAATTAAAATACACATTTAATCAATTGAGAAATAAGTAATTAATTAATGAAAAATTAATTTATTCATTCCAAAAAAATGTTTTTGAAATATTTTTTTAAAGTTTCCTTTTAAAATAAAGAGAACATTATTTCCATGAAAATCTCATAAACGTTGATAAAATATCAAACAACGATAATTTCCAACGTGTTTAATCAAAATTGATTATTTTAATTCTTAAGAAAGAGGACCATTCTAGTTTGTAATGGTTTTTATTGTTTCATTTATTTATTTATTTTATTTATTTATATCTTTTCCACTTTGAATCATTATCAGTGATCACTTGTGTACGTCAAAATGGAAGTGTCAGGAGGGCTTATTTCGATACCAGATTTATCGTAATAAGCCCTTCTGTAAAAGCACTGTCCAACTTAATGTTAAAGCTATGAGGGTTCCAAACGCGTCCAAGTCTGAGAAGAACCACACAACAAACTCAGCCGGATATATATTTTTTTTATATTGTGATCACTGTTTCACAAATGTCAATCTTAAAAGCTATTTTGGAACAACTAGAACCGTCGCAATATAATGAAAAAAATAATAATTATTATTACAATAATTATAATAATAGCAAAAAAAAATTAATAATAATGATAACAATAATAAAAAATAAAAATAGGCCTGCTACACAACCAGTCACCGCAAGCAGCACCCGTTCACGAGCATAACGCAAGAGTCAGCCATCACCCCCTTCGCACATATTTGAGGGACGAGCGCAACCCGACTCCCGACGCTACCGCAAGTAATGACTTCTAAGGAATCGGTGTGATGCAACAGGTCGATAAAACGAAATTAATCTACAACAAAAATCTAATTGCGGAGATTACTAGTTATTCGCAATATAATACAATTCATTCCCAGGCCATACCGTCGTTGATGTAATCCTGTACACTATAGTAGGATTTTTTTATCAAATTTATTTTTATATATAATTTAAATTTATTTAACGATAAACTTAAGGCTTCATTTGGGAGCTTATTATAAAAACGTATACAATTAACCTTAAAGGATTTACCTATTTTATGGAGCCTAGTGTTGGGCATAGCGAGTTTATTTTTATTTCTCGTATTAATTTTATGAAAATCACAATTTTTTTTGAACTTAGAAATATTTTTATGAACGTAAATTAAATTTTCATAAATATATTGATTATAAACCGTCATTATTTTAAATTCTTTAAATTTGTTTCTTAAGGATTCTCTAGGTCTCATATTATATATTGCTCGAACAGCCCTCTTCTGCAGTGTGAATATGGTATCGATGTCGGCTGCATTACCCCATAAGAGTATACCGTAAGACATTATACTATGAAAGTAACTAAAGTAAACTAATCGAGCAGTTTCCATATTTGTCAATCGACGTATTTTTTTAACCGCGTATATAGCAGAACTAAGTCTACTTGATAAATCAAATATATGAGGACCCCATTGCAATTTTTCATCTAAGGTAATGCCCAAGAAAGTAGTAGATTTGACCAAGTCCAATTCCTCATTGTTTAATTGTACATTGGTTTTAACATTTTTAACATTTGGTAAAGTAAATTTAACACATTTCGTCTTTTTTTTATTGAGCAACAAATTATTGGCGTTAAACCATTGTACAACATCTGAGAGAGCATTATTTACATCGTCAATAACAGATTGCCTTCTGCTAACTTTAAAAGTAAGAGAAGTATCATCAGCAAACAACACTATCCCATGTTTTTCCCTCACTAGGTGAGGTAAGTCATTTATGTAAATGAGGAACAAGAAAGGCCCTAAGATAGAGCCCTGTGGCACACCTATTTTTACCAATGAACCGGGGGAACGTATTCCATTTACGTCTACTTTTTGAATTCTATCATTAAGATATGAACTGATCAAATCTAGGGACTTATTCTTAACTCCATAATGTTCTAATTTTTTTATAAGGATTTCGTGTTGAACGCAGTCAAACGCCTTAGATAGATCACAGAAAATGCCAAGTGCATCCTGGGATCCTTCCCAGGCTTCAAATATATTGAGTAATAGCTCAACCCCAGCATCTGTTGTAGAGCGACCGGCAGTGAAACCAAACTGGTTTTTGTGCAAGAGATTGTTTTTACTGAAAAAATCAACAAGTTGATTAAGAATTATTTTTTCAAAAATCTTGCTAAATGTAGGTAAGATTGAAATTGGTCTATAATTACTAGGATCTAATGAACTGCCAGATTTAAATAATGGAGTTATTTTACTTTGTTTCATTAGATCAGGAAATATACCACATTCTAAACAATTATTAAATATCAATGCTAAGTCTGGCGCTACAATGTCAATTATGGACTTGAGTACGTCAACAGATATTCCCCAAAGATCACTAGTCTTTTTAACGCTAATTAATTTAAATACTTTGATTACTTCTTGAGCATTAACTTTTTTAAAATTAAAAATGCTAACACATCGATCTACATTATCTCTAAGTAATCCTATAGCTGCAGCGGGAGAAGAATTTAAAGATAACGTTGTAGTCACTGGAATATTAGTAAAAAAGGTTTCAAAAGCAGTAGCAACCTCGAGGTCAGACGTAACATATTTATTATCTATATTTAATTTAAAGTCGATCCTCTGGGATTTAGCTCTTCCAGTTTCCTCATTAATTATTTTCCAAGTTGTTTTTATTTTATTATTGCTACTTCCTATTTTTTTATTGATATGTTGAGATTTAGCTATTTTACATTGTTTTTTAAAAGATTTGGAAAATAATTTTACCTCATCCCTAAACTCATTACTAGTATTATGCATCAATTCACTATACATATTGTATAATTTTTCTCTATTTTTGTGTAACTCAGCAGATGCCCACTCACTAAATACTAATTTATCATTAACAACCACTGTTTTTGTGGTAAATACAAAGTTAAATAATTTAATGAAAGTATTGAAAAACTCATTATACATAACATTGGGCTTTGATTTTTTCAACGAGGGCAAATAGTGTATTAAATCATTTTTAATTTGACTAATACGTTCTACAGTCACTGGTATAAAACTTACTTTCTGTTTTGATTTTCTTATCTTGTTACAACTGAATTTAATAAATTGGCCATAGTGGTCGGAATCTAATGTATTGAATAAACATTTAAAATTTGGAATAACACTTGTAAAAATATTATCAATACAAGTGGCACTAGTAGTTGTGATTCTAGTAGGCTCCATAAACATGTGTAAAAGATTATAAGATTTGAATAAATTTAAAAATTTTATACTTGTTGAATTTTTTTCAAGAATATTAATATTGAAGTCTCCACATTTCGACAATAAAAGCGTCCGTCAGCTGTCGTTCAAAACAAATTTAATTCCACCTTGTGTTTGAGGACTTTCAATATAGACTATAAAAGCTAACGAAATAACACGTTACTTTCAAAGCTTCAAATTAATTTTTACTTCCTTTTTCCATTATGTTTTTTATTTTAGTTATTTTTTGTTATTGAATATACGGAACACATTAATGCTCAAAAAAAACATATTATATCTGCATTTGTTTTCAGATCCAAATAATTACTGATACGCTCTAACAAAAAAATAGAGCTCTATTTTATAGAGAAGGATCATTTTAACTCTGTATTTCATATTGGATTAGAAGTAAGGCTGAGTTTCATACACATATATAGTTTATTTTTTATGTTGTAATATTTTAATGTTTAAATACCAACATCCCTTATCACACATAATATATTGTGTATCCTTCCTCATTACAATACCTATTTCACGATTATTATCTACAAAAAGTGACAATCTAAACTTTTACACGTAGTTTTCGGTAGATTTACACGCAGAAGATTTAGTGGTGATTTGGTTCTCCAAATCACCACTAAATTAAACTTTCCTATTCCTAGTCCTATTAAACTTTCAGTGAAATGACCGAAAATCTTCTTCAATATAACAAGGAGAGAATTCAACGGATTAACACTAAAGTTCAATCTCTTTACAAACACCGATATTTTATAATTTTTGTTAAAACAATTTTAATTTTATATTTGGAATACATTTTGCTTAATTATAGGTATATATTACATTTATTTAAATGTATTAATTTAAAATAACAAAAAAAAATGTTTTCTACAAAAGTTAATAACGGGATAAAATAATGATTGAACATAAACATCATTACGTTGTATCGTTATATATCTCTGTTATAACGTGACTGTCGGGAACGGGAAGTAACACCCACGTTATACGGATCGTTATAAACCTATTCACGTGACTTGCATTATTGGCATTTAATCTTTTAAGCACTCTTTTCATGTTACCTTCGGTCACCCTGTTTCCTTGTATGCAACTGCATTCATACTTAAAATCCTTCTTATTACATACTATTTATCTCTTCAGATTACGTCACCACACCACGACAAGCCTTTACTTATAATTTTTTTATCACCGTTGCTTTTTATATTCAAGATAACCCATTGGATTTGCTAACACCATACATCCATTTCAACAGCATGCGTTAGCATTTCATCTAGTCTAATTTGATATCTAAAAAAAAAAAAAAGGAGCGCTCTTACAGCCACAGTACCCCGCGCCTTATCGGGTTCCGCTTTATCACAAGCCTGTTTATAACGCGGGTTCTTTTGTATTAATTTTAATTAACTTTTATTAATGCTTATAAATTATCAGATTTTCCGCAGTACGTTGAATTCAATTATATTTAAAAAAGTCTTATTAACATGGAAAATATAACAAAATTAAATCATTTCGTATAATGATGTTAATTTTTTAACTATTCAATAATAATTTGTATACAAAGGGAAATCTTTATAAATGTATTTTATATTTGATGTATTTGAAGAAAATGTTGAGCGAAAATTTATGTAACTGAAATTAATGTCTGTTTTTCTTATAGATATGGTAATTGGTTCGTCATAACAGAATGTTAAAATTATTTGGGTCATTCGATAAATTATATCTTAGACTTATCTATTTAAATATAATACCGTTGTACGAAATTCTAGTCTTAAAGATTTTCATATTTTAAATATTATTAATATCTTATATCTTATAAAAATAGACTAACTCCAATTTGACATATTATCTCAAAAAAAAAATATCGTTCAGATAACAGTTTGTAATAAATAATTCAATTTATTTGATTTATTTCCCTTAATTCTACGGGCAGTTTGAATGTTTGAATATTAAGCCAATGAAGTGCAGAAATCGCTTAACTATTAATAATATGATATTGCGGAACAAACAAGTTTTCAGGTATAGTGCATTGTTATAAGTATGGTGGCAGTGCTCAAGTAAGTTTAATAACCCGAGTATATCCTCAGGGACCAAACACATGTTTGGTTAACTTAATTAATAATGAGTAAACAAAAGATGTTGAATATTTATAAAATATAATGAGGAAATGTAGACATTAAAATAGACAGTCCTGCAAAAGCTCTCTATGACTTTTATAATTATATGAATTTGATTTTTTGGTAAAAAGTTTTTAGGAATAAAAAAAGAAAAAGAATAAAGAGGGTTTATTATATCTGTTTAAACGTTCGCGACGGCACAGCGTTTGTTTCTTGCATCAATTACAAATAAATATAACTTGGTCAAATAAATAATCAGCTCATTTAATATATATCCTCTCTCGAGTTGACGAGTTGCCCATTAAACTTGTGCGCGTTCCAAACTTTAATAAAAAAACGTGAAATACTTTTTTACTTAATGTTTCGGGGAGTTGTGTCCGTCCGATATTCTTTTTCAGCTAGATAACGCGCTCGTTCACATAGTTGCTAGAACCATCAATCGTTCGATCGATCGCTTTATGCGCTTTCTTTTTTATCTTTCATAGTTAAAAAAATGCTTGGGCAAGAATGAAAAACCACAGGCGAGCCTGTAGAAGAAAAAAGGTTTGGATCACAGGAATTCATAAGTTCATAGACGTTGGAAGGGAACATTTTGAATTAAGATTTTTCATATTCGTGTACTGGTCATTCTCGACGGCATTAGCTCAGACCATTTCCTTACAGTAATAATAATAATAATAATACTCTTTATTGTACACTAAAAAAAAAGTAACAAAAGAAATTAAATAAAAATAAAACAAAAACAATAACAAAAGTAGAAATTATACATAACATGTTCAATTAATGTACAAGAGGCGGCCTTATCGCTAAAGCAGCGATCTCTGCCAGGCAACCTTGGGGTACAGAACCTTGTATAATTTAAAAACTAATGTTTGCGAGTAGGGGTGCAACAATCAAATAAAACTACAATATAATAAAAAGCACATACATCATAACAGTACACAGAAGCATACCTACATACATAAATAATATTTATTAATATACATATATATCCATACACATACATACACACATACACATATACACATATATACATACACCTACACACACATATACATATATAAACATATATATATATATATATATATATATATATATATCACATATAATAAAAGTAACCAGTGAGGACGAAGAAGAAAAAAGGACAAAGTTACATATAAATTAAAATTTATTGACATTGGGATGAATAGAAATCATGGACAAGTTTCTTAAAAACAGCAAGAGATTTAGATAGTCTAACTTGTAAGGGGAGGGAATTCCATAAACGACAAGCTTTTACAGAAAAGGAATTAGTATAAAATGTAGTAGAATGTGAAGGAATTTTTAAGAGGAAATTGTTATCAGAACGTAAGGAAAAAGAATGAGAATTAGTTAAAAATTGAAATTGTTTTTTTAAATACGGAGGAGTAGAAGAATGGAACAGCGTACAGTACAGCAGGTTAAGAATATGTGTATTCCGGCGGAAGCGGATAGGGAGCAGCTTGAGATGTTTACGAAATTCAGAGATACGGTCATATTTGCGTAGTCCAAATATGAACCTGATGCAAAGATTTTGGAGTCTCTCAAGTTTATTTAAATGCTCTTCTTTTAAATCTAGATAACACACGTCAGCGTAGTCAAGTATAGGCAAGAGAAGGGATTTAGTGAGCGCTATCTTTGTGGAAACGGGAAGAAAATTGCGTAAACAACGAAGAGATCCAATCGTGGCAAAAATCTTTCTACTGACCTCGCCTATCTGCGGGGTCCAAGATAAATGTTGATCGAAAATGATGCCCAGGTTTCTTACTTTTTTACTGTAAGGAACCTGGACACCATTTATATAAACTTGTGGAAGACAAGACCAGTTAATTCTCGATATCAATCTTTGACTACCTATAATTATCACTTGGGATTTTGAAGGATTGATATTGAGTCCAAAGGAAATACTCCACTGATGAATACTTGTAAGTTGGGCATTTAATGTGTTTATACTTTGCGGGAGTTCATCTAATTTAGAACTTAAATAAATTTGTAGGTCGTCAGCGTACAGGTGGTAGAGAGAAGATATTGATTTGCAGATAGTGTTCATAAAAATTGAGAACAGGAGAGGAGACAACACACCACCTTGCGGGACACCAGCATGCATTAGGGACCACTCAGAATAGGAATCATTGATACGAATTCGTTGCCGGCGTCCAAACAAGTAACTATGAAGCCAGTCAATTACTTCAGGAGATACGCTAAGAGAACGTAATATATTAAGAAGAATGTCGAAATCGACATTGTTGAAGGCACTTGAAAAATCCAACAAAGACATTATGGTGACTTGTTGGTTATCCATGCCCAGTCGGATGTCATCAGTAATCTTAACCAGCGCAGTAGTCGTGCTATGACCAGGGCGGAAACCGGATTGCATAGGATTAATAATTTTATTACTGGAAAGGAAACAACTTAATTGATTATGTATAAGTCGTTCCAAGACTTTTGACAGGAAAGGAAGGATGGAAATTGGACGATAGTCAGAGAAAGGGGTAGGATTCTTTTTTTTAGGGATCGGAATAATTTGTGCATCTTTCCAGACAGAAGGAAATTGATTGAGATGAATGGAGCTGTTAAATATTACAGTAATGACAGGTGTAAGTATGTTGATAATGGGAATGATCATTTTCCGACTAATGCAGTCAGAACCGATGGCATCCGACTTAACGGCAAGTACGTTCCTCTTAACATCACTTTCAGAAACTTGGCTTAAAGTAAAAAAGATACTGCCAGGAGTGGATAAGCTTGCGAGTTGATTTAAAGTGTTAAGTTTAGTCGAACCATCTATGGTAACAGTTGAGGAGAAGTGCCGGTTAAGGTCATTTAAGTTAATATTAGAAAAATTTGCATGTTCCTGAGTTCGCCCAACTCCAAGTGACTTAAGAAACATCCAAACTTTATCTGGATCTTCCTCTTCGATTACAGATCGGTGAATATGGTGTCGTCGTGAATCTCTACACACCGTGTTGCAACGATTACGTGCTTTATGGTATTTTTCTTTGTTTATATCAGTAGGAGATGCTTTAAATTTTAATTTGGCCAAGTTCTTTTTCTCCTGCAACTTTTTAATTTCATCAGTGAGCCATGGAGCAGGGAGATGTTTCATACGAACTGGCCTGATCGGTGCGTGTTTGTCATACAACTGAACAATAAGGAAATTAAATGTTGCAATTTGTTCATCAAGAGTATCACAATTAGTTATCTGCAGCCAGTCTATATTGGAAGCATCATGACACAATTTCTCAAGATTCATATCTCGAAAATTTCGCTGTAGAAAGATTTTTGGCTTTGCTTTAGGTGGTTTAAGTTTATATGATAAATATATAAGATCGTGATACGAGAATGCTGCAGCAGTACATTGGCCGTGTTTTTCAACATGATCCAAGGATGACACAAGAATTAAATTTAGAAGTGAGGGGGCACAATTGGGAAAAACGTGTGTAGGAGATAACGGCAGGATGTGAAGGTTGGATGCATTTACCAGTGTATTAAGTCGGCTTGATCTATTATCATTTTTTAAAAGACACGTGTTGAAATCGCCCATAATTAAAGTATGGTTATATATCGGAGAGAATTGTTCCAGAAGGTTCTCAAATGATAAAAAATAGTCTATCGTCATAGATGGACTATAAAAGACACCAAGAAGTATTTTACTGTGGGAGAAGACTACTTCGACAAAAAGATGTTCAGCCTCGTCTCGGTGTTGCATTAGCGATTTACTTTTAATAGAGTAAGGAATGTGAGAACGAAGATAAATAGCAACGCCTCCACCAGATCTCCCAATACGGTCATTGCGTATTAGACTGAACCCGGGCAATAAATATGAAGTTGAAGAGTGGCAAGGCTTGAACCATGTTTCGGAAATTAAGATAGCATGAATATTTTTATTGTCGAAAGAGGATAATAAATCAGGATAGTGTGCCGGAATACTTTGAGCGTTTATATGAACTATGTTGAAGTTTTTCTGTAAGTTTAAGAAATGTGAGTTAAGAGATTCATTAAGAGAAGGAAGACTATGGAAACTGCTACCACTGCTTAATTCATCGGATGAAAAAGAGTAAAAACTATCATTTGGGCTACCATTAAAAGACATCTCAAAAAGATCTAAAATAAAAAAATAAACTGTGTAGTAAAAATGGACTAAATAAAAAAAATAATAATAATAATAATAATAATAAAAAAATAAAAATAAATAAATAGAATAAAATAGAACAAAATAAAGCTACTTAAAACTGAAAAGTATAAATAAAATAATAAGGTAAATGAAGTAAAATATAGTAATATGATAATAATAAAAGAATTTAAGAATTAAAAAAAAAAGAGAAATGTAATAAAAATATTAATAATAATAATATAAAATATTAATAACAATGACAATAGTAATAATAATAATTAAAAAAAAAATAATAATCAAAAATAATAATAATAATAAAATAAAAAAAATAAAAAGATAAATTCCCAATATGCAACCAATACGTAACCGCCAGTTGCTAAAAAAGTAGATTTTCATCACAAAAATCTTTACAACAAAAATATAGAAAAAAAAAAAAACAATAATAAAAAATTAAATTAAATAATAATAAAAACAATAAAAAAAAGAAAAAGATAGACGTAAAATAATTACCTAATTTAAGGAACAATATTATCTATGGAATTTAATCAATACATTTCTAAACGATTCACAAACAGTGACATTTAACAATAAACATTTGTCAAACGTCAAAACAAACTAAAAACTAAATTAAAAAATTAAAAGTAGAAAATTTATTAAAAATTAGAGTAAATATATTAATAAACTGAGTAAATTACACAACTAAAGTTACTGTTTCCTTACGGCTCCTCTCCTAGTGCGCGAAGAAGCTGCCACGGGATCTTTAATCTCAGTGGTTATAGGAGGATGATCAGGAGACATTGAGTTCGGTATACAAATACTATTAAGGTCTGCAAGACATTCTATTCGATGGTGGGATCCGTCCGCGGCAATAACATGAATGCACCCTTCCCGTGTCCAGCATTTACCAACGCCGTAACGTTTTCGGGCTTCAAGAAACACATTGTGACGACTTTTAGTAAGAAACTCGGATTGAGTTATGCCGGTGCCCTTCAAGTTGGTTTTTGTAAACCAAACCTTATCGCGGATAGAAGTGTCTGTAAACTTAATCATGATAGGCCGAGGTTTATTTTCGGATGTCCGGCCCAGTCGATGGGAGTATTTAATGCTTGCTGTAGAAAAATTTTGAAGATCTAAATGCTCGGCAAATATGTTTGTAACTCGCACTGATAAGTTCTCAGCCTTATCCTCAGCGACACCATGTAAAAGAAGCATTTTCCTTCTACGTTGGAGCTCTTGGCGATCAATTTCCTTGGCTAGAAATTCAACTTGCCTTTGCAGCCCATTGAGAGCAGATAATATAATGCTTCTAAATGTGGTAAATTCAGTTGCAAGGGAACTTGAAGAAACTGGTGATGTAGTTTTGTGAAGGTCTTGCTGAAACTCGTTCATCCTACTATTGAACATATTGACCATGGCATCAAGAGAGTCTTTGATGGAATCCATTTTGTGGTGACTTTTGTTGAGACAGTGATGAAGTTGTTTAAGATAGTGATGAAGTTCAAATGAAGAGATATATAAGGATTTTATGCACTGGTGGGTAGATTAATTCACATATATAGAAATTAATTACTTTGTTTAGGAAATTTTATACTTTAACTATTTAAATTAATTAGACATTATCTTTTAATAAATAAAAACATAAATGTATACGCTTTATGTAAAAACTATGATCATACTAATAACCACTCTGATAAATGTTTGTTTAACTTACGAATACAGAGTTACATAAATATCTTATTTGTAATACCATTTGTCAGAGCTTTTAAGTTTAATACGTGAGCATAAGAAAAAAAAGCTAAATAAGAAATTAAAACGAGCTGTTAATTTATTTATTTTTAAACAAATTTTTAAATGATATATCAATTTAATTTAAAAATTTAGAGAAATGTTCCATCTTGTTATTTGTTTTATATATCATAAGATAGTAAATAAAATAATTTTATATACCGAATGAAATATAAATAACGAAATGGTTGGTGTAAGAATACATTAACCGGAAGAGACTTGCATAATATACAAGAATTAAATAAGAATTAAATTTGAAGTACCTGTATCTCTATATGAATTCAAAAACCATTCCAAATCGTCGTCGTAAGATAAACCATTATCCCATAACCATATCAGTTAGCTTCAATATGATTAATGACCACTGTGCATTGTGATTTTAGAAATCGAATATATGACATAAATATTTGATCCAAATATTAAATTACACTTAATAACAAGCATTTTAAGATTACGAGTATAATAGAAAATTAATAATATATGAAATAGTACACCAATAAATTTTATATTTTTATATTAAATAAATAGATATATCTAGATTAATTGCAATTCTAAAACAAGCCTGTAAGTAGAAAATAAAACAAACTAAGAAACAAATAAACAAGATCGTAATAAGTGATGAGATGGATTCAGTTGATTGAATGTTCAGATCCAACTCTAATACAACTCACACCCACGTCTAGTGAATGTACCAGAATTAGATCCAAGAATAAGGTTTAATTAATCAAATGTTCCAAGACCAGTCGTGGAGCCAGCTCCACTTACATTAGACCTCGAGACTCAACTCCCGTTCCTGGATGTTAGAGTTGCAAACTTATGCGTATATTTGTTTGTAGGATTTAGAACTATTACTATTTAACTATTTCGAGCTTCAACATTTATTAAAAACTTGATATTCAACGGGACGGTGCAGATGAACAAATATTTTTTTAGCCACATCCAAGACTATTTTTTCCATTTTTATGGGCAATATTATTCGAATTACGTTTTACTTAGTATCTTTTAATTGTTTTGTATTAATATGTGGGCCAGTTGCTTATATATTTTAACATCTTCAATATACATTTGTATATTTACTTACTTTTATATAAACCACGAGTATTTACTTTACGTACAGATACAAAAAATAATGGACATATTTTAGTAGAGGTTATAACATTTTCAATATATTGATTTGTATGTTACATACTCGTATAAAGTAACAGTCGGTAGTTATGAAAAGTGCATAAAAAATTAAAACTCTAATAACAAAATATATTTTATACAAACATACTATTATCAAAATAATTTTTAAATTCGTACAGATTTCGTAAAACCTTTTCCAATTTCTATTTATATTGAATTTATATATATAATATTTCTTTTCCTCCGAATCGCATCTTGATTTATAAATATCCAGTTAGCCTTAGTATTATAAGTGATTCATGGCTGCAGCGTGCTGCTAATAGCGGTAACATAAAATGTGCATTTAGCTCACAATACACTTACAAACTTATTATGCTTGTAAAAATTAAAAGTATTTTTGAAAAAATCATACATAGTCTCAGAATAACTCGCAAATCATGAAAATTTTATATGAATAATTTGTCATCACTTCAATATTGTGTAAATTAAATAATAAATAAATATTGACTTCATAAAAAAAAAATAAGAACTAGAAATCGAAAAATATATTAAAAACAAATAACTCGTTCCTATCACAGTTAACATCTACTCTTAAAATACGGATGATATTTGTATTTGTAGAATAATGCATGAGTATACATTTTGGCCATTACTCGTTTTTGGCCTATATTTTAACCAAATTGAAAAATCTCTGCAACCAATCCGTATTAATCTTGGATAAGTTGAGTAACATTACATACATTTCCTGTGTTTTTTATATAATGAGACATAAAACTTATTATTATATATGTTTCATAACATTTTATATGATGTTATATAGTAAATTATCTGACTCTAAAATTCTAATATACTCTATTACTGCATTGGTATTCTCTAAAATAAAGTCTCAAGCCTTTATTAAAGCCATAAAATAAATTTGTCATAAGTTTTTACCCGAGAAATGTTTTTATTAGGCAATAACATACATTGAAATGTGCTTCCTGACCGTACTAGTGACAAAGTTTTTATTTCTTCTTAAAAATATTGCAATAGGTTTATCGAATATACATTTTATAAAAAAATAATAGACATAATATGACATATTTGGCATACAAATAATGAATTCGATTAAAGTGTCCGCATTCCTGGAATCACCTCTTCTTAGAATAACGTATTCGTCTGCTTTCACCACCTTTCAGATACATTGTATAGGATAGTATCCATTTTATGTTATTGTTTTATTCAAGCACCCTCAGAAAGATATGTGAGGATTTTATACTAAACTGGGACAGCACGGCTATTATAAATCCGACTGATCATTTATAACAGATTTCAAAAATCATAGAAAGCTTTTGTGGAACAACAAATATAAAAGCATATTTATTTATGCACTTTTATGCACAGAATTAAGTTTTAAAGCGGCAATAAGTTCTATCTTAGGCCGGAATCAGCATTTTATTGACTATATTTTGCATATTATTTGATTTATTTAAGTTCGAAACGTAGTGAATGGTTTTATAGGTTGAAGTTAAATGTTGGATTAAGTTTTGGTTTGTTGACAAATATCGAGTTGAGATTTAGTACTTACATATAATGATATAAAAATTATACATTATACTAAAAAAACAAATCTTTATATAGATAATAAGATACTACAATAATGAGAGAATAGAAACAAAATATTTAAGTAAGTAACTAATTGTTTTTTTTTATAATTACATTATTGCGTGCACAGATACGACTTCACGTTTGGAAACAAATGGTAGGGAGGCTTAACGTGGATATTAATAATAACACTACGTTGATTAATAGTGACGGAGAGATACGAGTATTTCATCTTATAGTTATATTATTTGAGTAAAATAATATTACTTTTTTTTTTGGAGTAAATTAATAAGTATCACTATGTTAAGAAACTTAACAATAGAATAATATTTAATATTATGCTTTGTATATTAATTACTTGAAACATGTATGTGTCTAGGCTACTCTTATATTTTTTTTATTATATTATTTTGATATATGTCAGATATAAAAATATCAGATAACTGTATACCTTAAATATTTTATACATATTATATAATTACCATCACAATACAATATATATATATATGTATTTGTCTCTGTAGAAATAATATCAGTAATATTTCTATATATTTTAATTTTAAAATAATATTTTATTTGAAAAATTGTTTGTTGATTTGTTGTAATTGTATAATGATTAATTGTAATGTAATTTTAATTGTAATGAAATGAACGAAATGCGGCGTTGAGGACCGCCAACCAACACGCCATGTTCCGAAAGGCGGGAGGTGGAGGTCGGAGCTACAAATAACTAGGTGAAATGTAAGAGGAGGAATGGAACAGAAGATGAATGAATTATTAGATTTGATGGATGACAAAGATCTGGATGTTATTTGTGTGTCTGAGGTCAAGCGAAAAGACAATGATAGGACCGATTTGCCTGGCAACCGGGTCGCTTTCTGGGCTGGGGTTACAGAGGGTGAGCGAGGTTGCCAAGGTGTAGGCGTGTTGCTATTCTCTCGAATGGTTAATGCAATGGTAGAATACAAGGCCATCAACCGCAGGCTTCTTTGGGTTCGCTTTAAGCTGGGGATAACAAGGCTGGAAAGGTTATTTTGGAATTTTGTAAAACTTTGGAGAGAAATTGTGGCAAACACGATGTTTGATCACAATCAAATTCACCTGTACACATGGGAGCGAGCGGAAGAAAGAAATATGGTTGATTTATTCCTAGTGGATCAGCGTATTCGAATTCAAATTATGGACACGCAAGTGTTCAGAGTTGCTGATCTGGGAACGAACCATTATCTAGTAATGGTAAAAATGATTTATACAGGAAAAGTGAGCGGTAAGAGAGACAAGGGGAGGCCTAAATAAATATCTAAATAAATATGAAACCAAATATAGCCAACCAAAGAAATAATTTTAATGTCGATAAAAAAGTCAATAAAGACGATCTATCAGAAAAAAACTTTACATTCAATACTCATAAAAACATAATACATGTTAAAAATCTCTTTCTGATTTCTAATGACATATATAAAAATACGACCGACCACCAAAATAATACACCAGATTATTCCTTTGATGTCATAAATATATTACGCCTGAGGGAATTTAATGAATTATATACTATAACATTAAAATATAAAACAAAATTGTTCTATTTAATCACGGTTTTGTGAATTCAATAAAACTCACTGGTTTGGCTCTGTGATTGTAGGACAGAGTTGACTTTAATCTGCCAAATTTTAATCATCTTTAATAAAAAATATGTAACAAAACATTTTACATAAATTTTTACTAGCACTTATTTAAAAACTTAAAGATGACTTTAAAAACTTTGCAAAAATGAAAATATAAATAAAGAATGTGATTTTAAATAAAAGTAAGCGAGTGTGTGTTGTGACTTTAAATAAAAGTTGAAGCTTTCTCAATGGACACGAATAGCGGTACCAGAAATGTGTGAACTTTTACCACGAATTATCGTATTTCGGCTTCTTTATTACAAAAAGGAATCTTGGGTCTGTGCTAGGAATGTCACACTAAGTTTATTAAATTTGGAAACAATGCAGTACTTTCGTTTTAAACTACTATATTTTTAACAGTGTTCTCTTGTTATACATTGTATTTAGTTCATAAAAGTTGTCCCGGGCAGTTGAATAATTAAATGGTCCTCAATATAATAAACAATCTCAAGAACTTTAAATCGCCTAAATTTTATACAATATTAAAGTGAAATTGAAAAATAAAATATAGTTGGTTTAAATAAGACGATCCTATATGAAATGTTTTATTGGATTCGCTTCAAATTTAAGATAATTTAATATGAAAAACAAAGCTGTTTAAAATTTAATAGTATAACACTTTATTCTTGAAGGTTTTAGACAAACCCTTTATATTGTTTATAGTAAAGCTAAAACTAACAAGTTGGAACATGAACCAAATTCATTACAAAATGAACTATTTTAAAGATCATTTCAAAAACTCGTATATCTGGAGGTTGTTTATGAAATTTATTTGTAGTTTGAGGATAACAAAATGTTTTTAAACAAACTATTTATGAAGATTTTTTAATACCAAGAAAGAAAAATAAGATTGGAAAATATTTATTATAAAGTTATAAATATAAAAGGATATACAAATACAATAAACCGGTACTATAAATGTACATTATATTATAATGTAATTATTTTATATAATTCCCTTAATTCCAACTAAATTTCAGTCAATGATAATAAAAATCTTACATTTGTGGTAATTAAAAAACGACGTTCACACAACGAGCTTAGTGCAATTATCAGAGACACTTTCCGCAAGTTCTTTAGAAGCGTGACTCGATTTTCTTAATAACATCGATCGCCATTTTATATTATCGTCTCTGAACAAACGGACTATAAAACTTTATTAACTGGTCTCAGTCAGCATTCAGACTGTTATAAACATTTATTCAATTAGGTTCAATTTACATTAACTGCATAACCTTAAAGCAATAGCTTAAATTAAATAATTAGCCTTTTGTCGTGAAATGAAATCACTCTAAACCAAAGCAAAAGCAGTGCTACAGTTGACGGATGGAAGTTGTATCTTATAAAGACTAAGTAGTCAAACAGCTTCAATTCAAAATTTACTTTGCAAGAAATGGTCAAATTGAATAGATGTATAAATACAAAAGATTAAATAAATTCAGATAATGGGAAAAAAGAGAAAATAAAATATTCAACTTTTTAATGTCTGCGCCAATTCAAGCATTAACAATTCGTGTAAGTCTTCTCTTTTTAACTATCATAATAATATCCGGCAGCCGTCAATAGAGTTGATAAAAGATGGATTTAGCAGGATTAAGACTTTTCTACGATTTCTTTTTTACCTAAACAAATTTCGTATTAAAATCGCAAACCTTTGGAAAATATTGGAATATGTGTAAAAGGAATACATAATTATAATTATTGTATATTTAATGCAACGGAGACTGTGTTTAATTTATTATTTACCTATAGCTATTAAAATTCAAATATTTTGAATTACAACCTGATTTACATAATTTATCTTATTTTTTAAACATTCTATTATTGAAATTTATATTATTATATTTCTCAAAGCCGAGTATAAATAATAAAAGTTTTAATTCTCTTCAAAAAACAGCAATAACACGGATAAATTATTATATCTGCATGCATTTTATTTGCTTTTTTCGTCTTTATTCGCAAATAAACTCAACTTCAAAAGTGCCTTTCATTAACATTAATATTCTTTATAATTTTTAATCTATTTAAAATTTTGCGCCATTGAATCATCATTAGTCAGCGCGTTAATTAACAGTGGCCGAAATAAACCAATCTATCTATTGAAAAAACTGTTTTCGTCGGTCGCAGGTCATGTAGAGACGTTGAATTGGCACACTCCGTACCAGAAAGTGATCAGTGGACCCTAGGGGATCCTTGACAGTGACCTGATACTTTCCTGAATGTGTAGTCAACAGAAGATCCAACAAAGAAGATGTGTGGCTGTCCACGTTCGGTAGACGAGTATGCGTCTTAACCAGCTCAGACAGATCATTTACTAGAGCAAATTTAAAAACAGAACTCCCCGCGTAGTCGGTGGCACGTGACCCTAACCTTTCAATAAATTAATTATAATCAAGTCCGCAACAGACACACTAATCAAAACAGATATATGTTAAATATTATATTAAGAAGTCGTTAACAAGGTATCGTGCTTTATAAATATAATTAATTAACATTTTAATATATATCTTCAAAACACAGCAACCGACCTTATCAAAAACAAAAAAGTCGATATTGTTTGATGAGATTTAAGAGATTCCCAGGATTTTCTTAATCTGACTAATTCAATTCAAATTCTACCATAATCTTTTCTTTACTTTACCTGAAAAACTTTAAATATATTAGATATCCATATCCAGGTTAAAGAATAAGGAACTATGCAATATTGCAACGTGTAGACAACACGTTGCAAAATTGCATAGTTCCTACATTGCAATATTGCATATTTCTTACGTAATAGTAAAAAAAATAACATATGATAACACATAATATAAGAGAACCTATAATTTCATTCTCCCTAAAGGTAAATCATTTAACCCTGAACATTATAGGATTCTAATTACAGTAATAAATTCCTAAAATTATTTTTATTCTAACTTCGATTATGTTACACAAAATGGAAATGTAACGAAGTGATGAAATTCAATCTAAATAAAAATAAACACGAATAATGATTTAATTTGCTGACGTCCGCCCAACTACGTCATGTGGTATGTGTATTTAATAATATAAGTTAAATATGTCAAAATGGCGAATAATCCTAACCCTTAATTTCAATATAAGTTTTGCCGCGAAAATGAATCAAATTTCAATCAATCATTATTGTAAGTGAGCTGTTATTAAATATGGATACCACTTTGAAACTTTAACGCAATTTAAAATAATTTTCTAATATTTAAATATAACATAAGGATTAAAATAATAGGTCGTGTCATTCTTTTGTTGTAAATTTTAAATTTATTTTATTAGCATGACCTGAAAACAAATACTTTCTTTTTATCAACAAAATGTTGTGTCAAAAGAATGTCACTCGATCTTATAAATAATATAAAACATAACATATTACATAAATGTAATGTAATTTTAATGAATTATAAAATGTAATTCTTTTGTTACTCTTGAAAATGTTCCTATAAGATAATAAGCTATTTTCTTCTCATAGAAGATACTTCGTTAAAATTATGTTATTAGAGAAAATGAAACTAAAAAGCATCTAATTAATTACATCAATACAAAAAATATATGTCTCCTTTCTGTTGCTGGCTTCGCGCCAGGAAGGGACCCCTATGTTTTATGATACGCAGAGACCGCTTCACCAAGGATATGGTGTGTTTGTATTTCTTGTAACCAATTAAATTTGAGTATTATCTACTCTGGTATTGGCATGGGATCTGTGGTTGGATCGTTCGAATCAATAGTGTCTACTATTTAGTAAATATGATTTGTCTTTCAAAATTACTTAAACTGAGAAAGGTTATGTATATAAAAATTAGTTGTATATAAAATCGAAGTGAACATTCAAAGTATCTCTTGAGAGTACGGCTATTAAAGCATATAGTAGCGCAGGTAAATGGTTCAAATGATAAAGATAAATAAAGATAAATGGATCAAAAAATAATATTAATTTAAGGTTCAAATGATAATAGTATTAATCATGATTTCATGATAATTATAATCTCGTACTCGTAAATAAATGGGTATGTAACACGGTTCATGAATTGCAAGTAATTAATGTATGACTGAAATGTTCACAGTTTAAACAAAAAATATTCCAGTTTTATCTGTTTGCGATTTGGCGTTCATTTTGCATGCATGTTAATTAGCCATGCGTGCATGCATGTCATGAGTTTGACTCAACTACCTGACGCTCTTGCGGGATGGTCTTTTTGTTAAAATATTGCAGTTTGCTAATATTACGCGTTATATCTTAACCGTGGCAAAATACAAGACAAAGATTTTGGACTCATAAAAATTCAATATGAGTGTATTAAATGTTTAAAGTGTTGTATTTGTAGATATATGTTTATAACTTGCAAATATTTTTCTATTAATTTCATTACGTCTTTAAGTCCTGAATTTGTAAATATTAATTAATTTTATTAGATAGATTAAGTCCATTATTTGCAAACAAAATTTTTTCTATTGATAATTAATTTTCTCATTGGTATTGATAAAACTATTAGTTGTAGTTTATACCATTGATATAAACTATGTAGGCAAAATAATGAGGGAACAATTTTCCAATTGATTTGCTCTTTGTTAATAATGCTATTTGAGTATGATTATGGATTAATAACAGTTTCATTCATATTTCAATTTGAATTTGTATTAATAATTATTTTAATAATAATAATTAAACATATAATAAGTTGCTTTTGATTGTTACGATACATTATTGTATAAATTATATACAGAGAAATAACTACAATATTTACCTGATGTCTTCGATTATAATCATATAGTGATAAAGGAAATGAACATGATTAGGTTAAAAGTGTAAAAATGTACATAGTTCATGGTATCTGGCGGCAAACGAGCAGACGGACTACCGGATGGCAAGGGTGCTGTCACTTATAAACACAAATGTAGGAAACTCCCAACGCCTCATGAGCCATACCGGATGGGGAGAGAAGCAAGAAATTAAAACATTTAAAGGAGCATAAGGCTCTGTTAAATTTGAACATTTGGAGGAGCATAAGGTTAGCGAACACACAAAATTTGTTATAAAAAGTACTTCAACTGGTCTGCTACAAGAGGAACCTTCCACTTGTAGCAGGAATAGTACTTACTATTCCTCTCAAAATAATCTGTATGAATGCTGCAGTCAGTTGACAGCCACTTTCTACCGGTATATCAACTCGTATTGCTTTAATTACCGTAACATATCGGGATTCCCTCCGAATAATTTCCTAGAAAAATATTTCAACTTCAGTTATAACTATTTGTATGTTCCAACAGTTCTCTAAAAGATTAAATTATTAGTGAGGAACAAAAATGCATTCAGATGTGGAAAATAAATATTATTTTAGTTTCTATTTTTTGTAAAATAAGTTTCGTTGAAATAAGTATCTATGCTGAATCGCTGCGACGGACGATGGCAAAGATTCTGTTTCTATTAAGTATTTTGTTTTATCTTTACTTAAATCTAGTATTAAATTAATTATAATATTATTTACATTATCTTTTACAATTATGTGTGTATATGGAATAATTCTTATAATATTATAAGAATTATACCACATATACACATGTCTGTTTATTTTAAGGTATATACTTTAATTTTGTTTCAGGTTCAAAGAACAAAAAGATAAAAAACATAAATTTTTATTCGTTCAATATCAGTCTTTGTATTGACTTTTAGCACGGTCAATACAAGACTAAGACCGAGTAATATTAGCAAGACTGCAGGCTTTGAGTAAGAAGCGATCCTGCTAGAGTTTTGTGTCTGGTAGTTGAGTCAAATAGATTATTTGAAGCTATTGGGTATTTGGTTTCAATACCGCTAACGACTGACGTTCGACTCAAAACCACAATTACTTCCCTCGAACAGTAATCTTTCTTGTCATAAAACTGAGAGTTTATATTATGTTTTTAAAAGAATTAAGTAACATTTGATATAAATGTAACGTAAAATGAAGTAAACAAAATATGCATGAGCAAAAAAAAAATCGAAAAGGGCATTTGATTACAATATCAACTTTGATGGGCCGGCCATTTGCTTTGACGTTTTGTAATAATAATAGAAATATTGGATTAAATACACAACAAACATATATTATTTGAATATTATAAAGAGATTCTGAAATCCATCTAAAATGTACTTAAATACGATGAAGAACATTACATTACACCTCTAAGGACTTTTACTCTTTTGAATATAAATAAAAGATCTCACTAATAGACCCTCTATGTAGATTTTGATAAAAGCTTAAACCCTTTTAGAGTAACAATTTCTTATACAGGGTTCACATTGTTAGAACACATGACCTTTACAAATTATGTTCAAGAATATTTTAATTTATTTTTCTATTATGTTGATTCTAATGGATAGTTTATATTTAAACTCGCTGTTCATTATTGGATGTCATCGTGTATACAATTTTATATATTGAATCTATTTAACATTTAACAACAGATTTTGATCCTTTTTTTATGTAAAAAGACCACCAAACATTTACTTATGATTCACCTCAAAATACTGTACAAGTTCAGTTACTCCTAAACTTACTTTGTTACCTTGTGCCAAAAGAGTACTTTTCTCCGAAAATATTTATACGGTAGCTACCTACAACGTTTATAACATTGTTAAAATTTTATTTTGATGTCGAATTTATTTAAATGGGTATTGATATTATAATATACAATTAAATATTTTTTCGATTGTCATGAAATAAACTCGATAGAATAGATATAAGTAGACGTGTAAATGTTAATAATACCAATCTGCTGTAGTATTTGGTTAAGAAATGATTTGACAAAACTGAGATTGTCTTATTATCATTTATTATTTAAAATATAAATTGGTTATGTAAATATATGAATAATGTTTAAAATAATTATAAAAAATAATGTTACATTTTATTATCATTAAAATAAAGGATTATAAAATATCAAAATAATATACATTATATTATATTTAATTAATTAGTAACTCGACTCTGCTAAGAATGGTCGCCTATGGTTCTTAGTTAGTAAAACGATATATAAGAAATACTAGGTGTATTTCCATCCTTCATAAAGTGAGAAAAATCAGTAAAAAACAAGTAACAGTGAAAGCTATCATAACTCAGTGCGAGTAAAGAGACTACAAGTACAACAAAGTGAAATATTAGTCTGAACTAAGCATTTACAGGTAAGGTGCGATATAAGTGTTTTATTACCGTTAAAACTATAATTATTTAAAATTTTGTTTTATTAAAATATAACATATATTTAAATTATATGTTGTTTAAAATTGCAGTTTCCATTAAACAATCACTTATTTATTATTATACATAATATTTCAATCTAACAAACTCAACATAGTCTTTGTCGAACTATATTGTAATCTATTTATTCTTTATTTTTTTTTAATTTTACGTTTTATAGTTTGTATTATAGGTTGTTAAATTAATTGTATGCAATAATAACTTCAATACTCTAATATTAATTTGGTTACTTACTTGAACGTAAAACGTAACATCTGGAACGCTATACAATAAAACCTTATTAAGAAAACATAAAAATAATGTATATTTAATAAATTTTAATGTTCTTTTTTACGGAACTCAGGCGGTGTTCATACAGAAAAGATTTTATTCACAAAAATACATATTTGTATGAAAATGACACCTAAAACGTAAAAAAGAATAGAAATTAATTAAAAGATGATACGGACATCAAAGTTGGCATTAAAGATAATTGTCTATTTCCGTAATCCCAGCAAGAATCTTTATAATATCGTCACGTCCGGCTGACAATCACTGGATTAAGAGATGGTAAGGTTATTCCAAGTTCAAATAATTACAATTACAATAATTATGTTCACAAATTCTATTCTATTTTTTTATCGCATGATAATATTTTCTCCCAAATATTGTATTTTTGTCACATGTTGCTTTACGAAGTTACAAAAATATTGTGTTAAATATTTGTGAGGCGAGGTGAATCGAGATCTCTTAGCTGCAATATTATATTTCGGAATGAACCCTTGGGAGTAAAGTATGAATAAGGTGGTTTCAAATTAAGTATATTTTATTTTCAATTAGTTTTAAAGTAAATTGTGGAGTACGTCAGAGCTATGATGAAAAATATTGCTTTGATAGCAGCTTTCCTTAGTATAAAATAAATACAGTAAAATTGAACTACTTGCTTTCATCATTATAAATAAAATCATCAAAACGTTAAATAACATTTTACCTACTCGTATGTATGAACTTTCCCTGGCTACGCTTTCGTAACAAACTCGGTTTCTATCACACGCTAAGAATTAGTTATTTAATGATTAAGGATAGCTGATTAAGATAAATTATGAATGAACCCATTTAAATTGAAATTAAAATGAAAGAAATGTAGATAATTTAAATACATTAAAAAATTTAGTGCCACCTGACAGCCGTGATTGGAACATTAAAATAAATGTTATCATGATTTAACGTTCCACTTATATTCGTAGTAAAACAAACCTTACTCAAAAGCATTAAAGAGAATAATAGATTTAAATTATCAATTATTTCATTATTTGATTGATAACGTAAATCTATTATTCTATTTAATATTTTTAATAGTCGGAGGTCATTAATTATACCTAATTATAAAGATATACATCTTCATTGCGGTTGAGTTATCTTTGTTTTGAATAAAGAACTGTTCATTTAATAATTATTAGTAAGGTATAAAGCATTGGTTATACAAAGTAATTTATGCTATATTTAGTTTCTTATAAGATTCTGCTAAGTGATCCTAAAAGAAGATTAAAAATCTTAGAGTATTTCATGACATTCATGTTACGAAACATACTCGTAAAATGTTAAAAACTGTCTGCAAGTATGTCTTAAAATTTTTAAAGAATTTCAAAATATATATTTATTAAAATAACATGTAACATTCCCCGCATTTTTAAGGTATACTTTACTCAGATACCGTTTAAAACTGTTTAGAATAGGGAATACATAAATATAAAATAAATCCCTGAGAACGGTTAATACCGCATAATTTAAATTAACTTGTACAATAACATTTATATAAGCCGAGTGTTATATTCTATTGAATTAGTTTCATAAACACGACACACAATATAGAAAATGATAAACGACCTCACAGGCTATTTTCAGGTTATAACATAATCTCTCGTGAAAATGTAAGGCAGTCGAGTTTAATGAAACCATACAATGTCAGTGAATTAAATTCGCAGTAACATGTCTCACTCAAGCGTAATCCACCTGTTTTGAAATAAATTAATGTTATTCTAATTGAATGTTATTTTCATTTTAATAACAAAGTTACTCTCTTTTGAATTGTATTCTAATAATTATAAATATTGTATAAAAGGTTTTCGATATTAGTATCGAGTGGTGTTATGTTCGAGGAAGGAAATATAATAGAGTCTGCAACATTTTCCATACATTATAATATCACAAGACAAAGATGAGTAGTTGTATCTCATATTATAAACTACAACAGAGACTATAGATATAGCGTATGTCGTATTTCAATCTTGTTTTGGTTTCGTTCAATCGTTTCATGGAGCAGTACTTCACTCTTAAACTACACTTTCATCGCTTGTTCAAAATTTTCTGGTACACTTTAACTTACTGAATATGTAAGTGTGTATTGTAAGTGTATGTGTGTTGTCATGAAAGCGAATATGTTAAAACATTAAGTATCTGATTTTAAATAATGATGGTATGTAGAAAAATGAGACTGACAGGGCTTAAATATAAATATTTAAATAGTTACCGAAGTAGAATTATACAACGTTGCATTAAAGATTTCTAAAACTAAGATTTTTAAAAAGTCTAAGATTAGTAAGATTGTTTAATATAGATAAACAATTAATTAAGAGACATCTCTTTATAAAATGCGTTGAATTGCGTAATTTTCATTTTCAGCACTAATTAAATCGAATCCTCATCAGGTCATACCTGCTACTGATAAGGAAGGAAACAATAAGGATGTTAGCTGACACCCTTATTTTATTTTCATATTTACTTACATTCATCATAAATTTTATTAATATTTCATTGTCTTATATTACAATATACTAGTTTATATTAAAAAATAAATTACAATGTTAACAAAAAATCAATAACTGCTTTAAATATATTATTTTTAAACAACTAACATAATATATTTCTTGATGACGCAGACTCTGAATAGATTATGAGTCTTATGGTTTAACACTTTCACTAGCACTCATATCAGTTTCACTATTATTGAAAATAAATCAAATAAATACATAAAAAAACTTTGTATACCTTTATATTTTTAAATATTATGATAAATATAATATTAAATCTATACACCGGTCACATCCAAATAATAGGCAAACAGTAAAATTTAAACTTTTACATAAATTACATTAATATGATTATTGTATTTTAAAATGTAGTAAATAATTTGTCTGAAACATTTTGTAATTGGATGTTAATGTTCAAAGATCTTAGTGCAGACTAATTACAGCAAAGACACAATTATTTTAAACTAAATAATTTCTACGCTCTAGTAAATGTTGAAATTTGAGCATATTATACATTTCTCACCCATAATCCTTAACAAGATATTTCACCAAACTCGTCAAATATACTGCGGTATATTACGAATATGATGTTTTGTTTTAAATGTCTTTTTTAAAACAATTATTTTGAGATAGATGTTGAGTCTCCATGTGGAACAACTTTTACGTGTTCTTAGAACAAACAAAGTAGAAACTGAAAAAGTATCATATTTATTCACTCGTTAAATTTTATTTGAGGATCTATAATTTGGCACTTTAGACAATAAAATATAATATGTAATGTTTTAAGATTTGTAGTAAATACTTAGTGAATTTCATAAATTAAAAAATAAATATCATCGCTCTATAAATAAGCTCTAAAACTGAGTAAAAAGTACAAAGTCATACCACTACAAGAGAATAAAATATAAGTTTTGTACCAGATATTACTTTAAAACGTTTCAAAAGATTTACAAACTATAACCCGTGTCGTTCCTTGTTTTACATCCAGACTTACTTCATTATTATTAAAAATGTATTTAAACTTGCTTATTAAAATAATAATATATATTTAACGGGCTGACCGTTTAGTTTATCATTTACATGAAATATACCTAGATAATTAAACTTTGTTTAAAAATTTAGTGTAACCTGACAACCATTAGCGTGACAATTTAATAAATGGTATCATGATTTAACATTTTAATTATATTCGTATCAAAACAAACCTGATTCTAAAGAATTAAATATCATTTTGTTACATATAATATGTATTGATTTAGGTATCCAATCAACTAGTCGGAGGCATTTAATTACACCTGAATATGAAGATATACCTTTTCATTGCGGTTTCATTATCTTCTTTTCGATAAGGAACTGTTCATTTGCTATTAATTAATTAGGTTAATATATATCCTTCATTATATACACAGATTAGTACCAAGTAATTTACGCTATATTTAGTCTATTATATCAAGATATAGGCAAGATGAAAACGATAATTACCGGCTGCATGAGATGAGACTAGAAATGCAAAATGTATAGGAAATTTTAGTATTCCACTAGCTTTAAGATGGCGCACCCTGCTTCATGATTGGTCACAAGCATTGTTAAAAATTTATCTTAATGCATGAGTAAAGGAACAAAAAATATTCAATGCGTTCTCTAATGACCTTCACAAATGCGCTTCTTAAATACTTATCGGTTGGGAGCACGACGAAGTGTATCAGGCTATTCTACAGTTTTATGGGGTGTACTGTACAGGAATTTTACATAAAACCAGTATGGTACGAAGGGTAAAAAAAGCTTAAGTTCGATGATGAACGGAAATGAAAGTGATGAGTTGTCTTCCTGTTCTTATCAATAAACAGAAAAACTTAAAACTAATTTAGTAGTAATATTAATATAGTACAATATCAAGAAACGAGTATTTTTGTCTAAAATTCTAATCTAAAATAAAGTCAGAAATATTTTTATATACTATATAAAAATATTGTCACAAGACGAGACAAATATTTTAATCTAAATTTCTATTAACCGTTTTATGTGTTGTGATGGAGCAGCGCTTCACTCTTTAGGCTACATTTTTATTGATTGTAATATATTTTATTGTACACCTTACCTTTCTGAATAAATTAATTTATATTCAGCTTATGAAGGACCAAGTGCTGAATATTTAAGATATTAATATGCCTAAAAGTGTATGCAGAGTGGATTTTGAGTATCATGATAACAGACATCTTAGAGCATGAAGCATGTGACTTTAAATAACAATAATATAAAAAAATATAAATAATATTTAATCAGGTAACAGCTATGATTGAGACACCCACGATGTAATAAGCATATCCAAGACAAAAAAAATATATTCTACTAAGACTAGTCTGGATAAAACACAAAATGATTATTTGAGGGACTCTCTTTAATAGAAGAGATGAATTTCGTAATTTTCATTTTCAATATAATATTAAATCAAATTCTTAGCAGGTCACGCCTGCTGACATTCGTTATTATTTTTTTATATAATACTTTTATTTTTATTATAAAATATGTTTATATTTTATCATATTATATCTTACATTATTTTTTATATACTCGGTGTAACTTAATTATTACTGTTATAATCAAAAAGCTGTGTTGAATATATCTTTTATGTAACCATAATTAATAAAATTAAATATATTCATATTTAATTTATTTAATGGAAGATGAAACGTGTTTTTGTAATGGAATAATAATGGTATAACATACCCTAATAACAAGTAACTGTGATGATTGTTCAGCTTCAACACTTCCTAAAACACACATATTAGATTCACTGAAGTTACAAAACTATAATAAACTGTAACCCGTGTTGATCGTTTTAAGTCAGGATATTTATAACAAAACAATATATATTGTAAGTACATAATGTATTCAAACTTTTAAATAAAATAAAAACAACACTGAGATAGTAACTAGACTGTATAGAAAGTTCGTTATATGTAAGTCAGAAGTAGGTATATACAAAGAACTCTATTGGAAAAACGATATATAGAATACCAATTATTTATTATACGATTACCGAATACTGACAAGAAGGTTCACTTGATATAAGTACTTGGAAATCAGTTTATGACATAAGTGGGAAGAACATATTAAAATATACCTCCAAAGAGATTCAAGGAATATAAGTGACCCTCATAGACCCTGTTTGAATTTGATGAAAGATTATTTGACTTATGATTTATTAAGTAGGATTCATATTATTTGGAATCGTCCCAGCTTATTGTTATAGAACAATCAATATAAAAAAAGCCTTCGAACGTATTCCCAAGTATTTTATTCTTGTTATTATACAGTGTAGGTCGTTAGATCTTAGATAGATAGATATTCCCGTTTTTCTTTTGTATATTTTAATCATAGCTGGAGGTGTACAGATCATTTCATTTGTTCTTTACTTTTATTCCAAAAAAAAAACCCTTATTCTGTTATAATTATGAGTCATCTGAAACAATTTAATATAACATTAAAACCTTTAATGGTAACTGACTTTGACCATTCCTTCCCTGATACATAAAATAAAGCATATCGCTTAAACGAAATTGAATAGTACATTGCACGCAAAACATTTGAATTTCTAAGTTACATTGTTAAATTGAGATGCCACGTACAAACGATCTAACAGGTTTTTATATCGTATTAATTTCACGGGAGTTTTACTAGAGAGGGAAAAGAGTAAGTTATTAAAACAAGACAATTACTATAAAGTTTTGAAAGTGATCAGAATATTCGTTACATTAATAATTATATTCCTGACGTAATTTAATGACATCACTTCCGACTGAAACCGGATTAAACGATGGTAAAGTTATTCCAAGTTAAAATAACTTTAAAAAGCAATGTTGCTGATAAATCTATTATAAATTCCTTATATCGAAATGATATTTTTTTTGAAGTTTTTAATTTTTTACACGTGTTAGTTTCCGATGTCACAAAATATTGTTTTAAATAATTGTGACTCGAGATGACAAGAGTTCTTTTTGCTGCAATAATATATATTGGGATGCACTCTTCAGAACAAAGTAGGTCTAAACTGGTTTAAAATGAAGCATATTTATTATCACTTAGTTTAGAAATACATTGTGGAGCGTGCTAGATGAAGGAAAATATTGCTGTGATAGCGTCCCTTTGTATAAAATAAATATAGAAAATTTTACTACTTGCTTTCATAATTCTTAATATAATTATCTAAAAGTTAAGTAACATTTTACTTACTAATATGTAAACAGTGTCTTCGTATTTTATATTTGTATGTTTGTAAAAAAATTAAATCTTTACTGAAAATACATGTATAATACAATAATTATGCTCAAAACTATCTTTACAATGCAAATTTCGCATTTCTCTCACAGCAATAACATCAGTTTATTAGTGTTATCATGATTGAAAATTTCAATTATATCGAAGCAAAACCAGCCTTATTATAGAACATTAAAGATCATTTTATTATACATAATATATATAGATTTACGCAATCAATTAACTGGTGAGCTGTAATTAATTACACCTACCTATAAATATAAACCTTTTTATTGCGGTTCTGTTTCGTTTTGAATAAAGAAATTCATACTGTTCATGTACTAATAATTAGTTAGCTTAATACATATGTATCATTCATTATATACTCAGATTAATAGAGAGTAATTCTGTTAAGTAATTATAAAAGTGGATTAAAGATGGCCAAACCGTAATTTTCTAATTAACATTTTAGAAATTTCATAATAAACATGTTGCTTGAAAGAAAATGTTGACACCTGACAGATTTTGTATGTTCGTAAGAACTTTTAATAATTTTAAGAAGGCATATATTTTTTATATTTACATACAATATAATAATAATATATAATACATACAATACATGCGTATTCAAGGTAAGCCTACCTTATCCAAACATATTCAGTTACTTTATAAAACTGTTTATAAAAGGGAATACATAAATAAATCCCTAAGGAAGTCTAGCGCATATTTAAATTCACTTGTACGAAACATTTATACATACCCAGTATTATGTTTCTATTAAGTTCGAGTTTCCTTAACACGACATATAATATAGAAAGTAATAAACGACCTCACAGGTTGTTTTCAGCTTAAAATATAACCTCTCGTAAGAATGTGAGGCAACCGAGCTTAATGAAACCGTCGAATGTGGGTGAATTAAATTCGCAATAACATGCCTCACTCAAGCGTAATACATTTAGTCTTTAAACAATTAAATGTTATTCTGACTGACTATAAGCATCCATTTTAATTACAAAGTTAGTCTAGTTTGTATCATACTCAAATATTAATAAACATTGTATAAAGTAAAGTTGTTCTTAAAATTATTATTGGGCGATGTTACGTTGGAGGGCGCAAATATGTTTCTTATGACAAAATTAGAGTTATCCGTTCTTAACGATAAAGAGAGGCAATGAATAAAATTATGACGAGGGCCGTGTTTCAATCTTGTTCTGATTTCATTCAATCGTTTCATGTGTTGTAACGGAGCAATGCTCCAGCCTGCGGGCTACACTTTCATCAATAGTATTATATTGTAGATATGTACTATCTTGTACACTTACCTTACTGAATATATCAGTTTATGTTCAGCTTATTAATAACCACGTGCTAAATATTTAAGATTAATTATCATTTTAAATAAAATTAATAGGAAAAAAAACCGTAGAACTTGTTGATATATAAACATTAAAACAGTTACCAGACTTAAATTAGACACCCTTGCATTAAAAACGTCTAATACAAAAGTTTTTTAATATTTTACTAAGATACATTAATTTAAATAAAACACAAAATAATTTGAGAAACACGGTGTGTGTTTGACAGATGAGATGAATTAAATTTTCAATTCAATTCAATTCAATACATTCAATTGTTATCCTTATGACATTATATATTCAGCATAAAATATGTGCATATTTTATTAACTTATATTTAAATATACTAGTCATATAAATAGGTTAAAATCAATTATTAATGTTGTTAAAAAAAATCAAGAAAACTGTGCTAAATATATTATTCTTATACAAGTAACACATTATATTTAATTTATTTAATGGTAGTTGAAACGTGTTTTCTCAACTGGAATAATATATTTCTTGGGGATGGAGACTTGTGAATATTTTATGTTCTGTATTGTTCTGCTTTAACTCTTCTTAAAAGTCATGTTAGTTTCATTGATTTATTTAATTAAAATAAATATAATACTTTGTTGAGAACCCTCTCATATACTTATTATATTGCTAAATAATAAGTCTAGAATAATACACCGGACACGTTAAACTAATATTAATATAAATTAATTAATATAATATAAAATTTGACTGGTACTTTTGTAACTCGGTAGTGTTGACACATTTTAGTGCAAACTAATTACAACAAGGACAGTTATTTCACACTAAATTATTTCCACGTCCAAATTAATGTCAAAATTCTAGCATGCTAATTGCATTTCCTAACCGAAATCCTTAATAAAATATTCACCAAGGTCCTCGTTGCTTTTGAATCCACGAAACAAAGGCGCAACAAATTTCCTACTTTTTAAATCGAAAATGAAATGCTTTTAATTGTATTTTAATTGGTAACTATAATTTTTAAATAAATGATTTGAGGCTTGAGAAATAACTTTTATAATCTGCGTATTCTTAAAATAAGAAGACAAATTGTCAAAGCATCAAATTTATTCCCATTTGTAGTTATGACATCGTGAAAAATAAAAAGTTTTAAATAAGTACAGTATCTCTGTTAAAGAAGTCTCAAGAAATAAACATACAACAAGCAAGAGGACAATTACATAGTCATACCACTTTGAGAGTATAAAATATAAGTTTTGTATCAGACGTTATTTCAAAAGCTTTGCAAACTACGAGTATAAGCCGTATTGTTCCTTTTAAGTCAATTTTAAATCAAAATTCTAAGTTCAAAATCTATTTAAACTCGTCAATTAGAATAACAACACTTTCTAAAAAGATTGTATATATTAGAACATAAGTGGGATGATCATGTACCTCCAAAGCGACAAGACATATTCATATACGAAAGATGTCTCCTAGAGACCCTATTTGAATTTGATTAAAGCGTGTTCAACTAATGATGTATTAAGTAGGATTCATATTGTTGGACCGACAACATTGTAGTAAATATCTCAAAAAAAGCTTTCGAAAATATTCCAAAATTTCTGTTTTTTCTTTTGCATTAAGTGTAGTGATGTTAGATATAAATTTGAATCATAACATGTAGGCATACAGATTATTTTATCTGTTCTTTACTTGTATTCGAAAACAACCAAAGTTCTCTCAAAGTAACGATACATTTGAAACAATTACATGAAAACCTTTAATGGTAACTGATTTAAAAGAAAACTTCATATTAATACAAATAAAATATGACGCGTAAACGAAAATGGTAAATTGAACGAAACTCATAAACATCAAAGCTTTGTTAAATTGAGATGCCACGTACAAATGAGCTAACAGGTTTTTAATTCATATTAATTTCACGGGAGTTTACTAGAGAGAGAAAATAGTATGTTATAAAGACAAAACAATTGTGATCATGTTTAGAAAGTGAGCAGAATCTTTGATATATTAATAATTAATTTCCTGAAAATTATTTATATCGGGATTAGCGAAAATGGAAGATTATGAAGTTTAATGCTTAAAACTTAATTAAGATTCCGAACACAAACTTTTTTGTTTATAATAATTATCGAAGAATGTAAATATAAACATATATTTAATATTCTTATACTTAAGCTAAATATATCACCGTAGTTTTCTGGCAATTTACGGCGCTACGGATGGAATATATCCTACATACCACGGAACTACCGTTATCAAATTGTAACTTAGCTTAACTTAACTTATCTTCACGCCCTATCCCTTTCGGGGTAGCCAGAGACGACGGAGTGCTAAATGCTACGGTCCCTGCATACCTCTTTCGCCTCGGCTACAGACATCAAGCTCTTTATACATGCCTTCCGGGGGGTCCTCATGCTTTTTACGTGACCTTCCTCCAGTATCATAGATACAGTGTTTTCGGAGGTCGCTCGAGGCTTCCCCCGTCTCTCCTACCGCTTATTTTTCCTGTATATATCTTTTTTACCATTCTTTCATCACTCTTTCGTTCAACGTATCTCAACCACCTGAGCACATTCTTTTTCATTCTCACAGTGATATCTTCGCTAGTACCTGTCATTCTGTAGATCTCTTCATTACGGATTCGATCAGCTAGACTGACTCCAAATATTCTGCGAAGAGATCGCATCTCTACAGCATTCATCTTTCTTCTACGTTACCCACGTTCGGCCGCCGTATAACAGCGTCGGTAGTAGTAACGGTGTAGCTACGCTGACGTTTCGCCGTCTCAGCAATGCAGCCAAAGCATCGTTGGCTCTGTTACCGGCAGCAATACGCCTTTCCACATCCATTTCGTATCTTCCATCTCTGCTAATCATACTTCCAAATATACTACTTCATACACTAGTTCTATTATCTTACCATTCACGTAGATGTTACATTCTGTTCTTTCTTCATTTCTTTCAAATATCAGAACTTCGTCTTATCTGCATTTAGGTTAAGACCATTAATTTGACATTCATCTTTCAGAGTGGTGACCAATGCTTGCAAATCGCATTCTGATGATGCAATGAGCACTGTATCATCTGCATATAACAAGCAATTGACCTTAAGGTCATCTACATTCACTCACAAATCACTGTCTTTCACGCTTTGGAGACAACTATCCAAATACAAATTGAACAACCAAGCTGACATAGCTCAACCTTGCTTCACACTCGATTGGATGTCAAACTAGGGCGACATGTCAGCTTCTACTCGCACACAGGCTGAGTGATCTATATAAAGAGACTTTACAGCCTGTAGCAAGGATCCGCTCACATTGTATCGGGGCAGTATCTCCCATAATTTCTTCCTCACAACCCTGTCAAACGCCTTTTCCAAATCCACAAAAGTACAGTAAACCTTTTGGTTTATTGCCCAAAAACTTTCCGTGATCATGCGGAGGGAAAAAATCTGTTCTATACACCCTCTTTCAGGTCTAAACCCTCCTTGGGCCTCCCACAACAGCCATTCAGATCTCTTTTGCATTGTTCTCGCTAATATTTTAGCATAAACTTTACCGCCCAAGCTAATCAAACTGATAGCCCTATAGCTTGCAGTCTATCTGTGAACCTTTGCCTTTATACAAAGGTACGATGACTGCACCTCGCTAAGCGTCTGGGACCTCTCCTGATTTCCAGCATAAATTGCACAAAAGTCAGAAAGTCCCAGACGCGTGGCCCACCATATTTGATCATCTCGGCAGTAACTTCATCTGCTCCCGCAACCTTACCACATTTCAGGCTTCGAATCGCGCTCCCTACTTCTCCTAAACTGATTTCACCATGTGATACATCCGGACTCAGCGTTTCGCTGGTACTCAAGGTCGAGGCGTCCTCACATTTATAGTCTCCCTGTAGAATTCCGCCCACCGCTGCAAAACTTGTGCTTGCCCTGTTAAAATTTCGCCGCTCTTCGAAAGCACTCCTTTCATTCTACAGGTTACCGAACAACACCGGGAATCACTAACTTCTCGCCAGAAAATCTTCGTGTTTTCCCGGAAGTTGTTTGTCAACCTTTCATCACTTTCTCTCTCAGAAGTTTCACGCTTCATCTTTATAAGTGCTTTCTTTTAGTGGTTTTGCAGCTTGTACTCTCTTTTTCTTATGTCTCTCATCCTTTTATCCTTACCTGAGGCTTTAAAATCCAGCCATGCTTTCTTCTTTAACTCCACAGCGTCTTTCACTTCATCATCCCACCATTCATGGCACTTTTTACTAAAACCTCTTTTCCCTTTACCACATACCTCTGTCGCTACTTTCACCATACCATTCCTAAGTTTCTGTCAGCATACTTCAGCTCTTTCATTTCCAGAATTACAGCTTTCTAGCTTCTTGGAAACCCTTTCTTTCTATTCCTCTCTGATCGGTGGGTCTTGAAGCTTCCAGATTCTTATGCAATAATTCGACTCCATGCTAGGACACATCGTGCGCCAACATGCAAACAAACCTCTTATTCCAGCAACGACAAGATAATGGTCCGTTCCCAGATCCGCATCCCTAAATACTCGCATGTCCATAACTCGGCTTTGAGGCTTCGAATACGCTGATCCACTAAGAATGAATCAATCATACTTGTTTCTTCCGCTCGCTCCCATGTGTACATGTGAATTTGTTTATGATCAAACGTCGTGTTTGCCACAAAAAAAATCTCTCATTCTAAAATAAGCTTTCCAGCCTCATTTACTCTCTTATCACCGTACTTGCCTGGCACGCTATCGTAACCACTTCGCGCGGTTCCAACCCATCCATTCATATCTCCACATACTATCAATTTTTATTATCTCTGACACTACTTAGAGCATCCCTGACACTCTCCGAAAACTCCTCGAGCTCGCTCACTGGAGCCCAGGATACCGGCGCATAAAGGTCTAACAAGAATACTCTTTTATCCCCAGCTTAAAGCGAACCCAAAGAAGCCTCGGGTTGATGGCCTTGTATTCTACCATTGCATTAACCATTCGAGAAGACAACAACACGCCTACACTTTAGCAACCTAGCTCACCCTCTGGAACCCCAGCCCAGAAAGCGACCCGGTTGCCAGGCAAATCGGTCGTATAATTGCTTTTTCGCTTGGTCTCAGACACACAAATAACATCCAGATGTTTGTCATCCATCACATCTAATAATGAATTCATTTCCTGTTCCATTCCTCCTATTACATTCCACGTAGCTATTTGTGGCTCCGTCCTCCACCTCCCGCCGTTCGGGATATGGCGTGCTGGTTGGCGGTCCCCAACGCCGCCAATTGTAGCTTCGCCTAACTTATATTTAGCCTTCATAACAATTTAAATATTTTGCCAATACTGAGGATATAACAATGTTTTGTGTTCTCATCATTCAAGTAATAGTTATCGTTAAATGTATTGTTATTGATAATTGTAGATCATGTTTCACTGGTGCGGTCATTGAAAATATATATATTTACTTTAAAATTACCTTTATTATTTATTTTTATATTTTTATCTTAAAGTATTAATAAAAAGAAGTATGTATTTTTCTGGTTATTCAAGGTCACCATTGTGTCTATAAAAATATTGGATAGACATGTTCCATCACAAAAATTAAAAGAAGGACCTTTTGAAATAAATATGTTTTTATAAAATAAAATCTAAAGCAATGCCTTGTATCATTTTGTTAAGATACGACTTTATGAAGAGTATGGATTTTCTTTAATAATTTCATTTTTTTCATTGTTATTATATTAATATTGTACTAAAGTCAGGCATGATTTCACTCCGAATACCATACATACATCAGAACTATAGCAGACAAAGCGTTTTTAGCGTTTCCTTTTGAGCCACATACGAAATTTAGTTCAAAACAAGGGCCACAAATGAGGAAATTTGACGACGCGTTTGTGTCATTATGAAACTGTACTTTAGTACTGCACTATTTCAGCTATTACAGGTTACATAACATCTTTATGAAGATACAAGCTTATAATGAACCATATAATAAAGATATAATAAGAAAATATATGTTTGATAAAAATTGCAAACATTTCATTTACAAAGTTATTTTCATAATATCTCTAAAAATAATCATACAATAATAGTTTTAAACTGACAAACAACATTTTTTTTGTTTATTATTTTGAATTACCCAGATCTGTTACCAATCTTTCGGACAAAAAAATATAAACAAAATAATAAGATTTTAAACTAAGATTTTACGATTTTAATATCATTGTTTTTTCCACATCCACATAAAATTATCAAAAAGATAAAAAGTAAAACACGTCTGCGACTTTAATTAAATCAAGTCAACCTGACTTTAGGGGAAAGGAATTATTTGCTGACCTTCCTCATCAAATACTCTTATAATTATGTCACGTAAAATAACTATTCCCTTTCCTTTTTCCCTTTCTAATCTGTAAAAGAATCGCGGGCTCTATCTGGATACTACTTTAAATTGGAATACGCATATTACTGAACTATGGCGCAAAGACACTAACTCGTTGCGAGCCTTATACCGGTACAAAAGCCCCTTACCCATGCGGACCATATCTCTGCTAGTAAATTACTATTCCTTCGAAACGAGTTTTCTCAACAGGAATATATGGTTTTGGAATGAACTTTTGAAAGTATGAGTCTACTAATTTTATTAACACTAAACCTACCAAGTACCGGTCAAATTGACCGTTCTTAAACTTTTGTAAAACTTACACGTTTTTAAACGTTATAATATCGTTATCAAACTACATGACAATTCTTAGAATATGCATATAATATTTTCTACACTCTTTACTTTTAGTTATTTCCATTATTACCTGCGTTATATAACAAAATAACTTTTAATTACCGGTCAATTTGACGGCGTGCGGTAGGAACAGGTATACAAGAATTGTCGGTAGGTTTAGTGTTAAAACACTTAAACCTTTATATTTTATTTATTTTTACGCATTTAAATGAAAGTAATTACTATTCTTATACAAATTATTACAGTTTAAAGTTAGTTATATTTTGATATACTAATATACCTACATATTTTAATAATATGGATATATAACCAAATATAACCAAATCAATCAATAAACTAATAAAGAGATAATATATATAATAAATACAACTAATAAACTTGACCAATATTATTGACTGCGTAAATAAATTATATCTTGTTTTTTTATTTAAGACTCGTAGATATCCACTTCATATGTATAAGTAATTCTATGTCTACTAATAATGTGAGCTGGTGGCTTGCGATACTATTATGTAGGAAAATTTATTTGTTCTGATCCGATATATGTTATACAAAAAAGTTTGTATAAAAATTTTTATATTCAGATTTTCATTTCTTTATTTTTCTTGTATATATTCTTCTTTGTATGTTTCTTTGTTTCTTTGGTTAGTCGTAAAATGAGTTAAACAATATTTTTAAACACCATAAGACAAAAGCAATAATTTTTACTCATAAGATCTCGTCCTAAGTAGTACGATTTCGCAACAAAAATTACATGACTATTATATAAAGTCAATGACCTGGTGACAGACTGTGTATAATTTATAATTCTACTAATAAATTTCTGTCTCTATTATTATATCAAATTGATACAAAAACTTAATATATATTTGATAAAATTATTTAAAGTATTTAGTTACAAAAAATACTTTTCGATTCTGAAGGTATTGATAACTATAACTATTTTATACTGATTCAGAATTAGGTATATAAAAAAAATTTAACTTACTCGTAAGTCCAAGTACTAAATTAACCTATATATACATATACCTGTCATCGCCCTGACTCTTGCTTGCTCACTTTTTTTCCCAAACTCGACTTTGGACCAAGGAAAGACACCTTAGTGCCAGAAATATTTTTTCGGCAAAAAACTATTCGACAATTTCAATTTTCCTTGGAACTTCATAAGTCGATTGGGCCGGATGGCATTTTTCCATTGGTGCTACGAATATGTTGCCCTGACTTGACTCCAGTGAACTGAGTGGGGTGAACTGAACCACGTTAAGTTCAATTCCCTACATTTATAAATATTTTACTAGTCCTTTATCAATTCAATCGTTCCAGTTTGATATCAATTTCTTAAAAGCTAACCCACTTAACTATAATAGACATACCAGAATATCTAATAAATTCCTACGCAGTTTGTACCCCTGCGTTTTGAATTACGCAAAGCTGTTTTGAATTCAATATCAGTAATTAATAGGACTATTATATATATTATATTTTATAAACTATTATATTATATTTAATATTTTATAAACTAGCTGTGCCCACGACTTCGCTCCCACGAAACTTGTTTTTTTCAAATAAATGTGGCCTAAACTACTCCTTATAATATCAGCTGTTTGAAAGACCTGATAAAATCAATCCAGCCGTTTTAGAGATTAGCCGAACCAAATAGTCCGACAGAAAATACAAAAAATAAATATTTTTTATGTAAGAATCGTATAAACTTTCATACGCATTTAGTGAAAAGCTGTTAATTTGAAATTGCAAACAGATACTTCATATTATCATTAGCATACATAATATAACATTACTTCATTATATTATACTTCAATTTTAATTATGTGTTTAGTAGAAAAATTCAAAACACGAATATTACTATATAATAGTCGGTAAATTAAAACCGTTTTCGTGGTTTTTGCGGCAACGGTGCTTGCTTACCTTAATCTTATATTCTCAGTTATATTTAGCACGAAGGTCATTAGTTCAAGAGCACGCTCCTCATATGAAATATCTCGCATACTTTTCTAATGCACTTTTCTGTGTCATACTAATTTTAGTAATATTTTTGTTCGTTTATTCATTTATTTCTAAGTTCTTTTGCTACTTTTATGTTGAACATCACGAATTGCTCAATGAAGTATGTGTTGTATAGTTCTTATTCAAGCTTAAAAGTGAAAATAACTAATTTACTGTTAAATTAGTCATTAACCTTGGTAAATAATAGACAGCTAATGACATTTGTGGAGCTACTGTCAAAAATATATACTTGAAATAAAAATGTTGACTTCGCCTTCAAATCAATTTTTAAACTCTAACGAAAACATCAGAGACATCATTTTCTAAATTTTAAACAATCAATGTTGTCTTAAAAGTCATACTTAATACTAAACACTTGTAACAAAGATAGAACATTAAAATCATATACCGTTACTAAAAACAATACTTCTAATATCGCCAAAGAGCGTAGGTTATTTAAAGATATACATTTATTATTATAAATAACGTCATGTAATAGTTTTAACCTTAATAAGATAATACGAGAACATACAATCAACGAACTTTATTAATTTATTTAGTAATAAATATGAATACTTCAAGAGTATATTTTTAAGTAATGGATGGATTTAATCAATCCTATTTTTTCAATTAATGAATAATCAATTGTCGCATGAATATGAGTTAAATTCCAAAAATAATATAAATTAATTAAGAAATTTTTATTGAAATATTCGGCCAAAACTATTAGGATTAACAAAATTAAAATAATTATTTTAACACAATATAATTATGACCACAAAAGTACCTAACACTGAACTACTCGATATAGGTTCACTAAAAGCTCTGGTCTGTTTTATGACTTCATAAATTTGTTTTTAGAAACGTCATTAAAAGAACCGATTAAAAAGTTTTTATTTGTCTATAAAGTTTGTAGTTTATTACTTAAGCTGCTCAAAAACTGTTGTATAATTACTTTACTGATTTAAGAAAAAAAAGTTTTATTCTTAAAACAGCAAATTTCTAATCTTAACAATACATTTTTGTATTTTCGACAAAAATTAAAATTATAAGTGTGAAAATAATAAGACTTGTGAAGATTATAAGATGTTTCATAACAATTAGTTTTAACGATTAGGTTTAAATTATCCTTACACTAACTAATAACTGTATGAACTAAACTTAGTGTTAAATGTACATACAATATTTGTAGTAAATAATTATCTCATTAACTTTATCGGTAATAGATTAGTATCATGATAGTAACAGTTAGTCGATGCCTCTCATTTTATATACATGAACATTAAATGATTTCAAATCCACTAAATTTAATGTTCTATATATATATATATAAAAAAAAACTAAAAAATCAACTCTTAAAATACGTTCAAGGACGAATTTTATTCAGCAAAAGTTTTAATTCTTTAACCCTTGTGATAACGACGTCCTGACTCGCGTTACTGTCCTCATTGTTCTTGGTCCTTTTTGTTCCTGGGACAACGATAAGCATAGAGTGTTTTCAACTATATAAATAGAAAAATTATTAAACTTCAACATTCGCTTTCAGAACTAACATATAACATAAATGAATCAGTTAAAATAAATAGAATGCGGTTTTCTATAATAATTAGAGTCTCATACAGACAGAAATACGTTGATGTGAAGACGTCAATTTTATTTACGACTACAAAACATGTATATTCAAGAGAAGTACCGTCCTGTCCGTGCACACCGAGTATATTTACAGCTGAATGTCGATCCATCAATGTTTACATTCGGTGCGACACCAACTCGCATGTCTCACACACTCGGTGCTGTGTTAGAATACTTTAAAAGCGCTTGGAGACTCTTTTATTTAAGTTTGTTTAGAAAATGTACTAAATACTTTTTGTTATCGATAGTAATCATATACGTTTTAAAGTTTTGTAGACAACTTCTTTCCTTACTTTCCGTTAATATTTGAAATAAATTTCAATCACAATTAAATTTGATGTATTTTTAATAAAACCAATTATTTCTTGCGTTTTAAATATTGTATTAATATTGTTATTCATTATTTCTTGTCATATTTTTTCACATATCATTACATATTTTAATCAACATACTGAATGACTTTGTGGAATGAAATTCGAACCCAGAACCTATGAACTGAAAGATACTTTAAATATATATATATACTTATTAATTAAAATTTTTTATAAAAGTGTTAAAGTATTAAATAAATATTTACTTCATTTGTTGTTTAAATAATACAATATTATTTACAAGACTTTTAATATTTATCATACATATATGATTTACTCGAATTAAATGTTTATAGAATTAATAGTAGTTAATAAATTATTAGCGGAATAAAAAAATCAATCTAAGATTGAAATCAACCTTAGATGGCTTCATACAAACTTACTCCCAAATAAAGTTATTGCTGACGTTAATTCAAGAAATAATTTTAATGTTTCTGTTTAATAACATACGGATCTATCTATTAATTTAGACCTTTATTTATTTGATTGACCGTTACGCTGTCGTCGTGTTAAGATTTTGTATTATGTTGCTAGAACCAGACGATCCTTGACTGATTTAATTAGTTCGTGTGTGATTTACTTGTACTGTTAATAATATATTGTCGGTTCATTGATCCGTGTACGGAACACGGACGGTCAAATGTATGGAGGATAAGTCAACCATTATTATCACATCTAATATATTTAAGTAACAGTAGATGTTATATATGCATAATTAAGTTTTATTGTAATTATAGCTCAATAGTTCTTGTTTTCTCTCGTGAGATGTAATACGAGAAATCGTTCGGTATAAAAAGTTTTCGTTATGTTGTTAGTGATAATAAACCATAACATATGTTCTATCAAAATCGTCTCGTAGTTTTTGCGTGATTCGTGAACAAAGAGACAAACTTTTTAACACTATTTTTATGGTCTATATCATAAAGTTAATACGTAGTAGTTTATTTTTTCAAAAATTTTTAATCTATAAACTTGGAAGAATTGTATAATATATAAAGATTATAAACAAAACTTTAATGTTTCAGATATCTTTCTTGGACAATTCAACTTTATCAACCTTTAGCACGATTTCTACTGAAAGTTTTAAGCTCTCACAAAAGCAGCTCGGAATAAGATTTTATTAATTATAGAAGATAATAACTGTATCAATAAAAGAGAAAATATAGTTATATTAAATTGCTTAATCTTTTAATACAAAAGGCAAAGAGAAATGTATTAAAATGAGGCAATAAGCTAGAGTGAGCCATACATTCTTTTTAATTAAATTGTAAGTAATAATAAACAATGATAATAATAACAATTATAATAAAATTAGAAAAAAATACGCAATAAGTTTTTTTTCTTATTTTTCTCTACGGACCTATCTCTCAGAACTGTGTTGAGAAGGTGCTCAAAGCGTTGATATTAACTTTAATTATAGCTTGGGTCAAACACATACCTACAATTATAAGTCACTGAGGTGTGCTTATTTGATACGAAAGTGTAAGTCAAATAAAATATAATCTATTCCAATTAAAAATTATAAGTATATATAAGTTAGAAAGAAAACATATTATTTTTATTCAACAATATTTTTTGAATAAACTATGTCAAGAATTTTTGTTTTAAGTAAATATTTTTTTTAATAAATGAAACGTATGCTTTCTTTATATCTTATACTAGTTGTAAGTAATGTACGTCAGACGAGTACTTTTTGTTGCGAGTATATTTAGATATAGATATATATATATATATATATATATATATATATATATATATATATATATATATATATATAATATTTAAGTAATATTACTAAAAAAAATGCACAAACAATATATTTTTTTTGCCATTAACTCACATTGAGTTGAAGTTTTAATGAATTTATTGTAATGAACCCCATTTGGACGCTCAAAGTTAACAGTCAAAATCAAATTTAAAAAAATATTTATTCAAATAGGCAAGCACTCTAGAATCGTCAACTATTATTACAGTAAAAAAGTTCATGTAGTCATTCTGTCAGTAAGCTACCATCGGCTCGGAATGCTGTTCTGCTGAGAAGAGTCGGCCAAAAACTCAAAAGTAATTTTTTTTTTAAAGAAATTTAACAATCTGAAAAGATGTACATTGTAACATCAACCCTTCAAATAGTCAACTTAAGTTCCACACATTTCGATCCACTAAAAACTTTTGAATGTTAAAATAAGAGTTACTTAATAACACACTTTTATTTTGTATATTTATAACTAAGAAAAGTAAGGTCTAAGATAGTGGAACTTTTATTTGATTATAATTTGATAACTTTTTTAAGACGAAGTTTAGGCGTTACGAGTTTATTTTTATTTCTATTCTATTCAGTATCCACAAATCAATAGTTCACTAGCAACTAACTTACAGCCTTTTCAAATCTAGATAATAGTGTGTTAATTGAGCTAGCGCTAAGTAAACTGACACGGATGTTAACAAATCATTTATAGGGTCCTTGTGTACTTTGATGACAAACTACATAACTAATTCATAAAATGTATCAATATATGTAAATTTATAAGATAGTTTGAATTGCCAAAACTATAACACAACCAATAAAAGGTTATTGACCATAAAGTAAATATAAATAATAGCTATTTATATTAGATATATTGAAACATTAATATTCTTATTTGTGACCTGTGGCATATGTAAGTGTTAATATTTTATACGTTTCTTTATATCTTGCATCTAATAACAACGTCCATACATCGAAATTTTCGATATCTTTTCTATGAATTATTCATTAAACTAATATTATATACGTATTACATGATAGAGATTGTATAAATCGTTAATTAATTATGAAGTGTAATATAAATAAAAACCCAACGTTATATTGTAAGATAACATTTTTGTTTGCAAAATACTTCGTACTTATCTAAAATATAATAATTTTTTTTTGTAATGTAATTTTTAAAATTGTATTTTAAAACCCCACTGTCATTAGTAATAAAAATACGTCTCAATGTTTGTATAATCTCATAACAAAAGTGATCTCGCTTTAGAGCAATCACTTAACTCTCCGATGTTTTTTCCAATTTCATAGTTCAAATGTTTATTCAAATTGATTGCTTCAAGAAAATAATATACTTATACTCTCCATGTGTAATAATTAATTAATTAATAATTATTAGTTCAAATGAATGTGGATAAGTAAAAATAAACATTCTTAAAAATAAATTTAAAAATCTAAGCAAACTTGCTTCTGTTTGTGATGGACTAGACTTCCTTTATAACATGGCCGCAAAACTTTCATAGAAAAAATAAACTTCACCCAAAGAAATAAATTAAACTCGCTGACACCAAAACAAAGAGTTTTATCTCTTGCAGTTTTTACGTCGTGCTGTGTTTAATATTTCTTTTTTACAATTATTTTAGATGAGATAGAAAATACTTTGTCATTTATCACAATATAGAAACTATAGAAAATTTATTAATGATTATACGTCTTATGTAGGTTATGTGTGTGTGTGTGTGTGTTTATGTAGTGTTATCGATAACTAATTAAAAGTAAATTTCACATTCGTTTTATATATATTGTGATTTTCTATTTCTAGTCTATTATAGTGGTCGAGTAGTAGAGGTGCTTTAGCAATAAATCCGCCTTGTCTAGCATTTCTTCATATCATAAATTTATATTAAAATAAGTTAGTTAAGAATACACGAAATCATAAATCATTTATGATTTCGTGTAAAAAAGTATTCACCAAAAGCTCCAAAAGTTATATTTATTTATTTATATATTTTCCACTTTGAATTCATATCAGTGATCACTTGTGTACGTCAAATGGAAGTGACAGGAGGGCCTATTTTGATATATAAGCTACCAAACGTTATAAAATGATATGGTAATATTTCACTTGCGATAAAAGACTGACTCCGCTACAAGCACATAAATATAAGGATATCATTCTGGAAGGCCCGTTATAGGTCTTACAAAACATCTTATCAAAGTGGGACGAACCCTGTGTGGAATTGCTACATTCACTAACATGGTCCCAATCAACAAAATGAAAAAACAAGCCACAAATTTCGCAATGTATTCTGTTCCGCTTTAACAGTCAGCGTAATAATGAGAATTATACATTTTATTACACACTAGCTTATTCCCTCCCGTTTCGCTGGGCACACTATTAATTTGGATATGTACTTAGGTTGCTATGGTAACCTTTGTCACATTATCCGTTGTCATCGTAACCGTTGCTATGGTAATCGTGGGTGTAGCAACTCTTACCCCACGTTAAGTGTATATCTCGTACATATTTAAAACTTGGCGATATGCAAAAAGTTGAAATCCGTTGGGATAGGTATTCTGTAAAATCCGTTCTTAGTAAAGTAACTATGTAAAATTTTAAGTTAATCGGAATTATAGATTCGGAAATTCGTGACGAGTCAGTCAGTGGTGGTCATATATATAGATTATCTTATAAGATAATGTGGGTGACAAGAAAAAAATGTCATTGACTAATATTATCCGTAATTACCACGAATGATTTATTTTAAATCGGTGACTGGTATGGGGTACCAGAGGTCACAGGTTCGAATTCTATTTATTTAATATTTTCTTCATTTAAAAAATATAAATTTATTTTAACATTAGGTAATCATAATATGGTTAATAGACTTTAGCCACTAAATGTGAATTATAAAACTGTCTTAAATTGTAATATTTCATATTGTTGTAGAGGTACAATTAATTAAAGACATATTCTAAATAAGTAGTAAAAAGTAGTATTTTATTTTAGTTTTATGAAAAAAAATATGAAGCAATTAAAGATATTTGATAATTGAAAATTTAAACATCTATAATAAGTTTTAAAACATTTCTTACATGTAAATAGAAGAATATTGAATTGATGATTTTACGTTATATTAAGTCTGCGATTTGTTTGTGGTTTACGCTTTTTACATAATTTTTATTCCATATTAATATACTAATAAAAAATTTATAAACACGGAATATGTTTAATTTCAATGTAAGCTTTTAATAAAGTCAACGTTTCTTATTTTAAGTGTTTGTGCCACTTATAATTCCTTTTTTTGAAAATTTGTATGGGGTTTGCCCATGGATCAATATTCTTAAAAAATATCTTTCCGACATTGACCAATCGCCGTTATAATAACCTACATATTAGATAAATAGATCTAAATATGTTATCAAATGATCGACGCTCGGTCATAATTTATCCGCTCAATTAAACTTAAATTCTGCAACACTTGATTTTGAAAGTGTTTAAATTACATTTTTATTTGATGTCTTTAAAAAAGGAAATTTACATATCGGTACAGAAGTATTTATGTTACACTTAATGTCTCTGGAGGATATTTTAGCACTTCTAACTTTCTTTTGTCTATCAGAACAACTAATTAAACTAATAATACAAAATTTGATCTTAACATTATTTCAAATCTAGTTTCGTGACATATAAAATAAAGGAAGCTCTTTTACAGCAATTGATTATAATTTGAAACAGTTCGCAGTACTTCATTGACTAAAAGAAAATAAAAATATAGTAGTATGCGACCGTCAAAAGAATAGTACGTGCGGTGTTTAAACCATTACATATACATACATAATATATTATAATAATATTTAAATCTTAAATAAATAAGCATTCATATATAACTCACTCTTCGTAAGGAAGTTGTGATTATCGAGTATTGTTCTATAACATGTTATGTTGTTGTTGTTTCAATGAATTATATATAAGACAAAAAATTACAAAAACCTTATGCTTAACTTTTTATAAAATGTAATCATTATATATATATTTGATATATATATCATATATATTTGATTTTAACATTTAATATGTTTAAATCAAATATATATGAACACTAGATAATATAAAGATCTCTTCACCAAAACAACAAAATTGTTAAAATATAGAAATTAAATTAACACAATACAAATCTTCACACATATAGTGTTTATTAAATAAAAAACAACATAAACAAACAAACACATACACTAAATTAAACAAGAACATGATCAATATTTTGAAGATAAGATATTTATATTATAAAAGAATATAATTTTTTACTTTATAAGTTGTAATTGAAAAAATGTGTCCAAAATATTACAGAATCGGAAATACTTTGACATGTCACTGAACAACATGCCGGCATCGTTTAGAAAATCTTCTAAAAGCCGATAAGCCGCTACGTGAAACGATCTACAGCATTTCGTACTTTCAAATAAAGTTTAGTTTTTACCTAAGAAATAACTACGTGCTCGGGGTTTATATTTTTAATATTATTATATTTAAAGTTATATATTTTATGACTTTATATACAGACAAGTCATGTTTTTATTGAAATTGGAGAATGTTTGTAAAAAGTCAAAGATGATCTTTTAAACCTTTTTCTAACTTTTTGTTATGTAAGTTGTTTTTTTTTTGACAAATATGATGAAGTAATTATTGTCTCACAATAAAACTTTTATTTATTTATACCTACCTTATACAGACCTCTAGGATCTCTATTTCATTTATCTTAAGTAAAGGATTTTACAACTCACTTTTTTTTACAATTTGCAATTAATTTCGGTGTTAATGTAAACTTGAAACTGTCATTACATAACTAATGATTTAAAAGTTGGTAATTATTACAAATGTATATATGTATGTGTTTTAAGTAAATAAACATTAAACAAACAAAGTTTTAAATGAAACTAAAGTAAATAAGGTGTAAGTATGGATGCAATATATTTTATTCGTGTAAATAATGTAATATATTATTTTCATACTTAAAACTTGTTACGTAAACGTAGTAATTTCATTTCTGTAATTTAGTAATTTAAATACTTAGTTACTCTTTCAACTTTATAAGAAGAAGAAGGGATATTAGATGAGAATTTTAATAAATTCCCCAAAAAATATTAGATATTTATTACTTTTTAATTTGTTTTTCTATTAACAGGTCAACTAAGCTTCTAATAAAACAATAAAACCTTCAGATATTTTCAATTCATAGCTCATTTTGCTTCTGCAAATATAAAATGCTATGCTGACATTCTAATATTCATATTCATGTGTGATAGGTTCAAACCAATTCAAAGCCTGCATATATAAGTACAAAGCCTTTTATGTCTTAGGCGCAAAGGAAATTGGTTTCCTCGTGATTTTTGTATTATTATCTGATTAAACTAATGATTTAATAAATTCTCATGGTGGTGTGTACATTTCAAATGTGTTCACAAGTACGACTATGTTATTACGTGGTTATCGTATAATGTGTTATTGCAATGAGTATTACAATATTTGTTTTGTTTCTATACAATTGGAAATTGATTGTTACTTGTTAGTAGAGAACGGTTAGAAATTTTTTACAGTTTGATAATTGCCTGAACAAGCTTAGTCTATAAGAGCGGAAAATTGGTACAATTTTTATAAATTTGTAATGTTTTTTATAAACTTTTGGTTTGGACTCCAGAATCATTACTTTTTTCTCTATTATTTCAGTATAAAATTAAAATTAAAGAGATAATAGAATGAATGTTTGTGCAGGGTCTGGGGTTCGATCAATCTTTAATTTTCTAACAAGTAGTTTCAAAACCGTTAGTATTTGCAGCAGACAGAACCGCTGGCAAGAGCTTGTTTATTTTAATTCAAATATAACATGTTTAATAAAAAATATTGACAATAAATATCAAAATGGTAATATTTAATATAATACAAAATAATGTATTTCATTACAAAATAATTATAATTAACAAGTAATTTCTTAATACAAGGGAAATATTGTGTTCGTTACACTTCGATATTAAAAGGTATTGTGATTAAAAAGTCATTGTGTTCCAAGTATAGTTTGCTAGTGTCAGAAACTTGCGATTAATGTTTCTAACTTTATATTACTAAGACTGCATTTAACATTGAATATTAAAAAAATATAAATATTTAATATTACGTTAGATTACATCTTTAGTAAAGACGCAACCTTAAACTTTGAAGTTATCTAATTATTTTTCATTGTCTAAATATTTCAACGTCTTTTCAAAGTCCGTCTTAACAAATTAATAATTGGCATAATTATCCATTTCAAACCAACGAAGGACGGCCATTAGATGGAACGTTCAACTCTTAGAATTCCTTAATTAACCCTTAACCCTTTATTTTCCATTGCTGTTAACTTGGTATATACGTCATTGTTTATGACCAATGACAAAAAAAATAATGTATTGCATTCAAATATCAAAGAGGGTCTAAAAATTATCTTACTACAACAAATGTCACTACTACTTGTAATTTTATAAATAACGTACTAAATTTAGACTGTTTCCTGTCGTATTCATATAAGTTTAAGAGATGTGTTTATTGAGTGTTTCCATGTACTAAACCAATTCTCCTTAATTGACCCGAAGACCGTGACCACCTGTGCAAACAGCTGGTCACGGTCTTCGCACAACTGCGAACTATAGCGCTATTTTAAAACGAAGTGATTAATAAGAGTGTATTTGATTTTAACTTATAACAATATTGTGCTAACAGAAAACTTTGGCAATTATTATTTTTCGTTCAAACGCAAATATCAATCTAAATGGAAATATAAAAAATACGGAGTAGTAAGAATAATTATTTTTTTTGTCATTTTTGTATCAATTAGATGTTTATAATATTACCTAAATTTATTTATTCGATCCTATGCCATATACATTGTAAGTACACGCCATGTATAAATTGTACAATATTATATGCACATAAGAACATACTTTCATATGATAATAACTATATATAACTCTCTAATAAATCAGCAATATATATAAAAAATTGAAAGTTGTGGGTCATAAACTCATATAATAAAAATGTAGTAACACTTCATGTAACCCCTGATTTTCTTTTCAATTAAATTAAAACAAGTGAAGATGCAAATACCCAGGGTATTTCCCGAACGAACTTTGACGAAATTATAAATTTTAATAAAAAAACAATTGATTTTTAAGTAAAATGATTATGAAAATAAATGTTTAAAAGTAATCATTAAAGATAACATAGACTACACACAAAAATAAATTGTAAAAAATGTTACATTCATTTTTATACACACTAACTAAAAAATGAAAATTTAACCAAAAATATAAAAAAATGTTTTTTATTAAACCCAATAGGTATTTTTCGATTATATAAAAAAAAATCCCTACAAATTTTCAGGACTTTTTCCTGTCCACAGACATCCATCCATACATCCATACATCCATCCGAGAAAAGTGAAGACAATACAGAACGAACAAAGTTCGTTCGTGAAAAGTATTTCTGAGAACGCATTAAAACAAACGAAGAAATATAGACTTAAGAAATTATAGCCAATGACCATTCACAGTGGACATGTTACACGTAAATACGTACATACATATATACACACATATATTACGTACATACGTAAATACATACATTTGAATATTAGGCAGTTAAAGATAACAACTATTTGACAATCTATATATATATTAGCGATTTACCACTCATCCCGAAATCTCCTAAACTACCTGTCCGATTAACTTAAAATTTTACATAGTTACTTCTTTTGTGACGCCACACTAAGAACGGATTTTACGGAATTCCTATCCCAACGGATTTCAACTTTTTGCATTTCGCTAAGTTTTAAGCCTGTAGGAGCTATACACTTAACGCGGGGGTAAGAGTTACTACAGCAATGGTCACCATAGCAAAGGTTACGATAAGAGTGAATAATATGACAAAGGTTAATATAGCGACCTTAGTTGGGGACCATGCTGGAAAACTCCTCGTGCGCCCGTTATCAATGTCATTCGGACTTGTCCGATGGGGTTGGAAGCGGTACGGGCCGGTGCTCCTTGGGGGCCGTCCCCCCATTAAGGCGGTCTTTCGGGATGGCATTAGCAGTCTGCTAATGTCCAGCGCTGGGTTGTCAGCCATGAGGTGCCCGAGTCTGGCTCATGGTTGACAAAGGGGATTCACGCGGCGGTCTGCCCTTAGGGGTGGCCCGTCTGCAGCGGAGGGCTCGGGTCCGTTTCCTTCGGACTCAGACGTTGGAAAGTGGGCCTGCGCATTTCGGTGGGAGGGCATAGGCCCTCTTTTCCGGGAGACAGCCGCAGGGTCATTCCGGGTACTTCTCTGATATCTGAGTTGATCTTGGGGTGGTCTCGTAGTGTCGGAATTTTTGGGTGCGATTAGGGTTTGGGGTTCTTCCTGTCGAGTCGCTCTCTAAGGAGCGGTTCGAAAGGTCGTTTCTCCAAACAACAGATGGTGCCCGGATTAACCCTCGTGGAGCATGACACCACGGTCTTGCTCGATGATCGTTAGTCCTGGCTTGGTGGGTTCCCGACTTATGCCTCTTTCTTGTTGGAGTCGGTTGACCACCGTGTTCGGCGGGAGGTCTGTCGTGTTCGAGGTCGGGCTCCCTTTTTGAGTTGTGGTCTTGCGCGGCTGCGGTGCGTTGGTAGTCCTCCCTGCCAGCCAGCCAGGTTATGCTTGGCTGTCCGATCATGTGGGGTCCAAACGGTGGTCTTCCTTCGGGAAGATCGAGGGCGTTGGGCCTGGACGTGGTCCTCAGGCGTTTTGGATTTGAGCCTAGACTCCTCCGGACGTTTGGGTTCCGGACCGGGCCTGGCTAGAAGAGGATTTCGGCCTTCTTCTTAAGGTGGGCTTGGGTGGGGGGGAGGGGACCCTACCGCGATCTATCAAGCCTGCCGACTATGGAGGGCGCATCTCGTTGCGGCGTACCCTCTACGTGGTGTCCGTCGGGGCGCCACGGTTGTATGCCCAAGTGTTCCCGCTGTGTCCCATCATGACGGCGACGGCAACCGTCTGGTTTAGTGAGTAGGAGTCTCACATACCCACCGCCTTCCTCCCCTGGAATGCGGTGGCACCCAGATGGGTTCCAGACGTTAAAAAAAACAACCTAAGTTGACTAAGTTAGTTCCTATCATGTGATGCACAATAAATAATTCACGCCATTATCAATTAGATATATATATGTCAAAATACTGCAATTATAACTGCAGCATGCTAATATATATTATAAGTTCTCAAATATTTACATAACAATAAATCGATATTATTCTAATAAAAAAAGTGAACTCAGAAATATTTATAATTAACCAGAGTACCAGAAAAATACATTTCATTTCCCTCAAACCAGAAAAAGATGATCAGAAAAGTCGCATACATATTTTAATATAAATTTGATATAATTCATATGACGTAGTTACTACGTTAAATTAGTTTTGACATTAGTCTTACTGCAATCCGTCAACTTCCGATAAATCTGGATAACCTTTAAGTGTGTCACTTAATACATTTTTTAAATCTTTACTTATATAGTATTATCCTGGCTAATACATCTTAAACACTCGGATTGGATATTTTAAAACTAAGACACAATCTACCTAAATTGATTATTGATAAAAGACAATTAAATAAATATAAAAATACTAAAAATAAATGTACTAAAGTTTTCATAAATAAAGTTAAAAGTACTAATCCTAAGTTCAAGTTTCAACTTCCGAAACCTTTCAGAATGACTGGCAGCGTTCTTGATTCCCGTATACGTAAAACAAACAATGAACAAAGACTATCATGTTAATGACGTAACCCTAACAAGGTCCTATGGGTCTGACTTGACAAAGGATCAAGGAAGTTGTTTATTGAACCGGTTGTATTAGCTTTTAAAATGTCTAAAGAGTGATTGAAGTTAGTAATAGGGTTTTTATATATCAATGCAATGTTAAAATTATCATATCACGGTATATTAAAAACGTTATCAGACACTTGATAAACAAGATAATAAAGACGATAATTATTTTGAGTGATCAGATGAAGCTGTATGATTGTCGAGCGTTCCTTTAGATGCTGCCTAGTTTGAAAACAAAACAATAATTTCCACGATATAGAGGCAAGCTATTTAATGTTTCCTATTCCTTTTTCAAATTCAAATTTCAGCGTATATATATATGCATCAAGACTAAAAAATATACATGGAGTGAATATCCGTTTACAGTGGTGTCTTCAACCTATACTAATTTGTTAAATATCTTTTATATAATAGTAATCAAAACCGATTTTTCATATTGTTCATTTCCTTAAACACTGATATCTTATATTGTAATATCTTTATAGGGCAAGCTAATGAAAATATGAAAAACACGTAACAATGACATAAGTATGCCACTGACTAATTCCAACTTCAGTGCCACAAGCTTATTGTTCAAATACAATGTGGTTTATTATTTAAAAATAATAACCATTCAGCTCTTTTGTTGTATAATTTATTTACAAATTGTTATATATAAGTCGAAATATCTATAAACTTATAAACTACTATTTAAAATTCATTATTTAATAGATATTATATAAAGTGTATCTATAAATGCATCACACCAACTCAATGTTCCATACATATTATTATTTGTAATGAAATTGGGTTAGTTTCATCGTAAGGTATATTTTATTGAAGTCTGGTTTAAATGATAATGAACTTCGTGATATTGTAATTGGTATTCAAAGCAAATCCTGATTTTAATATCGTATTTTAAGAAGGAGAGCGGCATCGATAATCCCTGCAGGAGAACGTAAGCAAAGTTAAATCCCAGTTGGGTGACATGTCGGGTAATACAATATTGAAAACCTATTAAGTATTGAAAGAACGTACACACTAGGTAATATTATAATACTAAGGAAGGTTTAAAGATTGTTTGTTTTATTTTGAATTAATTATTGAATTTTTCATAAAATGTGGATTGGCTACAACCTTTAAGGAACCCTTCTTTCTGTAAGTTGATTCTGCTCCGCTAATAATTTTATTGTTTTTTTATTTTACTATTATCTTAGTTCTTAAATAAAAACAATACCACGTTAATTTAGATCGTCTGAAAATCGGTAATTATTTAGAGAAAGAACATACAAAAAATAAATAAGTAATAAAAAGATATTTGACTAACTAAGTCAAAGATATTTAGATTAATTCATTTGCCTCATTGCTTTTTCGGCAGACAGCCAATCCAACAACGATAAGCTTCTAGGAAGACAGTTACGTTGTCTCCTTTTCTTCCTTTTATATTTATTACTCAAGATATAAGTAAATAATACTCGTAAGAGCATTAGCAACATTAGTCTTCTTGTATATGATATTCATATCGTTATGTTATGAAATACATTAAATAGGTTTTGATTGTAAAACATTAAATCTAACCTAAATCACAAATATTAAAGTTATAATGCTGTTCATCAATTTACTTTCATAATTTAATTAATAAATAATATATTTTTTGATAATATAAAACAACGAATTTATTTTAAAACATTTTTTTATCGTCTTAAAATTTGACAATCATTACTATCATGCGTTACTAACTGTTGTTAGTAATCTAATAAATAAAATCCATTAAAATATAACGATAATTAAATAATTCAATATTCGTTTTCAGTATACGTACAATTCAATGTTATAAACAATAAAATAATAAGACATACTTAGAAGAGTTTGGTCTTTGGGAATAAATAGAGATTTATAAAATACCTTATCGATTACAAATCTTGTTCGTTCCATTTATTAGTTGAAATTGAAACGCTTAAGGCACGGCGAAATTACGTCTAACTATACTATAGACCTATATTAAACACTTGGTAACCATCTTTATTCTATACCGCAATTGTGATATGTACAAAACAAAAATCCTCTCCTAAATCTATTTTATAATTGCAAATTAAACACATAATAGATTAAATGAAATGCATCAGAAATGGTATAAGATATACAGCACCATAAAGTAAGAATTTAAAATAAAGTTCCACTTCCACATATAATAAATCGAAAGAGCATTGAACAAAATACATTTAACCACGACAGTACTCCAATCCTTAATCGCACAATTACACTAAAGTCTATCGGTTCGTTTAGAACCCATATTCTTCACAACAAGCACGCGAATTCTGTCTCCTTTGTCTATTTAACTGTTTTCTATAGTTGTGTCGTTTTCTAGCAATTATTTCTATTAATATTACAACAACTGCTATCGCTAGGGCCACACCGATCCACCAATACACATTATATGATGCTTCCTTAATATTTCCAGACTCCTTTTGGTCCCCAGCGGCCATATGATTTTTTATTTCCAAAACGCCTACTGTTGAAGTTTCTAGTATCGAATTGTGGTCCTCGTCTGTTTCAATTATGTTTTCGTTAATGATATCATGCGGTTTAATAGCTTTTTCTTCTTCTTCTTCAATATCTTTCGTTTTCGGTGGAGTAATATCGTCAGGAATTTCATTTTCTTGTGATAGTATTTCATCTGGTGGTTCAACATACTTCTACTCATATACTCATCCAAGAGCCTAAAGTAGTCTGTGAGTCCTGTATATTCTAATTCATATTCTCGCTTTGCTAATAAATCACTGACCATTTCAGGCCACGAAGTGTCATATCCCTGCATCATAGCGTGTCGTTCATAGAGATCGTTTAATTTAAAATAGTCATATTGTATTAATTAAATTAATTATTTGACTTATTAACTTGCATTAATCGTTGATTGTTCTCAGATACGTGTTTAACTAAATCAGAATCGTCTGATATTATTTCTTCGGCAAACGACTGATAAATTTGACACTTAAGAATTACTCCCAAGAATTTTGTGCAACGAAACTTATAATTAGAAGGAAATATTCATACATATATATTTTTATTGTATTTTAACTTAATTATTACCCAATGTATGGTTTGTTTGACAGAACGTATGGACTTCCCAGAATATCAGCAAGTCTCGATGAGTGAAAAGCTTTTTCTAAATTCACTCCAACTTTCTATTATTTTTGGGTAAGGAATTTTACCCATTAAGACGTCTAAGCGCCATTTATCTGCGGCTATGTAGTAGTTTAACCTGATTATTTTAAACATTTAAGTAAAATAAACACATCTTGAAAAACATTAAAATATACAAAATTAAGTGTTACATAATCAATTATTTAGCAAAGTAGTAAAAATATAAATAAATTCATTCAGAAATTAATTGTTAATAAAGGATTTTTAAATCAAATGTCAATTATTACATAGATATCTACGCGTAATCAGTAATCCAGTTTAAATGAACTCAATACTATATGTACGATATTATATACTCACTTAGGTAAATCTCTTAATGCGATAAATAGTTGTAGAACTAGACGGTTGTGGTTTGGGTTGTAATTGAACCTATTAAGTGGATATAGACCAGTGCGGTCTAACGTATGAGGATTAAGCGATAGCAGAGACACGAATCCAGGAACTGCTTCATAAATTGCTGGAAGAAAACAAGGATATATCTGAGAAACTATCCGTAAAAGAATGACATTTAGGCGTTTTCATATAATTACCCGAATATCGCGGAGCTTCTCTCAAAATGTATGTATTATTACTGTGTAAAGCAGTCGTAATTTTAAATTTTATCTTCATTGCTGTTTCATGAGCGTCCATATAATTTTGAATGTTGATATCCTTGCAAGATACAAATCTCATTTTGTTAGGTCTGCACCAATCTACAATTGTTGGCGGACAAGTGCCATTATACACGGATTCTTCTAATGTATTTGATGGTACTTCACCTAAATTTATGCGGTTCAGTAATTTATTTGCTTCTCTAAAAGCATTTATACCGCTGATATTCTAGAAATAAACAATAATTACTCACAATGTTAACTTTATTCACATTAAAGGAAGATATGTGTGTATTTAATAAAAATAATGGAATTTTTGAAACATTCACTCTTTTTTTTAAATTCTATTACCTTTAATTGCATATTAGCGTGTGGTTTTTGGTAAATATCTGGATGATTAGGCAACAAATTCTCGATAAGATTAGACCAGTCGTCTCCAGTGAGCGATCCTGTGAAAAAAAGTGTGTAATTATACATACAGTATGTAATTTTATAAGGATACAAAAACCAGAATATAGAGTCGGGATTTTTCCTGAGGGCTTGTAGCTCTAAATATTTTAGATCTTGTAAATTTCAGATATTGCAAAACGCCTCCTCTCTAAATTGACGCATAAGACCAATATTCATAAATAAGGGACTAATTTTACTGTAAATGTTTGAACATTATTACAGATAATAAATTAATAAAGTAGAAATGAACGAAATAACAATAAATATTTGAAGTGGTTAAAAAGTTGTAAACAACTTGAAATAAATATCTCTTAAAAATATGAATTAAGTGTTTTACAATATTAAAATAGGAAAGAAATAACAATATTAAAATAAAAAAATTAAGGGTAAATTAACTTACTGAGTAAATGTATCGGCAGAGGTTTTCAAACTTCGTCTACGGCTTTCAGTCTGAGTAATACGTATTTATATAACTTCATATACAAAGGGCCAACGTGGTCTCTAATCTTACATAAATGTATAACATGAAATAAAAATATTTAAAAACAAATTCAATCCATATTTAAAAGAACTGTTGGGATCATATCAAATATTTAAAAGTTTTTCTTTTAGAACAATTTACATATCTAAAAAAAAAGCATTCATAAAAAAATAACTTAAGCAAAATACTATATACCAAATATTCATAATTTATTTTCTAGGTTTATTTATTTATTAAAACTTTATTGTATAATACAATAAGTTTTACAATTGGCGGTCTTAATTGCTAAATGTTTTCTACCAGTTAACTGAAATATGATACAGAAAAACCTATTTCGGGTACAATACAGATAAAATACTGAAACAAAATTTTAAACTATATTTAGTTTAGTTTCAAATATACCCATACTCGTACATATAAAATAGTAAATATACCATAGTAATCATATACGTTTAATGGACACAAAATGATTAAATACCGCCATTATAGGAGCGCAAAAATTATAACCGTGTTTTTGAGAAGATATTTAATATATTTAGAGAATTCAAAAAAACTATTATAGTTAACAATCCTTCGTTTTTCTGACATCTTCGATGACCTTGAGAAGAGTAGTACATGTTCTGTGTACTGGACGAAAGCAAGAGTGGTACTCACTGAGGAGATTATTATTGAATATAAAGTTAGAGAATCGCTTGTGAACAAGTGATTCAAGAACCTTGGAATGGTGGAGTAGTAATGAGACGAAATTCATTACATTCATTAGGATTAGGGACCTTTGAAAAAGTGAGGCTGCGAGCGTTATATTGACGCTACGGCAAGTAGGAATTACTAATAAACGAACAAGCCGCAAGGATAACATAAAGTAAAAACACAGCAAAGCACAGTTCTTTTTATTTCTTTCTCAAAGATAGAAGGAAGAAAGAAATAAACGGGACCTTATTAGGGATTGTCATGGAAAAAATATATAAAATAATTTTAGAATCAGTAACATTGTTAAGTATAGAAACAGTAGAAAAGTTACTCTTAAAATTTTCGGAAGTTGATTGGAACTAGCGGGTAAACCCCTACCTGTATTAAGGTTAAATCTTAAATTGTGAATATATCGTACGCGAATTGACTATTCAAAGCCATTACAAACTTTGCCTGAACATTTAAATAATATTCAACATTAATCGTGCGTCGTGCGTCGTGCGTGCAAAAATTGCACGTAAAAAGTCCAGTTCTGGTAAAAAATACAGTATAATAATTACTTCTGAAGCGCGAGTTTTGGGCTTCAATGGCCATCAATGGCCATCTTCACTCTTTACTCAATTGTTTTGATTCGGGGGTGTAAAGATGCCTCATCACAAGTCACTACGAGTATTCTATGTAAGAATGTCACACTCTCTTTATGGTACCAGCGCAGAAGCATTTGAGCTTCAATCTTTTCTTTTTGTGTTGATCGGTTAACGTCGTGCAGATTTTTTTTAATTTTAAGTGTTTAAAAAACAATTTTTTGGATACTGCCAAAAACTGATATTCAATGTGCACTTTATTTTCCTAGCTTGATTCGTCTGTCTCCCAGAATAAGGTATCTAACCGCATTAACTTTATCAACCGACACACTCGTCTTTGGGGGGCAGTGTTGGCATACGTTTTCAACATCTGATTGTCTTTCGGAAAAAAAATCGTTCCATGCATATACTCTTGCTCTTGAAATTGTTCGGTCCTTAAAGTGGATCATCAGCCTTCGCAGGACTATTATACGCTGTTCTACTGACACGTGTACCTCGCTTTCGCTCATAGCCTGTAAGACACTACATTGGGAATCACGCGATTAGAACACTACACACCCGACTCGTGGAAGTTCACAACAAACAAGTTTGGCCGTATCTTTTCTATAGAAAATATGAATACGTAAATAAAAATAAACCTAGTTCATATTTGGTCAACCCTCATATTCCTATAATATATTTATTGAAAGATATTATTCGTCTTTTATTTTATAATAATTAAATAAGGATGTTGATATATTTAATTCCTAAAATTATTTTGTGTTGTATAAAAGTATCATGCAAGTGCCACAGCAAGTAAACAGAATTAAAAGCTAAAATACAATAGGTATCCAAGTAAACCAAGACATACCTCTTAATGTGCAATTTATGTTCACTCCGCATTCGCAATCCGTTGCAAATCGCAGCCGGTTAACCGCGTTGTCAGCAAACGTTACCAGATGTAAGAAATAATCCATTTTAATTGCTATTTATATACTAAATAATATTTCGAATATATTTTCTGGCAAGCAATATCTTACTACATATTACTTAAATTTAGAAAGTAAAAATCATTAACACCGATAGGAGTCGAACCTATGACCTCTGAGAATCCATGCCAACGCTATAGTCGAAATTATCAGAACGAAAGCGATATCTGTTTGGTTCCATTGTCACGTTAGAATTTAGAATACGAAACAATTCTTGTAAAAAATATCAAATTATTTCCATTTTTTATAATAATACCAATAAAATACACTTTTTAGCACACTACAAATATTAAAAATACCGCACAGAATGAAAAGATCATTGAAACTATGGATGAGTATACAGTTAGGCAGTCTTACAGCTAGGTATCTAGTGTCTAGGTAGCGATCTCTTCGGGACAATCTAATTCTAGTTAGACAAAACGTCATACACCATCTTGTATATAAGCAATAAAAAAAACATACATACTTTCATATAATTAATAAAACATAAAGTAATGACAACATCAAAGAGGTTATGGCACTACATAATGGATTACAGAACAATCCATAGCAGAGATAACTTTAAAAAATGATTTAGTTATAAAGTATATAATACATTCTAGTAGGAATGGCACAAAGACTAAAATCATTCACAAATCTCTTGAAGATTGTTAAAGAAAGTATTTTTCTCATGGCTAGCGCGTGATGCATTCCATAACATAATTGATTGTACTTGTTAAATGAATTTTTAAGAAAGAAATGGAGTGAGGAGGTTAACGAATAGTACGGTTATCAGAAGGCTGTAGTACTTTACTATGAGTACCTAGGAACTCAAATTTGTTTTTTAAATAAATTAGAGAAGCTGAGATAAATAACAAATACTATACAAAGCTAAAGAATTTATAGATTACAACGAAAACTAACTACTTAAGGTAAGAACGAAATTCAGACAAATGGTTACATTGGCGCCAGCCAAATATGAATCAAATACTAAGGTTTTAACTATAAACTATACAATATAGCAAATAACATCTTATTAATAATTATAAACTAATACATTAATCTGTAATGGGGTCTCGTAATGAAATGAAAGAGACATCTTACATGAAAATACACACATATACATATTTTACATACTTGTATTATATTACGGGCTACACCACAATATTTGGTCATCAAAGACAATGAACATTTGAAAATATTCAAAGAAAATAGAAATAAATGTCCGTTTGTAAGTAATAAACTACGTACTTAAAATTTACGTTGTTAGTATATAAGTATATAAACTTTCTCTTTTAATTTTTTTTCAGGTCATCTGAATAATTCATCATCAATTCTTTTTTCTATTGATAATTTTTTAACCTCATGCCTTCATTAGGAAGAAATATTTTAAAGACTATAAATTTATAACCTAACGAAGGCTTAAATTGGAAGGTTTCTAACAATTAAAGTATTTTTTCATTATATCACGTTAGAAATATAACTGTGCTCTTTATTTTATATATTATACAAGTATATCATTCAAACACTCATAAATATAATCGAAATCATACATAAAAAATACGATTTTTTTTTTCACGGAAGCAAACTACTCGACAGATTTCTTTGAAACGAATTTCTTTGTTTGTGAATGGTTTCGTTTTGTATCTTTCGTATTATTTGCTAAGACTTAAAGTCACACATGTGAGTCTGCGTATGCTTTATGGCGAAAGTAAAAGATTCTATCAGAAATATTGTAGATTCAAATCACGATTTTTAAGAACTAAATCAGCTTTGTGATGTACAATATTGATTTCTATTAAATGATACAGATTTTAATAAATTTCCAGTTTCTGATACGGAAACAATCAGTAAACGTAAATTCTATTAACACAAAACATATAATAAAAACTAAACAACACGAACGGAATTTTAACCACACTTTTCCAGGTGTTGAATATTCTTTATTGTATGTATACTTTATAAGAGTATTCATTTTTAATTTGGACATGTTTTTCTTTAATTTAAATAACAAATAATCATAATGAAATTTAACTAAAAACTTCATTTGATTTCAATCAACAAGGGATAGTTGGGAATGAGATGGCGGATAGTGAAGCTAAACACGCCACAGACGATGCGATCAAATCCGGAGGGTAATGCTAGGAAATCAAATAACAATAAATTATTAGAAATAAGAAATTCTTTGATAATTTCCTCACATCACTTCTTTATATCAAGTTATCATTAGTAGGTTACGGATTGAGCATACAAATCTAACACATCTTCTATAACGAGAAAAGTAAAAAATTTAAATGGGGCTCAGATATAACTGATTGAAATTCATATATCGGTAACTGTACACAAAAACAAACAAAACTTTATATGACTTGCTAAAATGAATCGCTATTATAAGTGGCAACACTGAAGCGATATTTTAAATGATGCCGGGTGCTACAGTTTAAATCCAACAAAAAAAGGAAGGTCACCCCACCCTTTGAGGGGCAAACCTAGCGAAAAACCTTAAGGGCTTAGAAGCCGTGGGTAAAGTCCGACTCCACCCTTCACAAGCAGAGGGCTAGATGAAATTTAAATCAAAATGGGAATAAAGTTTAACTTCGACCTGGTACAAAATAGAGTTATTCATAATAAAGAAGATAAAAAAGTAATGTAAGTAACTTTCGAAGAAAATCGTATTTCAAAGCAACATTTACAGTAGTTTCATAACAACAAATATATATTAGCATTAAAACATTACATTATATTTATCATCAGAACAAATTTTAAACAGAATTGAACTTTATCGACAATTAATAACTTCATTTTATTAATCAATTATTTTCAGTTCATTTGTTTAAGTTACATTATATTTCTTTTGATGTTATAAATATTTATTGATCTTAAAACTTCCACAAGTGTAAAGAGTAAATTATAAAGAAAAATAAAATATTTTTGTTGTAAAACTTCAAATATTGGAGTTTCTTGGATATACTATTCATTATTACTAATTATTTTTTACAATGAATTTCAAATAGTATAAACAAGAAAAAAATAATTAAAACGAAGTATTGTCAATAGTTAAGATAGCACTTCGTGCTTAAACGCAAACAGGGCAAATAGGTTAAGTAACACTAACTGAAAAAACAAAGCCAAAAGCAAAGGAGGGGAAAAGTCCGCCACATTGTACTGGAACAAAAAGATCTATTAGTTAAAGTTTTTGAACGCGAAATAAAGAAAAATAGCCGCAGAGCCGTTTTCACAGTTTACAATTTTCGTATTTAGGTCAGATTTATTTACTGAATCCCCAATATTACTCGTAAAACTTATAAAAAAATTATATTATTATCTTTCAGTCGCCCTAAGCGTTTCAAATCAATAGTTAAAAGCACAAAATATATTTTTTTGTTTTTCTTCGCGAATTTATTAGACGACAGAATCAGTCCTAACCCATGAAAGGGCAACGCATAATGTTCGACCGTTATTTTCATTCCCTTTAAACGCACTATTAAACGTAAAGACGAGACCACCAGTCGCCGCAAGCAGCACGCGTTCACGAGAATAAAGCAATTTTTATCGCATCACCCGCCCCTAATGCGAGCGCTGTAATGACTTCTAGGGATGCGGTGTTAGTCAACCAGTAGATCTAACAAGAATAACAAACAGTGTCAGAAAAAATTATGTAGGCACTAGTTAATCGCTGAAATACAATTCATTCCTAGGCCATCTTCTGCAATATAAATATAGCATTAATATTTCATGCATTATCCATATACCCGGCATAATAATATGCCGTATGACATGATACTGTGCTGTCTATTCATTTTAAAAGTTACATAACAATCACCAATATACTACACTATTACATGTTTTCCCGTGAAAAACTGAGGCAAGTAAGTTTAGAGACTGATCGCTCGCCCATTTTGTCAAATAAACCAGGGGAACGCTTTCCATTTACATCTACTTTCTCAATTCTTTATGGTTTAAAATTAATAACTAGTTAACTTATTGTTTTCACTATTAAAATAGCACAGCTAACAGTAACCAATCGAAAAAGAGATTTTCAAATTTACTCGACTTTTAAAATTATAATTTATTTGTTTCCTAGAGAAACTTCTTAAATTCATCGAATTAATATAGTTTGCTATCACATTGCGTTATTCAGTTTCGTATAAAATTATTTCTTTTGGGAAGTTATATAAATATATAAATAACCAAATATTCGTAATTAATATTTAAGCAACCCCTTAGTGTGTACTATTCAGGCTACAGGCACCTCGGTCTACCTGCTCTGCTCTTATTTCTTTTATGTTATGAAAGAAAACTTTCAACAAAACTCCGACTCGGAAAATTTTAATCTTAAGGTAGTATAATTTTTACACAAAATATTACTATATTATCCAAACTTTTTAAATATTGCTCTTTTGGCTGTTGCAATAGTAATAGATCATAGACTTTTATTAAAGGTCAATAAATGAAATCAATAAAACAGCACATCAACTTGTAACATACATATATTAATTAACAAAATTAGTAAATGTCTTGTCAGATCCCAGTTCATAGGAATATAACAACAGATAATTTAGTTTTACAATTCACAAAAGATAATTTAGTTAGATGAAATATGTAAAAACGTGCAGAACGTTTAGTTCATTTGAATGTTTACTCTCAATTTTTTCATGTAAATGGTATAACCTGGTGTAAGTATTTACCTAATATTACAACACACAATTGAAGAATAAATTACTTTTAACACAATCATAATAATTTTATAAACATAAAAACAATTTTCAATAAAAGTGACATAGTTTAATGAATTAAATTGTGACATTGAAATGTGACGTTAACAATTTTAAAAAATATATTTAACTTCTAAACATTTAACCCCAATATTGGTGGTAAGAGATCCTGAATGCTTGGGTTATGATCCAAGGCTTCAACACTTTGTTTCCGTTATTATAAATGTATAAAAACTGTTAACTATTTTATCTCAGCGTCTTTAAGAAAATTTATTTCAGACATAGTATATTGTGTACAATGGATAAATTTCTTCAATATCTCAGAGAATACTGCCTCATGAGAGCAAAGTTAGAGCAATATGCTTCATATGTAACTTCAAAGCCTATCTTAAGGCTAAGTTTAGAAGGATTTCGATCAAATTTTAAGGCTTATCCAACATCACGACATTGAATTACAATAATTCATTTAAATTAACTGGAATTAATTGTGATAGTACAAAGTTATTAATTATTAAAAAGTTTTAATAAAATCTTATAGAAAATAATATAAGGTATAGATACTAGTTGGTAACAGATAAAAACAAGTTCAAATTACATTATATGCAAAAAAACTGCTTTGCGGAATTAATGAATTTACGAGATTAAATTTATAAAATAGAATAAAATTATCTAGCCAAAAAACAAGAAATTACTAGTATTTGAGAAAATTTCCATATTGTGTATCTAAAACTTAAGTTCCATTAAATAGTTTAATGGAATTATAATAAAACACAACAAGTAAAGAGAAGTTTGAAAAAAAGAATTTTAAACAAATTGAAGAGGTCTAAATAACCAAAAATGCAATATCAGCAGTGGGTTTGTATGTGGAGTATATATAAGTGTACTTAGATGATATGGTTCCACAAGAACGACACCCAATAATTTAGTCGGGCTCTTATCGAGACAAAAGGCTTATTTGACTTTTTTTTTTTTGCTGAATTAGTGATTAAAGATACTCAAGGTAAAATTATATAGGTTTGTTGACAAATGTTAATATTAAACTCGTGGTTAATATTATGTATATCACAATCCCGAACACACGTAAGTTGGTTCGTCATCCATCAAAGAACTGAGACATACTCGTTTAACCATCTGAATACGGCAATACATAGTCATTTGAGGGCAGCTGCTACAGCAATCGGCTGTAGAGTTACCGCAGTAGATTATGCGACCGCACGAAACTAAGTACTAGTGAGCGAATACTGCAAATAATATATAACATAATACACTCGGGCCAATCTAGCATTCTGAATCTCCGAATAAAATCATCAAAGATAGGCAATTGAATTATTATATATAATCTATATTCATGCATAACTTTACATATACAAATATCCTCCGTATTTTATTTAATTATGAGTAAACAAAATATATTGAATATTTATAAATATAATCAGGAAATGTAGACACTAAAATTGATAATCCTGTAAAGGCTCTTTATGACTTTTATAATTATATAAGAATTAGCTTTTTTGGGTAAAAGGTTTTGAGGAATAAGGAAAGAAAAAGGATAAAAAGAATAAAAAGGATTTGTTATATCTGTTTAAACGTTCAAGCATCCACCCACGTGCTAGAGACAGCAAAGCGTTCATTTCTTACATTCATTACAAATGAATATAACTTGATACAAATTGGTAGGAATCTTAATAAAAAAATGTTAAATACATTTTTTTTGACGCAGCGGTATTACGAAGATGGCGTGCCTCAAGGTTTCGGGGAATTGAATTGGGGAATAAATATAACTTGATACAAATAAGTAATCAGGTCGTTTATAATTATTTTGGTATTTATTTAAAACTTTAATAAATTGCGTTCCAATAAAAGAATAGAAGGTCTTTACCTTACTAGACTAACTGTAGTTATTTGGCACTAGAAGTCTGCGGATTTTGATGAAACGGGCTCCTTTTTTGCATCTTACCCAGGGGGCTTAAGGTTAGTTACCCATTAAATGATCTCATTGACTGTGCAGCGGCTGTTGCTGGTGTGATACTAAAGGGCATGGAACTATTTGTTTATACGCAGTGGGTGGAGCATGCGAGGGTTGTTCTTGACGGCGGACTCGGGCCCCTTTTCTTCGGCCTCAGCCGTTAGAAAGTGCGTCTGGGCATTTCGGTGGGAAAGCACAGGCCCTCTTTTCCGGGGGACAGCTGCAGGGTCAGTCCGGGTACTTCTCTGATTGCAGAGTTGACCTGGGGGTGGTCTCGTAGTTGGGGTACCTGTCGAGTCTTCCTGTCGGGTCGCTCTCTAAGGAGCGGTTCGAGAGGAAGATTCTCCAAGCAACAGACGGTGCCCGGATTAACCTTCGCGGAGCGTGACACCACGGTCTTGCTCGGCTATCGTTAGCCCCGGCTTGTTGGGTTCCCAACTTATGCCTCTTTCTTGCTGGACTCGGTTGACCACCGTGTTCGGCGGTAGAGTCATGTCGGGTTCGAGGTCAGGTGCCCTCTTTGAGTGGATGTCTCGCGCGGCAGCAGTGCGTTGGTAGTTCGCCCCTGCCAACTCGCTGGGTCGTCCTTGACTTTCCGCTCATGTGGAGCCTGAACGGTGGTCTTTCTTCTTGAAAATTACCGCCGAGGGCGCTGGGCCTGGATAAGGTTCTCAGGCGTGTTGGGGTTGAGCTCCTAACTAAACTCCTTCGGACGTTTGGGTTCCGGACCAGGCCTGGCTAGAAGAGGGCCAAAGTCCTCTTCTTGCGTCCGTCGGGGAGCCGCTGTTGTATTCTCAAGCGTTCCCTCGGTGTTCCATTATGACGGCGACGTCTACCGTCTGATTTAAACTGTTCATGACGAGTTCCAGACGAAAAAAAAAAAAAAAAGTTCCATAAAAACATTATCAGTGTGGAGTGGTTATTGAGAGAAAATAAAAACATAACATATCGGGAGATTCAGGTTGAAGTAAAGTTTGGATCACAGGCAGTTTCCACGATCCTGTGTGAACACCTGAATATTAGGAAAGGTGCTATGTAATACGATACCTCATTTTTTCACCAAAGAGAAAAAATCGGTGCATAATTATGATAGAAAAATTTGAAGGAGGATCTTCACAAAACGTGTACCCTGTTCAGCTACGATCCCCTCTCGAAGCATCAATCCACGCTATGGGTATTTAATGGGATATTTAAAGGGGACGAGATGCTCACAAAACTTGTGCGCTGTCTGTTCGTAAATAAAAAAAAGATAATACTTTAAAACTGAACCAGAAGCAGTATTTCCATTTGAGGATCTAAGAATTGACACTGATAAGTGGTATTGCGAAGATGACGTGCCTCAGAAGATGAGGAGCAAGGTCAAGTGAAAAAAATAAAAATAAAAATTTGGTACCGAGAAAATATTTTTATATCATTAAATTGTTAATTGATGGTCAGCCAACTTCAATACCGAAAATATTTTCAACATGTTGTTAGATTATTTGTCGTTTTTAGTTAATAAGTTGTAGGGTAATAGTTTTACTATATATACTTTGAAAAGTTCTAGTTTTTTGTTTATAAATCAAACACGATTCTTTAGTAACTCAATAAATATTTATCTAGTATTTGGTTCACACGTATTTTAGGAGCCTCGTTGTGAAATCATTGAACTTTGTCGATTTCACAAATAAAAGTAATACCTGTACATGATGTTATTATAAATTGACCGGAGGAGACCTGTTTGATTTATAAGAATTAAATATGAATTCAAATTGAAGTTCCTGTATCTCTATTTCAATTCAAAATCCATTCCAAATCGTCTTCGTAAGATATACGATTATCCAGTTAGCTTCAATATGATTCGTGACCACTGTGCATTGCGATTTTAGAAATCGGAAAAATATGACATAATTATTTGATCTAAATATTAAATTACATATGATAGTAAGCATTTTAAAAATATAATAGCAACTTAATAATATATGAAATATTAAATGAATAAATTTTATATTTTTATATTAAATAAATAGATATGTAACGATTAATTGTAGTTCTAAAACAAACCTGTAAGTAGAAAATAAAAAAAATAAGCAATAAATAAACGAGTGATGTGTTGGACAGTGATGAGTTGGATACAGTTGATTGAATGTTCAGATCCAACTCTAATACAATTCACACCCACATCTAGTGAATGTATCAGAATTAGATCTAAGAATAAGGTTTAATTAATCATTTGTTCCAAGACCGGCTCCACTTTCATTAGAACTCAAACTTAACACACCTTCCGGGATGTTCGAGTTGCAAACTTATTATTTATATATATAATTGTTTGTAGGATTTAGATTTAAATTTTTGTTACAATAATTTAAAAGCGTAGCTGCTGTCTTACGATTATTTATATAATTATTATATTAATATGTGATTTTTATTTAATCTAGTAAGAATGTAAATATGAATGTTTTTTGATTATTAATTACATTAACTTTTTAATGACGAAAGTTTGAGCATCTCTTATTTTTGAAAATATTTATGTTTCGTATAGAATTCTTCTTTTAATAAATGTAGCTGAATAAAAACAAAGTTTGGAACTGTTAAGATTATTTTAAAACTCTACAAAATTCTCATTGACACTTCGTGTACAATTTGTATACATGTGTTAAATACATACATTATTATATTGTTTATAATACGAGTATAAAAAGAAAACTTTTAAAATAATATCTTTGGCGAACTACTAAAAAGTGCTTTGAATGGCACCATTTGACTCATAGATAAAACTGATGAACCCTTTTTTATCGTAAATATATATATATAAAGAATGTATTTATGATTTAAGTATATTATATAACATCAAAGCAGAGTAAATTAATTTATTATGCCACATGAAAGCACTTATCGTAAATTTTATAAATAAAATATATACAATACTATATTGAACATTGAGATGCAATAAAAAGCGCTTCGAAATAGGTATTTCTTATTCAGAATTTTGTTTCACTAAGTTGAGACTGCTCTATTTTATTTAATTTTTATGTTAGAGAAGAGTAAAAGGGCTTGCGTGTCACGGATAACAAGTGATCCCCTCCGCCCAGGAATTCTAACAACATCCAAGGATTCACAAGAGCGCTGCCAGCCTAGGAGGTATATACAAGGGAGATACGCCATTTTTGAAGATATTCATATCGTATCGATCTGGAAATACCGCAGAAGGCATTTCGTACCACTTTCGAGTGGTACGTGGTAAAAAGGCCCTTGAGAACCGTACAGTGGAGGATCGCCACGCAGATGATACGGCTGGTATTGGAGCAATGAAGTGTTGTGCGGTGATGAAATTCAGTGGCAAGTATCAGATCGAATAGTTCTTCGGAACACTCTTCGTCGGAAATGTGGCAGAAGAAGCACAGAGAAACCATGTCTCTACGCAATGCCAAAGAGTCCAGCGGTTCGCAGATAACCGAGTCCTCGACAATCCGAATGGCTCTCCATTATACGCGGTCAAACGATAGTAGCTGATATTGAGATTATCCAGAACAGAGATTAGAACAGTACGCCATGCGTGACCAGACCTGCGCTTTATAGAGACCAAGTATTTGACAGTCCTGATGTACTCACATTCTATTGATAAGATATAATAGAAGATCACCAGCCAATCCACCATTGCGAAAGCCACATGGTCATTGATCAACTGACGATCCTCGAAGATCCTCGACCAGATTTAAAGAGTTTTATTGAAATTTTATAATTTCTTAGAGATTGCGGATATATTTTTACAAATCATTACGTCTCCCGCAATCAGAGAATATAACTACAAACAAACTTGCTTTGTGATATTTTATAGTGACAATAAACTCAGATTTTATTATTCTTATCTTGTTCTGATACTACTCTACTACATTGAGTCTTCTATAAATATCGTTAGTTTATTAGTTATCTATCGTACAATCCCAGTAATAATTATTCTATTGTTTACTTAAACATTTTAATCAATTGTAAATATGAAAGTACATTCCGTCTACTTTTATTCTTATAATTTTAAGAAACAAAATGCTAAGGAAACATAATGTTATATACCCGATAGCAATATCCTCGAATTACTAATAATTATTCAAGCAGGAGATAAATATAACTCTATATTCTCTTATAACATTTTGTTACTCCTTCTCAATTAACATCCTAAAACTTAATTTAGCAGACACGTCCTCTTCGCTCAATGATTATACTCTAACTAAAGTGTGTCCACGAACGCAAAGATCAGCACGATTACATCCTTTGAGGCAAATTGAATCATATAAAAATCAAATCTAGTACTGACATCAAATCAATATCTATTATACGAGTATATATTAATGGTGTTTTTAAAGCTGGCATATATATATTGTTTAATTTGTTTGAAAAACCTTCTTACTCCAAAATTTTTTTGAATAAAATAAAGTTGAGAATATGCTTAAATATATTTTATAAACCTTATTGTTTTTCCATTATCCTTTATTATCAAGTTAAACCACTATTCTTGTTAATTATGAGATGTTTAAATATTTTTATTGGTGTAAAACTAGGTAGTTTGAACGTTTATTTATTCTTTATTTGCCAGATATTCAAACAATGGTAGGTTTAATTTTGACTGTAAACGGCTTTCATATTCCATGATATTCAAGGACCATACGAAAAGCGTTCATCTCGCTCTCGGAAGGAAGAATTAAAAAGTACAAAGATTTCCATTGCTAACCATATACAACGCAGTTACTTTGCTGATATACTGAGTGACTTACTGGCGACATATTGATGACATAGTAGTGAAAAACTGGAAACGTACTGGAGACATTACTATACGAGCTATTTATTGACAACTTATAGCAAGATTTTGATACTACACGATTTGTTTACTTGAAAAATTTTGTTATCAAACTTACTTTGAACACAAAATTCGAGTGACTGGTATTTAATTCCAAGTAACCTTTTCTTTACCAAGAATAATCCTTATGTTTTTTTTAATTATAATATAAATGCGGTCATACAAAATGGATGTAAGAAAGGGTTAAAAATATTTTGAAAGGGATAAGGGGCCCAAGTTCAAAAATGAATAAAAATACCTAATGATAAAAATAAATATTTATCAAATACTGGTTGAAATCATTAAGACTTGAAATATAATTTTAATATCAGAAATACTAAACACTCGTATTGTATCCTATAAAAATAATAAAAAGAATACGATTACATTGGAATTCTTAGGTATATTTACCATGAACAATTTATAAACTTGCAATGTTCATTTAATTTTAAAATGTTTTCACCTGCTCTTTGTACACATCAGAGTTCCTTATGCTATTTATATTTTAATCACTTTTATTACCTGTATGACGTGGAATAGGTAACTCTATTCCTATCTATTTAACAACTTTGAGCTTCAAACTTCATTAACAGTTCGATATTCAACGAGACGGTGTATACGAAGAAATTATTCTAGAAATAGCCATATCCAAGACTGGTTTTTCCATTTTTATATGCAATATTATTCAAATTAAGTTTTAGTTAACATATTTTAATCGTTTTGGATGTGGGTCAACTGCTTATACATTTTTACATCTTCATAAACTTCAATATACACTTGTCTATAGTAACTTTAATATAAACCGCAAGTATTTACTTTACGCAGAGACAAAAGTAATAACAGAGATATTTTAGTAGACAGTTATAACATTATGAATATATTGATATGTATGTTACATTAAAAAAAACAGTGGGTAGTTATGAAAAGTGCATAAAAATTAAAGCTCCAATAATAAAATATTTTATACAAACATACTATTATCAAAATAAACTTTAAATTCGTATAGATTTCGTAAAATCTTTTCCAATTTCTATTTTTCTTGAATTTATATATGTAATATTTATCTTCCTCCGAAGCGCATCTTGATTTATAGATATCCAGTTAGTCTTAGCGGTATAAGTGATTCATGGCTGCAGCGTGCTGCTAGTAGCAGTAACATAAAATATACATTTAGCTCACAATACACTTACAAACTTACTATTTGTATCAAAGCAAATCAAGAAGAATCTTAAAATATTTTATTTAAACTGCAATAAACTGTAATACATTTATTGATATGGTAGATATGAACTGGAAAAGTATGAATATTGTGTAACTCATATAAAATATAAATATCAATTTAATTAAAGAATAAATTAAGAACTAGAAATCGAAAAATATATTTAAAACAAATAACTCGTTCCTATCACAATTAACACCACACACTTAAGTTATACAAATATGTGTTTGGTCCCTGAGGCTATTCTCGGTTTATGAAACTTACATGTGCACTGTTATCCCACTTATAAAAATTAACTACAACTACACCTGAAAATTTGTTTTTTCTGCAATGTCATATTATTAATAGTTAAGTTGTCTCCTGCACTTCATTGGCTTTAATATATATGTATACTAGCAGACCCGGTCACGCGTTGCTGTGACTATTGTTTTTAATATATTACATTGTAGTAAACTATTTAAGGGGTAACGTTCAGAGTACACTCTGTCATGAAAACCATAATGTTTTCTTACAGTCGATATTAAGCAAAAAACAAAACAAAATAATTATAATTATTTTTTAAATTTTATCCAAATTTAAAACACTATTTGTATATTACAAAGTTTTTAGTAAATAATTTGGAACACTAAACTTACGAATAAGGTAGGTAGGGTAGATACCTCATTCGTAATTACTCAATTCAGTCAATAGATACCGCCATCTTTCAGAATTGTTAGGAGGTAACTGCAAAATAATAAACAAAAAATTTGCAATAAAATAATATGGCGACTATGAATTGAGTTGAAACTTATTCTGTCTTTTAAGTTAGGTCAACTGTACGTGGTGTGTAAATTTATTAAAATTGGTTAAGTAGTTAAGGAGTCCATCGTGGACAAACAACGTGACACGTGATTTATATATATTAAACATTCTGGTGGATTTTTTTTTATCATTTAATATTTTAAATAATATGATAGAAAAATCCTAAAATTATCCTTTTTTTAATATGTTACTTTATCATTTTAATAAGATGTTCATAATTAAAAATATTTGGTGGTTTTACTAATCAATATAATATAAGTTAAACTCAAAACATAAATCATGAAAAATGAAAAAAATACATTTTTATAATAAATACAACAATTTTTATACAACTCGGCAGACTTCGTTCTGTCAAATAGATTTGGAATGTGGCAGTTTATATTTCGACCTTAAGATGTTTTTACTCTGCTGACCCTCACATATAGCCCTATCATTATGGTGACGGTTCTGTTCAGGAGAATTAAAGAAAAAGGTCAGCTCGGATGACCTAAGTATCTTCGCTTCCACGAACTTTGGCCACCCTTTTGAGACGCACTAAAAACCCCGACTGGGATGTCTTCTAGAGGGCTTCAAACTAAGAGGGGAATATAAGGTTCAAACCTGATTGAAAAATAATCTAAAGGGATAGTGGGAACGTAAAGATGACAATTATTTACAAAGTGGGTGCTTCAATGACAAAACGTGGAGAAATTTAATTATTTATTACTATTATTATTAACATAGGGTTAATTACCGATGAAATAAAGAAAAATGAAATAAAACGTACATAAGTATTTTCAGTAATTGATCGGGGAATCACTGGCAATGTTTGACGAAAATCTCCTGCTAATAAAATCATTGCACCACCAAATAGGTTATGATTGCTCCATAGATCTTGTAAGGTTCTATTTAAAGCCTCCAAAGATTTTTTAAGTGCCATAGTGCATTCATCCCAAACAATTAATTCACATTGCTGAAAAACCTTTGCCATTGCAGAGTTCTTCGAAATGTTGCAGGTTGGAGTTTCGTTGCTTTGCATGTTTAATGGCAATTTTAGTGCCGAATGAGCTGTTCTACCACCTTCAAGCAAAGTTGTTGCGATTCCTGACGAAGCGAGTGCAAGTGCAATTTCATTTTGTGAGCGAATTGTTGCTAATATCAATGAAATCAAAAAAGTTTTTCCTGTACCACCAGGTGCATCTAAGAAGTAAATCCCTCCTCTTTTATCATTTATTACTTTCATAAGTGTATCAAATACATACCCTGTTGTTCATTGAACAGTGGAAGGTTTGTTTGAATTAATTCTTTCAAAGTGTTGAGATCATATAGTTTTTCTCGGTGCAACTCTTGGTTAAAAGCATTATGCATTGGACGATCAGGCGCGGCCAGACCTAATTAAAATAATAGTTTGTTTGACATCATCAAGCACATGTCCTCAATTGAAATCAATACTTCATTGTAAATTTCTTCGCTTATTTGTATATTTGGATTTCCCCTTCTAATCCGTATTTGATACAAAATATCATCACACATATTATCTTTGTACTTGATCCACAAATCCTTTGGGTTTGATGGGAAGCATGTAGATATGATTATAGAAAACATTCATGTTCATATTTGATGAGCTTGTGATGATATTACAGCATCATTGAGAGTTTGATCCCAATGAGCATCATTTTCTAGCAATCGCAAACGTTGGCAAGCTTCTCTGTATGATCCACACAAATCACCATTAACAGTTCGTACATGTTGGAATGATGTTGGGCCACGTACATTGACTAATTAATAGCAGTCGTGAATAAAAACATTCATCATTTCTTGGATGTACTGAATGAATTCGACCAATCACATCGGTAGAATATACATCTGGGTATCCTGTAACTGGTTTTCCTTGTTTCCGTCGTATAAATCTCCTTGAGGATTGATTCCAAGTATAATATTTTGGCATTTCAGAATATAACAATGTTTGAGCAAAAGCATCGTTTTGGCATGTCTCAAAAAAACTGGTTAATGTAGTAGATGGTGGCTGTACAGCTCTATCTACTGCGTTCTGTGCTGTAAAATATACTCTTTGTCCATTTTCTAAATGCACAGCTAAATGAACAACAGTAGGGTGTCTCTCATGAATAGGAAAAGAAAATATTCGCCAAACTGCTTCATTACTACTAACATAGCGACCCATTTGGTATTGGGTAACTTCATCATTGGAATTCTCTGCATTAATACCAATCACAGCCATATCACTCCCTTTGGTTACATATTTGCAAATGTATTTAATAGATTTTACTGAATGGCAAAATTCAACGTGGATGTGTGCTTTGAAGGTCTTTGATAAAATGGGTGAATATGGAACAATCCAGCGATTATCTATTTCAATATCTTGTTTATTTAATTTGACAATTGTTGATCTTCCATTTTCTGCTGTCGATCGGCGACGATACAAAGGATAACCGTCAATACCAGTGATTGTTTCAGATATTAATGGCCGTGGATATCGTTTTGAACATTTACCATCCACCATACATGGTACATTTTGATTAAGAGTTCCACAGGGACCATGAACCATGTTTTTGATAACTACCTCATGCAATCCAGGATCTACTTCTACATTAGGGATTTCAGCTGATATTACTTTTTTTTTTTTTTTTTTTTTTTTTTTAACGTCTGGAACCCATCATGGGTCCCACCGCATTCCAGGGGAGGAAGGCGCTGGGTATGTGAGACTCCTACTCACTAAACCAGACGGTTGCCGTCGCCGTCATGATGGGACACCGCGGGAACGCTTGCGCATACAACCGCGGCGCCCCGACGGACACCACGTAGAGGGCACCCCGCAACGAGAGGCCCCCTCCATAGTCGGCAGGCTTGATAGATCGCGGGGGGGTCCCCTCCCCCCCACCCAAGCCCACCTTAAGAAGAAGGCCGAAGCCTTCTTCTAGCCAGGCCCGGTCCGGAACCCAAACGCCCGGGGGAGTCTATGCTCAACCCCAAGACGCCTGGGGACCTCGTCCAGGCCCAGCTCCCTCGGCGGTGATCTCCCCGAAGGAAGACCACCGTTCGGACTCCACATGAGCGGAGAGTCAAGCACGACCCGGCTGGCTGACAGGGCCGAAACTGCCAACGGACCGCCGCCGCGCAAGACCACCACTCAAAAAGGGAGCCCGACCTCGAACCCGACAGGCCTCTACCGCCGAACACGGTGGTCAACCGAGTCCAGCAAAAAAGAGGCATAAGTCGGGGACCCACCAAGCCGGGACTAACGATCGCCGAGCAAGACCGTGGTGTCTCGCTCCACGAAGGTTAATCCGGGCACCATCTTTTGCAAGGGGAAACAACCGTCCGAACCGCTCCTTAGAGAGCGACTCGAAAGGAAGAACCCCAAGCCCTAAACACCCCTAAAACCCCGCAGCCACGAGGCCACCCCAAGGTCAACTCTGCAAACAGAGAAGTACCCGGAATGACCCCGCGGCTGTCCCCCGGAAAAGAGGGCCTGTGCCCTCCCACCGAATTGCCCAGGCCCACTTTCCAACGGCTGAGGCCGAAGGAAAGGAACCCGAGCACGCCGCCGCAGACGGACCACCCCTAAGGGCAGACCGCCGCGTGAACCCTCCCTTGTCAACCATGAGCCAGACTCGGGCACCTCATGGCTGACAACCCCGCGCTGGACATTAGCAGACGGCTAACGCGATCCCGAAAGACCGAGTTAACCGTCTCCCAGGGAGCACCGGCCCGTACCGCTTCCAATCCCGCCGGACGAATCCGGACAACATTGGTAGCGGACGGGCACACGAGGAGGTTTCCAGCATGGCCCCCCTCAGCTGATATTACTGCATCAACTTCATTTGACTTTATCTTGTCAACTAACCAAATCAAAATATGTGCATGTGGCAATCCCCGTTTCTGCCACTCCACAGAATGCATCCAGCGGCGTGTCTCTCCAAACACATAATGTTTCACAATGAAATCCATTAAAGATTTCAACTTTTGTATAAAGACTCTGGCTGTGTCTATTTCTATCCAGTGTGGATTGCATGTAAATGTGATTAACAAATCTGCTGTACCATAATGACAAACATATGACATGGCATTTTGAGCATATTCATGCATATGTCGAGGGCTTACGATGTATGTTGCTGGAAGAATAGTTATTCGACTAAGATTCTGTGCATTACCATCAGTATTAATCGCATCTCGAAGGTGAATATACTCTTCAGATCTGAGTTTTGTCTGATTCAACCTGATGAATGTTAATCTCTCCGTTTCAATTTTAACATACATGTCTACAACATACTTGTGATATAATCGCCGACGTTTGAGTATGTGATTGTCATCATTAGGCGGTAGGAATAATAGTTCATTGAACTGACTTTTTTGTTGGTTTTAGAACCTGAAAATAGATTTTGGTTTTCATAACATTGAAAATTAAAAAAAAATAATATAGTGACTGATAATATATCTCCTTGCTAAACTAATATTTTTATTACCTGTAATGGGATTTATCATCTTGTTTGAGAAATCATAGCCATCTTCACCTTGCCAAAATATAATGGGATATTGCAATGCGTCATATGAGCGGTGTGTTTCCTTTATACGTTGTAATTGATCATTCCGACGATGTAAAACAATATCAAGGGATTCCAAGTTTTCTCCAACTACAACGATGGTAACTTCATCAATAGTTGGTGCATTAAAACGTCTTGCATGTTGGCCAACAGGTGTTTTATCAGCTCTGATTACAATTTTGTGATTATCAGATGGCATTAGATCCAGTGCAGTTTTAAACAACATAATCAATTGATTGTACTCATGAAATAAAGTTTGTAATTGTTCTACAATAGACCTCTTTACTGAATTGTTATTTGAACAACGCATATCAATTTCTTGTGGTGAATTGCCAATGAAATAAATTTGCAGGAATTTGTAATTGCTATCTGACACTGGTAACAGTGAACCTGCGCTATGATATAGTTGGCCTTGTATCTGTAAATTAAAAAAAATGATTTTTGTCAAATATAAATAATATTTGTTCGTAAAAATTATATCTGTCTCCTAATTTGAATCCCCAATTTATAATTGATATGCTTAGGTATGTCAATATGTAATAATTAGTTGTAACTAATATCCATCATCAAATAATTATATTGTGTTTCAAAATAATAAAAGTATTGCTAATACTGAATCACCAAATAATATTATGACTTAGTAATATATTTCTTGGGGATTAAGAAACTGAAGGTTAATGACACACCTTTACTTAATTAACAGGAAATTTTGTTCACTAAAATAATAATGATTAACTGCTATAATACCTACCTTAATATTTGGCATGAAATTTTCCCGAACTACGTTTGTTGCCCCAAATGACGTCATTTGAAAGCAATTGTTATATTGTTGGATATTTAACAAAAAGTGTATGGAATCTGGTTCTATTCCTGAAACCAATGAGTACAATGGCTCTGGTGGTAGATCCAATGGTATCAATTTCACTTTCCCATTTGCGCAACACAATCCATTGGCTTCATTTGCCTTACAATGAGAGCAAACCAAGTTCATAGATCCAATAGTAACACATTGGTGGTTACTGTAGTCAATTGACAAATCATAATTGAGAGCACCTCGATTCAAACTTTCGGGATTATTGGTTGAATCTCTCGCTCTGGCTTCCCGCGTTCGTGATATACTAATTCTTTCACGTTCTTTTCGGTCGTCACGTTCTTGTGCAGTATGATAAGATCGGTAATTAGTTTGGTTTGTAGCATTTCGGGTTCTTCTACCTAAATTACTTCGTCTTATAGGAGGCATATCGAATATACTCACCTAAATTATGGCACATGCAATAATTATTAGTCACAGGTATTAAAACACTTTGCACAAAACACGATATAAAACGATCAAAATTAATTATTAAATATTATAAACGCCTTTTAACGCGGTTTGTTTGACAGATGCAATGACGTGAAAACTGATGACAATTTATGTCGCATTCCAAAACTAAAACAAAAGAAAGAATATTCCAAGGCCAATCAAATATATAGCTCTTAAATTTTTTGACTTTTCAATTTGGTCGGGTTCACGATATTATCACTTTTGCGTGAACCTGCACATACATATATTTGATTGAATTTGAACTTTGTGGAGAGACAATAAAGCGCGAATTGACTCTTCGACGTTAGCAACATACCTAAATTGTTTAGACAACAATGAGTGCTTGTAATTTAATATAAACTTTATTGAATAACAATACAGTTCAAATTGGCTCTACATTTAGTTATTTATTCTATATTTAAAATATTTGTATAGGAAAAAGAAAAGGGCTCTTTTAGGGTTTTCCTGGAAATTATTCGAATTTTTCTCGCCGTTAGAACCATCCTTGGGCTTCAAGGAATATTTTAAAAAAAGAATTGTTAAGATTGGTCCATGCGTTGTTGAGTTGTGCGCTTACCAACACATTTTGCGATTCATTTTTATATAATAGATATTTCAAGGTTTTATTAACATTCAAAATGCTCGTAGAATTAAAGCAGTAGGAAATAAATAAAATAAACTTAAAATTTATTACAAACTGTTATCTGAACGATAAATGGCTTTTCAAATAATGTCTTAAAATGGAGTCAGACTATTTTTCAAACATATTAATAATATCAGAAATATGAAAATCGATAAAGCTACAGAGTTTCAGAAAACGGTATAATATTTACATAGATAAGTCTTAGATATAATTTATTACATGACCCAAATATTTTTAACATTCTGTTTTGACGAACCAATTACAACAATACCTGTAAAAAACAAATATTTATTTTAGTTACATAATTGTTTTCTCAACATTTTCTTCAAATACATTAAATATATAATATGTTTAAAAGGATGTCGCTTTATATACAAATTATTATTGAAAAATGAAATATCGGGGAAAAATTAAATAATAGACAGCAGTACATCAGTATATGAAATGATTATTAATGTTGTTATATTTTACATATTAGATATAAGTATAAAAATAGAAATAAAATAAGAATTTTAAATATAATTGAATTCAATATACTGTGGAATAAAAAATAAAATCATTTATAAGCGTTTATTAAAGTTAATTAAAATTAATACAAAAGAAGCCGCAGTCAAAAGATGTCAAATTAGACTAGAAGCAATGCTGATAGAATAATGAGAAGCAGATGTTTGTCGTGGTGTGGTGACGTAATTTGAAGGGATAAAAAGTATGTAATAAGAAGAATTTTAAGTATGAATACGGTTGCTTAGATGAAAAGAGGGTGACCGAAGATAATATGAAGAGAGTGCTTGAAAGAAATGGCAATGATGCAAGTCACGTGAATCGATTATAACAATTCTTATAACGTGGGTGTTACTTCCCGTTCCCAATATATTATATTTTTGTTCAGAAGTTACATTTAAAAAAATGAGGATACCCCGGAGGACATGTATGAAGAGGTTAATGTCTGTGGTCGAGGCAAAAGAGGTATGCAGGGATCGTAGCGTGTGGCGCTCCGTCGTCTCTGGCTACCCCGCAAGGGATATGACGTGAAGATAAGTAAGTTCAGTAATTGTTATATACTTTTGTAATTCTTTTTTTGTTATTTTAAATTAATACGTTCAAATAAATGTAAAACATAACTATAATTAACTAAAATATATTTCGAATATAAAATTAAAATCGTTTCAACCAAAATAATAAAATAGTCAATTATTATCGGTGTTTGTGAAAAGATTGAACTTTAGTGTTAATCCGTTGAATTCTCTCCTTATTTTATTGAAGAAGATTTTCAGTATTTTCTCTGAAAGTTCAATGGAACTTCTCCAAACTCACCACTAAAGCTTCTGCGTGTAAGTTTACCAAAAACTACGTGTAAAAGTTTAGATTGGAATTTTTTGTATATATTGTTCATGAAAAATAGTACCTTATGTGTGATATATTTAAACATTTTAACAAATATAAAAATATTATAATATGAAAATTAAACTATATAGATATAAATAAATGATTTTCTAATCCGGTATGAAGTACAGAGTTTAAATGATCCATCTCTATAAAGTACATCTCCATCTGTTTTCGTTAGAGTGTATCATTAATTATTTTGATCTGAAATATTTTAAGCCTTAATCTTTTCCGTATTCAATAACAAAAAATGTATTACAATTTATATTCGTTACAATGAATATAAGAATATTTTTTTTAAATTTTAACCTAGATTAAATATTAATTTGAAGCTTTGAAAGTAACGTTTTATTTCGTTAACTTTTATAGTCCATATTGTAAGTCCTCAAACACAAGGTGGAATTAAATTTGTTTTGAACGACAGCTGACGGACGCTTTTATTGTCGAAACAATAAAATCATTAAAAACTAGAATGGTCCTCTTAATTAAGAATTAAAATAATCAATTTTGATTAATCCTGTTGGAAATTATCGGAGTTTCTATTTTATCAACGTTTATGACATTTTCATGGAAATATATATTTTTTTAATTTAAAAGGTATTTAACAAAACAGTATATCAAAAATCTTTTTTTTTTCTAATAAATAAATTAGCTTTCAGTTTATTCATTTACTATTTCTCAATTAATTAAATGTGTATATAAATGACTAAGTCTATAATTATATGAAAATTAAATTAGATTACAAATGATGTATTAAGCATTAGATAGATTACGATCAAACTTATTATTACCAACAGATTTTGAAGGCATTTTCATGTTTATTCAGGTTCATTTCTGTACAATATGCACGAAACCAAATACTTTGAGAACACGTTAAAATATAATAATATTTATTTATCAAAGAAAATACTAAAGGCATTTTCTCTCGGAATCCCAAGGAATTTTGTCATATCTCAAGACTTTATGTTATATTGCAGTTTTGATATGGCTCTCCAGATATGCGTTTTATCGTCAATATTATCCAAGCGTGATCTCATTTCACGGCAATACAGCTATCTACACAGCAGCCGCTCTGTATCAAACACATTAAGACACAAGTGTCAAGGCGTAGCGATTTATAGTTTAATGTTAGCGTTATATTACTTTATTCATTACACAAATCAATTAGTAACAGTAGACCCGCCCTGAACATGAATACAAGGGCAAATACAAACCTTATGCGTTTTATATTTACCTTTAGAGTCTCTCTTATCCCAAGTCCCATTCCCTTAGATTAAAATATATTATAAACACGGCCTCTTGAACATTGACCTGAGATTGAAACCATATTGTTGTCTGAAATGGACTCTTGGGACACATTTCTTTTTATTTTTAAGTAAAAGATAACTTGGGTATTATTTTGCAGTCGCTTTAGCGTTTGTATCGCTTCCGAATGTGCCTAATTATTATATTGCCAATTTCTTTAAGTATAAAATTATTATTATAATTAGGCATTAAATGTTATTTTTATAGTTTCATTCAATGACTGAAAAAAAAAATTGAAATAATATAGCAAATAATTATTTTATATTTATTGCTTGAACTAAATTAACATCAAATTATAAATAAATTACAAAAAAAAAAATCACGAACTCATTAATAGGATTTCTTTTTCTGTCTGTATACTTACGGTATAATAAACAGGCGAAATGGTTATATAAGTCGCAGCGCCATATATGAATAGTTTAATAGTTTTAAATTAAAACGTCAAGGGCGAAGTTGGTCGCATTGCAGCGGACATAATATAATTAATGACAGTCAAAGAATTTCTGTAAAATTCAGATAATTAAAACTCTGATGAGGAACGACCCAATATACGTGTGTAATGTATAATATTATGAATATGATGTGTTTCATCTTTCCAAAGAGCAAAATGAGGAGAAAATATAATATTTTCAATAAAAGAATACACTCGTATAACGTAAATAAAATAGTCTAAACTATAATGAATGAACAGCCAAAAACATTCTCATGTCTTCATATTTCCCACTTATTTTAGTTTAAATTTTTAATTTCAATAAAAATAAATATATTTTTTTAATATGTGTTAAATACATATAATGAATGATTTGTGTTACTTGATGGTGTGAATTGATGAATAAATTTTGTAATTAAGTAAATAAATACTGCAATTAGCGTTTATAAACTATAAGTTACCAAAATTCAACACAAAGTTTGGTTATTCTGCTTTATATTATGAGTTAATTCTAAACTTTGTCACAAATATTAAGAGATAATTTTACATAAAATTTGTGATCCGTATTTCAACCAAATTGAAAAATCTCTGCAACGAACCCATATTATTCTCGAATAATTTGAGTAACATTGCATGAATATTGTGACGTTGTTAAAAGCGATGTTGTTCCCAAAAGCGATAATGTCTCGGATCCTAGGGACACTAGACCGATAGCTCTAACAAATACAATATCAAAAATATTTTTTTCTTTTTTACAAACAAAAATGACGCAATTCATGATAAATAATAAATATTTCGGGCCTTATCACCAGAAAGGGTTTTTGCCTTGCATTTCTGGATGCCTCGAACATAACACGTTACTATCGGAAAGCCTTAAAGATGCCAGAAATAGCGAAAGTGATGATGTTCGCGCTAAGATGGTATAACTTTCCAACGTTAGTAAGTGACATGATTGCATCATATTATTCAAAATTAAAATTTTCCATAATTACAAATGAAAATCATTCCAAACCATTAAATTACAACATAGGTTTATATCAAGGTTGTTGTATTTCTCCAATTATATTTAACATAGTGATCAATATTTTAATAGATAAATTAATTAAAAACAAAAAGAAATGGGGTTATCGGTTTACGTTTAACAATAAATACACAGAATCCATACTAGCATTCGCAGGCGATCTCGCGATACTGACACGTAATCCAAAACAATGTCAGCTACTTTTAAATGTTGTGGAGGATTTCTGTGCTTGGACGGACGGATTGAGGACAAAACCCAATAAATGCTACAGTCTGTGTCTGGGTAGGCGGAACACCAGATATACCTCTTACGATCCGGGTCTTATAATAGGCGGTAAGTGCGTTACTACTATTACCGACGCAGCTCCGTTCAAATTCTTAGGCAAAAAAATCGATTACCAAGGGCGTACTCCATCTTTAGATATAATAAATACTCGCGTCGCCACGAAAAAGTATTAGAAATCGTACGAGAAGCGGTTAGTCTCTCTGTAGCAAGAGCGCTGAAGGGTATAACAACCACCAAAATATCAGTAGAGTTTGTAAAGGCAGGCTCGTCCAAAAAACGAAAACTAAAACCTTATTCCATCTTGGACGCGTCTCCTGATTGGACTCTCATGATGGACACGTATGAAAGGCAATACAAAATCCCCGGGGATGTTTGTGTTTCGTCATCTAGGCCGGACTTATTCCTGTACTCAAAACAACTAAGGCGCGTTATACTTGTGGAGCTTACTGTACCCTGGGAAACAAACATACCCAAAGATCATACATTTAAGCTTAACAAGTATTACGAACTATGTAACGAACTGATCAGGAATAAATTTATAGTTAATTTGTACGCTGTAGAAGTAGGAGCGAGAGGTATAACAGCAAAATCTCTCTACAACTTATTTAAGGATCTCGGCCTTTCTAGAACGATCATCAGTTCATTTCTGGAACGTATTTCAAAGGCGGCTTTAGTAGGTTCTTACGATATTTGGTTAGGTAGGGAGAGGAGCGTAAACAGTGAAGGTGAGCGTGTATGCGCATAGTAAAGGGACCCCTTAAACCTACATCTGGGTCGCAAGTCCGAGGCATTGTTTGCGCTCCTCTTATTGCAACGCGATGGGCCCGGCACCCGCACGGTGAATCCATGGAATGCTAAGAAGCTTCGTCTCATAATAACACATATAAAACCTAATATTATATATATTTCATTGCATGTGATATAAGATTATATTGTAAATTATCTAACTCTTTTTTTTCTTGTTTTTTAGTTTTTTATCCAACTAGGACACGTCAGCTCCATCGAAGACTAACTTATAAATAGATAAACTTAATAGGTATACTATTTAAAGGTACATTAAAAATATAGGGAAGGATATAATACTAACTGTCCATAAATATATTAATTAGTGATGGAATATATTAATTGTAAATTTCCTGTTAAAATTATTGTTACTAAACTACGGGAAATGATGAGGCTGACATAGAATAGTTTTGTACCAAACTCCCTTTTCCTTTTTTTTCTACTCCTGAGGTCAAAATATTCGTTAAAATTGTCAACACATTTAAATTTAACATTATATACAATTTTTGTGAAAAATGGTAAAATAGATAATTCTGTTCCTATATTTGTTGCTAATTCTACTAATTTATCAGCCTCCTCATATCCTCTTAGTCCTATATGAGAAGGAACCCATTACAATCTCAGATGTCTGCTTCTAAAGTCATATATCTGTTTTATAATTTTGAAAGCTATCGATACACCTCTGCTATATCCAGAGGCGCACCGAGCTAAATATTGTAAAGCGCTTTTGCTATCAGTATCTAACTCTAAAATTCTAACGTATATGTTATTACTGCACTGTCAATAAAATAAAGTCCTTATTAATGTGTTTATTTCAGTCTCTTAGCCAATTATTCACGCACTCTCGGAAAGATATGTGAGGATTTATTTAAAACTAAGACACCACAGATTTTAATGCGACTGATCATTGATACTGAATTTATAAAATCATTGAAAACTCCTGTGGAATAAAAATTATAACAAAATTTATATGTATATAAGCACTTTTATTTATTCCATGAAGTTTTACAGCTGCAATAAGTTCTCTCATGTCAACTCATGAGAGAACTTATTGTTCTATCATAGTATTGTTCTATCAGAGGCCGGAATCAGCATTTTATTGCTTATATTTTCCATACTATTCGGTAAATTTTTGTTTGAATTCAAAACCATTCACTGATTTTATAGGTTGAAGTAAAATATTAGATAAAATTTTGGTTTGTTGACAAATATCTGTTGAGATTTAGAGATATTTCATCTTATAGTAATATTACTTACTCCTACATATTTAATAATAATAAAGTTATAATTTAGACTCAAAAGTTCAAAAAAGAACGATAGTTCTACAGCATCTGGCAACGTATCTAAGTGAAATTTTAAAACATTTAATATTCAGAAGTTAAGTCGAGTATTTAATAACAAATCAATGAGTTATGACTAAAATAAAGGTAAATTGGGTAAAAGTACTTCCTTTGTTATTCTTGTTATGACAAAAATATTTTATACCACACATGATACGAAAATGATAAAGTTTATTTAGACTCAATTTTCTTACCGGAAAAGGTTATAAGCCTTAAAATTATTAGGTTAATATTTACGAATGCTATAATATTTTAATAGTATTATTGTGAGCGAAAAACTATAAACGTTCGAGCGTCGTAAAATGCATTTGAAGTTTTTCGCCGAATATTGATGGATATGTTACTGCGATTAACAGAATTTGTTCCGCATTTAAGCCAGTAGTGTTATTTTTATGGTCATGACTTGAATAACGCCCTTTTATCCGTTACAAATATAAATAACTATAAATATTTCCGAGTGGTAATAATAAAAGTTATTGGTTACTTTAATAGAAGATTGAAGCATTTTTAACATGTATGTATTAGCTTCGGTCATATGTTTGTATGTAACGTAAACTTTTCACACGATTTTGACGTACTTCAAGATGTCGAATTAATTTGAAACTTTTGCGTATTTATCAAGCAACTATGAAAATGCAATGATATGTTAAAATCCAAGCTAAAAAATTATAAATACACATTATTTACACCAATTTTAATTAGTTACTTAGTTAATATAAAATTAGAATCTCCTAGAATACTTAAGAAAAGTGGGTACCATCTTGTAAATTATAACACATTACCATAGGTTTTTTTCTAGCCTCAATTGTTAGAATGAATACAGAAATTATTTTTATACATCTTCCCACCGCTTTGTCGTTGTCCGCTGTTTTTAACTTCTGTTTGCTGTTGTACACTTTCGTTTAAATCTTTTATCAAACCACATGTATATTTTAAGAATATCAACGTATATTATTTAAAGTAGTTTTTGCGTGATTATTAGTATTATTTAAACTTATCGATTTTAATAAATTATATGTATGTTCTACATACTGCGGCCAATTTTAATAAAATTTGTGTGACATGAGACATATAATTGACATTCTAAGCAGGGCTTAAACTAGGGAATGAAAATAATTCAGTTCTGTACATTGAAATAAGAATATAACTATTACAATTGTTTTATTTCAAAGGCTTGGCTTTATTTCTAATTTCTAACATATTTGGAAAAATTATTAACTAGGTAAAATATTTAAACATGGTTTAACCTCACAGTAGATATTTTACTTTCGAAACCCGTTGTAATTGAAGTAGGAATAGAGTGACCTAATCTGCTTTCTAAGTTCTTATTCTGTGGTTATTGAGGAAATTAATGAGATAATAATAAAATAAAGTCCACTTTTGTAAGGGGTTTAAAATAATATAAATAAACACATCTGCGAGATCTTATTTCCAATAATAGTGGTACAATTATTGTAATACCACTTACTTATTTTGGAAATCATAACTAAAAAGGTCCAAACAAAACTTTAGTGTTTTACTACAAACATACTTTTCTATAATTAGACCCTTTTAATAAAGTTGTAATAAAATCTTTAAACAAAAATATTAAAAAAAAATATTTTACTGTCATCACTTTAGTAGTGTAGTTTAAATATCTTTATTACTTATGTGTTTAACATTTGGAATTCCATACCACAGAATGTATTTTCACTGAAGTTAATTTAAAATAATTCTAAAATATATTCAGTACTTTCTATCGAAACAGCAGCTAAAAGCATTTAAAAGCGTCTAGACAGTCAAGAAGGTTTAAAATAAAATCATAGAACTCAAGTGAAGCAAAAGTAACGAAACCTTCCATCACATACACGTAATGTGTGCTCGTAAATCCAGATTAACGGCTACCTATCCACAGGTAGCTGTGTCAGTGAGCGCGTCCCAAGCAAAGAACATCCGCTGCAGACTCAGCAGCTGACCCTAAAATGTAACAGTCCTGTCACAATATTACACCACAACATGTCGCTTTTAGTGTTTTCATATAATTATGATATAAAAATATTTATACATTGTCTTAATAGTGTTTGAGAAAATATACTACTATTTTAGTGTATGCTTTGAGTTGTGCTTCAAATAAATAAATATAAAATACAAAATCTGGATCCGACATCTGACGCTGTAGTCGAGTTATCAATAGTATGTTTGTTCGTGGCCAGAGATTTAGCAAAGTCAACACTTCTAAATTTCATTAGGAATATATTGCATGTTTGAAAAGGATGTGACTCTCGCTGCATTTTAAAGGAACGAATACGACAGGCAAGGTCCAGGGGGAAAAACTGAAAAAAAAACATTAATATTAAGTTACAGTCATAATTGGCAATGTAATAACAAATTAGAATTCAGATAAAATGTGGAAGCGAAGTAACATTAGAATAGCTACCATTAGTTCTGTGCTATAAAAAGTATTAAGTACCCCGATGGGAACTGACACGAAAACCAAAAAAACATTTAATATATGTAGATAGGTATATACTTATATCTTTGTCGGTCAGTTCAGTGATATATTGCTCGTACCTAAATAGCTGTTGGATGCCATGTTTAAAGGTTGTGATTTACTATCACTATATTGCAAAGTCGATATAAATTCTCCGATATTAATCTTGTTTCAAACTAGCTCCAGCAAGAATACGCCTAAAGATATATTGCAAAGTGTAGATAAAAATAAAATGAAAATAAAGAATAATTAGTGATATTTTTAATCAATAAGTAACACTAATAATTGGTATAAAAATGTATATCCATATCTATTTTATTATTTAACATGAATATTAAAATTATAAACCGCAGTTTAAATCTGTTTCAATAATTATAAAAATATATAGTAAAATCTTTTCACTTTTTGATAAATATTAATATCAACTAGTAAGCACGAAGTAGGAAAGTTACGTTTGAAAGCAATTCAACACCAACGCTGTACTTCATAACTAATATATTGAAAAGTTATGACATGAACATACGTATGAAATAGTTGTGTAAAAGTAAGTCCTAGCAATTCTGATTACCGTATTTAGAAATAATTTACACAAACAATTAATGTAAAATTGTATTTTATATAATATTAATACAACTCATTTGATTGCAATTTGTGAAAACGCAGCGGTCTGTGTACACTAGTCCTTATTTAAAGATATTTGTTAGCAATCACTACACGATTGCATGCTCAGTGAAACAAGAGCACAACAATATTATACACACGTATAGGATGTTACTCAAAAGCCTATTTAGCAATTAAAATTAATAAATAAAACTTGCCCAAAAATATGGCTGAAATTTTTTTTACAGTTAGTTTGAGATGTCCCAAAAATTTTAACGCTAGAAACGTTAAAATCGGTGATGGAGTATTTGAGAAATCGATTTTTTTGTAAAGTAGTGAGTTTTTTACTTTTTATCGGTAAAAAAATAATAGGGTCATTTTTTATCTGGTTTCGCAGTATTTTTTCAAAGTTAAAACATAAACAAACAAAAAGAATTGTTGACAGTAAATTCAGAACGAATTTATTAACTTTTATAGGTATAAACATTTTTGTGAATTTATTTATCTTTTTTTGTCAAAAAATCAAATCATTATTTCAAGACGCAGGATTCGACAAAAAAATCGGGACAAAAATGTTTTTCTTCTTTTTTTATACAGAGGAAACTGTGAAAAAAAAATCAGCCAATTTGGTGGCCCTTTGGAAAAAAGTGGTAAATTATAGAAAGAATGACCCTATATTAATTTAAATAATAATAAATATAATAATATTATAAATTTGACTTGTGCAGGAAGAAAAAGCAATTATTAATGTTAATATAAATCTCAAACATGAAACTTTATTTGTCAATAATATAAGGAAAAAAAAAATTTTTTAAAAATGCTTTTAAAATATAACATAAAGACTAATTTTCGTGAAATATATTTAACCCGGACAATAAAATTCGGCAAATATGGTCGAAAACGCGTTTAAAAACACGTAGGGGTGGCAAACAGGGGTCAAAAGGGGATGTTTTCTTCGGGTAACCCCATTTACTTGTATTGTCACCGGAGCCGAACATGTGCTCTAATTTTCATCGAAATTCATTGAGTCTGAGTATTAAAATTTCGCGTTACAAGATTTGATCCGATACATGTCAAGTTAAATAAAAGCATTTAATAATTATTGTTTTTTTACCACAATTAGACTTTTGTCAGAATTTTAATATATATTTTTAAGAAACATTCCAGTTAAGTAGTTAAGCAAATGTATGAAGGACGTTTACTCTATTGTACTTTTCACCAATTCCCACAAAAGAGGAGAAATAATACTAACTTAAAAAATCTGTACTGAATTATAATAATAATAATTTCTGATAAATATCTCTATATAATAATAAATTCAATAAAAGTTATTAAAAATATTAGTTTTTAACATAAGTCGGCCCTATTTGTATATGTATTGATATTTATTTTTGTAACTGTTTAATTTAATCAAGTATAAAACTTTTTCATTTCTCTGTGCGAGAAAATAATAAATACACCAGAATATTCCTTTGATGTCATAAATATATTAAGTCTGAGGGAATTTCATGAAAGTCTATATTCTGTAAGTTGATATAAAATATGGCTGTTTTATTTAATCAAAGTAATGCTTTTGAGAATTCAATAGAATTTCACCGGATTGGTCCTGAGACTGTGGAATGATGTTGGCTTTAATCTAAATAATTATAGTGATCTTTAATATAATGTATTTATCTCACGTTTCATTAGTTGTTAGTTGTTGAGGCTTAATCTATTAACAATTAATATATTAGACCTTCTACATTTTACTTCATTGTTTTTTTTGTAATCGTTAATGATATAAGAGATGTTTTATTGAATTCTAATTTAAGATAAATGCTTGAATTGTTTGAAAAAACAAATATAATATATAAAAACCCAAACATAACGAGTTACATCATGTATTAGATTAATGTTAAATTGAATTAGTTTTAAAGGTCATTTTATGAAGATTTTTAATACCAAGACAGAAAAATAAGATTTTGAAAATATTTACTGTAAAATTATAGACATAAATTACATATACAATAACCTGGTACTATAATGATACATATCCAAACTAAATTACAGTCAAAGATAATATACACATTACATATGTGTGTGTGGTAAACTTTTGTGTAGTAACTTAAAAAAAAAATAAGTTCAAACAACGAGCTTAGTGTAATTATCAGAGACACTTTTAGCAGGTTCTTTCGAAGCATGATTCTATTTTCTTGATAACATCGTCAAAATCGATGGCTATTTTATATTATCATCTCTGAACAAACACAGCTATAAGCACTTATAAACCAGTCTCAGCCATCGTTAAGTTTATTGTCAACATTAACTCAATTCGGGTAAGTTTAATTTAGCTTTTCAATAACCGATTAACTTTAAAGCAATATCTTTTCTTAAATAATTTGCATTTTATCGTGGAAATTTACAATTAAACCAAAGCTTAAAGAGTCCTACAATTGATGAATGGCAGTTGTATCTTATAAAGAATAAATAGTCAAATTCCTTGAATTTAAAACTCACTTTGCAAGAACAGGTCAGATTCAATAGTTGTATCTAGATGTGACTACAAAAGATCAAATTAATTCAGATAAAGTGAAAAGAGCGAATATAAAATATTCAACTGCTAATCTCTGCGCCAATTTAAGAATGAGAATGTCGGTGTAAGCCTTCTTTATTTTAACTATTATAATATTATCGGACAGCCGTCGTTAGAGTCGATATATATATATATATATATATATATTTTTATGGACTAGACCTGCACCGCCGGAATATACCGCATCCCCAGTGCTGTCATCCGCATAACAATGTATGTTGGAGATATCCAACATATCATTGATGTGCAGGAGGAACAGAGTTGGGGATAGCACGTATACTTGGGGTACACCAGCGTTCACGTGCTTGGGGTCCGAGCAAAAACCGTCGATAATGACCTTTATGCTCCGCCCAGTGAGGAAGCTGGTGATCCACTTGCATAAACTCTTGGGAAGCCCATAGGAAGGTAGCTTCGAAAGAAGTCCCTTGTGCCATACACGATCGAAGGCTTTCGCCATATCCAGACCTCTCTCTCCCTTGCTTTCAATAACAGCTGCCCAACGGTGTGTAAGATATAACAAAGATCACCAGCCGATCGAAAATGGCGAAAGCCATATTGCTGGTCATTGACCAACAGATGATCCTTGAGGTAGGTTAGGAGCTGCTTATTGATGATGCTCTCCATTACTTTGGAGAGAAAAGAGGTAATGGCGATAGGTCTGTAGTTTGCTGTGTTTGTCTGAGTGTGCAATGGCGGTAGGGATGGCTGACAAAAGATTCCCAGCGTGGCTTTAGACAGCACCCAAAACTTGCACAAACTGGCACGCGCCAGGCGGGTACTTAGCCACCTGATCCCCAATTTTGACGACATGCTTGAACTTTGCTCTAGCAATTTTCCGTTTGAAGAATCTGGAGGCACGATTATATTTCCTCTTCAGAACTCTAGAGTTCGGATCCTTAGTGACTAACGCATTAGCCCAAGCTTGATAAGCCTGCCGTTTGCCAGCTGCTGCAGCCCTGACAGACGTATCAAACCAAGGCCGCGATCTGCCACCAAGTGGTACCACAGAGCTTGGTACAAATAGTTCCATGCCCTGAAGTATCACATCAGCTACAGCCGCAGCGCAGTCACTAGGATCATTGGAAGGGAAACAAATCGGCCCCCATGGGTAGGATGCAAAAAAGGACCGCATTCCATCCCAATCCGCTGACTTGTAGTGCCAAACGCGTCGAATCGCAGGTCTTGTGCGAGCTGGGCGTTCAATGGTCACTACACTCCGTACCAAGCAATGATCAGGGACCCTAAGGGAGCCTCGACAGTGACTTGGTACTTTCCGGGATGTGTAGTCAGCAGAAGATCCAACAAAGAGGTCATATGGCTGTCCACGTCCGGTAGACGAGTGTGCGTCTTTACCAGCTGGGACAGACCATTTGCCAGAGCAAAGTCTAACACAGATCTCCCCGCGCAGTCGGTGGCACGTGACCCTAGCCAATCGGCATGGTGCGCATTGAAGTCCCCGAGGACTACGACTTCGGCGGAGGGAATCTGTGAAAGCAGATCGTCAATCTTCGCCTGAACATGGCCCAAGAGTTGAACCGTTTCTGCATTACCACTATGGGACCTGTAGAGGCACGCGTAGACTCTGACATGGTCGGCCATGTCCACGCGCAGCCAGAGTACAGACAGGTCCCGACCTTCAAAAACCTGAAGGCGACGGTAGCAGATATCCACCCTTACGAACACAGATACCCCGGCGTGTGGTATAAAATGGTGTTCTAGTTTATACCCGGGGTATGACAGGTACGCTGTGTCGCTAGGTTGAGATATCTGCGTCTCCGTCAGAAACAACAAGGCCGGCTGCGCCGTCTCTAGGTGATAGTGGACGGCGTTCAAGTTGGAATGAAGTCCCCGGATGTTGCAAAAGTCCACATTTAGAGTGGGTCGGGGTGCCGCTGCGTTGACTCGTCGTTTGCCCTCATAAAACACAAAAGGCGATACTTTGCCCGCCCCAGATACGACGGGCAGCCCGAGCAAAATCCGAGAATCGTTTCCCCGATTTTGCTCGGGGAGGGGGTCCCCGGCTTCATCAAAGCCGGTACCCTCCTGGGGTATTTTTCTTTTCGGCATCGCTTTCATGTTTGGCGGGGGGGGGGGGGGTCTGGCTTCCGGATTCTCTCACTCACCGACGGAACATAACCAAATGAGTTTGATTACTACACGTCGGTCTTCTGTGAGAGGGTGGTCCTTCCCCGGTCGAGCCAGGCCAACACGCGCTGCAGTCAGATAACTACAGCTAGGCTCTACGACCTAGCGGGATTATGATTTTTATACGAGTATTTTTTTTTAATGTAAAATATTTCGTAGAAAAATCATAATCCTTTGGAAAATATTCGATTGTACGGAAAATTAATACATAATTATAATAACTATTAGTCGTGGTGATTATTGTGTCTTTTGAAAAATAGAACTATTATTCTCGAATAACTTTAAATATTTTGAAATACAACTATATTTTATATATATGTTTATGTTATCTTGTAAAGATTCTGTTAGTGTTAGTATAGAGGTCTTCGAAATAGAATAACAAAGTTCCGCTGAAATATATACAAAATATCAAAACACGAAGATATTTTTATTTCCAGAACATTTGACTCATCCAGTATTGTCATGTAAAAAGGCGGCAGTCTTTAAATTTATTGTTTGTCTCTAATAGAAAAAAAACTTTTTTATTATTATTAATCTCTTAAATTGTTTGTATTACGTTACTTCTGTAAAAGAATTTAGACTTTTCATTCTTGGAGCTATACCAAAAATTTGCTTTGCCTCCCTTGCCGTTTTGTAGTAAATTATTAATATTGCTACGATAGAAATCGGATTAGGAAAATATGTATTAGATTTAGTTTCCAAGTCTCCGTGTTTCCTGTTATCGATAATAGGAAATAAAAATTTTAATTCCACTTTGTAGAAAAAACGGCTTGTACTTGCTTAATTGGTTAAATAGGTTTTTCTTGAGTGTAGTATGTAGTGAAACCATACAATGAGGTGCTGTATACAAAATGTTTCATAATAACGGTATATCGTCATCTTTTAATACCGATTCTCGGTAAAAAGCCTAAAAAAAATTTAAACCACTCCCGATAGATACAACCACAACTACCACTGCTTAAGTTCTTGTTTCGATTGTAATAAGAGATAAGGGTATAAAATGTAACCTTTTCAGTTGTGTGTTGTGTTATATATGTTGTCATCTTAATTTTAAAAGTATTTTATTATACCTAATAAAAATAACCCACTAGATATTTTATTTAATTTTAATGACATAATAAAAATTAAAGTTATCCATGTTTCAAAATCACAACCTTTGTATACATGTTGTTGTTAATCCGTCCTACAATCTCTGTTCTAGCTTTATAGAGACAAAGTGTGCATACAAGTTTTATAATGAACAGATGTTTCATGATTAGTATAAATACTTGAAAATACAACTAATAAGTGAAATTTGTTATTAAAATAGAGTATCAAAAATTTTATTTCAATTATGTTCAAAATTGAGAGACAACTCGAAGAAGCTATTATATATGTGTTTTTATTTAGTTTATTCGGTTTTATTCACAAATTAACAACATTGGACGAGATAAACCGATCTATACATTGAGAAAACAGTTTAATAGAAACGCAAACAGTATGTGGATTCTGTGTTTTAATTAAACATTTTAATACAATTAAAAAGAAATAACAATACAAGTTAGTGCTTTTTGGTTAAAACAAGTTATGATAAAGCTAAATTGTACTGTTATAGATATTACGCATATAACAAAAGAAGATATTTTAACAAACCGCGCCTTCGATTCCCTATCTATAAAAAAAAACACGATATTAATTATCATTTATAGCGACAAAGCAGGTTATTGATAAAATATACATATTTTGGTAAATAATAATAAAGGTCCGCGCGCTTCTACATTCGTCTAGCTTGGAGATGTTTAAAATTATATAATAAGAGCTTTCTACTTTTATTAATAAGAGACAGCAGACTTAACATAACGAATTTGTTAATGAATAGGGACTAAATAATTACAAAGTTGTTCCTTTTGCGGAACCAACAAATAAATTACAGAGGCGTCTTCAATTATCCGAGGGCTGTCGACTGCACGCTCCAGACCGAGGTCAACTAATTAATACCAGAAGACAATAAACGCATGTTTGTTTCAAGAATCACTAATTTATCTTATGAATCAAGGAAGATCTTTCAACGTAATATAATTTTTTGGATATTTTATTGGATATATAATATTACCGCTGCGAGGAAAAATATTAAATATAGTATACAAATTAAGTACAGAACTTAGACATTTTTTTTAATACAAAAGATTCTTTTTTGTATTATGATGCTTTAAAATAATTATGCGTAAGATAGTTTGAAACAAATAAAAAGGTAATGCGATCAAATTAAATGATTATCTGTATTATTATTTTGTTTTAACAAATTAGTTTCAAGTTATTCGGTTATCTGAACAATTAGACAATAAAATAAATAATTTTTGTGTAATATATCAAATAAATGAAATGCAAATTCATAATTAAATTACTCGCAAACATTTTTTGTTAGTTCTAAAACTTATTTAGAATATTTTTTACTCTTGAAATACTATTAAACTTGAAAACTGAAAGTGTCTTAATAATTCTTGAGATCTTGAACAGTTCCGTTGGTTGTAATTGTGAGAACTAATTAAGCTGATGTTTCACTTCATAGAATGGTCTCCGTTGAAACTAGACTTACGTCTTACAAGATAAGGCTGGAGATATAATTTTTAATTCATATAATTTGTTAATTGCTACGACGTTGTAATGAGGCTTTCTTCTAATTATTCCTCTTTGACAATAATTAATTAATTAATTAGTGAGTATCAAAATAATGACACATAGTTATTTTAATTAAGATTTGTATACTTTATTTTCAAAATAGAACTTAAACATTCTATTCGGACTAATTCGTGCTAAAACGTTAGTTTTATAATATTAATTTATAAATTGCTCAGGTGGTTTGGGCACGTCGATCGAATGAGTGATGAAAGATTGGTAAAAAAGATTTATACAGGAAAAGTGAGCGGTAAGAGAGACAGGGGGAGGCCTCGAGTGATCTTCGAAAACACAGTATCTATGATACTGGAGGAAGAGGTCTCGTAAAAAGCATGAGGACCCCCTGGAGGGCATGTATGAAGAGGTTGATGTCTGTGGCCAAGGCGAAAGACGTATGCAGGGACCGTAGCGTTTGGCGCTCCATAGTCTCTGGCTACCCCGCAAGGGATATGGCGTGAAGTTAATAAATAAATAATAAATAAATAAATTATCAGCAGAATTTTCGCTTCTTTATATATATATATGTTTAAACATTACTTACAAGCACTAAGCAGGGAATATAGGAATGAAAACAATTGAACACCAACATATTAATTACTCCATAACTAATACCTGTTATAACATAAACACATGTATATAATATTTGTATAAAAGTTTTTATGTTCCAATATTTCGGATAACCGCATTTAGAATTATTGTATACAACCTAACAGGATGTATTCCACAAAACTCATTCGAATGCAGCTTGAGGAAACGCAGCGCACTGTGTACACTAGTCCTTATTTAACAATCTTTGTTAGCAATCACTACACGATTGCATGTTCAGTGAAACAAGAGCACAACAATATTATACACACATATAGGATGTTACTCAAAAGTGTATTTAATAATTAAACTAAATAAATAATTATAGTTTTTTACCACAATTAGACTTTTGTCAGAATTTTAAATATATATTTTTAAAAACCATTCCAGTTAAGTAGTTAAGCAAATGTATGAAGGACGTTTACTGTATAGTACTTTTCACCACATCCCACGAAAGAGGAGCAATAATACTAACTCTAAAATATGTACGGAATTATAATAATAATAATAATTTCTGATAAATATCTGTATATAATGTTAAATTAAATAAAAATTATTAAAAATATTAGTTTTTAAAATAAAGTCGGCCCTATTTGTACATGTATTGATATTTATTTTTGTAACTGTTTAATTTGAACAAGTATAAAACTTTTTTCATTTCTCTGTGCGAGAAAATAATAAATACATCAGAATGTTCCTTTGATGTCATAAATGTATTAAGTCTGAGGGAATTTCATGAAAGTCTATATTCTGATATAAAATATGACTGTTTTATTTTACCAAAATAATGCTTTTGAGAATTCCATAGAACTCACCGGATTGGCTTAAGGTTGCTTATAATTTATAATGATCTTTAATACTATGTATTTTACATAACCTAGATATAATATCTTTAAGCAACCCTAGAGAATGATCCCATTTTTCAAACATAAATAACGGACCCAAGTATACTAAGATTCCGCGCCTTTTGGCTTCGGTTTAGTTTAGTCCATTTAGAAACAACATTCGTGAGCAAAAACTCTTTTATATTTTTAATAAAATGTATTATGTATTTTATGTTTTTAATAAAATGTAAATTATTATTAAATATTTTGAATTTCAACCTGATTTCCGTAGTATATCTGCATACGTTAACTTGTAAAAATTCTAATATTGTTAGTACATAGATCTTTAAAGTATTATTACAAAGTTGCGCAGAACATCATCTCAGAAATAAATACAAACGTCCTAAACACGAAGACACTTTTACTGGGAATAGGACATTTGATACATCCAGTATTATTCTTGCCATGAATTTAGGCGGCAGTCTTGAAATTTATTGTGTCTCTAATAGAAAAAAATCTTGCTCATTCTCATAAATTGACTTAAATTGTTTGTATTGTTTTTGCTGCTGTAGAAGAAGTTGGAAGTTTCATTCTTGGAGCTATACCAAAAATATGCTTACCTTTTGCCGTTTTCTACTAACTTATTAATATTACTACGATAGAAAATGGATTAGGAAAATATGTAATCGGATTTAGTTTCCAAGTCTCCATTTTATCTGTTATCGAGAATAGATAATAAAAAAAAATATTTAATTGGACTTTGTTAAAGATACTTATTTCTTCAACATATACTCGTAGTAAAACTATACAATGATGCGTAGGTTTCACATCCCGATAAAACCACAACTACCACTGTATAAGTAAAGCTTCGATTGCAATACGAAATACGGGTATAAAATATTTTATTTTCAGTCGTGTGTTGTATTATTTGTGTTTTTCTGTTAAAAAAAAAATTAAAAACCGTAATCCTTTGGAAAATATTTGAATGTATGGAAAATGTATACATAATTATAATTACTATAAATCGTGTGTGATTCTTATATATTTTGAGGGGATAGATTTACTAATGGTTAATAAAATTTAAATATTTGAATTACAGCTTGATTTACATGGTTTGTCTGTAATATATGTTATCTTGTTTGGATTCTATTATTGTTAGTATACATATGTAAAAAGAATAACCAAGTTGCACTGAATAATATTTCCAAAATAAATACAAGACGTCCAAAACACGAAAGTGCTTTTACTGGAAACGGGACATTTGACCCATCTAATATTATTCTTGTCATGGATTTAGGCGTCAGTCTTAAAATTGATTACATCTCTCTAATAGAAAAAAATCTTGCTCATTATCATAAATTGACTTAAATTGTATGTATTACATTAGAGCTGTAGAAGAATTTAGTTCTTTTATCCTTGAAGCTGTATCACAAGTTTGCTTCAACTTATTAGCCGTTTTCTACTAAATTAGTGTCTATCGTAGTAATTAATATTAGAAGTCGTTTTAGAAAAATATGTAATCGAATTAAATTCTCTAAGTCTCCGTATTATCTTTTTGATTGAAATACGAGATACGGATATAAAATGTTTCCTTTTCGGTCATGTGTTGTGTTATTTGTATCTTTCTTCTTTATGTTAAAAGTATTTTTATCTTTTATATTTACAGTAGATATTTTATATAATTAATTAATTAATATTAATAATTAATGTTATCAATGTACCAAAATTGAAGCCTTAATATTATTACATGTTGTGGTTAATTAGTCGTACTATCATTGTTCTATTTCCGTAGAGACAATGCTGTGCATACAAGTTTTATAATAAGTTATTTTATATTTGTATAATGGTTGTAAAGTATAATTAATAAGTAAAATTTGTTTTTACAATGGAGAATCAGAAATTAGATTTCAATTGTCTCCAAAAATAAGCGAAAATACGGATAAATTGTAATTTCGGTATCCATTTAATATTTCTTTAGTCGAATGCAGACCACAAATAATCTGAACTTCAAATTTATTCTTCATTACAACTCATATTTTTTATTTTCAATACATTTAAAGTTGGTACTATTGAATCGTTTATTTAGTCAGCGCGAGAATTACCATTGGACGAAATAAACCGACTTTTTATTGAAAAAAACATTTTAACGTATCTGCATCACAAACAGTATGTGGATTGTGTGGTTTAATTTAACATTTTAATACAATTTAAAAGAAATATTTTGAAAACGATTCGAACGACCTCGATACATACATACATACGAACAATTCAAAAACAATAATACTTTTAATCGGCTGCAAAAATGTTTTAGATTTGATGATAACCGCCATATATTCATAGTATACATGTTTTATGATGAATGTCACTTAATTTGTCAATAACAACTAATTGAATAAAAACTACATATCTGTATAAAAAAATATTAAAGTTTTATTAATAAACAACAAATAATTACAAATTTGATCCATTGCAGAACCACGAAATAAATTACAGAGGCGTCTCCAATTATCCGAGGGTTGTCGACTGCACACTCCAGACCGAGGTCAACTAATTTATTCCAGAAGATAATAAACGCATGTTTGTTCTGACAATCAATCATTTATGTTATGTATCAAAAATTGTATAAATTTTTAAATCAACTTGAATATATATTTTTTTGATTCACAAACGACGCTTTTTTGTATAATTATGATTATATCATGGCATTAAATGAATATCTATATTATTAAATCAATCGTTACTCTTGAAATGCTTTTTAACTTTAAAGTTGAAAGTGCAAATTAATAATTCTTAAAATCGTGAACAGTTCCGTTGGTTGTAATTGCGAGAACTAATTAAGTTGATGTTTCACTTCATAAAAAGGTCGCCGTTAAAACTGGACATACGTCTTGCAAGATGGAGGCTGGAGATATCATTTTTTATCTCATCTAATTGGTCCATTACTCCGACGTTGTAGTCAGATATTTGAAAATGTCTTTATTTCAGGTGGCATGAGGTTTTATTTTTACATAAAATTATACTCATTACTTAGTTAGTTGTGTTGACCATTTAACTGTTGAAGTTGATTATATTAAATACTCATTATTATAAATATTCACCAAAGTCACCAAAGTCGGACTACAACATAAGTACAGACTATTTCATACTAAAATCACCTTTCAATTTAAAATATCAAAAAAATCTTGTGTTAAAGAATAATACTTCATACAATTATACTCGTATCTGAGACTTCTATTAGAATACGACTACGACCACATATTTTGTACGTATTCTTCTGATTTATGTTTCTTCTGATTTCTTTATTTGATTAAGATTATAATTATAATAAAAAACTTACTTTATTTATAACTTACGTAACCTTTTGATTTTCCAAAACCAGTTCAATAAATTCTTTTGATAAAAAATATTAATAATTTTATGCTCCTATAATTGATTGTCATATCGTTAGCACTATAGTTTATTTTGATCGTTTAAGGTTTTTTACAATTATAATATTATATTCATAAATATATTCAGACTAAAAAGAAATGAAACGAATTCTTATATATAATATTTAAATATCTTCAGTTCCTTCGATCGAAAGTAACAACAGCAAAGAACATTTTTATATCTAGAGATTCAAGAGGATTAATATTTTATCTGGAAGGAGAGCAAAGAGGCGTGTAGGCCACGTCAATGGGCGTCAGTTCGTGGGCGGTAGTGATCACTTGTTGTCAAACAAGTGATCACTACCGCCCACGAACTCTTGCAACATTCAGGAAATCACAAGAGCGTGTGACCGGACTTGCGGCGAATTGACCGCAAGTCTTAGGCCAGGATTTAAATACTGATTCGCTCACTCCCCATTTCATCGAGGTAAACTTGGCTTTGCTCTCCCGATGACCACAAAACCAACAGTAGCTCGAAATGTCGAGACCTAGTATTGTTATCATTGGCAAAGCATTAAGAGGATTACTCGCGAAGAGCGATGGTAAGACTTAATGGCTTTTTTGACGCGCAAACTTGTAGCTTTTGGGGAATAAACTGCACGACGTTCAATTCAGCGCATTTTGACACTATCCCCAATGAGGTCTCTATAGACACAAGTTTCTTTCAGCAGATATAAAATTAAATCATAGGACATATGTAAGTGCAGTTAAAGTAACAAAACTAGTCAACACAAATACAGCACACATTGCAAAGAAGTATATTCAGACTTTATACTTTATACTTTAATGGGGACTCGGGTTTCCCTATTTTAAAAAATAGTTCTGTGAGGAAGAACCTCAAAGAATACATGGATGTCATCTATTTAGTGAGTCATAATTGATATGTAGTATTTCTGTACCGAAAAAAAAATTCAATTGCATATTTTGTTACGTTCTTTTAACCAACAATCAATACCACCACTTGATTAAACGAACCATTCACAAAACTTTACTTACCTTATATATCTTACATATATATAACAAATAGAAAAACGAAAAATTTCTAAAATATAGTACAAATCATGTAGTTTTTTTAGTAGGATATTAGAAATAATAAATATATATTAAATATACAAATAAATTCATTAGAATAAAAATAAAATAAGCGGAAAATGCTATGTAACTATGTAAAAACAATTAACAACATATGACAAAAGATATTACAAAGAAAAAGTTAAATTAATTTGGGTGAGTGCTTAAGCAAATATATGAAGGATGCTAACTGCATATTATATGTCAGTAAAAAAGAGAGTAATATGAGTAATTAAAATACATATTTACCAACTGCTTCAAAGCAAGTAGACCTCGATCTTAGTGAATAAAAACTTGATAAAAAAAAGGTTTGAGGAAGACAACCTTTTAGATAAAACTGAACAACATACAATGTGCATAAAAATAATCAAGACATTACACATGTTCATAATCTGTTTCCTTTTTTGAATGATATGTATAATGTTAAAATAAACGTAATGAAAATTATTAAAAATACGTTTGTTTATATAAAGTCGGCCCTATTTATACAAGTGTTGGTTATTATTTTTTTCATTCACTTTAATTCAAAAGAACAAATTCTAAATTTTTTTTATACTAGATAAAAAAACTTTAGAATTTGTTTTTTCCCTGACCGAGAAAATAATTTACCAGAATATTCCTTTGATATCATAAATATATCTTAAGAATGAGGGATTTTAATTAAAGTCTATATTCCATAACTTCAAAATATATAACAAGACTGTTTCATTTAATCAAGGTAATGGTTTTGATAATTCAATAGGACTCACCGGATTGGCTCCGCGACTGCGGAGTCAGGGTGGCTTTAATCTGTAAATTTTGAATCATCTTTAATAAAATATATGTAAAAACACTCAGATTGAAAACATTTTAAAGCAACATACACAACATAAATAATGGACACAAAATATACCAAGATTCCGCACCTTTTAGTTTCGGCTCAGCTTAGACCAATTCGATAGAAACGAAATAATAATAATTTAATTTGGTTTTCCTTCCGCCAAACTAGAATTACCTTGAAGCCACAAAAGTTAACTCTAGCCCTAAATTATAATTTATTTTATTAAAACATTTTTAGCACCTTTAACCAATTTAGCAAGTTAACATCTTTGTAAAAAATAAAATAAGAATCGGGAATGTTATTACGCTATTGTAACTATGAATAAGAGTTTCAATGAGAAACTTCTTCAATGAATCGAAGCGTGAAACCAGAAACATGTGAACTTTTACCAGGCCTTAATAGTAGCTTGTAGAAATAATCACTTGTGTCCGCTCGGAAAGTTACATTGAGTTTATTTATTAAATTTGGAACAATGCAGTTTCCTTTTAAATTACTGTAAATTTTAACAGTGTCTTTGGTTATAGGGAGAAGTATTTGGATAATAAAAGTTGTTCCGTAGAGATGATCAATGGCTTTGAACAATGACTTCGTCGACCTCAAACTAATAAACAATATCAAGACCTTTGGCTCATATGTATTGACTTTTATACAATATTTTTAGAAATCAGAAGTAGATGTATTTAAAAAACCAATTTTACCACTTAAATAATTTATTTATTTCTTAAAAAGTAATTTTAATAATAATCAACTAAATAGAAGGAACAAAATCTTCATAATTAAACACTCTCACTAAACAACACGACCGGTTTGCACACTACGAACGCTACGAGCTAAGTGGCACGCGGCGGTCTGATTGCTCCTTTTATAGAGAAAGATACAAGTATTCGTGAGGGTAGTAGCTGACTGCTTATACGGCCTCTCCTGACATAGTGTCGTCCTCGACACGAGCCTCTTCAGCGGCCGCCACTTGATTCAGTGCCATCCTCTTCGACGTCCTCATCTAACAAGGTCATCGAAAGACCGCACTCAGCTTGCGGTACCAGACCGCTGGGACCAACGACGCCAACAGGTTCGGGGTCTGGGTCTTCATTCAAAGGAAGCATCGGAAGACCTGTCCTCGAAGATGGTGTTCTTTCCGGTGACATGTGTTCATTATTATTCTCATCTATAAATCAGTTACCGTTATTAGGAATTTAGTTTAGTTAGCCTAGATGACATTTTCAATCTTACAGACATTCAACACATCATCATTCAATCAATTTAAACATCATCTATCACACAATTTACACACATCACACATAGAATTCACGTATTCTTTTAATAATAACAGAGACGTCTCTTAAAACAACAAGCTGAGCCTAGACGCTTTTCTTCACGGTAGTAGACTTCAATCAAGCCGGATCTCTTGCCCGCCAGCTGTGGTACTAAAACTAGAACGCCAGGGCAATGTACTTGAAGTTCCGTGAACGCCAAGACAGTATGTCTGTAGTTCAACGAACGCCAAGACAATACGTCTGAAGTTCGACGAACGCCAGGGCACATTGCCCGAAGTTCGACAATAGAACGCCAAGGCCTTACGCCTGAAGTTCGGGAATAGACGCCAAGGCCTAGAGCCTGAAGTCTCAACACTGAACGCCAAGACAGTATGTCTGTAGTTCAACGAACGCCAAGACAATACGTCTGAAGTTCGACGAACGCCAGGGCAAATTGCCCGAAGTTCGACAATAGAACGCCAAGGCCTTACGCCTGAAGTTCGGGAATAGACGCCAAGGCCTTGAGCCTGAAGTCTCAACACTGAACGCCAAGACAGTATGTCTGTAGTTCAACGAACGCCAAGACAATACGTCTGAAGTTCAACGAACGCCAGGGCAAATTGCCCGAAGTTCGACAATAGAACGCCAAGGCCTTACGCCTTAAGTTCGGAAATAGACGCCAAGGCCTTGAGCCTGAAGTCTTAACACTGAACGCCAAGACAGTAAGTCTGTAGTTCAACGAACGCCAAGACAATACGTCTGAAGTTCAACGAACGCCAGGGCAAATTGCCCTAAGTTCGACAATAGAACGCCAAGGCCTTACGCCTGAAGTTCGGAAATAGACGCCAAGGCCTAAAGCCTGAAGTCTTAACACTGAACGCCAAGATCAAGAAGGCCTGTAGTTCTTACATCAAAAACTCGTACATATCCTCAAAGAAGGCTGCACACGACTCAGGACACCATTCGCCACGCCAAGGCACCATGTATTGTGCCGCTGCTTGTGTGGTTTTCCCATAGCTGCCGCTGAGTAATTTGAGCTTATAGCGTCCGATCGGTAGAGCTTTCACAACTTGGTAAGATCCACGTATTCCTGGGTCGAGTTTTCCGGTGGACTGTGAGTAATTAATGACGAAGACCAGGTCGCCAAGTTTGAACTGGCGAGGCTGGCGTCTCAATCGGTTAGCGTAGTCGTCCTGTCGTTGTCGGTTTGTATCCATCAACTGTCTAGCTCGGTGTCGATGCATCTCGCGCAGCGCTTCTCTATTAGGATTAGTGCCTTCAACATCTATATCTTGGATGAGACTCTGAATCACCGGAGTATTTGCCTCCATCCCAATCATCAGGTTATAGTGATATTTACATTCGGCTCCTTGTGTCGCCTTACTGAAATAAGCTACCACATGTTTACTCCTGTTTCCATGCGTTTGCAATAAGACTGCACCATACCCAGCGCTACTCGCGTCCGTATGGATTTCGGTGGGAGCTCAGGGTCAAAGACAGACAGAATCGGTTTGTGAGTAAGGATGTCAATAAGCGTTTGGCGAACCTTATCCTGATTTGGGCCCCAGTTAAACTCAACGTCTTTTTTAGTCAGATTAGCAATGCACGCTGTTAAGGTAGCATAGTTTTTAACATACCGCCGGAAGTACCACGCAAGCCCTAAGAACTGGCGCACCTGTCGTACATTTTCAGGGATCGGTGAATTTACGAGAGCTTCGACCTTACGTGGGCTCGGCCGTACCTGACCCTGACTTACCACTCGCCCAAGATATTCAACCTCCGTAGTTAAAAACGAGCACTTACGTAGGTTTATAGAGAACCCAGCGTTAGTAAGCGTTTGCAGGACATCTCTTAAAAGGGAAATACCCTCAAAAATTGTAGAGCTCATGATGAGCACGTTATCGACGTAAATCAGGACCTGGCCTGCTTTTATAAAGCGTTGGAGGGTTTTATTGATGATGCGTTGGTATACGATCGGTGAGTTCGTTAGTCCGTAAGGCATTTTGACATATTCACAATGGTCTTCTGGGGTAACGAACCCAGTGAGTGGAATTGACTGTTCATTTATCGGGATCTGGTGGAACCCCGTGTTAATTTGAATCGGGGAATCGGTAGACCTAGTCAAATATTGATTATCTTTAGTGCGAATCTACACGATACCGTCGCGATTTAGTACGTCCGTTCCTACAATTATCAGCGCATTCATACACGATAAAGGGACTATAAGTAGATCCACCTCAATTGAAATTTGACTAAACTCAAGAGTAACGGTCACGTAAGCTTTGACTAATATTTCTTTGTCGCTTATACCCTTTAAAACACAATGGGTAGACTTTGGTCGGCAGGCAGCACATCCGATGAAATGAGCGACATGTTAAGAGCATCACTATCGATAATAGCGACCATGGGAATGCCATCAACTACAACAACAATATCACTTGCATCTGCGTTTCTAGAATTATTCTCCACGCAAAGGTTAACATTTCTCTCGTTTCGCGGTTGAGAACAATTTTTAGCAAAACAATTTTCTTCCTTGTGGCCTGGCTTTTTACAAAAAGTGCAAGTAATGCTGCTCGTTGCTAGAGGAAGGTGTTTTATTATCTGTGCTTGGCTTTGAGCGACAATAACGGCTGATATGTCCTTTACAACCACACGAGAAACACTTCTGTTCGTTACGATTCGGTTGATTAAAATGTTTATTTAATACTGAAGTGTGGGTACTAGTTTTTGCACGACCCGGTTTGGTATAGGTTGATAAAAACGAATCTATTGTTTCCGGATTCAAATTGGCATTAGCCGCTGCAACTCTTATTTGAGGCTTGTAGATACCGCGGATCACTATTAAAGTTATAAGCTCGTCACTTAAACCATTAACTATTCGTAAACGTAAAAGAGTGCGTCGTGCATATTCCGCAAATGTAACATACTTATCGGATGTGGTATTCATGGTTTCAAAAAGAATGTTGGCGTAATCCAACTTGCGCGGACACAGTGATTTGAATTCGCGTTTGAAATTTGTCCACGTGCGGTCTGTCGTAACCCATTCGTTTAGCCAAATTTTTGCGTCACCCTTGAGACACGAACCAATACGCGATAAGCACTCACAATCAGTCCAACCATTAGTCACTTGAGCACGATCAACCTCTTCACACCATGAGTCTATGTTATGAATAGAAGGATCAGAGTTTGAGACAAAATAATAGTGTGCCTAATCGGTTGCAATAATTTAAGAGCGTCTACCAGGGCCCTAGTTGAGTCGGACGTATTTATCTCTAAATTATTTGCTTGTGGTGTGAATGTGCGGGTATTCGATAAATGATTTGTAGTTCGTGTATCATGGGTCACCCGAACGAGAATCCGTTTCCGACACGTTTGATTGTGATGTGTTCAGCTCGCCTTCAACGGCATTACACGAGGCACTGGGATCACAACGCGCTATTGTTTTATTCAGCACACTTGTTACGCAACTATTTTCGATCGATGTTAAACGATTCATAATCGAATTCAGTGTATTCTGAATAGACACATCCGTGGCATTTTGCATGCGCGGGGATCGAGATCTATCATCGTGGCAATTACGATGGCGTACACGATCACGACGCGACGTATTACGAGAGTGGGCACGACTTTTACTTCGTATTCTGCTACGCGAACGACACCACGACTGGCGGCTATGATTTGACACATTAGAATGGCTACGCGAGCGAAATCGCGATCTACTACTCGTACGGCTACGAGAGCGATGTCGCGACCTACGCTTGTTATGGCTAGATCCGCCAGCCATGTAAAAATAACACGAGAACTAAAAATGTGCACGAGACTTTGTTCCTCCTTTTTGTGGGCAAAAAGTTACTTATCCCACTTCTGATTTTAGAAATCAGAAGTAGATGTATTTAAAAAACCAATTTTACCACTTAAATAATTTATTTATTTCTTAAAAAGTAATTTTAATAATAATCAACTAAATAGAAGGAACAAAATCTTCATAATTAAACACTCTCACTAAACAACACGACCGGTTTGCACACTACGAACGCTACGAGCTAAGTGGCACGCGGCGGTCTGATTGCTCCTTTTATAGAGAAAGATACAAGTATTCGTGAGGGTAGTAGCTGACTGCTTATAATATTATCAAACAGAAAATCAAAATCTCGTTGGTTTTAATTTAGTATAGAAACTAAATACTGAATATTCGTCTATAAACTACAACAAATAGTAAAATAAACGTAATCAATCGTCGAATAGTCTTAAAACATATAACTTTAGCTGTATTTATATAAACTTTAACTAATGATCTACTGAAGCAGCTAGAAAGACTTATTAGTCTTCTTTAATAATCCTAAACGTTAAACTTATAACAACATAGTCAAAACTGTAATGGAGATAATTGCTTAATGGAATTTTATAAAAGTATCTATGTAACTTCTTGTATATTGTTCCGTGAACGTAACATTTTAGGACTGTGTAGTTGCAATAAAAACGTTAGTTTTAGAACAAAAAACTTATAAAAATCCCAAACGTAACAAGTAACGTACATCATGCGACAGATTAATTTTAAACAACATTTGTTTGAGGGTAATTTAAAAAACTCGTATATTCTGTAGATTGTTAGGGAAATGTATTTGCAGTTTTAGAATAACAAAATGTTTTTAAACAAATATTTTATGATAGCTTTTTGATGGAAGAAAGATTTGAAAATATTTTCTGTAAGGTTATAGTTACTAAAGGATTTATAAATGTATCAAACCGATATTATAAATGTAATAATTATATTATAATGCAATAATTTTCTTTAACTTCCTTAACTGATAACTAATTTACAGTCAATGGAAAAAATAGTGGGGTAATTTAAAAACGAAATTAAGTTTAAACAACAAGCCTTTTGCAATTATCAGAGACGCTTTCCGCAAGTTCTTTAGAAGAAAATCTTTTCTTCTTTTTCTTTATTATCGTCTCCCAACAAACACAGCCATGAAAACTTATTAACTGATCTCAGTCATCATTCATTTTACAATAACTTCTTATTAGAGCCATTTCTTTACTCAAATTAAAACCCTTCTTTCCGTGCACATTGTCAATGTCAACCAAAGCACAGAGTCCTACAATTGATAAATGGTTTACTTAAAAATAAGTTATGTCGTAATCCTTTGAAAAATACATCTTGTGCAATAAATACACTGTTTAATTTATTACTCACTTATGGTTAATAATATTTTAAACTCTTTTACATGGTTAACATCATACGTTATCTTGTATCGTAATCTATCATTCTTTGTACAGAAATCTTCAAAATAGATCTACCATAAATACAAACGCCTAAAAAAATAAGATACTTCTAGTGGAAATACTTTTGTCTCATCAAGTATTATTCTTGTCATTTAGGCGACAATTTTTAAATTTATTGTTCGTCTCTAATAGAAAAAAATCTTGCTGATTATCATAAAGTGACTTGAATTATTTTTATTGCATTACTGCTGTAGAATTTAGACGTTTCGTTCTTGGAGTTATACCAAAAATTTGATTTTAAGTCTTACCCGTTTTCTACAAAATTGTTAATATTAATAAAAAAAATAATCTTAGAAATATTAAAATCCATAGTTTTATCGGAAAAAATGTGTCTATTTAGTCTTAAAACCTATTTCCAACAATTGTTGCTCTTGAAATACTTTTTGACTTTAAAGTTGAAAGTAAAGTAAAGTAAACTTAATAATTCCTGGGATCTTGAACAGTTCCGTTGGTTGTAATTGAGAAAACTACTAAAGCTGATGTTTCACTTCATAAAATGGTCTAAATTAAAACTGGACTTTCTTCTTGCAAGATGGAGGCTAGAGATATCATTTTTATCTGGTCCATTGCTCCGACATTGCAATGAGACGTAAGCTCTGTAAGTGCTTGCGACTGGAATAAACAAAAAAAAACAGACTTTCGTGACCGTGAAAAAATCCCATGACCCTACCCTTCACACATACATTCTCTATCCTCCAACCCATCATGACTCGCTATCAGTGCGAGAAAGCCTGGAGTTTGGTAACTACAGAATTTCATTCCTATCGGGTTAAAAGTAAACTCTTGTTTCTCACATCGCAGCTTGTTGAGAATAAACATAGTGAGTGGCCAAATAATTTTAATTTCTACTGCAATGTAATTGGAGAAGAGAGGGGGGGGGGGTAAACTTTACAGTTTTTTAGCTGTAACTTTGGAGCGGTTTGGACCTTCGCAAAATCTTTTTTTATTGCACCTACTCAATATGTCAGGAGTCTTGTGTCCAAATTTCAGCTTTCTAGGTATTACGGTTTGGGCTGAAGAGCGATGAATGAGTCAGTGAGTGAGTGTCTTTGTGCTTTATATATTAAGATCACTGTTGAAAGTAAAAATCTAACCAAAATAGAACTTAATATAATTTTAGTTATGATACTAAACATTAATAAAAATAATATATACAATTTGAAAACAAAACAAATGTCCGAAAATGGTTAATTTGTCGATATTTATTTCATTATTTATAATATGTCTAACAGACACACTAATCAAAAAGAGACACACTGTGTCTGTTTTTGATTAGTGTGTCTGTTAGAAATAAATATTATATCAGACATTTGCAAAAAAGTATACACATAATTTATATTAATTAAATAAATGTACCTCATATTACCATTCGTTAACATAGTGTGGTGCTATTATATATATATAACTCATATATATTCACTAAACATTCGTGGATTGATATTTTTTTATAGAATAACATTTTAATATATCTCTACAAAACATCGCGACCGACCTTATTAAAAACAGAAATATCAATATCGTTTGATGACATTTAACAAATCCGCAGGTGTTTCTTAATCTGACAAATTCAATTCTATTTGACCATAATCTTTACTTTAACTTAAATACTTTAAATATAATAAATATTATGATCCAGTTTAGTAAATTAAATATTATGAAAAGAATTGGTAACTCTGAAATATTTCAACGTGCTGTCTTAATGTAACATAAACAATAACTTATGATAACACACATCTTTAATTATAATACAGAAAACCTATTAACTATTAACCATTAGAAGGTTCTCCCTAAAGAATGTTTTAGACTTCAGTCGTTAAGCTAACACAAGAAGTTACATTATACCGTACGGGATTTATAATGTTGTTCAACAATGTTACAGTAATTTGGTTGTGGGAAAAAGCTTGGGAGACTGAGACCCCAAGTAACTTTAAAGCTGGAGTTGGTTGTAGGTTATAACACATTATGATACATTTTACTTTTAAGCACGTACGTAATACAATGCACGAGTTCATAGTTGACAGAGATATAGATGCCTCGTGAGCAAGTCATATCTGAACAGTATACTGACAGGTCTATGACAGACAACTTCTTCTTGATGTGTGTTATTCCGTGCTATAACTTCATTATAAAAATATATGAATATATGCTATCGGAGATGCTATTGATGAAATCTCTAACATATACCGTAATACATAATAGAATATATTACTCTTAAGGTTTGCATTCTTCTAACATCTGAACTAATGATACGGTTTTGAATCTTTTTACCCTGAACATTATAGTATTCCGACCCCTAGGTTTTATAATACGCAGAGACTACTTCGCCAAGGATATGGTGTGTTTGTATATCAATTTAATTTAAGTATTATCTATTCTGGTATTGACATAGGTGCTGTGGTTGGATCGTTCGAATCAATAGTGTCTACTACTGTATATGTATATGTGTACTATTGAGTATATATGATATGTTTTGATTTCAATTTTACTTTAAAAAAAACGTATATATACATTGGGATGCAAATAAAATATGCAGTGAACATTTCAAAGTATCTCTTGAGGGTACGGCTATTAAAGCATCTAGTGGCGCAAGTAGGCCAGCGCGATTACGACACTTCGTTTCGGTTCAAATGATAAAGTATTAATCATTCGTGATAATTATTATCTCGTACTCGTAAATAAATGTGTCACGGTTCATGAATTACAAGTAATTAATTTATGACCTGACTGTCGCTGAAATATTCACAGTTGTTACAAAAAATGTTCCAGCTTCATCTGCACTCAGATTTATGACTTGGTGCATTCATTTTACGTGTGATAGTGTATATATAAAGATGATATGTATTTATTACAATTATACGTTTAAAATAATGATAAGATTATTAAATAGTCATTGTAGGAGACTATACAACTTAAATTTGTAAGTATAAGCTTGATTTTAAATTCAATCAATCAGTGATTTCAGTCAATTGTAAATTGTCCCATGATCTTGTTATATTTAAAAAATCCGTGCCCGCAGGGGGACACGCGTGGGTAGACCTCGTGTGTAACTCGTTTAAAATAAACTACCTAAGAATAATACATGATGCCGTTGTTTACATCAAAAATTTTCAAGCAAAAAGCGGTTTTAATTTTTAAAGTTTGAAAGCGATCTGAGCGAAACTGCGGCCGCTATCGTGCTGACAATAGTCGAATCTGGACGCACGCACGCATTTATATATATATATATATATATATATATATATATATATATAAACTTTTTGACCAATGGTCATTTCGGACTCGGGCGGTCATAAGAAGACCTCCTGTGAACATTGTTACTTTCTTAGGATTCTCTTTTTGATAATTAGAGAGAGACGAAGCTTCTTAGCATTCCATGGATTCACCGTGCGGGTGCCGGGCCCATCGCGTTGCAAGAAGAGGAGCGCAAACAATGCCTGGGACTTGCGACCCAGATGTAGGTTTAAGGGGCCCCTTTACTATGCGCATACACGCTCACCTTCACTGTTTACGCTCCTCTCCCTACCTAACCAAATATCGTAAGAACCTACTAAAGCCGCCTTTGAAATACGTTCCAGAAATGAACTGATGATCGTTCTAGAAAGGCCGAGATCCTTAAATAAGTTGTAGAGAGATTTTGCTGTTATACCTCTCGCTCCTACTTCTACAGCGTACAAATTAACTATAAATTTATTCCTGATCAGTTCGTTACACAGTTCGTAATACTTGTTAAGCTTAAATGTATGATCTTTGGGTATGTTTGTTTCCCAGGGTACAGTAAGCTCCACAAGTATAACGCGCCTTAGTTGTTTTGAATACAGGAATAAGTCCGGCCTAGATGACGAAACACAAACATCCCCGGGGATTTTGTATTTCGTATAAAATTGATTGAGACGGATTGAGATACTGAGGTAGAGGTCGAGTTGGAAGTAAATTGTTACTCTGACTTACTCTGCGGACGTTAAAGTGGAAATAATATGTGACAGTTAAATATATGAAAGTATAAATCTTAGTGAGAGTATAGTGCCAGGAAGTATTATATAAAGTGTGATTAGTTTGAGGTTCTGTCGCCAGATAAGTAATAATAGCTAAGCTAATTAACATTGCAAGTTGTCATTTTATGTAACAATAATTGTTAAATTAACACATTTTATATATATAATGTCTTATAGCTATATATAAAATTGTGGTCATCTTTTATAATTTCGTAGAATATGGATTTGCTATGAAATGAACGTCAGATGATGTCATAAAATATCAGTGACGAGCAAAAATAATCCAAACGTAACATTTACTTATTACATGCTAATAATCTCCAAATATAAATTCAAATATCAATTTAACTATCTCACGCAAATAGCATAATTAATAAGCAGCAAATCAAATGGAAAGTTGTTAATTATCTTACTACACAGTATGTACCAATATGTGTACCAATGGTTTATTGGTTGGCAACCAATTAGTTTTATCAACTCAAATGAGAAATTTTATTTCCAATACATAATAATAAACTTAAACATTTTATAAAATTATTAAATATTTGTAAATTATGGACTTTAAACATTGTGTATTAACAAATATACATTTGCTTGACTTCGAACATTTAATGAAATTAATTCACCAAAATATACCAATATTTACTTCTGGTTAAAAATAGATTTATCTGTTAAGAAAAAAAAAAATGTACTAGTATTTTTCTTGTTTGTTTTGTTAAGAACGAATATTGCAACCATGTTCTCAAAATAACCTGGTCGTTTCCTGTCTTTTAATTTTTACATATTTTGCTGTAATACGACTAAGATGTGGAATTTAAACCAAGGACCATTCATTTTCTTATCATTTATCTTATATGATATTTCTTATTTTTTAAAAGATTCATCTAATTATATATGTTTTGATTTTTAGAATTTAAATATTTCTATTAAGTTGATACTCTAACTTAACTAACATTAACTTAATTCACCCTCTGTTCACGATTACCACTATTACTTCTCCTAGCTCAAATATCGTTTTGTATGGATAAAAATGACCTCATTTTTATGCGCAAATCGAATAAGTCGGAATATGTATATGTTAAGAATCCTGAGCTCTTAAGAGTCTCAAAAAAAATAAAAAAAAATAAATAAAAAATAAAAATAAAAGTAAAAAATAATAAATAAATAAATTAAATAACTTTATATTTGTTGCACAATGCTTGTTTTTTTTTTTTCATTACTAGTATAAAATTCACTGTTTTAAATTGTTATTACCGAAATATTAGGGGAATTAATAGAGATATACAAGATGTGCGTAACCAGGTTTTGAACAACAACTTTGACCTGATACTTCTAACGGAGACTTAGTTGAGTGGTAGTGTCTTTGACGCTGAAATTTTTAATAGCAGATATATAATCTATCGCCGGAATCGAAAAACTAGTATTAGGTCATCCCACAAAAAATCTGGTGGTGGAGTACTCGTAGCGGTTTCCAATAAATACTTCTCCAGCAGTCGCTTTGACATGGAAGGCGAATGCGAGGATTTATGGTTATCGATACAGATGGGGGTAGGCAGATATAAACAGACTTATTGACTTGACTTGAGAGGTTTGCACTGTGTATCTACTGCCTCCCGTAAACATTCCACTCCTGGAGGCATATGTTGGCAAACAGTACTATACCCTCATTTCGAAATAATGATTCCTTTTTGGTGGTTGGTGATTTCAATTTACCTGGTATATTCTGGTCGGATTCTGGTAGTTGTATTGGTGGCAATAAAAGCGCTTTAAATAGCATATTCATTTTTTTCTTAAATTTCAACTCCCTGTTGCAATTTAATTGTGTGAATAGTAAAAATAAACTTCTTGACTTGTTACTCTATGACAAAAATGATAGCGGCATCAAAGTCAGGAAATGCTTGTCTCCTATTCGTGAGGTCGAGTCTTTGCACCCAGTTTCAAATATTGATATGAGTATCAAAACTCCTCACAGGTCGTCCACCTCTCGAAACACACCAACAAACGAATACAATTTCTTCAAAGCGGATTATGAATAGGTAATATCGTCTCTATATAGTGTGAGTTCACACTAAAAGAATCTTGAAATTCGTTCAACCAGTTGGTTGAACGAATTTCAAGATTCTTTTAGCGATGTCAATAAAATGCTTGATATTTTTTCTGAAAAACTCTCAAATATTAGTAAACTTCATATCCCAAACAAAAATTAAAATTGTTGTATCCGGCCTGTTTTTCTTGTAACTTAATTCATACATTAAAAAATGAAAAACAAGTATGGTATTAAAGTAAAAAAGTATAACCATCCTCTCGATTTAGTTTAATTTATGTATCTTAGAATAGACTGTGAAAAATTTATTAAACAATGATATGATAATTACATAGAATATGTCGAGAACGCTATATCTAAAAACCCTCAATATATTTGGATCCACATAAAAATACACGCAATAGAAACAGTTAATTTCCGACGAAGATGGTACTGGGTGATTTGATGGCTGAGAACAAGAATGACATTTCAAACCTGTTTGCCACCCATTTTTATTCTGTCTCCAAAGATAACAATATTATTATTCACGAAAATCATGAACCTAAGACGTACATTCGCAGGAAGATGTTGAAACGAAGTTAAAAAGACTCAACACTAGTAAAGGGTCAGGACCCGATAACATTCCTCCAGTTTTCCTCGTTCATTGTGCAGTACTATCATTTCCGTTGTACGTCATCTACAATGAGTCCTTAAAAACAGGCATCTTTCCCGAAAAATATATAATATGTATAGAATGAAGTGTAATCAAACGACTAGCTGACAATAACTAATGACACGTTATTATTTATTGTTAGCTAGTAAAGATTTACCTTTTCATTGCGCTTCTATCGTCTCGTTTTGAATGAAGCAATCCATAATGTTCATCTGTTATTAATTAATTAGGTTAATATAAAATTATAAACATAGATTAGTCTATCTATAATAAGTAATCTTAAGGGTGGGTTACAAATGGTCCTGCCGTAGTTTTCTAATCAACGTCTCATTTTATTCAAGACAGATATGTTATGTGAAAGTAAATGTTAACACATGTATGGCATAAAAGTTTAAAAAATAAATATTTATTAGAATAACATTTACCATCCCCACATATTCAATTAATTTTCGATTAAAACACCGAATTAATTCGAATCCTTATTAAGTCAGGGCTGCTAACATTCTTATTATTCATATTCATCATAAAATATGTTTATATTATATTAACTTATATTACGATATATTACTAGTATATATAGTATATTTACTAGGTTAAAATAAATTATTAATGTTGTTAACAAAAATCAATAAGGCTGTGCTAAATATAATATTCTTATACAACTAAAACATTATATTTAATTTATTTAATGGTAGTTTCTTCAACTGAAATAATATATTTTTTAGGGATGGAGACTCGTGAACATTTTATGTTCTGTATTATTCTGCTTTAACACTTCTTAAAAGTCATGTTAGTTTCACTGATTTATTTAATTAAAATTAATATAATATTTTGTTAAGAATTCATCAATCAATCATATAATTATTATATTGCTAAATAATAAATCTAGAATGATACACCGATATCGATCGAGTGGTATGATTATGTGTATATATGATACACATAATCATACCACTGGAGGATAAAATATAAGTTTTGTACCAGATATTATTTCAAAAGTTTCAAAAGCTTTACCAACTATAACCCGTGTTGTTAAGTTTAAGTTTGGACTTATTTATAACATAATAACATAAAATTTAAGTTCAAAAATTATCTATCAAAATAACAATAATCTATTAAAGGAATGTATACCTTGTTTATTTATTACACGTATACCAATACTGCAAAACTTATATGATTACTTGGAAATCGCTTATTTAGTGGGATGAACATATTAAAAAATACCTCCGAGGAGACTCAAGGAATGTAAATAAAAGATGGCCCTGTTTGAATTTGATAAAACCTTGTTCGACTAATGATGTATTAAATAGGATTCATATTGTTGAGACGATAACAAGGTAGTAAATATCTCAAAAAATACTTCGAAAATATTCCCAAATATATTTGTTTTTGTTTGTATAAAGTACCTATTGTGATTATTAGACCTTAAATAGATTTTTTTAAGTGTTAGTGACCTTAAATAGATTTTTTTAAGTTTTTTTTATGTGATTATTAGACCTTAAATAGATTTTTTTTAAGATAGATAAAAACAATGGTACTTAAGTAGTAGTACTGAGCTAACCTATTTTTATCATTTATTTGCTGAGTCGCTAATCTAATTCTTTGGGTACCAGTCAGGATTTCTGTCATGAGGGAAATGTCAGAATAATAGAATTAACAAACACAAAGAAACTTTTTCTCTTCAAATTATTAAAGATTTCTTTTGGAAATATATTTATCTGGGTGAGTGGTTTGTCTTATTTTCTATATACTTACATGATAAGGAAGGTTTAGTTTGTCTGTTTTTAATTTATATGATGTGTTATAAAAGGATGCAAGTCTTTATTTATGACTTTGAAACATTTCAGAAGTAAAATAATAATAAATTTTAATATTCAGTTTTGTGAATTTGATAAACAATTGTTTTTAAATAAAGACAAAAATATTTGTCCCATATCGTATTTATCGTGGCTTATATATATATTTAGTTGTATATATATATATATATTATAATTAAAACTTCTTTTTTTTCTACACAGCTCATTAATTCATCAAACTGTCAAACATTCGATATTTGTAACATTCATACTTTAATAATATAACATTCCCAAATACATTCACAATAGAATATATCTTCAATAAAATATATTCTGATCATATTTTTTTAATAGAGTATTCTCTAATGGTGCTGTCACAATGTTCGCGTCAATGATAAGTTTTGATTTATGACCAGTCAGTTGTAATTTCGACCGTAATGTGTCTGCTCAATGGCTGCAGAGATAGAGCTGTGTAAAGATAGCAGAATATATTACGAATAATTATGCGGTACAATATTATGCCTTTGTCCCGTACATCACTAAAGATAAAGTTTAGTTATAGTCACCCGGCTTTGTACCACAGAAAATTCTTCCTTCGTAATGGTAGAACAAAATGCAAATCTTCAAATTTATACCTACCATGAGGCTTACCTGTTAATTTGTCAATCCAGAACAGAAAGATAATACAAATGTACTATATTTAATAGAACTAAACTTTTATCAATAAAGTCCAATCCTATCTACAAAACTTTATTAAACAAAAATAATTTAAAACATCTAATGCTTTATTTATATCACACAACTTTTATACTCCAATTTAGCTGAATATTAAAATTAACGGTCGTCTATGGAGCATTTATGAATGTAACATGTGTTTCAACAGACATGTTATGTTAGAACATTAATACGAAACTACATATTGTATATAATATAAATAAATTATAATATATAAGTTACCAAGTCTGCTAGTGATAAAATCTGTAACAAAAAAAAGTAATATTAAGTATCAAAGTTAGATAAAACTGAACTAATAATAATAAAAAATTGATATCATTATTCTTACTTATTCCTCCATCTATATCAAGTATACGTAAAATACAATCTATATGTTTAAATAAAAGTTAAGTGTCCTTTTGTAATTCCATATTAACAGCTTTTCACTAAATGCATATGAGTTGTACGTTATACACTTAAAACAGTTATTAAATTTTCCTCTTCATATTCATATTCCGCGCGAACCAAGTCGTGGGCACAGCTAGTACGATAATAATAACATACAAAAAGTAACGAGGATGGAGGACGAAGATTCTTTATTTCTTCTGTAAGAATATATATTCTTGATCTCAAACAACATGTTCTCTGATATTACTATTAATGTGTGATTGATCTAACATCTATCTATCACCGACATGACTCTGGTTGTACAACTCACGCTGAATCTCGCATTAGCATAAATCATGAGACAGCGTCAAAAAGATAGGGGCAGATTGACATTTCCGCAAGAACGATCAGATGAAAGGATCTCCTTTTGTTTACACATATTTCCATATATGTTAAATATATTTAAATTTTCGAACTATGAATCTAGAAATCTGTTTATTTATTAATCTTAACTATGCTCAACTTAATTAATCGAATATCCAAAACTTATCGGATTTTATCGTGAGATAAAGTTGAGCTATTATACTTATAATTATATAAATCCATAAAAATAAAGAACTAGAAGAATTTAAAGAACTATATTGTTATTTCATTTTGTTGTTATTAAAGTTGTCACAAAAACAATCAAAAGTTTCGCTTTCGCTAAGCTTTTTAAACACTTAATAACAAAAGGATACTCGCGCCATGTCAAGTGTTGTGAAACAAAAGATTTTGATATGTAAATAAAATATAAGAACTTTGAAGGATTTTGCTGATACAGGACGAATCCTTTTAAATCCTTCTTTGTTCGTGTTTGTTTACTCGTGTCTGGGTCTTGAGTTATGTGAGCTGATACTTGAAGTAATAGTTAAGAATATAAGTTTTTTTTGTTTCTATTGTATCTTCATCGTTATGAATTCATATAAACCTTAAAGTGTAATATTGTTAAGCAATTCAATAAAGTGTTTACCTTGATCAATTAAATCGTTCCAATTTGATATCAATTTCTTCGAAGCTAACCCAGTTGACTACTACACTCCACATACCAAAATATATAATAAATTCCAACGCTCCTTGAACCCTGAGTAATGAAGTACGCGAAGGTTTAGAATTCTATAGCAGTAATTAATAACGCTATTTCATATAAATATTTTATATTTTATAAACTAGCTGTGCCCGCGACTTTGTTCGCGTGAAATTTATTTTTTAAAATAAAAGTAGCCTAAGCTATTCCTTATAACACCAGCTACGCGCCAGTGAAAGTCTGTTAAATCGATACATACATTTCAGAGATTACCCGGACCAAATAGACTGACTGACAGACAGACATATACTTACACATACATTTAGTAAAAAGCTGTTAAATTGGAATTATAGACACTTCAATTTTATTTATATGTATAGAATTAACGTTTCAGAAAACAAAACGTAAAATGTTTAGAAACTCCTTTAATGTTAATTTAAATAAGCAATTATCTTTATTGAATGTATTTTTATTTTATAATTTTTTTCTGAAACCATTTTTTTTTAATATTACTATAAAATTGTCGGAACATTAAATCTGTTTTCAAGGTTTTTGCGTCAACGGTGTTTGTCTTTACTCTTATATTCTCAGTTATATTTTGCACGAAGGTCATTAGTTCAAGAACACGCTCGTCGAGATAAGTAATATCTCGCTAACTTTTCTAATGTACTTTTCTGTGTCATATAATGTTCATACTAATTATAGTAATATTTTCGTCCGTTTATTTATTTCTAAGTTCTTTTGCTACTTTTATGGTGGTATTACGAATTGCTTGGTTAATAATAGACGTTCAATGACAACTATGGAGCTGCTGTCAAAAAAATTGTCTGTCTAAAAACACGCCAAAAGAATTTGAGCTGCCGTCATTCATTCATTCTTAAAGTTTTTCAATGGTCCTATCCTTAGGAACGGTGCAACCAGAGTCAGAGGCAAATGCAACGTATACTTAAAAATAAAAAAACTTGGACCTTGGCACCAAATCAATTTTAAAACTCTAACACAGGAACCAGAGAAATCATTTTATTATTTTTAAACAATGACTAAAGTTTGTCTCAAACAGATAATCAATATCAGACTTCATGATAAACATTTTTGTAACAAAGATAACACATTAAAATTGGAAAACGCCACTAAAAATAATAAAATTAAAATCATTATTTTAACACAATATAATTACGATAACAAAATTACATAGCCCTCGACTATGTAATATAATAAATAGTTCAAAGAATACATAAGGACACAGTAGTCATCTTTATATAGATAAACTAATCTTTAAACAACACATTAAAGGTTCACTAAAGCTCTGGTCTGTTTTATGACTTCATAAATTGGTTTTTAGAAAAGTCATTAAGAGAACCGATTAAAAAAGTTTTTATTTGTCTAAAAAGTTTGTAGTCTATAACTTAAGCTGTTCAAAAACTGTTGTAAAATTACTTTGCTGTTTTAAAAATAAGGTAATAAGGTTTTATAATTTCCATTCTCATCTTAATTAATTTTTGTATTTTGGACAGTATAATACATTATTCTTACACTAACTAACGAACTTAGTGTTAAATGTATATAATGTTTGTAGTAAATAACTATTTCATTAACTTTATCGGTAAAAAATTAGTATCATGATAGTAACAGTTAGTTACGATGCATCTCATTTTATGGACCATGAACATTAAATAATTTTTAAATCCACTAAAATTGTATTGTATATCATATATCAATAAAAACTTTCGATATCAAGTCTTAAAATACATTTAGGGATGAACTTTATTAAGAAAATAATTAAAGTTTTAATTCTTTAACCCTAGTGACAGCGACGTCCTGACTCGCGTTACTATCCCCCTTGTTCTTGATCCTTTTTGTTCCTGGAACTAAGAACTTAAAAGATATTCTAAGATTTTTTTTAACTATCCAATTATATAATATATGAATATGTAATATATTCTTAATCTTCTCCCGCTTAATCTCTCGCTTAATCTCCCGCTTTTAAAAAGAGATCTTATACAATCTCTTCAAAATATAATTATACAGTTGTGGTGGACAAGTTATCAGTTTCTGTTGAGATTTTTGTAAACTTATTTTGTATATATAATTTAAAATAATAAAACTGCATTTCTTTAAAAACTAATAGTGTATTAAAACAATGAAAAAGTAAAAAATAAGCACGTTTTTACATTTCCTTTAAGTGAAATAACTTTAACCTTGAAAAATATAAGCTTCATACTTTCTTAACGAGAATAAATACAGAATATTAACGTAAATATTTGTGTGACAAACAAAAAATTTTAATTATAATATATTTTTCACGAAAACAAATAAATTTATACATCATACGTACTTCCGGTCATTAATTTCAATTACCTTTAAAATTTATTTATTTATTTATTTATTTATTTACCTTCACGCCATATCACTTGCGGGGTGGCCAGATACGACGGACCGCCAAACGCTACGGTACCTGCATACCCCTTTCGCCTCGACCATAGACATTAACTTCTTCATACATGCCCTCCGGGGGATCCTCATGCTTTTTACGTGACCTTCCTCCAGTATCATAGCGACTGTGTTTTCGAAGGTCACTCGAGGCCTCCCCTTGTCTCTTTACCGCTCACTTTTCCTTTATAAATCTTTTTTACCATTCTTTCATCACTCATTCGTTCGACGTGCCCAAATCACCTGAGCATGTTCTTCTTCATTCTCACTGTGACTAGTACTTGCCATTCTGTAGATCTTTTCTTTACGGATTCGGTCAGCTAGACTGACTCCGCATATTCTGCAAAGAGATCGAATCACCACAGCATTCATCTTTTTTACATTCTTCTTCTGCGTTAACCACGTTTGGCTGCCGTATAACAGCGTCGGTAGCAAAACCGCATTGTGTACAGCCAAACGTGTAACTATGCTGACGTTTCGCCGTCTCAACAATGCAGCCAAAGCACCGTTGACTCTGTTGCCGGCAGCAATACGCCTTTCCACATCCATTTCGTATCTTCCATCTCTGCTAAACATACTTCCCAAATACTCCACTTTATACACTTGTTCTATTATCTTGCTATTCACGTTGATCTTACATTCTGTTCTTTCTTCATTTCTTTCAAATATCAGAACCTTCGTCTTACCTACATTCAGGTTTAGACCATTATTTTTACACCCATCTTTCACCCATCTTTCAGAGCCCAAACTAATCAAACTTGGACAATTCTTCTATTAACCTTTAGCACGATTTCTACTGATAGTTCTAAGCTCTCATAAGCTCACATAAGTAAGCTCTCATAAAAAAGCACTGAGTAAGATTACATTAAGTATTAAAGTACTAACGGTATCAGGAGTGTAAAAAAAAAGATAGTCAAATTAAAGTGTTCGAAAAGAAAAATGTAATAAAATGAGGGAGATATTATTATTCACTTAGTCGCTTATAAATAAATAAAAATGTCCTAAGCTACCGTTGGCCATTACATTCGTATTAATTAAATTGTAATAATAATAGTGATAAAAATAATTATAATAAGATAATATTAGTTAAAAGTATTATTAGTAAAAAATACTGAAGAAGTTTTTTTTCCCGGTTCTCCACGGACTTGTCTCTCAGAACTGTACAACTAAAGTCTGACGTTAGAGATTTTTATTTTAAACTAAAAAAAGCTAAAAACTTTGAATTATTAAATTTTGACTTTACCACATAGCTATATGTGAAGAACACCACACCATTATTTAAACCAAATAACCTATTAGGTAACTTGTCTGTACTGATAAAATACAAAAACCAACAAATTAGATAATTCTCAAATAATATTCTGAATTACCTGTAGCCAAATAATAACTGAACTCAAACTAAAACATTTCTCTACCTTAATACAATATTCTGTGTATATTACACCCTTATTTTGAGAAGTTATTCAAAGGGCTGATGTTAACTTTAATTATAGTTTGGGTCAAACATACGTAATCATAAGTCACTGAAGTGGTTTCATTTTATGCAAAAGTATAAATAAAATAATATAATTTTTATACAAAAATATTTTTTTACAAACTATGTCACGAGTTCACATTTGAAGTCTTTTTTTAATTATAAGAAACGTATGCATTCGTTATTTTTTATTCCGTTTATAAGTAATATAATAACATTACATCATATGAGGACTTTTTAAAATGGTTGTGATTATATGTATATGTATTAATATAGCTCACTAATAACTCACTAACCGCCTTTTCAAAACCTGCTCATTGCGGATTGAAGCGGATGTCCACGGAATCCAGCTTTATATCATTTGTAGAAAATGTCCTTATGTACTTCAAAACATCTCTTATATTTGATGATAAGTTAACTTATTCACAAAATATATCAACGAATATAAAAAACAGAAAAAAAATAGGATAGTTTCAGTTGCCAAATTGTAACAGAACCAATAAAGGGTTATTGATCGATCAAGTAAATATAAATAATAGCTATTTATATGAGATGTATTGGAACATAAATATCGTCTTAATGTTTGTGGCCTGTGTTATATTTAAGTGTTAATATTTTATTGGTTGTCTTTATATCTCATAGCTAATAGCCACGTCTATAAATGTTTTGCTATGTTCATCTTATTTACCAAAAATTAATCGACAATTAACAAATATTTTTTCTATGAATTATTCTTTCCATAATTTTTTAAAATTTTCCTACTAATATTATCTTCGTATTGTGTGATAAAGATTGTATAAACCGTTTATTAATTATGATATGCCAAATTATTAAAAACCCAACATTATATTTTAAGATTGAATATTGTTTGCAATATTTTCGTAGTTCTTATCTGAATTATTATAAACTATCTTTTGTTCTTAAAAAAATCCCTAAAGTATGTCAATTGCTTTCTATATTCCTATCACGAAAGTGATCTTCTTAATTAATCAGTGAATTCCCCAACTCTTTTTCCAAGACATTACTTAAATTAATTACTTCAAGAGAATAATATGCTTATACTCTCCATGTGAGATAAATTATTAGTCTAAACAAACGTAGAAAAGTAAAATTGATATTTTTTTTACATTTCTTATAAATTAGTAAGCAAACTAACCTCTGTTTGTGATGAACTTAGCTTCCTTTATAATATGGCCGCAAAACTTTATATAAAAAAAAACTCAACCCAAGGAAGTAAATTAAACTCAGGAACATTTTTCGCTGACACCAAAGCAAAGAGTTTTATCTCCAGCAATTTTGACGTCGTTTTCTGTTTAATGTTTTCACTTTAGAATTAATTAAGAGTACTAGAAATTACTTTGTCAATTATCACAATATAGACACTTTATTAATGATTACACCTCTTATCTAGTTGTGTGTGTATTTGTTATTTGTGTGTGTTTGCGTTTGTGTGTGTATTTATTTAGCGTTTTTGGCAACTAATCAAAAGTTCATTTTCAGCATCGTAATATATATATATTGTGACCCAATTGTTTTTGTCTACTATGGCGGTTGACTAGTAGAGGTGATTTAGTATTTAGTTCGTTATATAATCAATTATTTAACGTAATGAAGATTTGATATTAAAATATATTATTCATTTATATAATATACTTATAAGATAAACAAATTATATCATCGTGCACATCTTTACCTTAAATATTAAATCTCCAAAGAAAACAAAAAATAAATAATTACACTACTCCAATATCCGATCTTCTTGTTGTGTTGTTGTTTGTGAAACAGTGATCCCAATACAAAAAAACCGGCTGAGTTTGTTGTGTGGTTCTTCTCAGACCAGGGCGCGTTTGGATCTCTTGTAGCCTTATTTTAAATTGGAAAGTGACTTTACAGAAGGGCTTATTTAGATACGTACAATATCAAAATAGGCCCTCCTGTCACGTCCATTTGACGTACATAAGTGATCAGTGTTATGGATTCAAAGTGGAAAATATATAATTAAATAAATAAATAAAAACGATAAATTCATAACTTCAAGCTAAGATTAACTAAATCAATCTTATTGGTCTCCTCATACTTCTATTGTTCAAATAAAATATAATAAAAAATTGTTTTCATTAAAATTACGATCACTTGTTAATACTAAGCGAACTCCCATTTACATTCACTATACATAAATATTGGAACATTTCGACAGAACACAATCTAGACCCAAAATGAACAAAGCTACTATGGCATGATGAACTCATAAACGTATAAACTAATATTTTTTCGTAAATATAAATATCTTATATATAAAAATACAAGCGTTTTTATTGCATTTCTTTATTGTGGGAATCAAACTCACCACCATCGAATAATCGAAATCTGAAAAAAATATTTACAAAAAATTCCAAAAGTACCTAAAGTTACCAAAAATTCCATACCGTCAATATTTCACTGGAGATAAGATACTGATACAGTACAAGAACATAAATATAAAGATATCCCTCTGAAAGGCCCGTTGTACGTCTTACAAAACACATCTTATTAAAGTGGGACGACCCTGTGTGGAATTGCTACATTCATAACATGGTCGCAATCAACAAAACGAAAAAACAAGCCACAAATTACGCAATGTATTCTGTTCCGCCGACAATCAGCGTGATGAAGAAGAATTATACATTTTATTATATATTATATGACAAGAGTAAAGTATCATTGACTAATAATATCAGTAATTACCACGAATGGTTTATTTCATTTATTAGTTTACTATACCTTTATATTTCTAAGAAGAATATCATCATAGCTCAGTTGATGGGATGCCCGGGTCCTATATGTATGATATTTTATATTTATTTAATATTAGATAAGCATAGTACGGTTATCATATTTGAATATGAAAGCAAGTAATATGTAAATTATAAAAGTGTCTTAATTTCTAATATTTCATGTTGTTGTACTTCTATCAATTAGTTAAATACATAATTCTATAAAGTAATAAAAAGTAACATTTTATATACCAGCATCTTAGATTCAATACAGCATCTTAGATTTAATACAGCATCTTAGATTCCGACACAACGCTAATGAACTATGTGCAGTTCAAATAATCTTGATTATTAAATACCTCACGTTCGTTAAATATACAGCAATTAACGATATTTGATAATTGATAATTGATATTTGTAATAATAATGTAAAAAATCTAAAAGTTTAAGATGAATATACTTTTATAAAGAGATATTTGTATCCAGAGCGTAGATGGAAGGAAATTGAATTAATTATTAGGAAGTTCCAGGATTCCGACATCTTCACTAAAGTATCAACATTTTAGTGTTAACCTAATTAATTGTGCTAATACGTTCCTAAATGGTAATTTACTAATTAATTACAATCTATCTTACAAAAGAAAAAAAATGTATTATATGCATAAAGGCACAAAGAAGTCGCATATTAATATAATATGAAATGTTAATACATTTCATTAATATAATTATTAATATGCGATTTCTTTTTGCCCCTGAGAGTCCATGGAGAAAGGGAGGGACTTATTTCCAAGACTAGTATCGTAGTATATATAATACCATGGAAACTCTTTTACTTAAATTGAAAATAGTTTAAAATCAGCTCGCAGTAGTTCGTATCTTTTAGCTCACGACGTAGGTCACATTTGAGAAATATAGAATACTCCGTGAATAATGGTTGCATGCAGCTTTACTAGCGAAACTGTTTTGCTTAGCTTGGAACGATGACTTTTATTAAAAATAACGCGAGCATTCGTATAAATTTAACAGATAAATATATTATTTATAATTTCATTTAAAATTTTGTAAATAGAAATAATATGTTAATAGAATGTTGATAATAAACTTTTAATTTAAATAGCCGTTTCCAAAAGCTACTTAACTCTCAAATATATATATATATATACATATATATACGTAATAAGAGTCGAATATATAAATATTTATCCAGACAAGGATTGAAACTGGATGTCTGTCAAAGTCAGTGACTAAATACAAATAAAATATACTACTTTATGGCCGTAGATGAAAAGTACATGCAGTAAATATATTTAAGTCTTCAACAAATCAGCATTCATATATAAATATATGACATTGGGTTAACGACAACTAACGCGCAAGTCAAGGTTCAAGGTTACTTGCGCATTAAAAGTGAACAGACAACTTATCGTCACGGTTATTTTTTATATATACTTTAATAAACTAATTAAAGATGAAGACGGAAAGGAATTGTGGTTTATGTCGAGAGTATTGGATACTCTTCGTGGCCTGACTTTGTAATATGTATGAAATTGCATATATTAAAATGATCGGTAAATTGTATTTTGGAAATAAGATAGTTATATTATAAAAGAATATATTTTTTTATGTTATACGATGTAATATAAGAAATGCGTCCAAAATATTACAGAATCGAAAACACTTTGACATGTCACTCAACTGTCGCTTAGAAAATCTTGAAAAGCCGGTAAGCCGCTACGTGAAATGATCTACAGCATTTCGTACTTTCAAATAAAGTTTAACTTTTACCTAAGAAATGACTTTACGAAATATTTAAAGTTATATGTTCTTATGATTTTATAAAAACATAAGACATGTATTTTTTTATTTACAGATAACTTCAATTAAATTAGAAGGATGTGAAAATTTGTGACAATTTGAATATGATGTTATAGTCATGTTTTTAGCCTTTTGTTACATTTTTTTTGTATTGGCAATTATTACACATGTACATATATATATATATATATATATATATATATATATATATATATATATATATATATACCATATACCATATTTTCAAGTAAATGAATATTAAAGAATATTACCAAGTGAAAAATAAATGAAACTAAAGTACATAAGGTGTAAGTACGGATTAAATATATTTTATTCATACAAGTACAAGATATTTTTCATACTTAAAACTTTTATAACAATTCAACGTTCCCTGTTCCGAAGAATAATTTAAAAGAAACTGAGTTAAGGCGGAAGAGAATTTCAGATGATAATATCAAATATGTATTAATTTTTAATTTGTCAGGTATGTAACTTAGCTTCTAATAAAACAATAAAACCTTCAGATATTTTCAAATCATAGTACATTATGCTTCTGCAGCTATAAAATGGTATGCTAAAATTCAAACAATACTTTTATTTAAAGAGAATTCATTTTTAATAAATCCAGTTCAGATACGAGCATTGGTCCTTTGAAAGCTTATGTAAATGCAGACTAGTACGATAAGTGTGTGACAGGTTCAAACCAATTTAAAGCCCGCAGATATAAGTACAAAGCCCCTTAATAACTTAGGCGCAAAAGAAACTGATTTTGTCATGATTCTTGTATTATTACATGATTAAACTAATGATTTATTGAATATTCACTATGGTGTGTACATTGTAAATGTACGAGTATTATGTACAAGTACGACTATGTTATTACGTGGTTATCGTATAATGTGTTATGGCAATGAATATTACAATGTTTGTTTGGTTCTATATAAATGGAGATTGATTGTTACTTATTAGTAGAGAACGGTTAGAATTTTTTTGCAGTTTGTTAATTGCCTGAACAAGCTTAATCTAAAAGTGATATAAAAGCGGAAAATTGGGAAAAATTGGCTAAATTTTTACTGTTTTTATATATTTTTGTACTCCAGAACCATTAATTTTTCTCTATGATCTCAGTTTAAAATTAATGAATAGATAATAGGATGAATGTTTGTGGTGGGTCTGGGGTTCGATCAATCTTTAATTTTTGTAATAAGTAGATTCTCAACCGTTAGTATTCCAAGCAGACAGAACCGCTGGCAAGAGCTAGTTTATTTTAATACAAATATAACATGTTTGTTAAAGTATGAAACAATAAATGTTAAAAAAATAAGATTTATATTATACATTTATTAATACCTTTCATTACAAAATAAAAATAATAAAAAAGTAATTTATTAATACTAGCGAAATATTTTGGTATTAAAAGGTATTGTGATTAAAAGTTTTCGAAGTATAGTTTGCTAGTGTCAGAAACTTGCGACTACTGTTTCTTACTTTATATTACTATAATTGCATTGAATATTAAATATCAAAAATATAATAACTGAACATTACTTACGATTAGGTCTTTGGTAAAGACATGACTCATTTATTGTTTGAGGGCATCCTATTATTTTTTATTATCTCAATATTTCAACGTCTTTCAAAAGTCCTTCCTAACAGATTAATAATTGCCATAATTATCCATTTCAAACCAACGAAGGACGGCCATTAGATGGAGCGATCAGGAGTCCAGCCATTAGGAGTCCTTAATTAACCCTTAACGCTTCAGTTTCAATTGCTAATGACTTAGCATGTACGAGTACGTCATCGTTTATGACCAATGACATAAAATATAATGTATTGCATTCAAATATAAAGTATCAATTATGGTCCAGAAATTATATTACTACAACAAATATCACGATTACTTGTAATTTAATAAAAAATGTACTAAATTTAGACTGTTTCCTTTTCCTGTCGTGTTCATACAAGTTTAAGAGATTTGTGTATTGAGTGTTTGCATGTACTACACCAGTTCTCCTTAATTGACAAGAGGACCACGACCAGCTGTGCAAGACAACTGTGAACTATAACGCTATTTTAAAACGGAGCGATTAATAAGAATGAATAAATTTTAACTTACAGAATATTGTGCTAACCGGAAACTTTGGCAATTATTATCTTTCATTCAAACGCAATTTTCAATCTAAATTTCAATATTAAAAATACGGAGTAGTTAGAATAATGAAATTTTTTGTCATTTTTGTGTCAATTAGATGTGTAATAATACTAGGATCCGCCAACCGTGCGCGGCGGGTGTTGAGCTGAGCCCCTCTCCTTTCTTCTTTTCTTGATAACTTTTGAATGACAAAAATTTTTTCAATCTGTTGTCGCTATAACATCCGCGTTCGGCTCAAACATACATGACAAACAAAAGTTTTTAGCTAATTATCTCGTCGCATTGTAGAGACAACTAAACACAAAAAAAGGTCTCCCAAACGGTTTAGAACTTCGCTTAGGCTCAGCTCAATTACCTAAATTTATTTTTTCGAGCCTATGCCATATCCATTGTACATGCTATGTGTAAATTGTAAATATTACATGCTTATATGAACATTATTTCATAATATAATAACTATGAATAACTCTCTAATCTAATATATATAAAATAGAAAGTTGTGGGTAATAAACTTACATAATAAAAATGTAGTCACACTTAATTTAACTCCTAACTTACTTTTCAATTAAATTTACAAAAGTATTTCTGAGAACGCATTAAGACAATACGAAGAAACATAGACTTAAAGAAATTATAATCAATGACCATTCACAATGGAGATTGTTATTCAAAGCAAATCCTGTTTTCAATATCATATTTTAAGAAGGAGAGCAGCATCGATAATACCTGCAGTAGAACGTAAGCAAAGTTAAATCCCAGTTGGGTGACATGTCGGGTAATATAATATTGAATACCTATTAAGTATTGAAATAACGTCCACATTAGGTTATAATTTGATACGAAAGATGGTTTAAAGCTTGTTTGTCTTATTTTGAATTATTAATGATTTTTTTTAAAAAATGTGGATCAGCATAACTTGAAGCTACAACCTTTAAGAAACCCTCCTTTTTGTAAGTTGATTCTGCTCTGCTAGTATTATTATTTTATTATTTTACTAATATCTCAGTTCCAAATCAAAAATAACACCAGTTTAATTTAGTTCGACTGAAAATCGGTAAGTATTTAAAGAAAGAATATACAAAAAACAAATAAATTCATTTGTCTACAGCTTTTACGGCAGACAGCCAATCCGGCAACCAAAAACCTCCAGGAAGGCAGTTATGTTGACTGCTTTTCTTCCTTTTATATTTATTACTCAAGATATAAGTCAATAATGGCCGTTTTAAATGACACTTAGAGCATTAGCAACATTAGTCTTCTTGTATATGACGTACATATTGTTATGTTATGAAATACATTAAATATGCTTTGATTGTAAACGTTAAAACTAACTAAGATCGCAGATATAAAAGTTACAATTACTTTCTAATAAGAATAATTACTAGAAATAAAAATATTGCTTCATGTCATAATGAAATAGAACCAAATATGAGATAAGGTTACGACAATAGAAGATTAAGCGCACCAATGTGTACATTTCTCGTAATTTAGACTGCCAATCAGCGAGGGAAACCACAGTCTACCCTCGCTGATATTAATTTTCTTTTTAAAAATATGTCTCTGATTTCAATTGATTGCATGTGTTACGAATTAAAAAATAGTAATCATTTAATTAATTCACAAATAATCCTCAAATATGATGTAATAATTTTTATAATTTTATCTATTTTTTTCTAAGTTGCTTTACTACTTCTGAGAAGCAATGATGACAATAAGTTACGACATGGTGGGCTGTAAAGTTTCGTCATATTTTATATTTTTCTTTCTTTCTTTTTTTTTTATATAATTGTCATCCACGATACCGTTACCAATTAATATCTTATTTATTACTTTATTCACTTTTTATTTTCTTTATAAAACTGACCGCAGTCCATTAGATTACTTTTATAATTTAATTAATAAATAATATATTTTCAGATAAAATAAAACAACAAATATTTTTCTTAAAATTTGACAATAATTACTATCATGTATTACTAAATGTTGTTAGTAATCTAATAAATAAAATCCATTAAAATATAACGATAATTAAATAATTAAATATTCGTTTTCAGTATACATACGATTCAATGTTAAAAACAATAAAATAATAAGACATACATAGAAGGGTTTGGTCTTTGGGAGTAAATAGAGATTTAAAAAATAGTTTTTGGGTAAGGAATTTTACCCATCAAGACGTCTAAACGCCATTTATTTGCGGCTATGTAGTATTTTAACCTGAATATTTTAAAGAACAGTTAGTAAAACAAACACATCTTGAAAAAATACATTAAAATATACAAAATTAAGAGTAAGATAATCAAATATTTAGCAAAGAAGTAAAAATATAAATAAATTCATTCAGAAATTAATTTTAAATAAAGGATTTTTATAACAAATGCTAATTATTTCGTATTATATTATTATATTCTATCGTAATCAGTCATTCAGTTTGAATAAACTCAATACTCATATTATATACTCACTTAGGTAAATCTCTTAATGCGATAATTAGCTGTAGAACTAGACGATTGTGATTCGGGTTGTAATTGAACCAATTAAGTGGATATAGACCAGTGTTGTCTAACGTATGAGGATTAAGCGATAGCAGAGACACGAATCCAGGAACTGCTTCATAAATTGCTGGAAGAAAACAGGGATATATCTGAGAAACTATTGGTAAAAGAATGACATTTAGGCGTTTTCATATAATTACCCGAATATCGCGGAGCTTCTCTCAAAATGTATGTATTATCACTGTGTAAAGCAGCCGTAATTTTATATTTTTATTAATTAATTAATTAAATTAATTAATTAATTCTGAATTCTGATATCCTTGCAAGAAAAAAATCTCTTTTTGTTAGGTCTACACCAATCCACAATTGTTGGCGGACAAGTGCCATTATAAACTGTATCTTCTAAGGTATTTGATGGTACTTCACCTAAATTTATTTGATTCAGTAATTTATTTGCTTCTCTAAAAGCATTTATACCGCTGATATTCTAGAAATAAAAAATAAAAAATGTTAACTCTATTTACATTAAAGAAATACACGTGAATATTTGAGAATAATACCCCAGGAGAGTACCGGCTTTGATGAAGCCCCCCGGCTTCACCCCTCCCCGAGCAAAATCGGGGAAATGATTCTCGGATTTTGCTCGGGCTGCCCGTCGTATTTGGGGCGGGCAAAGTATCGCCTTTTGTGTTTTATGAGGGCAAACGACGAGTCAACACAGCAGCACCCCGACCCACTCTAAATGTGGACTTTTGCAACATCCGGGGACTTCATTCCAACTTGAACGCCGTCCACTATCATCTAGAGATGGCGCAGCCGGCCTTGTTGTTTCTGACGGAGACGCAGATATCTCAACCTAGCGATACAGCGTACCTGTCATACCCCGGGTATAAACTAGAACACCATTTTATTGGTATAAAATGGTGTTCTAGTTTATACCCTTGTGGTCACGCCGGGGTGTCTGTGTTCGTATATCGTTCGGATATCTGCTACCGTCGCCTTCAGGTTTTTGAAGGTCGGGACCTGTCTGTACTCTGGCTGCGCGTGGACATGGACGACCATGTCAGAGTCTACGCGTGCCTCTACAGGTCCCATAGTGGTAATGCAGAAACGGATCAACTCTTGGGCCATGTTCAGGCGAAGATTGACGATCTGCTTTCACAGACTCCCTCCGCTGAAGTCGTAGTCCTCGGGGACTTCAAAGCGCACCATGCCGATTGGTTAGGGTCACGTGCCACCGACTACGCGGGGAGATCTGTGTTTGACTTTGCTCTGGCAAATGGTCTGTCCCAACTGGTCAAGACGCACACTCGTCTACCGGACGTGGACAGCCATATGCCCTCTTTGTTGGATCTTCTGCTGACTACACATCCCGGAAAGTACCAAGTCACTGTCGAGGCTCCCTTAGGATCCTACTCATTGTTGATCATTGCTTGGTACGGAGTGTAGTACCCATTAAACGCCCAGCTCGCACAAGACCTGCGACTAGACGCGTTTGGCACTACAAGTCAGCAGATTGGGATGGAAAGCGATCCTTTTTTGCATCCTACCCATGGGGGCCGATATGTTTCCCTTCCAATGATCCTAGTGACTGCGCTGCGGCTGTAGCTGATGTGATCCTTCAGGGCATGGAACTATTTGTACCAAGCTCTGTGGTACCACTTGGCAAATCGCGGCGTTGGTTTGATGCGTCTGTCAGGGCTGCAGCAGCTGGCAAACTCAGGCTTATCAAGCTTGTGCTAATGCGTTAGTCACTAAGGATTTGAACTCTAGAGTTCAAAATTGGGGATCAGCTGGCAAAGTACCCACCTGGCACGTGCAAGTTCTGGGCGCTTTCCAAAGCCAGTCTGAGAAACTTTTGTCAGCCATCCCTACCGCCATTGCACACTGGGAACGACTCTTTGGCCCACACGGCAAAAAAGAAAGCCGATCTCTTGGGCACTCTTTTTGCCACAAACTCGACTTTGGACGACCAGGGGAAGGCACCGCCTATCATCCCGCGGTGTCAGAGCTTAATGCCGGAAATAGTTTTTCGGAAAAAACTCATCCGAAAAGCCCTCCTTTCCTTGGAAGTCGAGTGGGCCAGATGGTATCTCTCCAGTTGTGCTACGAACATGTGCCCCTGATCCATCCGATCCCTAAAAAAAGGTGATAGCTCGGTCCTAGCTAACTACAGACCTATCGCCATTACCTCTCTTCTTTCTAAAGTAATGGAGAGCATCATCAATAAGCAGCTCCTAACCTACCTCGAGGATCACCAGTTGGTCAATGACCGGCAATATGGCTTTCGCCATGGTCGATCGGCTGGTGATCTTCTGTTATATCTTACACACCGTTGGGCAGCTGTTATTGAAAGCAAGGGAGAGGGTCTGGCAGTTAGTCTGGATATGGCGAAAGCCTTCGATCGTGTATGGCACAAGGGGCTTTTTTCGAAGCTACCTTCCTATGGGCTTCCCGAGAGTTTATGCAAGTGGATCACCAGTTTTCTCAGTGGGCGGAGCATAAAGGTCGTTCTGGACGGTTTTTGCTCGGACCCCAAGCCCGTAAACGCTGGTGTACCCCAAGGCTGCGTGCTGTCCCCAACTCTGTTCCTCCTGCACATCAATGATATGTTGGATATCTCCAACATACATTGTTATGCGGATGACAGCACTGGGGATGCGGTATATTCGGGCCGTGCAGGTCTCTCTCGGGAAAACGTCGACGAGTGCCGAAAGAAACTTGTGTCTTCTATAGAGACTTCATTGGGTATGGTCTCTGAGTGGGGTGAACTGAACCACGTTTTGTTCAATCACCAAAATAGCAGAGAGCACTCCCCTCGTTGCCTCGCCAAGTATCAGAATATTGGGTTGCGACATTTCGAGCGATTGTCAGTTTCGTGGTCATCTGAAGAGCAAGGCCAAGTTGGCCTTGAAGAAATTGGGAGTGATCAATAGAGCAAGGCAGTATTTCAAACCTGGCCAAAGACTTGCGCTCTATAAGGCGCAGGTCCGGCCACACTTGGAGTACTGTTCTCATCTCTGGTCCGGATCACCCCAATATCAGCTTCTATCATGTGACCGCGTACAACGGAGAGCCGTTCGGATTGTCGGGAACCCGGAACTCTGCGAACGGCTGGACTCTTTGGCATTGCATAGAGACGTGGCTGCTTTGTGCGTCTTCTACCGCATTTACAACGGGGAGTGTTCCGAAGAACTATTCGATCTGATCCCTGCCGCCAAATTTCATCACCGCACAGCGCGCCATCGACTTCTTTGCAACCCTACCACTTGGATGCGTGGCGATCCTTCACCGTGCGGTTCTCAAGGACCTTTTTTCCACGTTGCACTCGCTTGTGGAACGAACTCCCTTTGGCGGTATTTCCAGATCGGTATAACATGGGTACCTTCAAAAAAGGCGTCTACTCCTACCTACAAGGCCGGCAACACTTTTGTAAATCCTCGGATGTTGCAAGAGTACATGGACGGCGGTGATCACAAAACATCTGTGACGCGCCAGCTCGTTTGCCCTCCAATTCCATAAAAAGAAAGTAAAAAAAATAACACCTGAAAACTTGTTTATTCTGCAATATCCTATTATTATTTGTTAATTCATCTTCTGTACTTTAAAGACATTAATAAATTTTTGTAAATGTTTAATAAACATCCATAATGCCTGTATAGTTAAAGCAGTAAGAAATAAATCAAATAAACTGTATTATTTGTTATAAACTGATATGTGAACTATAAATGGCTTTTGAAATAATATCTTAAAATGGAGTCAAACTATTTTTCAAAGACATTATTAATATTAAAAATATGAAAATCGATAAGACGACAGAGTTTTGAAAAACTGTATAATATTTACATAGTACAAGTACATACAAGTCTTAGATGTAACTCATCGAATGACCCAAATATTTTTACATACTGTTTTGACGAACCAATTACAATACCTGTTAGAAAAACAGACATTTGTTTTTGATACATAATTTTTTTCTTAACATTTTCTTTAAATCCATTAAATATATAATATATTTATAAAGATGTCCCTTTTTATACAAATTATTGAATTATTATTGAATAATGAAATCATATCGGGGGGAAAATTAAATAATAGACAGTAGTACATATATGTACTGCGGAAAAAAACCGATCATCTATAAGCGTTAATTAAAGTTAATTAAAATTAATAGATAGAAACTTGCGTTATGATATATAGATTAGACGAAATGATCCTTCTCTACAAAATAGAGCCCCATTTGTTTTTTTTTATAGCGTAACATTAATTATTTGGATTTGAAATATGAAGCATTAATGGGTTCCGTATATTCAATAACAAAAATATATTACAATTTATACTCGTTAAAATGGAAATAAAAATTATTCTTCTAATTTTAACTAAAATGAAAAATATAATGGTAAAAGAAATTAATTTGAAGCTTTGAAAATAACGTGTTATTCCGTTAACTTTTATAGTCCATATTGAAAGTCCTCAAACACAAGGTGGAATTAAATTTGTTTTGAACGACAGCTGACGGACGCTTTTATTCTCGAAACAATAAAAACCATTAAAAACTAGAATGGTCCTCTTTCTTAACAATTAAAATAATCAATTTTGATAAAACCTGTTGGAAATTTTGGTTTAGTGTTTGATATTTTATCATGGTCACGTTTATGATATTTTCCTGCATTTTTTTTATTGAAGAGGCACTTAACAAAAATATATTTTAAAAATCTTTTTTTTTTATAAATTTCTCAATTGATTAAATTTGTTTATAAATGACTAAATTTATAATTATATGAAAATTAAATTACATTACCAAATGGTGTATTACGCATTAGAAAGATTACGATCAAACTTATTATTACCGACAGATTCTGAAGATATTTCCAGGTCCATTCAGGTTCATTTCTGTACAATATGCACGACACCAAACACTATGAGAACGCAGTACAATATAATAATATTAATTTATCAAAAAAAAATACTAATGGCATTTTCTCTCGGAATCGCAAGGAATTTTGTCATATCTCAAGACTTTATGTTATATTGCAGTTTTGATATTGCTCTCCAGATATGCGTTTTATCGTCAATATTATCCAAGCGTGATCTCATTTCACGTCAATACAGCTATCTACACAGCAGCCGCTCTGTATCAAAAATATTAAGACACAAGTGTCAAGGCGTAGCGATTTGTAGTTCAATATTAGCTTTATATTACTTTATTCATTACACAAATCAATTAGTAACAGTAGATCCGCCCTGAACATGAATATAAGGGCGATTTTGAAACCGCCCTTATATTCATGTTAAGGTTCACCTTATTCGTTTTAGATTTAAATACACTAACTCTAGTGTCTCTGTTATCCCAAGTTCCATGTACTTAGATTAAAATATATTATAACACGGCCTCTTGAACATTGACCTGAGATTGAAACCGTAATGCTGTCTGAAATGGACTCTTGGGACACATTTCTTTTTATTTTCTTTATTTTTAAGTAAAAGATAACATCGGTATTCTTTTGCAGTCGCTTTAGCGTTAGTATCGCTTCTGAACGTGCGTCATTTATTTAGTTTATATATTTATCAGCTTAAGGATAATCATTACTTTATTGAAAATTTATTTAAGTATAAAATTATAATTATTTATGGCATTAATTGTTATTTTTTTAAAGACTTTAGGAATAAATTATTGAAAAAATATAGAAAAAAAGTATTTTTATTTATCCCTTTAACTAAACTAAAAACATTGTAGATGAAAAAATAAAATAAAACAAAATCCATTAATAGGATTTCTTTTTCTGTATGTATACTTATGTTATAATAAATAGGTGATATGGTTATATAAGTCGCAGCGACATATACTGGATAGTTTAATAGTTTTAAATTGAAACGTCATATGTGGGTGAAGTTGGTCGCATTGCAACGGACATAATATAGTCAACGATTGTCACGAGGTTCTTTAAATCTCAGATAATTAAAACTCTGATGGGGAACGACCCAATATACGTGTGTAATGTATAATATTATGAATATGATGTCTTTTATTTTGTCAAACAATAAAATGCCAAGAAAAGACAATATTTTCAATAAAAGAATATACTCATATAACGTCAATGAAATAGTCACAAACATAATAAATGAACAGTCAGAAACATTCTCATTACTTAATATTTCACATTTTAAAATTCAATTTCATTTTTGATTGGAATAAAAATAAAAGATTCTTTAAAAAATGTGTTAAATACATATATTGATGATTTTATAATTACGTAAATAAATTAGACTGCAAATAGCTTTTACTAACTATAGTTTAATTTTAACTTTGTATCTTGCGACTTTACTAAGTAGAGACCTCCCTGCTATAACCAAAGTCTAGTACGTATTTAAATTAAGAATATAATATTTTGAATTGAATAAAATTGAATAACATTGTATAATTATTGTGACTTTTTAATATAATAACATACATAAAACTTATTACATATATTTCATTCCATGTTATAATAGATTATATAGAAAATTATCTAACTCTCAAATTCTAACATATTCTGTTACTGGATTGCTATTATAGTAAAGAAATAAAATAACTGTGCCATTACTTATTACTCGAGAAGTGTTTTATTAGGCAACGACATAAATTTAAATGCGCTTACTGGCTCTGCTAGGGACAAAGTTTTTATTTTTATGTACAAGTCAGAAAAATATTAGAGTTGCAATAGGTTTATCAATGTACATTTTATAAAATATTAAAAGATATGATTTTTAAGCCAAATGTTAAAAAATCATGGATTCCATAAAGGTGGCCGCCGTCATGACTTCTTGGAAAAGTTATTGGTGTGCTTTCCACTACCTTTGGGATAAATGTTATAGGATAACATCTATTGTTATTTCAGTCTCTTAGCCAATTATTTACGCACCCTTGGGAAGATATGTGAGGATTTATTCAAAACTATGAAACCACGACATTTGATACGACTGATCATTGATACTGAATTTATAAAATCATTAAAAACTACTGCAGGATAAAAAATATAACAATTTTTTTGTATTATTATTGTTATATTTATAATTATATTTTTATTGCGATGGTTCTAGTCGTTCGTACATTGCTCACTAAATATATTGACGTTTGTGAAGCAGTGAAAACAATAAAAAAAAACCCGACTGAGTTTGTTGTGTGGTTCTTCGCAGACGAGGGCGCGTTTGGAACCCTCATAGCCTTATTTTAAGTTGGAAAGTGTCTTTACAGAAGGGAATTTTGATACATACAATATCAAAATAGGCCCTCCAGTCCATTTGGCGTACCCAAGTGATCACTGGTATGGATTCAAAGTGGAAAATATAAAAATATATATATATTAAAGCACTTTTATTTACTCCATAAAATTTTAAAGCTGCAATAAGTTCTCTCATGAGTTGACATAGTGTTGTTCTATCAGAGGCAGGATCAGCATTTTATTGGCTGTATTTCGCATATTATTCGGTAAAGTTTTATTTGAATTCGAAACTATTCACCGGTTTTATAGGTTGAAGTGATATATTGGAGATATAAGTGGTTTTAGTTTATTGACAAATATTTGTCAAGATTTAGTACTTACATATAATTATACGAAAATCATACAATATATAGTGTTAAAAACAAACTTTATATAGAATATACATAATAGGAGAGTAGAAACAAAATATTCCGTAAGTAAGAAATGAATATTTTTTTGTTAAGGATCACAATACTGCGTGCACAGATACGACTTCAGGCGTCAAGGGTCGTTAGGAAACAAATATTAGGGAGGCTTCACGCGAGTATTAATAATAACAACATTACGTTGATTAATAGTGACGGAGAGATGTTCATCTTATAATAATAGAGTAAAATACTCAGTTTACGCTGTTAACAAACAACAGTACACCTACATATTTGATATCAATAAAGTTAATTTTGAGTAAAAAATGCTTAAGTGAATTTAATAATCTTACTCGATATACCTCCTGAGTGGTGAGTGAGTTACGACCAAAATATAAGCAAATTAAATAAAAGTACTTCTTTTATTTAATTTGCTTATATTTTGGTCGTTAGCTAAGCGTTGTCTTAATTATAGGTATTAACATCACTCCAATAATTAAACACGTATATACAATAAAGAAAAAAAAAAAAAACAATAAACAAAAATTTAGATTCAGTAAAATGGGCTAACTAAAAAAACAATAACAGAAAAAAAATAACATTAAGGATGCAGTATTATGCAATTATATATCACTAGCAGGCTACCCGTGCTTCGCGACGGGAATAAACAAAAAAAACTGATTTTCGTGAATATTGAACCCATGACCTTACCCTTCACACATACACGCTCTATCCTCCAACCCATCATGAATCGCTATCATTGCGAGAAAGCCTTGAGTTTGATAAGTACAGAGTTTTATTCCTATCGGGTTATAGGTACACTCTTGCTTCTCACATCGCAGCGTGTTGAGAATAAAAATAGTGACTAAAAATAATTTTAATTTCTACTGTGAGTGAGTGTAAGTGAATAAAAATAATTTTTATTTCTACTGCAATGCAATGGGAGAAGAGAGGGAGCGGGGGGGTAAACTTTGCAGTTTTTTAGCTGTAACTTTGGAGCGGTTTGGACCTTTGCAAAATCTTTTCTTATTGCGCCTATTCAATATGTCAGGAATCTTGTGTCCAAATTTCAGCTTTCTAGGTATTACGGTTTGGGCTATAGAGCGATGAATGAGTCAGTGAATGAGTGTCTTTGTTCCTTTATATATTAAGATTAATAATCATATTTCTAAACATTGACAGTTCACTTGAAAAAATATCAAAATTAGCATTACATTCGGGATGTTTTACGAATTTTAATAAGAATTGAAACTCATCACAAGTCTATTTATCGGCGAATGGCGTCCCTGACAAGTGCGTATAAGTTTCTCCACAAATGGAGTAAACGAAGTTGGTCTTATATATTATCCCTAAGGGGGCACGAAAGTCCGAACCGTCAGCAACACCATTAACCAACCTACGCAGAGACACAAGATCGTGGAGACGTCTTCGATTCACAAGTGGGGGAAGATTAAATAATAAAAATATTTTAATTTATTCTCGTAACCTTTGAGCGACCTAGGAATACCGTGATAAAATGAGAGGTGCTATATGAATAATTTCTTCCCTCAACAGAGTATGACCTTTCAAATATGATTTACTTTCTCGAGAAAGAAATAAACTGGCATTTATCAGAATTAAGGACCCTGCCATTGTTTTTACACCATAATACCAATCTTTACAAATATATAAAACTATAAATAATTCAAGTGGTAATAATAAAAGTTATTGGTTACGTTAATAGAAGATTGAAGCATTTTACCATGTATGTGTTAGCTTCGGTCGTATGTTTGTATGTAACGGAAACCTAGCACACGATTTTGACGTATTTAAAGATGTCGGACCAATTTGAAACTTTTGGCATATTTATGAAGGACCTATGAAAATGCAATAATATGTGAAAATTCAAGCTAAAAAATTTCTACTTCAGTCTATTATCCATAGATTTAAGTATAATAGACTACGAGCATTTGCATTTTAGCAACAGCCTTAAATTAAAATACTGTTACCAAAGGTCAGAACGATAAGAACAACTTCAATTATGAACACACATCAATACCAACCTAAGTTAGTTAATATAAAATTAGAATCTCCTAGAACACTTAAGAAAAGCGGGCGCTATCTTGTAAATTATATCACATTAGCGTATGCGGGTATTTTCTACCCTCAATTATAAGAATGAATACAGAAATTATTTTTATGACCACCCATCACTCTGTCATTGTCCGCTGTTTTTAATAACGAGAATTTGCGCAATTGGAACAGTAATCCGTTAATTAACAATAATAAAGAAAAAGTATATAAATTTAATTTTATATTTATAATTTAAAATTAAAAGCATGAGCACCCCCCGGAGGGCATGTATGAAGAGGTTGATGCCTCTGGCCGAGGCGAAAGAGGTATGCAGGGACCGTAGCGTTTGGCATTCCGTCGTCTCTGGCTACCCCGCAAGGGATATGGCGTGAAGATAAATAATAATAATAATAACAATAATAATTAATTATAATAACAATAACAATGTGTATGTATGTACTAATTAATTATAAAGCATTATGTCTTTGTTTAATTGTTACACTTCTCGTTTAAATATTTAATCAAACCACCTGTATATTTTAAAAATATCAACATATATTAATTATAGTAGTTTTTTGCGTGATTATTAGTTTTATTTAAACTTATTAACTGATTTTAATAAAGTATATGTATGTTCTACACACTGCGGTATATTCTTATATAATAAGTATGAGATAAGAGATAAAATAGAATAATAGGGAACAAAAATAATTCAGTTCTGTACATTGAAATAAAAAATAAAACAATTATAATTGTTTTATTTCAAAGGCTTGGTTTTTCTTGAAATTTTTAACAAATTTGGAAAGTTTATTAAATATTATTATTTATATTTTATATAAATTACCCTTAAAAAAATTTATTCAATATTTTTTTTATCAGCTAGACATCACTTAACTCCACTCATAAAACATAATGTGTACCAAGTTAATCTATTTTCATTAAAAATCTACATTTTGTAAAATACAATTTTAGTTTTGTATGAAACAACAAAATCAATACTGCTTCACTCCTACGCTTCTAATTTTCACTTAACGACGTCATTGGTTTAACCACACAGTGGACGATATCTTACTTTTAAAACCTGTTGTAAGTGAAGTAGGAATAGACTGAACTAATCTACTTTCTAAGTTCTTAATCGGTGGGTATTAAGTAAATTAGTGGGTTAATAATAATAATAAAAATGTCAAATTTCCATATGAGATTAAAATAATATAAATTAACATATCTGCTAGATATTATTTTCAATAATAATAATTAATTTTGGAAAATGTAACTAAAAGATGCACAACAAAACTTTAATATTTTACTACAAAACATACTCTTCTATAATTAGACCCGTTTAATAAAGTTGTAACAAAAAATTTGAACAAAAATATCAAAAGTTGTATTTGATCTGATCTGAGCATCATTTTAGCAGTGTGGTTTAAATATCATTATTTCTTTTCTTTTTAACATTAGAATGCCATACCACAGAATGTATTTTCACTGAAGTGAATTGAAAATAATTCTAACATATATTCAGTACTTTCTATCGAAACAGCAGCTAAAAGCATTTCTACATCTAGAGAGTTAAGCAGTTATAAAATAAAATCATAGCGCACAAGTAAAGTTAAAGTAATGAAAGCGTTTAGCTTTTTCATATAATGATTATATAAAAATATATAAACATTGTCTTAATAGTGTTTGAGAAAATACATTTAAGTACTTTTTAGTGTGGTTTCAGTTGTACTTCAAATAAATAATTATAAAATACAATATCTGGACCCGACATCTGACGATGTGGTCGAGTTACCAATAGTATATTTGTTCGAGGCCAGAGACTTAGCAAAAGTCAACACTTCCTAAATTCATTAGGCATAAATTGCACGTTTAAAAAAAGGACGTGACTAGATTCTACAGGATAGGATAGGATACGACAGGCAAGGTCCAGGGGGAAGATCTGAAAAAAAAACTATATATTAAGTTACAATTATAATTGGCAATGTGATAACAGATTATAATTCAGATAAAGTGTGGTAGCGAAGTAAGATTACAACAGCTACCATTAGTTCTGTGCCATAAAAAGTATTAAGTATCCCGATGGGAACTAACACAAAACCTTTTGTCTGAGATAATACATTTAATATAAAGATCTTATACATTTATATCTTTGTTGGTCAGTTCAGTGATATATCGCTCGTACCTGAATAGTTGTTTGATGCCATGTTTTAACGTTGTAATTTACTATCACAATATTGCAAAGTCGATGTGAATTCTCTGATATTAATCTTGTTTTAAACTAGCTCTAGAAAGAATACGCCTAAAGTAGTGATGCCACTCGAATGCCATTTTGTGACTCGAGTTACTCGAGAAATTTCCTACCTCACTCGAGTCATAGTCAAGTTTTCGAGTCACTCGAGAAAAAATCTCACTCGAGTTGCAACTTGCAACTTGAGTAAGATTACTTTTAGTAATTTTAAACAAAAACCTATTTCGAAAGAGTGTCATTATCAGAGATGAAGTAATATGAAATTACACATTATGGTAGTTTTTATCAACGCGCGCGGCAGCGCGCGACCAAGTTCCCCGCCAACACCAAGACTGCGCGGCCGACAAGTATATCTCGGAGGAGATATATTATTTTTTGATATAATCAACAAAATACAAAAATGTCTTCTAAAGTAAGAGTAATTAAATTTCCATGAATGGGTTACTAATAATAACAATCACATTTTATGGAATTTAACTCTATAATTAATTGTCCCGGAGCAGCATAGAGGGAGAAAACAGGGAAGTGAAGTGAAATCTAGTGGCAACATAATTAACTCGATGAGTCGAGTTGACTCGGTAACTTGAGTGTATAGAGACTCGAGTCAGATTTTTTTTCACTCGAATCGAGTAGAAACTCGGGCTCGAGTCGCATCACTAGCCTACAGATATATTATAAAGTGTAAATAAAAATAAAATATAAGTAAAGAATAAATTAAGTAACACTAATAATTGATATAAAAATGTATATCCATATTTATTTTAATATTTAACATTGATATTAAAATTATAAATCGCACATTCAATTTGTTTTAATAACTATATATATAAAGCAAAATCTTTTTGCTTCTCGACAAATGTTAATATTAACTTGTAAGCACGAAGTAGGGAAGTTACGTATGAAAGCAATTCAACACCAACTAATATATTCATAACTAATATATTGAAAAGTTACGACATGAACACACATAGGAAATATTTGTGTAAAAGTTTCTATGTTCCAGTAATTCGGATTACCACATTTACATTAATTGTACACAAACTATCGGGATATATTCCATAAAGCTCATTCGAATGCAGTTTTTGGAAACGCAGCGGTCTGTGCACACTAGTCCTTATTTAACGATCTTTGTTAGCATTCTCGACACGATTGCATATTCAATTGCATAACAATATTATACACACGTATAGGATGTTACTCAAAAGCCTATTTAATAATTAAACTAAATAAATAATTATAGTTTTTTAACACAATTAGACTGTTTTCAGAATTTTAAATATGTGTCTTTAAGAATCTTTCCTGTTAAGTAGTTAAGCAAATATGTGAAGGATGTTTATTGTTCACCACATCACACAATTGCCTAAATAGATAATTATTTTGAAACCATAAAAGTTATGTCTAGCACTTACCTATAAGTTATTTCATTAAAGCATTTTTAGCACCTTTAACCAATTTAGTGAGTTAACAAATTCATAATAATTAAAATTAAAATCGAGAATGTAATAGCACTTTTGTAACTATGAATAAAAGTTGAAACCTTTTCAATGGACCCGAAGTGTGGAACTAAAAAGTGTGTCTTTTTTCCACGCAGCTTGTAGAAATAATCGCTTTTCGACTTTGCAATACAAAATGGAATCTTCATTCCGCTCGAAACATTACATTAGGTTTATTTATTAAAATCTTAATAGTGTCTCTTGTTATTACGAGAAGTATTTAGATAATAGAAGTTTTTCCTGATAAGTAAGTAATTAACTGGCTTGGAAAATTACTTAATTACTGGCGTCGTCATCCTCAAAATAATAAACAATCTCAAGAACTTTGTCTAAATTAACTTTTACAACATTATTAAAATAAAAAACAAAATCTGATTGGTTTACATTTGTTGGTTGGTTAAAGTTTAATACAGAGACTAAGTAGTCAATATCTGTCTAACGTCAAGTAGAACTTATGTAATCAATAGTCTTATAGATTATTAAAGACGTATAAAACTTTAGATGTTATGAACACTTTATCTACTAACAATACACTTAAATATTTACCAAGATAATATATATAATATATATTCTTTAGTAGTCCAAAGATTAAATTTATGATAATAAGGTGAAAACTATATTAAGGGCTATTGCTTAGAGGAATAATACAATGAGTATCCTTGTAATTTCTTGTATCCTCATCTCCATGACCTTAGCCTTTTTGAAATGTATACTTGCAATACAAACAATGGTTTAAGTCGATCAAATATAAGTAATTTATTCGTAGCAAATAAATATTTTCAGGACAATTGCTGTCAACCTTCTATATTAATAAAAAACAAAGTATCATTTAGTACATCAACATGAGTTTTTGTGGATATAGTACAAAGAAATATTCAAAAGAATAGAATCATTGTAATCCATAGTAAGCTTCTACGTTATATATAGGTACATATATATATATATATATATATATATATATAGTTTTTCAACTCTATCATATGGATGCTTTGTGGCCAGAATCAAGCCTTAGTTATAAGGATTCAGTATTTGCGGACTGTATTTGAGGTTAAGATACTGGAACTATTAAAAGAAAACACCCTGTATATATCAGCGACTCGTTCTAGTATTATACTATGTAAATATTAAATCTGAATCTGAAATCTGAAAATATCATAATTTATCTGACGTTTCATTAGGTGTTAGTTATTGCGGCTTAATCCTTAAGTTTTATAAATTAATAATGAATGTATTAGATCTTTTACATTTTATTTCCTTGACTTTATTTGTATGTTCTTAATCCTTATTGGTATAAGAGATGTTTTATTGAATTTACATTTAAAATAAATTCTTAATTTGTTTAAAAAATCAAGTATATTTTTTTAAAACTTCTAAAACAAACCGATACTATAATTATACATATTATGATGTAATTATTTTATTATATGTCCCTAAACTGTAAACTAAATAACAGTCAAAGATAATAAAGACATTACATATGTGTGTGTGTGTGTGTGTGTGTGTGTGTGTGTGTGTGATGAACTTTTGTGTAGTAGCTTAAAAAAGAGATTAAGTTCAAACAACGAGCTTAGTGTAATTATCAGAGACACTTTCCGAAAGTTCTTTAGAAGCGTGATTCTATTTTCTTAATAACATTGTCAAAATCTATCGCTATTTTATATTATCTTTGAACAAACACAGCTATAAACACTTGTTAATCGGTCTCAGTCATTATTCAGTCTATAGTCAACATTTACTCAATTCGGGTAAGTGTAAGTTCGCTTTTCAATAACCGATTAACTTTAAAGCAATACCTTTTACTTAAATAATTAACCTTTTGTCGTGAAAATTTACAATTTAAACCAAAGCCAAAAGAGTCTTACAATTGTTGAATGGAAGTTATATCTTATAAAAAATAAGAAGTTTAATCGCTTGAATTCAAAACTTACTTTGCAAGAAAAGGTCAGATTCAATAGATGTAGCTACAAAAGATCAAATAAAATCAGATAAAGTGAAAAGAGCGAATATAAAATATTCAACTCCAAATCTCTGCGCCGATTTAAGAATGAAAATGTCGGTGTAAGCCTTCTCCATTTTTAACTATCATAATATTATCGGGCAGCCGTCGTTAGAGTCGATAAGGTGGATTTAGCGGGATTATGATTTATCTACGAGTATTCTTTTTGACGTAATAAATTTCGTATAAAAATCATAATCCTTTGAAAAATATTCGATTGTATGGAAAATTAATACATAATTATAATTACTATTAGTCGTGGTGACAATTCTCGCTTTCGTGGAATATAACTATTATTCTTGAATAACTTTAAATATTTTAAATTACAACCTGATTTATATAGTTTATATGCATACCTTTATGTTATCTTGTAAAGATTCTGTTAGTGACAGTTTAGTGGTCTACGTAATAGAATAACAAAGTTCCGCTGAAATAAATACAAAAGATCAAAACACGAAGATACTTTTACTGGAAATAGGACATTTGACTCATCCAATATTATACTTGTCATGGTTTTAGACGGCAGTCTTTAAATTTATTATTTGACTCTGAAAACAATCTTGCTCATTCCAGTAAATTGTCTTTAATTGTTTGTATTACATAACGGCTGTAGAAGAATTCAGGAGCTGTGCCAAAGAATTTGCTTCCACTTCTATTCAGTTTTCTACTAAATTATTAATATTACTACGATATCAATAGGATTAGGAAAATATGTATTCGCTTTGGTTTCATAATATTATCTGTTATCGATAAAAGGTAATAAAAATTTGAATTCCGTTCCGTCGAAAACACGGTTTGTATAATAAAAAAAAAATCAATTAAGCAAAATTCAAAAGAATATTTTTTTTTGAGCGAAGCGAACGAAGTGAGCGGAGCGTTTTACTGGAGACTTTTTACATTCTTTGTCACGAATTGGCTCGAAAACTACTTGACGGAAAATTTTGTAACTTTGCAATCAAAAAGACACACAACTGGAGATGGTTTTTAAAAGAAAAAAAAAGGCCCTAAAAAAATTTTTTTTTTTAATTTCCTGTCAAGAAACTGATATCCCATTGAAGTCAATGGGAAACGATGAGTCAATACACTGGGCTCGCTTCGCTCAATATGCAAACGGCACCCGTGATTTCGCGAGCGCAGCGAGTCGAAATTGAGGGTTTGTTGGCGTCCCTAGTTATTTTAGTGTGTAGTGAAACCATACAATAATGCGTAGTATTCAAGATGGTTCATAATAAAGGTGCATCGTAATTTTGTACTACCGATTTTCGGTAAAAAGCCTATAGAATTGATACCACATCCAGTTACAACCCCAACTAACACTGCTTAAGTTCGTTTCGATTGCAATAAGAGACAAGGGTACAAAATGATACCTTTTCAGTTGTGTATTGTGTTATATATCTTTATCATCTTTATTTTTTATTTTTTTTTATACCATCTAGGTTAATGCTTGACTATATTCCACCTGATGGAAAGTGAAAATGTAGTCTTAGATGGTAAAGCGCATTAACCTAGTAACCTATTGAGTATTTTCTTCACACCAACATTCTATTCGGACGGAAAAACCGTTGCAGGCAAGCTGTTCCAGTTCTTTGCTGTACGAATTAAAACAAACGAAACAAAGCGCTTCGTTTGGATAGGGGGAATGTCCACAACGTAAGGATGGATACCTGCCGTGTGTCGGGACGTCCTGTGATGGAAGGAGGACGGAGGAATTAAGTTGTGTAATTCCAGCGCACACTAACCAAAATGTGTCCTATAGAATACTGAGAGGCTAGCAATTCTACGCCTATGCTCAAAGCTATGAAGGTTGGTTTCTTCCAATTCGGGATCGCCTTATCCTCTTTGCTCGCCTCTCAAATGAGTCCAGAACCGCATGAAGAGATTTTGCGCCGGCAGCGAACGGCGGCAGTGACCACAGTACTCCACACACGACCGGATCTGTGCTTTGTATAATACAAAAAGCTGTCCCAGTGTAAAGTACTCACGGACGCAAGAACGGCAAGCTTTCCTGCAGCTGCTCTTGCTCTGGACTCAATGCACCGACCAAAGTTGAGGTTCGAGGAAATCTCTAAGCCTAACTGAAGCCGGTCACTGTATTCCAAAGATACACTCTGGAAAGTAGGAGCTAAGGTGAAAAGGCTCCTTTTGGCGGTGAACAGACACGTCTGCGTTGAATTTGACAAGATTGGCTTTGCTCCCTGCGGAGACTGCCTGAAAAATGTCACTCAAACGTTGCACCATGGCTTCTCTTTCAGACTGTACTTGATCTCTACTAGCCCGAACACTCGACAGATATCTTTCTACAACTGTGCTGTCGTCTGCTTACCCATAGATACCGGGCTTCAGCAGATCATTAACGTGCAGCAGAAAAAGAGTTGCAGAAAGAACGGACCCCTGAGGCACTCCCACGTTTATTGTCAAGGGTTCTGAGGTACACCCGTTGACAACTCGGAGAGATCTCTGGTTCAGAAAGTCCATTACCCAACCAATCAGTCCAGGAGATATACCGTAGGCTAAAAGCTTGCTTATAAGGCTCGCATGCCAGACCCTGTCAAATGCCTTCGAGACGTTGAGAAATACCGACCGCTTCTCCGTTCTTCTCGATGGCCTCGCCTAAAACGTGCGTAGCATACATTAGAAGGTCCCTAGTGGACCTATTTCGGCGAAACTCGTACTGTCGGTCACTGAGGAGATCGTTACCCTCAAGGTACGCCAGAAGGCGCGTGTTCTATAGACGCTTGAAACGTATGGAGGTGATTGAAATTTGTCTATAATTGGCAGGATCGGCACGGCTGCCTTTTTTGGACTCTGGTTGCACGTTTGCAAGCTTCCAGGATTTCGGCACTATTCCAGTCTTGAAAGAGAGGCGATACAGACGTGTCAATACAGGGGACAACTCACATCTTCAGCAGAATGGTTGCTATACCATCAGGTACACTGGCTTTATTCACGTCAAGATGACACAATGCTCCCCATACCTATTTGTTAGTGATGCGGATTTCAGGAATTGAAATACCGCAGTGAGGAAGATGTGCTGGAGTAGGTGGTAGAGCCTAGCTGTAGTTATCCGACTACAGCTCGTATTGGGCTGGCTCGACCGGGGAAGGACCACCCTCTCACAGAAGACAGACGTGTAGTAACCAAATTCATTTGGTTATGTTCCGTCGTTAAAAGAGAGAATCCGGAAGCCCCCCCCCAAGCGATGCCTAGAAGAAAAATACCCCAGGAGGGTACCGGCTTTGATGAAGCCGGGGACCCCCTCCCCGAGCAAAATCGGGGAAATGATTCTCGGATTTCGCTCGGGCTGCCCGTCGTATCTGGGGCGGGCAAAGTATCGCCTTTTGTGTTGTTTGAGGGCAAACGACGAGTCAATGCAGCCGCACCCCGACCCACTCTAAATGTGGACTTTTGCAACATCCGGGGACTTCATTCCAACTTGAACGCCGTCAACTATCACCTGGAGACGGCGCAGCCGGCCTTGTTGTTTCTGACGGAGACCCAGATATCTCAACCTAGCGACACAGCGTACCTGTCATACCCCGGGTATAAACTAGAACACCATTTTATACCACACGCCGGGGTATCTGTGTTCGTAAGGGAGGATATCTGCTACCGTCGCCTTCAGGTTTTTGAAGGTCGGGACCTGTCTATACTCTGGCTACGCGTGGACATGGACGACCATGTCAGAGTCTACGCGTGCCTCTACAGGTCCCATAGTGGTAATGCAGAAACGGATCAACTCTTGGGCCATGTTCAGGCGAAGATTGACGATCTGCTTTCACAGACTCCCTCCGCCGAAGTCGTAGTCCTAGGGGACTTTAATGCGCACCATGCCGATTGGCTAGGGTCACGTGCCACCGACTACGCGGGGAGATCTGTGTTTGACTTTGCTCTGGCAAATGGTCTATCCCAGCTGGTAAAGACGCACACTCGTCTACCGGACGTGGACAGCCACACGCTTTCTTTGTTGGATCTTCTGCTGACTATACAGCCAGAAAAGTACCAGATCACTGTCGAGGCTCCCTTAGGTTCCTCTGATCACTGTCTGGTACGGAGTGTAGTGCCTATTCAACGGTCGGCTCGCACAACACCTGCGACTCGACGCGTTTGGCACTACAAGTCAGCGGATTGGGATGGAATGCGGTCCTTTTTTGCATCCTACCCATGGGGGCCGATTTGTTTCCCTTCCGATGATCCTAGTGACTGCGCTGCGGCTGTAGCTGAAGTGATACTGCAGGGCATGGAACTATTTGTACCAAGCTCTGTGGTACCACTTGGTGGCAGGTCGCGGCCTTGGTTTGATGCGTCTGTCAGGGCTGCAGCAGCTGGCAAACGGCAGGCTTATCAAGCTTGGGTCAATGCGTTAGTCACTAAGGATCCGAACTCTAGAGTTCTGAAGAGGAAATATAATCGTGCCTCCAGATTCTTCAAACGGCAAATCGCTAGAGCAAAGTTCAAGCATGTCTTCAAAATTGGGGATCAGCTGGCAAAGTACCCGCCTGGCACGCGCAAATTCTGGGCGCTTTCAAAGCCCACTCTGGGAAACTTTAGCCAGCCGTCCCTACCGCCGTTGCACATGGGGAATGACTCTCTGGCCCACACGGCAAAAGAGAAAGCCGATCTCTTGGGCACTCTTTTCGCCTCCAACTCGACTTTGGACGACCAGGGGAAGACACCGCCTAACATCCCGCGGTGTCAGAGCTCAATGCCGGAAATAGTTTTTCGGCAGAAAACTATTAGGCAGTCTCTATTTTCCTTGGACGTTCATAAGTCGAGTGGGCCGGATGGCATTTCTCCATTGGTGCTACGAACGTGTGCCCCTGATTTGACTCCAGTGCTGACGCGTCTATTTCGGTACTCCTACCTTAAAGGCGTAGTCCCGTAGTCATATGGAAGCGTGCCCTTGTCCATCCGATCCCTACAAAAGGTGATAGCTCGGAACCAGCTAACTACAGACCTATCGCCATTACCTCTCTGCTCTCCAAAGTAATGGAGAGCATTATCAATAAACAGCTTCTAACCTACCTCGAGGATCATCAGTTGGTCAATGACCGGCAATATGGCTTTCGCTATGGTCGATCGGCTGGTGATCTTCTGTTGTATCTTACACACCGTTGGGAAGCTGTTATTGAAAGCAAGGGAGAGGGTCTGGCAGTTAGTCTGGATATGGCGAAAGCCTTCGATCGTGTATGGCACAAGGGGCTTCTTTCGACGCTACCTTCCTATGGGCTTCCCGAGAGTTTATGCAAGTGGATCACCAGTTTCCTCACTGAGCGGAGCATAGAGGTCGTTCTCGACGGTTTTTGCTCGGACCCCAAGCCCGTAAACGCTGGTGTACCCCAAGGCTGCGTGCTATCCCCAACTCTGTTGCTCCTGCACATCAATGATATGTTGGATATCTCCAACATACATTGTTATGCGGATGACAGTACTGGGGATGCGGTATATTCCGGCCGTGCAGGTCTCACTCGGGAAAACGTCGACGAGTGCCGAAAGAAACTTGTGTCTTCAATAGAGACCTCCCTGGGGATGGTCTCTGAGTGGGGTGAACTGAACCACGTTCAGTTCAATCCCTTAAAGACACAGGTTTGCGCGTTTACCACTAAGAAAACCCCATTTGTCGTATCACCGCTCTTCGAGAGCACTCCCCTCATTGCCTCGCCAAGTATCAGAATACTGGGTCTCGACATTTCGAGCGACTGTCAGTTTCGTGGTCATCTGGAGAGCAAGGCCAAGTTGGCCTCGATGAAATTGGGAGTGATCAATAGAGCGAGGCAGTACTTCAAACCTGGCCAAAGACTTGCGCTCTATAAGGCGCAGGTCCAGCCACACATGGAGTACTGTTCTCATCTCTGGTCCGGATCACCCCAATATCAGCTTCTACCATTTGACCGCGTACAACGGAGAGCCGTTCGAATTGTCGGGGACCCGGTGTTCTGCGAACGGCTGGACTCTTTGGCATTGCGTAGAGACGTGGCTTCTTTGTGCGTCTTCTACCGCATTTACAACGGGGAGTGTTCCGAAGAACTATTCGATCTGATGCCTGCTATCACAGCGCGCACAGCGCGCCATCGCCTCCAATACCATCCTTACCACCTGGATGCGTGGCGATCCTCCACTGTGCGGTTCTCAAGGACATTTTTTCCACGTACCACTCGAATGTGGAACGAACTCCCTTCGGCGGTATTTCCAGATCGGTACGACATGGGTACCTTCAAAAAAGGCGTTTATTCCTACCTACAAGGCCGGCAACACTCTTGTAAATCCTCGGATGTTGCAAGAGTTCATGGGCGGCGGTGATCACGTCCATCCGTGACCCGCCAGCTCGTTTGCCCTCCTCTTACATAAAAAAAAAAAAAAGAGAAGCATTTCCAGTGTCTAGCTGCGAATTATCAGCAAGCAAAGAAGCAAATACATTTGCTTTCTCTGTCGCTGTATGGGTCAGAGTTCTATCTGGCTTAAGCAGAGCAGGCAGTGAGGGTTGGCAGAAGTTCGACTCGATCGCTTTGGTAAGAGATCAGAAAGCTCGACTGCCAGTAGGTCTGACTTGGCAGCTTGGTTAAAGGTTTTCTTCTTTAAACTTACAACCGGAGCTATGCGGCTTCGAGCAAACCCAAACCCAAATGCCGAATGATTTCGGTCTTCAGCATTCCACATTAGGCATAAAACCATTAGCGAGCTTTGCCACCGATGGGTACGTTAGTAAAAGAAATGAAATACTCCCTTGCCTGATGCACCACATCGGTTATAGCATCCGCGCAACTCGACGGATCCAAAGAAGAGAAGCAGACCTGCCGCCTAGGATAAGACGCAAAGAAGTGCCGCATCTCATCCCAATCTGCTGACTTGTATTTTCACACTCGCCTAACACCATGTGGAGAAAGCTGGTGGGGCATATGTAAACACAGATTTCACCAAACAGTGATCGGAGGTTCCCTAGGGGGAGGTGACCACATCAACAATATACCTGTCCGGATTAGTTGTCAGCAAAAGGTCCAGGCAATTGGCTGTATGGCCTACTACATCTGGTACCCTCGTCGCTCGCTTTACCAATTGGTGATGTCATTCCACTGGGAGGCTAGTCTGGAGAGTGCAGGGATGCCCCTTACCCCCCCCCCTCCCAGAGATCGCCATCGGGCCTCCTCATCTGGTCGCCTACCAGCACGATGGAGCCACCTTGGGATTTTTTGCGCTGGCGGGGCAGTCTTTCGTTGGTGGCTGACCCATTAATTGGGCCCCAAACTATCTGCGGGCGGCCAGCCGTCGCTTCGGATCCCGCTACTCTTCTCGACTAGGCACCCGACACAATAAGCACCAACTCGACGCCAAACCGGTTCGCCAACGCAATGCAGCTGTTCAGACCCATTTCTCATTATACGCCTTCGTCAAACAACGTGCCGGAACACGACTAGGTCGCTTTGCGGCACGACTTTGTCCGATGGGACCTTGCCGGTGACTTGATGCTATGATCTACCACCGAAAAAATATCTCAATGTTAAAAGTACTTTATTATACTTAATAAAAATAACCCAGTAGACATTATATTAAATTTTTATGACATAATAATAATTAAAGTTATACATGTTTCAAAATCACAGCCTTTGTATACATGTTGTTGTTAATTAGTCCTACAATCTTTATTCTAGCTTCATAGAGAAAAAAGTATACATACAAGTTTTATAATAAACAGATATTTCATACTTAGTGTAAATATTTAAAAATACAATAAATAAGTGAAATTTGTTTTTAAAATATAAAATCACAAATTTGATTTCAATTATGTTCAGAAACGAGCGACCACACGAAAAAACTATTACATCTGTATAATTACACTTCAACACTGTCTTTCATTAACACTCTTTTTTTTTATTTCAATCCATTTGAAGTTTTTACTATGGAATCCTTTTTTTTTCAGTCAGCGCGTGAATTAACATTGGACGAAATAAACCAATCTATACATTGAGAAAACAGTTTAATATAAACACAAACAGTATGTGTGTATGTGTGATTGTGTTTTAATTTAACATTTTAATACATTTTGTAAGAAAATATTATGAAACGATACGAGTTAGTTCTTTTTGTTTAAAACAAGTTATGATAAAGCTAAATTGTACTTTTATAGATATCACGCAGTTAATAAAAGAAAGTATTTTAATAGACCACGCCTTCGATTCCCTGTCGATACAAAAAAACGATAATAATTATCATTTAAATCGATAAAGCAGCTTATTGATACTGGGATCCGCCAACCGCGCGCGGCGGGTGTTGAGCTGAGCCCCTCTCTTTTCATCTGAATAGCTACAGGAAATATCGATTTATTAGGACTAATAGTCACCTTCTAGCTCAGCACATTGCTCGCACGCGCAGGGCAGCTCTAATGTAATGTCTATGGCAAGAGTTATTTTTTTTGATAACTTTTGAATGGCTAAGCATTTTTTCAATCTGTTTTCGCTATAACATCCGCGTTTGGCTCAAACATATATGAGAAAATTTTAAACTAACTATACGAATTCTGGAGACAACTAAACACAAAAAAAGGTCTTCTAAATGGTTAAGATAGATAAAATATACATATTTTGGTAGATAATATTAAAGGTCCGCGCTTTTATATTCGTCTAGCATGGAGATGTTTTAAATTAGATAATAAAAGCTTTCTACTTTTATAAATAAGAGACACCGGAGTTAACATAACGAATTTGATAATAAATAGGGACAAAATAATTACAAAGTTGATCCTTTTGCAGGAGAAATAAATTACAGAGGCGTCTCCAATTATCTGAGGGTTGTCGACTGCACACTCCAGACCGAGGTCAACTAATTTATTCCAGATGAATATAAACGCATGTTTATTTCAAGAATCAATCATTTATCTTGTGAATCAAAGAAGATCTTTTAGCTAAATGGAACCGGATATATAATATTACCGCTTCGAGCAAAAATATTAAATATAATATACAAATTTAGTACTGAACTAGGTTTTTTTTTAATATAAAAGATGCTTTTTGTATTATGATGCTTTAAGATAATTGTGCGTAAAAAGTTGTAACAAATAAGTTTTGAGTTATTCGAGTATCTGTAGGATTAGGTAATATAAATGAATTATTTTAATTTAATACATCATTATCAAATTCATAGTTAAACTACACGTAAACGTTTTTTATAACTTTTAAAAGGTATTTGAAACATTTGCTACTCTTGACATGTTTTTCGACTTTGAAGTTAAAAGTGTCTTAACAATTTTTCAGATTTTGAACAGTTCTGTTGGTTGTAATTGCGAGAACTAATTAAGCTGATGTTTCGCTTCATAAAATGATATTCATTAAAACTGGATTTACGTCTTGCAAGATGGAGGCTGAAGATATAATTTATGTCTCATCTAATTTGTTTCTTGCTTCGATGTTGTAGTGAGGCTTTCTTCTAATTGTCCCTCTTTGACAATAATTAAGCCCAGTGAGTGTCAAAATAATGATGCATAGATCTATTATTTTAATTAATATTTGTATACTTTATTTTCACAATAGAACTTAAGCATTCTATTCGGACTAATTCATGCTAAAACATTAGTTTTATAATATGAATTTATAATTTGAAACCAAAACAAAAGACATTTTTGAAACTAATAAATTAGTCGATGTTAAACAAATGAATTAAAATTGAAGTCACGACCAACAAACTACTCAAAAACAGCCATGTTTTAAATATAACATCAAAAAATGCAACACACATTGTATAGGAATTTGAAATAATAGGTTTTCATTAATAAGATATACTTACATTATTAACGTTAACATTAACATTATAGATAATATCGAAATTTCACGAAAATAACTTATAGTTATAGACACTGAGATAAGTAAAGATACAAAAAAATAACGATCACAACTGTTTTATTTCATGACATTGGTGTCTGAAATTTGAAAATCTCTTAATGTTAATTTGAAGAATTTATTAATGAATGTTATTTAAAATAGACAAATAATTAACACATCACTAAAAATTTTTATGTATATATATATATATATTATTATATATATATATTATTATTATAAAACTTATTTAGAACTTTTGGTAGTATTTATCAAAGAATTTTGTATGAAACAGCTAAATCAATAATGCTTTTCCTCTATGCTTCTAGGTTTCTATGCTTAATGATGACATTGGTTTAACCACAGAGCGGAAGATACTCGTATCTTACTTCCGACACCCGTTATTTAGTGAAGTAAGTGAAGTAGGAGTAGAATGACCTAATCTGCTTTATAAATCCTATTTAGCGTTAAAATAAATTAGTGAGTTAATAATAATATAAATTTCAACTTTCCTGAGTACCGTTCAATTTAAAATATCTAAGAAATCTTGTTTTGAAGAGTATTCGTTCATACAATTATAACTTCTTTAAAAATACATATTATTAAGAGCACATTCAGTGTATTTTTTATTCTAATTTATGATTCTTTCAGTGTGTTTACGTGAAATGACAATAAAAGACTCAGTTAAATAAAATTATACAACACAAGTACAGCCAAACTATTAAAACTGGATATCACATACACGTAATGTGTGCTCGTAAACTCAGATTTACGAATACCTCTCTACAAAGAACATGCGCTTCAGTCTCAGCAACTCACTGTAAAATGTAACAGTTCTGTAAAAATATTGCACTACAACATATTCCTTTTAGCAATTTCATATAATTACGATAAAATAATATTTATAAATTATTAATAGTGTTTGAGAAACTGTTACTGCTTAACTACTTTTTCAATGTGCTTCCAATACATAAATACTGGTCACTTCGGTGATATATTGCTCGTACCTAAATAGCTGTTGGATGCCATGTTAAAAGGTTGTGATTTACTATCACTATATTGCAAAGTCGATATAAATTCTCTGATATTAATCTTGTTTTAAACTAACTCTAGCAAGAATCTGTCTACAGATGTATTAGAAAGCTTAAACAAAAATATTAAATGAATCGTATTACTATTTACTTAATAAGTACTGCTAATAATAATATGTTATTTATATTTAAAATAGATAATAAAATTGAAGATCTCACATTAAATATAATTATATATATATATAGAGTATTGTGAGCAGAATTATCGCTTCTTTATATATGTATTTTAATATTACAACTTGCAAGCATTAAGCAGGGAAGTTAGGTTAGATGACAACAATTTAACACAACCTGTTAATTACTTCAAAAGTAATACATGAACACATGAATGGAATATTTGTGTAAAAGTTTAAATGTTCCAATAATTGTTTTATTTATTTATTTAACTTCATGCCATATCATCATTTTTATGTAATTTAGAATTTAAGAACTAATTAAAAAAAAAAAAACAAATCATGACAATCGCGCTGAGTTTCTGTCGCCAGCTCTTCTTTGGTCTGTGGAAATAATTTTCCGAGCTGATGGTAGCTTTGACAAAGAAAAAATGTTTTGTGTGAAAGTTATTTTCAATAAAGATTTTCGATTTTGATTTGATTTTGATTTTGATCCCTTGCGGGGTAGCCAGAGACAATGGAGCACCAAACGCTACGGTCCCTGCATACCTCTTTCACCTCGACTAAAGTATCGTAGCTACTGAGTTTTCGAAGGTTACTCGAGGCCTCTCCCTGTCTCTCTTACCGCTCACTTTTCTTTTATAAATCTTTTTTACCATTCTTTCATCACTCATTCGTGCGAAGTGCTCAAACCACCCGAGCACGTTCTTCTTCATTCTCACCGTGACATCTTCGCTAGTCCCTGCCATTCTGTGGATCTCTTCATTGCGGATTCGGCCAAGTAACTGACTCCGCATATTCGGCGAAGAGATCGCATCTCCACAGCAATCATCTTTCTTACATTCTTCTTTTGTGTTATCCACGTTTGGCTGCCGTATAACAAAGTCGGCAGCAAACCTGCATTGTGTACAGCCAAACGTGCAACTATTCTGACGTTTTGCCGTCTCAACAATACAGCTAAAGCACCGTTGACTCTGTTACCGACAGCAATACGCCTTTACAAATCCATTTCGTATCTTGCGTCTCTGCTAAACATACTTGCCAAATATACCGCTTCATTAACTTGTTCTATTATCTAGAATTACCATTCACGTTGATTTTACATTCTGTTCTTTCTTCATTTCTTTCAAATATCAGAACCTTCGTCTTATCCACATTCAGGTTTAGACCATTATTTTCACACCCATCTTTCAGAGTGGTGACCAATGCCTGCAAAACGCATTCTGATGATGCAACGAGCACTGCGTCATCTGCATATAGCAAGCAATTGACCTTAAAGTCACCTACTTTCACTCCAATGTCACTGTGTATCACGCCTTGGAGACTACTATCCAAATACAAATTGAACAATGAAGCTGACATAGCGCAACCTTGCTTAACACCCGATTGGATGTCAAATCAGGGCGACATGCCAGCTGCTACTCGCACACAGGCTGAGTGATCTCTGAGAGACGTACAGCCTGTAGCAAGGGTCCGCTTACATTGTATCGGGGGCAGTATCTCCCATAATTTCTTTTTCTTCCTCACAACCCTGTCAAACACCTTTTTCAAATCCACGAAAGCACAGAAAACCTTTTGGTTTAGAGCCAAAAACTTTTCCGTGATCATACGGAGGGAAAAGATCTGATCTAAACACCCTCTTCAAGGTCTAAAACCTCCTTGGGCCTCCCACAACATCCTTTCAGATCTTTTTTGCATTCTTCTCGCTAATATTTTAGCATAAACTTTACCGCCCAAGCTAATCAAACTAATAGCCCTATAGCTTGCACAGTCTATCTGTGAACCTTTGCATTTATACAAAGGTACGATGACTGCACCTCGCCAATCATCTGGGACCTCCCCTGATTTCTAGCATAAATTGCACAAAAACCAGAACAAGTCCAAGACGCGTGGCAAACCATATTTGATTATCTCGGCAGTAACTTCGTCTGCTCCCGCAGCCTTACCACATTTCAGGCTTCGAATCGCGCTCTCCACTTCTTCCAAACTGATTTCATCATCGGCTACATCCGGACTCAGCATTTTGCTGGAGACCGAGGCGTCCTCACATTCATACCTTGTAGAATTCCGCCCACCGCTGCAAAAGGTGTGCTTGCTCTGTTAAAATTTCACCGTTCTTCGAAAGCATCCCTTTCATTCTACAGGTTACCGAACAACCCGGGGAATCACTAACTTCTCGCCAGAAAAGCTTCGTGTTTTCCCTGAAGTTGTTTGTCAACCTTTCATGCCTTACTCTCTCAGAATTTTCACGCTTCATCTTTATAAGTGCTTTTGTTTTATGTTTTTGCTGCTCGTACTCTCTTTTTATTATCTCTCTCATACTTTTATCCTTACCCGAGGCTTTATAATCCAACCATGTTTTCTTTTTTAACTCCACGGTGTCTTTCACTACATCATCCCACCATTCATCGCGCTTTTTACTAAAACCTCTTTTCTTTTTACCACATACCTCTGTCGTTACTTTCACCATACCATTCCTAAGGTTCTGCCAGCATAATTCCGCACTTTCATTTCCAGAATCACAGCTTTCAAGCTTCTTGGAAACCCTTTCTTGATATTCCTCTCTGATCGGTGGATCTTGAAGCTTCCAGCTCCTTATGTGATAATTCGACGCCAAGCTTGGACACGTCGTGCGGCTGCGCCAACCTGCAAACAGACCTCTTATTCTAGCAACGACTAGATAATGGTCCGTTCCCAGATCAGCACCCCTAAGCACTCGCGTGTCTATAACTTGGCTTCGAATACGCTGATCCACTAGGAATAAATCAATCATACTTCTTTCTTCCGCTCGCTCCCATGTGTAAATGTGAATTTGTTTGTGATCAAACATCGTGTTTGCCACAAACAAATATTTCTTCTTACGAAATTCCAAAATAAGCTTTCCAGCCTCATTTACTCTCTTATCACCGTAGCTTGCCTAGCACGCTATCGTAACCACTTCGCGCATTTCCAACCCAATCATTCATAACTCCACATACTATCAATTTTTCATTATCTCTGACACTACTTAGAACATCGCTGACACTCTCCCAAAACACCTCGAGCTCGCTCACTGGAGATGAGGATACTGGCGCATAAACGCCTAACAAGAATACTCTTGTTATCCCCAGCTTAAAGCGAACCCAAAGAAGCCTCGGGTTGATGGCCTTGTATTTTACTATTGCACTAACCATTCGAGAGGACAAGAACTCGCCTACATCTTGGCACCTCGCTCACCCTCTGGAACCCAAGCCCAGAAAGCGACCCGGTTGAAAGGCAAATCGGTCATATCATTGCCTTTTTGCTTGGTCTCAGACACACAAATAACATCCAGATCTTTGTCATCCATCACATCTAATAATTCATTCATCTTCTGTTCCATTCCTCCTCTTAAATTCTACGTAGCTATTTGTAGCTCCGTCCTCCACCTCCAGCCGTTCGGAACATGGCGTGTTGGTTGGCGGTCCCCAACGCCGCATTGGTTCATTTTATTATCGGATTACCGCATTTAAAATTATTGTATACATCGAATCGAGATGTATTCTATTATTATTATTATTATATTCCACAAAACTCATTCGGATACAGTTTGCGGAAACGCAGCGGACTGTGCACAGTATTCCTTATTTAAAGATCTTTGTTAACAATCACGACACGATTGCACATTCAGTGAAACAAGAGCATTACAATATTTAGCATGTTATATACATATAAACTAAGTAAATAATATTTTATTTATTGTTTTTTTAACCGAATTAGACTATTGCCATATTTTTAACTATGTTTATTAAGAAACATTCTTTTATAAGAAAATGTTAAAATTACGATGATTTTTTTAAAGATAAGATATATGTATTAAATAAAGTAATAGTATTGTACATTTATACTTTATCCCTATAGTAGTCGCGGGGAGTGCACTGGTATAGAAGCAAACATTACTCTAAAGCTGTTAGCATTTGTTTCTTGGGCTGCTAAGTACTTTCAAATGATCCTGGATTACATACGCAGTCCGCGCGACCCATTACGTAAGTATTTTTCAAGTATTTGTTTTTTTTTATATATAAATTTTCATTAATTCTTATTAATTAAATATTATTTACATTAATACGAAATAATGTCAAAAAAAAAATGAATTGTATTAGATTATTTGAAGACAATGTGTCTATCGTGATTACGAAATAATAGGAGTTATTAACTTTTAGTAAAATGGTTTGTCATGATATCAATCAGAATGGAACTGGTGATTTCTTGCGCATTTTATAGATTTTTTCAATATTTATTTTGATATGAATAATTTTGATACAGAGCATGTAATTAAGTTTTAATTAATGTGTTAAGTTAAGAAAAAATTCTGTCTGCATTAGAAACATAAAGAAATATTGTTTATTTTTTTTATTTTTTCGACGTCAAAATCAACTCTATTGACCTAATGGTAATCTAATGGTTTAAACGAACCATTCACAAACTCGATCAAAACTATACGTAAAACAAATGGATATAAGAAAAATATGGAAAAGTTTTCACATAATTAATACACAATAGATACGAGTATTGTGTATATATTGTATGAAATATCGGAACTAAAATATATTTTAGAGCCGTTAAAAAAAATATATGTAGAAAACGATATATACATATATAAGTACAAAGTAAATGTGTAAAAAGAAAACTGAGATAGTAAAGTGACAAAGTTAAAGTAAGTTGCGTAAGTAGTTATTTAAATATGAATATGAAGGACGTTGTACTTTATAAGATATGTTCTCACAGAAGAGAGCAATAAGGTGAATAAAATAAATATTAAAATTAATATTCATAAAAATAATTGACACATTATACATGGTATAAATCGGATCGAATTTTAATAAAATGTTTAAAATAAAAATTATTTGTGCCTTAATACACAGGCAAAGATCTCAAAAAAAAAAAGAAATCAAAATAATAATTATAAAACAAATTAAAAATGGCATGGACTACAAGTCTATGGTAAATTTATAATAATAATAAAAAAAAAATAAATAAATAAATAAAAATTATTACATAGTAAATATTTGTATAGAATAAGAATAATATTGAAAATTATTATATATAATAAAGTTTTCGATTTATTGTTAAATGAATTTAATAATATTTTTAAGCCAAAAACGTTTACGAAATTCTTTAAAATTAAATTTAGTGATTGGGCTACCGTAGGAATATATAGAAGCAGAGAAAGATTATATGATTTATATGGTGAGAGGCAATGGAATCATGATCCGGTGTTCTTAAATAGAGTCAGAAATTTCTCTAAAATATTTAAGAACGTCTGCGTACAAGCCAAGTCCATTTATATAAAAAATAAAATTTTAAATTCAGAAGATAAAATAAAGGCAACTTGGGATGTTTTATCTAGTTTTACTGGAAAATCTAGGGCTCCCAATGGACCTATAAAGTTAAAAATTGATAATATTGAAATAAATAAAGAATCAAAGGTGGCGGCTGTTTTTGAGACCGTTTTTACTGAAATCCCAATAACAGTCACACGTAATTTAAATTCCTCATCATCTGTTGCAATCGCGGAATTAAACAAAAATGTTAAAGTCAATAATAAATATTTTGCTTTTAAACCTGTTTCATCAGATGAAATAGTTAACACATTTAGAACCTTAAATTCGAAGAAAACCGGTGATCTCTGGGGTATGTCAGTTAAATTGCTTAGCACTATTATAAATGACATTGCCCCTCAATTATCCCTTATTTTTAACAAATGTATCGAAACCGGTATATTTCCAGATTTGATGAAAAACAGTAAAATAGTTCCTTTGTTTAAAAGTGGCGATAGATTGGATCCCGAAAATTATAGGCCTATCTCGGTTTTACCGACCTTGAGTAAGGTCTTCGAGAAAATAATTTTAAATCAGATTTCAGAGTTTATGTATAGCAGTGGGATCATGCAAAGTGAACAATATGGTTTCACCAAAGGCAAATCAACGACTGATGCGGGTGCTGCGCTTCTTAAGCACATTTACGACGCGTGGGAGAAGTCGCAGAATGCAATTGGGGTGTTTTGCGATTTGTCCAAAGCCTTTGATTGTGTGGACCATCGAACGTTACTATGCAAACTAAACCACTACGGTGTACGTAGCGCTGCGCTTGATCTTATTGCCTCTTACCTGAATCAAAGAATCCAGACAGTTTACGTAAATAATTCTAAATCGTCTGGTTCTCACCTAAAGATGGGTGTTCCACAAGGATCTATTCTGGGCCCCTTTTTGTTTTTACTTTATATTAATGACTTGCCCTTTTTTGTTAAGGGTCTGTGTGACATTGTACTCTTTGCTGATGACACCTCGCTTATTTTTAAAGTTGAGCGTGATAGGATTAATTATGACGAAGTAAACAGTACTTTGTCACGAGTCCTGCATTGGTTCGAAATTAATAATTTAGTGTTAAATGCTAAGAAAACTAAATGCGTAGAGTTTACACTTCCTAATGTAAAAAGTAAAAATTGTAACTTGCTCCTTAACAATGAAGTGTTAGAATTAATTGACTCAACAAAATTCTTAGGTTTAACATTAGATAGAAAGCTCCAGTGGAACCCCCATCTCTCAACACTCGCAGCCAAACTCAGCTCCGCCGTCTTTGCAATTAGAAAAGTTAGACAATTAACGGACATAAATACGGCTCGACTTGTTTATTTTAGTTATTTTCACAGTATTTTATCTTACGGTATTTTATTATGGGGCAGTGCTGTCGAAATTAATTCTATATTTATTTTACAAAAAAGAGCTGTGCGGGCTATTTATAACTTAAAAGCTAGAGATTCTCTGAGAGATGTTTTTAAAGAAATAGGTATTCTTACAGTCGCTTCCCAATACATATTTAATAACATTTTATATATACGGCAAAATTTAAATAGTTATATAAAAAACAGTGACAGACACGCGATAAATACGAGAAATAAAAACAAACTCGTAACGCCAAAGTTTCGGCTTCAAAAAGTTAATAAATCCTTCATGGGTCTGAGTATACGCATATATAATAAAGTTCCACAAGATATCTTAGACCTTCCATTTCTTAGTTTTAAATCTAAAATCAAAAGTTTATTGTTAAATAAAGCTTATTACAACGTTCAAGAGTTTTTAGTGGATCGAAATATGTGGAACTTAAGTTGTTGAATCATTTGCAGGATTTATATTATATTATAATTAATATACATCACCTATTGTTATATTTCTTTTGAAAAGAGCAACTGTTGAGTTTCTGGCCGGCTCTTCTCAACAGAGCAGCATTCCGAGCCGGTGGTAGCTTGCTTACGGACGGACTACACTGACCTTTTTTTGTATTGTAATAATTGACGATTCAAAAGTGCGTGTAAATGCCTACTTGAATAAAGATATTTTGAATTTGAATTTGAATTTATTGAACATATGTTTCTGTAACTATAATAAAATAAAATGAATTGATATTAATTTAAACAAGTATAAAAACCGTTTTAAAAATTTCTAATTTCTCTGATTAAATTATGTACCAAAATATTCCTTTCATGTCATAAATATATCAATCCTGAGGGAATTTAATGAAAGTCTATAATACTCCATAAGTTTTGAGTATAAAATTTGAGTGTTTTATTTAATCAAGGTAATGGTTTTGAGAATTCAGTAGAACTCACCGGGTTGGCTCCGTGACTGTGGGATCCGGGCGTCTTTAATCTACAAAATTATGATCACGTTTAATAAAACGCATTTAACAAAACATAGCCAACTAAAATTATAATGCAGTAATTTTCTTTTAAATTACTGTATTAACTAATTTTAACAGTGTCTCTGTATATACGGCGAAGTATTAAGTTAATAAAAGTTGTTCCGGACAGTTAAATAATTAACTGTCTTTGGACAATGACTTCGTCGTCTTCAAAATAATAAACAATCTCAATAACTTTGGCTCCTCTAAATTGACTTACTTTACTTAATTGCTCGTCTAAACATTATTAAAATGAATAACAATGTCGGGTTAATTCATATTACAAAAGAAGGACAGAAAATGAATAGTGTAATATATTTGTCTGAAATAAATATAAGTTACGAAATTATTTTCCTTAAAGTCGTAAAATATTACTTTAGCTCTTAAAGGTCTTTTATTTACCTATGATCTTCTTAAGCAATTGCTTAAGTAACTTCTTCTTTTTCTTTTTAACTTAACTTCTGTATTAATCCCAAATATTAAATTTAGAACAAAATAGTCAAAACTTAAATGAGAGCAATTGCTCAGAGGAATATTATAAAAAGTATCCATGTTATTTCTTCTCACCTCATCTAAGCCCCTTAGCCTTTTTAGACTAAGTTTTCGCCCTTAACCTTGCATTTTTGACAAAAAGTTGACTTTTTTATGTTAAAATAAAATATTAATAAATTTTAGTAATATTATTAAAAATTGCCGTATCACTTAGTAAACTAACATGAACTTTTGTGGGCATATTACAATGAAATATTAAAGAAACCAAAATCCTTGACATATCCATAGTAACCTTATTCGTTTGATATACGTATACACAGTCCTTCAAACTTTGTATGGATTCTTTGTCACCAGAATCGAGTCTCAGTTGTAAGGATTCAGAAAATTCGGCCCATATTTAAGATTAAGAAATTGGAAATATAAAAGAATACACAGTGTATAAATATCAGTAACTCACTCGAGTATTACAGCACATAAAAACGGTGTTGAATCTGATAATACCATAATGTATTTTAAGTTTCATTCCTGTCAGTAACAGCGTCTTAATCTTTAAGTTTTCTATTTTTGTTATGAACATTCCAGAACTCCTACTAGGTTTTACTTCCTTGTTTTTCTTTGTATATTCTCGATTATCTTTGAGATGTAAGAAATGTTTTATTGGATTCGCTTCGCATTTAAGATAAATCTTTGATTTCTTTGAAAAACACGTTTGCTTAAAATTGAGTAGAGATTTTAGACAAACACTTTATTTCATTTATAGAAAACCTAAACGTAAAAAATGGAATCATACATCAAATTATTTTTTTTTTCAGCAACTCATTTGTATATCTATATCAATCGCTGGAATTCAATATTCACTTCACAAGAAAAGGTGAGATTCAATAGATATATAGTTACAAAAAATTACATAAATTCAGATAAAGTGAAAAGAGCGAATATAAAATATTTAACTTCAAATCTCTGCGCCGATTCAAGAATGAAAATGTCGGTGTAAGCCTTCTCTATTTTAACTATCATAATATTATCAGGCAGCCGTCTTTAGAGTCGATAAAAGGTGGCTTCAGGATCATTACGATTTCTCTACGAATATTTTTTGACATTAAAATTTTTTAAAAACCTTAATCTTTTGGAAAATATTCGAAGGCATGTAAAATGTATACATAATTATAATAACCATGGGTCGTGGTGATTCTTATATATTTTCTGGAATAGATTTATTCAGTCTTTATCGTTTGTCTCTAATAGAAAAAAATCTTGCTTATTATCATAACAAATTGACTTAAATTGTTTGTATTGCATTACTATTGTAAAAGAATTTAGAAGTTTCATTTTGGAGCTATAACAAAAATTTGCTTCCACTTTGCCGTTTTCTGCTAACTTATTAATATAACTACGACAGAAAACGGATTAGGAAAATATCAAATCCAATTTCGTTTCCAAGTCTCCGTATTATCTGTTATCGAGAATAGGTAATAAAAAAAATTATTTCATTTTGTAGACAACACAGTTTATTAATTGGACTTTGTTAGAAGTAAGTATTTCTGTAGCATAAAGTGAAGCTATACAATGATGCACTGTATAACGGTGCATCGTAATCTTTTACTATCGATTCTCGGTAAAAAACCAATAAAAATGAGACAACATTCCGATACAATCACAACTAACAATGAATAAGTTTATGCTTCGATTGCAATAAGAGATAAGGGTATAAAATATTACCTTTTCAGTCGTCGTGTCGTTTTCATTACTCTATACATGTTATGGTTAATTAGTCGTACTATCATTGTTGTATTTCCATAGAGATAACTGTTTGATCTCTACAATGAGAGGGAGCTCAATCGCAGTGACTCGTTTGCTCAACATATTAGAAATTATTCAAAATTATTTAATAAAGTTTGTATTACAAACTTAATTAGTAATTCTTTAAATAAAATTAATATGACCTGGAATATTATAAAGTGCGAAGCTGGTAAAAGCAAAGCTCGCAACTCCAAATTTTATCTTCAAATGGATAATCAAGTAATAAAATCAGATAAGGAAGTTGCTTCTGCTTTTGAAAATTATTTAAAAAAATTACAGCTTCTACCACTTCTTCTTTAATTTCTTCTCCTGTAGTCGCTGAGTCATTACTACAAAAAAATGTTAAACAATGTAACATTCCTTTTAAATTTAAGAAAATTGAATCCAATGATATAATTAAATGTTTTAGGATCTTAAATATTAAGAATACTCCTGACTTATGGGGAATATCTGTAAAGGTGATTGGCTCAATAGTGGACCTCTTTGCGCCTTACTTAGCGATCATTTTTAATGACTGTATTTCTTGTGGAGTATTTCCTGACCTAGTGAAACATAGCAAAGTAATACCACTCTTAAAATCAGGCAATAATTCAGATCCTTCTAATTACAGACCAATATCAGTATTGCCTTCGTTTAGTAAAATATTTGAAAAAATCATGCTTAGTCAGCTGATAGACCATTTTAATAAATATAAATTGCTTCACCATAAACAGTTCGGTTTTACTAGAGGTCGCTCTATTACGGACGCTGACGTCTTTCTTATAAAACATATTTATGAGACCTGGGATCAGTCACATGCTCTTGGAGTATTCTGTGATTTGTCTAAGGCTTTCGATTGTATTCAGCATGAAACATTGGTCTGGAAATTGTACCTCTATGGCATTAAGAACATTGATCTCAAACTCTTGATTTCTTATTTGTCTAATAGAATTCAGAGGGTAGAGGTGAATGGAAAAAGATCGGCTGGGGCTCCGATTGATATGGGAGTCCCTCAAGGTTCAATTTTAGGTCCATTTCTCTTCCTTGTTTATATAAATGACCTGCCTACTTTTGTAGACCAACATAATGAGATAGTATTGTTTGCTGATGACACTTCTTTAATATTTAAAGTAAGACGGCATCAGGTAATGTATGACGATGTAAACAAGGCTCTCTCTAGAATAGTGCATTGGTTTAGTGTTAACAACCTGTTGCTTAATAGTAAGAAGACTAAACTTCTTAGATTTTCGACTTCTAATATTAAACAGCTGCAAACTAATGTACTTTTAAATGAGGAAGCGATGGAAGTGGTGGAATCCACATTTTTTCTAGGAATCACTGTTGATGCTAAGCTACAATGAGGCCCTCATATAGCTGGATTAGTTAGTAAACTTAGCTCTACCGCGTACGCTGTTAAAAAAATTAGATCCCTAACTAACGAGACTACTGCTAAGTTAGTGTATTATAGTTATTTTCATAGCATAATGTCTTATGGTATCCTACTGTGAGGTAGTGCTACTGATATAAATACCATTTTCGTTATACAAAAGAGAGCTGTCCGTGCAATTTACAACCTGGACCCTAGAGATTCTTTAAGAGATAAGTTTAAGCAAATTAATGTACTTACGGTCGCCAGTCAGTATATTTTTGAGAATCTTAAATATGTACATAAAAATACTGACAATTTTATTAAGCACAGTGATATACACACTATAAATACCAAGAACAAATACAAGCTCGCGCTACCTGTTATTCGACTTAAAAAAGTGAGTAAATCTTTCATGGGGCAATGTATACAGTTTTACAACAAAGTCCCAGCAAACGTTCAAGTATTACCATTTAACAAATTTAAGAGAATAACTAAGGAACGTTTGTGTGCAAAAGGATACTACAACGTATCTGAATATTTAGAGGATAATGCAACATGGTAATGAAGCGGTCGCTGCCAGGCTGCTTCAAGATTATTTACTTAGTATTGTGTAATGTATTTATGTAATTTAGAATTTAAGAACTAATTAGAAAAAAAAACAAATTATGACAATCCCGCTAAGTTTCTGTCGCCAGCTCTTCTCAGGTCTGTGGAAATAATTTTCCGAGCTGTTGGTAGCTTTGACAATGAAAAAATGTTTTGTATGAAACTTATTTTCAATAAAGATTTTTGATTTTGATTTTGATTTTAATGGTGTACATACAAATTTTATTATACGATATTTAATATTTAGTGTAAATGTTTGTAAATACAACTAAGAAATAAAGTTTGTTTATAAAATTTATTCCAGATGATAATAAAAGCAAGTTTGTTACGAGAATCAACCATTTATATTATGTATCAAAAACTTTTAACGTAATTACATTAGACATATATTATTACTGGGTTTAGAAAGAAGGTTTTTTACCCAAATATATACTTTTTTAATTCACAACCGATGCTTTTTGTATAATTATGATTATATTAAAGAATTAAGTGATACTCGAAACAAAAAAAGGAGGTGTTTTATTAAGTAATCAAAATAAAATAATGTCTATATTATTAATTTTATTTTTGGATGAAATAAAGTACATGAAAAAAATATCTTAAATATATTTAAATCAATAGTTTCTTTAATTTCGTTTTAAAATTTATTTCCAATAATTGTTAATCTTGAAATTCTTTTTGACTTGAAAATTGAAAGTGTCTTAATAATTCTTGAGATCTTGGACAGTTCCGTTGGTTGTAATTGTGAGAACTAACTAACCTGATGTTTGATGTATGATTAATTATGACGAAGTAAACAGTACTTTGTCACGAGTCCTGCATTGGTTCGAAATTAATAATTTAGTGTTAAATGCTAAGAAAACTAAATGCGTAGAGTTTACACTTCCTAATGTAAAAAGTAAAAATTGTAACTTGCTCCTTAACAATGAAGTGTTAGAATTGATTGACTCAACAAAATTCTTAGGTTTAACATTAGATAGAAAGCTCCAGTGGAACCCCCATCTCTCAACACTCGCAGCCAAACTCAGCTCCGCCGTCTTTGCAATTAGAAAAGTTAGACAATTAACGGACATAAATATGGCTCGACTTGTTTATTTTAGTTATTTTCACAGTATTTTATCTTACGGTATTTTATTATGGGGCAGTGCTGTTGAAATTAATTCTATATTTATTTTACAAAAAAGAGCTGTGCGGGCTATTTATAACTTAAAAGCTAGAGATTCTCTGAGAGATGTTTTTAAAGAAATAGGTATTCTTACAGTCGCTGCCCAATACATATTTAGTAACATTTTATATATACGTCAAAATTTAAATAGTTATATAAAAAACAGTGACAGGCACGCGATAAATACGAGAAATAAAAACAAACTCGTAACGCCAAAGTTTCGGCTTCAAAAAGTTAATAAATCCTTCATGGGTTTGAGTATACGCATATATAATAAAGTTCCACAAGATATCTTAGACCTTCCATTTCTAAGTTTTAAATCTAAAATCAAAAGTTTATTGTTAAATAAAGCTTATTATAACGTTCAAGAGTTTTTAGTGGATCGAAATATGTGGAACTTAAGTTGTTGAATCATTTGCAGGATTTATATCATATTATAATATACATCACCTATTATTATATTTCTTTTGAAAAGAGCAACTGTTGAGTTTCTGGCCGGCTCTTCTCAACAGAGCAGCATTCCGAGCCGGTGGTAGCTTACGTACGGACGGACTACACTGACCTTTTTTGTATTGTAGTAATTGACGATTCAAAAGTGCGTGTAAATGCCTACTTGAATAAAGATATTTTGTAATTTTTTTTTGAATTTTTCACTTCATAAAATAACATTAAAACTGGACTTACTTCTCTCAAGATGGAGGCTGGAGATATAATTTTTTATCTGATCTAATTGGTCCATTGCTCCGACATTGTAATGAGACAGAGTAAGCTCAGTAAGTATAAAATATTTATACAAATAGTATTTTATTTCATTTAAGATTATTATTTTCTTTAATTGTATTGACGATTTATCTTTTTAAGTTTTTTGTATAAAATAATCACTGTTAAAAGTAAAAGTCATACCAAAATAGAACTTAACACAATTTCATTTATGAGACTAAATCATACTAAAAATAGTTAAATAGTTTGAAAACAAAACAAATGTCAGAAAATGGTTAATTGGTCGATGTTTTATAAATTAATCTAAGTAATCAAATCTAATTAAATCCAAGTCCGAACAGACATACTAATCAAAAACAGACATGTGTTAAATATTACATCAGAAATTTGCAAAACAATATACACAGTAATTTATAGTGATTAAATGAATGTACCTCATATTGCCATTCGTTAACATAGTGCGGTGCTATTATATATATAACTAATACATATTCACAAAATATTAGTGGTGTGAAGTTTATTTATAAAATAATATTTTTATATATCTCTACAAAACATCGCGACCAACCTTATAAAAAACCAAAATATCAATATTGTTTGATGACAATAAAAAATCCGCAGGTGTTTCCTAATCTGACAAATTCAATTCTACTTTGACCATAATCTTTACTTTAACTTAAATACTTTAAATATAATAAATATTATGATCCAGTTTAGTTAATTAAATATTATGAAAAGAATTGGTAACTCTGCAATATTTCAACGTGCTGTCTTAATGTAACATAAACAATAACTTATGATAACACACATCTTTAATTATAATACAAAAAACCTATTACTCCATTAGAAGTTTCTCCCTAAAGAATGTCTTAGACTTCAGTCGTTAAGCTAACACAAGAAGTTACTCGTACATTATACTGTACGGGATTTATAATGTTGTTCAACAATGTTACAGTAATTTGGTTGTGGGAACAAGCGTGGGAGACTGAAATACCAAGTTACTTTAAAGTTGAAATTTGTTGTAAGCTACTACACATTATGATACACTTGCTTAAAAAATACGTACGTTATTATGTAGTGCATTGTATTCAATGCATTAGTTCATAGTTGTCAGAGATATAGATGCCTCGTGAGGAAGTAATATCTGAACAGTATACTGACAGGTCTATTACAGACTACTTCATTTTAATGTGTATTATTTCATGCTATAACTTCATAATAAAAATATATGAATAAGTGCTGTCGGAGATGCTATAGATGGAATCTTTAACATACACCATAATACATAATAGAATACGTTACTCTTAAGGTTTTCATTCTTCTAACATCTGAACAAATGATACGGTTTTGAATCTTTTTACCCTGAACATTATGCTGCTTATATAACAAAATGCTGAACATTAATATAAGTCAAGACCAAAAATAATCCAAACGTAACATTAACTCATTACATACTAATAACCTACAAATCAAATATCAATTAAACCGGTACTATCTCATCATCTTACGCAAATAGCATAATTAATAAGCAGCAAATCAAATGGAAAGTTGTTAATTATTTTACTACACAGTATGTACCAATATATGTACCAATGGTGTAATTGAAACCAATTAGTTTTATGAACTCAAATGAGGAATTTAATTTCCAATACACAATGTTATTTGCAAACGATGAACTTAAAACATTCAATAAAATTATTAAAAATTAATAAATTTTGGACTTTAAACATTATATTTTAACTTAACACACTTACATATTTTACTATACTGTAATACGACTAAAATGTGGAATTTAAACTACAGACCTTTCATTTTCTTATCATTTATCTTATCTAATATTTATTCTTTTCATATAATATATTCATTTAAACTATAAGAGATTAATCTAATTATATATGTTTTGATATCGTTGTTTTATATCTATGAAGTATTATTTTTTAGAATTTAAATATTTCTTTTAAGTTGATACTCTAACTTAACTGACATTAATTAAGTTCACTCTCTCTTCACGTTTACCACTATTGCTTCTCCTGGATATGCATCCTACTTTAGGCTATTATGCCAAGTTTATTATAACATGTAATATCCTTCTCGTCTGTGCCACGTGATCTAGGAAAATCTTATTAAACTGTTGCTCCTCAAAGTTATTCTAAATAACTTCTGAAGTCAACTTTGACGTAACTTGAGGGCAATTATGCCCTGAATTTATATTCAAATGGACGACGCTCTGTCTCTACTTTCATTGTTAACAAATTCATCCAATCTGTCTCAAATGTCATATCTAACCTTTGATATTAATTTTGTTAGGAACAAATCTATTTTAATATATTATATACACATACCATTAAAACAAATTGATTTCCATTATAGAGCTTTGGTAAAATAAACAAAACAAAAATAAAGCAAGGAGTTCATGAGTACGTGAACGTCCTACATTATATACGTGGTGATATATAAAAATTAATCATTGTTCCTCAGTTAGTAGTTAAAGCGTTTTCATAATTAGTTGCAACATGCCAGTTTGCGAGCTTGTTTCCTACGATCACGTTGACTTCAATGATGTTAAAGGTAAGTTTATACGTAAGGTAATTAATTAACTTCACGGAAACATACAGTAACAAAATGTAAAATATAGTCTTGCATAAGAATATTACTTTTTATTTATTATCGCCATATCTTTTTACTGGTATATTTATAAAACTCGGCAGCTGGGTATGGAGGTAGCTTAGTGAAATTACTGATTCGATACCGCGGGGCAAAGGACTGTAACTTAATAATGTCCCAGAGGAAAATGTACTTTTGTGTGGCGAAAATGGTACAGGTATATTGTTCTCAGGGTCGCACTCATCCCTGAAACGCTCCAGGAACTCAAACGAAAATTGTATTCGTAAATATACCACGTAAAGCGCTCTTTATTATGAGATTCTGTGAGAATTTAATCCTTTTAACATTTTATATATTTGGTATCATATTTATATCGTTATTTCACCTTAAACATTTGGTTATTTATTAAATATTTAATGTTATATTTTTTTATATATTTGCCGAAACATATTAATTATATATATAATTTTCCAATGAAAGTTAATTTTGAACAATAACTATATTCATATAGATCCATCGTGTAAACAAATACGCTTTTGTGGAAATTATACAAATATAAATAACTAAAACATGTATTTCATGATCTCATCATATGAGTATTGTATGATTCGACTATAATAATAAAACGAGGACCTTTAATTTTTATCTGATATTGGAATATGATAGATATTATTGAGCTGAGCGAAGCGAAGCTCTTTACTGGTCAGATCGCAAAAAATGCGAACTCTCTGTTCTTAAAAACTATTCGAACTACGTTAACGAAACTCGCCACAACGATTGCGAGCATAAGGCGCTAAGCATATATTTAGTTTTTTTAAATCGTATTTCTAAATTCAGTATAATTTACTAATTCAGTTTAGGACAATTTACGTGCTAGCTCAGAAACTACGCATACCACAGTTTCGAAACTCGGCATGGTGTTTGATGCCACATTGCTTTATGACTGTGCAAAATTTCGGATAATTTCGATCAACAGATCTTGAACAATTAACAGAACTAATTTAGTTCGATTAGTGACTCACCAGCGCGCGCCTGCTCGATGCACGAGTTACGAGTGGATTGAAATCTAAGAAAGTGTGTAACTACTCTCATACATAGCAGAACTGACTATAAATTCTTCAGAATGCAGATCACATTGAGCTTGAAGCACACTAAAAGAATAGTAAGTTTTCGAATTACAGTAAAAAAGTTTCAATTCACCAGAAAATTGTCCATAGACTTATCATATGGAACGTCTCATATCGGCGCGCGCCTCAAGTTTTAAGAATAGCTAAATAAAAGGAACAACTTAACGAACGCTTCAGTTGCGTGTGAGGCTTCGAACAGGCAAGGTTCCGTCCGAATATTTCCTTTCACTTTTATTTTTCATTTTGCTATCCCAATTTAATATTTTATATCCACTCGCTATACATTTCATCATAATAATTCGATTTATCCCAAAGGAGGTCGAATGCTTTCTAATGTATCAATAGTATCGCAGTGGACCTAATTGTTTCAGCGTGATGCCATTACAAAAAGAAGGGTGTTATGAGCAATTCTGTAGAAAATTTTCCATTTAAAGACATGAAACGAATATCAAGCTTGAGATGTTTTTCAAATGGTTTATTGATAATATCCTATATTTCCATTTAACTCTCGTAGCGTTTGTAAGGACTAAGCTAAAGAACATCGTAGTAAATAGCCTGCCGTGCACAGAGCAAAAGTTAGCTCAGCTCACGACCCCGCTTGCGTGGCCTAGTATATTATTAAGTTTAAATTTCAAACTGCACAATATTTTTATATTAGGTACATTTGTAAATTTAAAAAATGTTCTTATTGTTGCTTTTAACTGAATAAATTTGTTATAATCAAATGAATGAACGACAGTGCTCTTGTACGGTCCACGTCAATCTATTATAGGTTGACATACATTGACACAAAAGTGAGAATACTGGCATGGTATAGTATTCTATACCATGCCGGTATTGACAACAAAATGGAAATGCAATATAGCAACAGAAAATTTAACTCATCCCGTACCTTTTAATGTAATAGTAATAAAATAATTATCTAATTATATTTCAGAGTTTTTTTTATTCGTTCCTAAAGACTTCGGTCCTTAATCTTACACAAGAGGTTACATTATACCGTACGGGATTTATAATGTTGTTCAACAATGTTACAGTAACTTGGTTGTGGGAACAAGCGTGGGACACTGAGATCCCAAGTTACTTTAAAGTTTAGGTTCATAGAACAATAAGATTTAAAACTACGCGTAAAAGTTTTAGAAGTCCAAACTATTTGTCTTGCACTTTACAACGGTCAAGACTAAAAACGGGTAAAACTAGCAAGAATGCAAGATTTGAGTAAGAAGAAGGTCCTGGGAGTATTGGGTCTCTTAGTTGAGTCAAACAAAGATATTATCTATTGCATTATAACTTATGTTTTATAATTATGTTGAGCTTTTATCTACATAAAACTTAAAGCTTATTGTCTTACATTATAATAAACTCAATTTCTTATACAGAGATCATACATTGTCCTCAAATAAGTATTATACATAATATTAAGTAGTCCCACATAAATATTATATTCAGTGTCTGTGAGAGATGAAACGAGATTTCTCAGTTGAAATAATATGTTTCTTTAATAAGGTAAGTCACTTTTGAATAAAATATGAACCTCCTAGTAAAGCTGTTCGGTACAAGACATGTTTCCATCATTATTAATGAAGTCTTGTGAAACACAGGTGGTTTTATGGAAGATATTGATTAAAATAATATTACATTGTTAAAATAAGTAAACTCAAGTTGTTCAAAATATTTAATTAGCAGTACCTACTTCTTAAATACCTTAAATAATTCAAAATTAGTTTTTCAATATAAAAAAGCTAAGAATAACTCATAACTAATGTTACGCATTACTATGAACGTAAAACCAGTTTTATAATAATAACAAAAACTCACCAAATCAAATCAAAATGTTGTATTTTTTCTCTATTTTCGCACGATCCCTCACTACTGTTCAGTCGATAAAGTAATCGTTTCTAAACCTCGACATGTTACACGAGACTAATATACCAAATTTATTAGTTTTCTGAGTATTATGACAACCTGACATGAAAAATGACACTTACACATGACGTGGTTAAGTTTTGAAATAAAGACTACACTTTGTAAACTTGTGGATTGTAAACATTACTCATTATTAGTTTGACTAATAATTTTGGTTATAATAATATTTATAGACTAATAATTATAAATTGATTTGTAATTATTTAAACTTGAATTATTTAATCACATGACGTAATAGGAATATTGTTATTAATTCGTTAAATGAAAATGAGTAAATACGTCTAGTACATATACTGACTTCATAAGGTTAACTCATAATAAATTATATATTACACATTGATTATGAACGCATAATTACAATATTATTATTAAAGGATATATATACCATACAAAGACTATATTAATATTAAAGGACGTTTATCTTGCATTGAACCAAATTACCCGACTGCGCCAGCAAGAAAAAGATTATATTGTTATATTGTTGTCCTGTATGCATCTTCTATCACCCTATGTGCCCTTGTTAACGTTTCTTGTAGTTAACAGGAAAATGTATTTTTACTCTTGGTATATTTACCTTAAAATACACACACACATATATATAGGTCGCTTAAACATTATTATTCAGTTTTATACACCAATGTAATGTAATGTACACCAATGTAAAATAGGCAAATTTTAAAGAAAATAAACTAATTCCAACCATAAATTACCTAATGACATGATTTCAGCAGAAGAAATAAATAAATTAATGGACAATACTTCTATGAAACTCAAAAGGTATACTCACAATATCAACTTTCATGTGCAATGAAGTCATTTTTTTACGTTTTAGTATAATAATAGAAATATTGGATTAAAAATACAACAAACATATATTATTCAATGTTAAATAGAGATTCTGAAGTCGACCTAAAATGTACCTATGTACTGTGAAGAACATTACATTACTCCTCTAAGGACTTTTACTTTTTTGAGTATAAATAAAAGATCTCTGTAATAAACCTTCTATGGAGATTTTGATAAAAGCTTAAACCCTTTTTAGAGTAATAATTTCTTAAGCAGGGTTCATATTGTCAGAAGACATGCCAAGACCTGCACACATTAGATTCAAGAATATTTTAATTGGTTTTTCTATAATGTTGATTCTAATATATGGTTTAAATTTAAACTCATTGTTCATTGTTTGAGTTTGATCTTATGTCGATGGTAAGAAGTTCACCAATCTTTTATTCACGATTCACTAAAATACTCTTCAAGTTCAGTTACTCCTACAGTTATTGTCTTTGGGCCGAATGAGGTTACTTTTTCCATTGGTTTTTGAATAAATTGGATGATTGTTATATATAAAATAATTGCACAAACACCATCAATATTCTAATATTCATTTATTTACGACCCGAATGTTAAACGTTAAAGCATCTATAACATAAAATCTTATAACGTAACATTAAGTAACACAGCAATAACTAAAATAGATAGTTGAATAAATATTTAAGTTGAGAATGTTAATTTTAATCAAGAAATAAATATAAAATTGTATAATTCACAATAATAACGAGTATAAATAATGTAAATATATTCTATATTCTATATTTACATTTTAAAATACAATTGGTTATTTTTGGAAAAAAAATCATTAACTGGAGTAGAAAAACATAAAAATGATATATATGTAACAGATTTAAGTGTTTTGTCTCATCAGGCTCAGGGAGCTTTGTTAATTATGTAAATAATACGTTAAATGTCAAAAGAATAGTAGGTAATTCAATAAAAGAAACCCGATGAAAGAGATATCAAACCTGACAATGAAAAACGGGAAAAATAATTGTCTTTTTCCGTAATCCGAGCAAGAATTTTTATAATGACGTCACGTCTGGCTGACAACCACTGGATTAGATCAGATCAGATCAGCTCCAGTGGAACCCCCATCTCTCAACACTCGCAGCCAAACTCAGCTCCGCCGTCTTCGCAATTAGAAAAGTTAGACAATTAACGGATATTAATACGGCTCGACTTGTTTATTTTAGTTATTTTCACAGTATTTTATCTTACGGTATTTTATTATGGGGAAGTGCTGTCGAAATTAATTCTATATTTATTAAAAAAAAAGAGCTGTGCGGGCTATGTATAACTTAAAAGCTGGAGATTCTCTGAGAGATGTTTTTAAAGAAATAGGTATTCTTACAGTCGCTTCGCAATACATATTTAATACCATATTATATATACGTTAAAAATTAAATAGTTATTTAAAAAACAGTGACAGACACGCGATAAATACGAGAAATAAAAACAAACTCGTAACGCCAAAGTTTCGGCTTCAAAAAGTTATATTTCTTTTGAAAAGAGCAACTGTTGAGTTTCTAGCCGGCTCTTCTCAACAGACGAGCATTCCGAGCCGGTGGTAGCTTACTTACGAAATGACTACACTGACCTTTTTTGCATTGTATTAATTGACGATTCAAAAGTGCGTGTAAATGCCTATTTGAATAAAGATATTTTGAATTTTGAATTAAACGCTGGTAAAAATAATCCAAGTTCAAATACCATTAAAACAATAATTTTCCGCACATATCCATTATATATCTTATTATATCATGAAAATACTTTCTCTTAAATATTTTACTTCTGTCACATGTTAGGAAGTCACAAAAATATTGTTAGAAATATTTGTGGGTCGAGAGTCTCTAGAGGTCTCTTGGCTTCATATATATATTTCGGGATGCACTTTTGCGAGTTAAATATGAGTAAGCCGATTTCTAATTGACCGAAGGACGAATGTATGTTTCAGCATGTTTGTTCCGGCGTAGCTGGCGTATTATTCATCCTATCGTCACGAAAATCGGCAGTCGTATTCTTTGAATTATTTTAATTTTTATGTCGAGCGGTTTTTTTGATTGGGCGAAAAAATCTAAAATAGCGGCATTTTTAGTTTGTTTTTTGGCGTAGCAGGAGCAATTTTCATCCGATCGCCACAAAAATTGGGGGTTTTTTGAGTCATTAAATTTATTTTGTCCGGCCATTTTTCTTACTAGGAGGAAAAATCCAAAATGGCGGTGATTTAAGTTTTTGTTTTAGCGTAGCAGACGTATTTTTTATGTAATCGTCACGAAAATTGGTAGGGGTCTTCTTTGAATTATTAAAATTTTTATGTTGAGCTGTTTTTATGCTTGGGCGAAAAATTTCAAAATGGCGGATTTCTGATCCTTACCACAAAAACGGACTTTGCGGCAGCTAGCGGGCTGTAGCCTGAAATTATAATTATTATTAAAGTATTCTTTGCCAAAATCTAAGGTGTTTTTTGGTATTTCAAAATTCAAAATGGCGACCATAGCGAATTATCAAAAATTTTAAAGTTGAATAAGTCCGTGGTTATTTGGTAGAGCCAAATTTCGTTCGGTAGTTATGTACCTACATAAATACATAGGTATACTTATTCCTTTTTGGAAAAGGCACTTAAAACATTGTCTCATCCCCTAACGTACTGAGGTCTACTGTTCACAGAACGACTAGTTAAATATATATTTTTTTCAATTAGTGTTGTAACAAATTGTGAAGTATGCCAGAGCTGTGAAGGAAAATATTGCTTTGATCTTCTCTTTACAATGGTAACCTTTACATTTTTTTTTATAATTTTTTTTTATACTATCTAGGTTAATGCTTGACTACTTTCCACCTGATGGAAAGTGAAAATGTAGTCTTAGATGGTAAAGCGCATTAACCTAGTAACCTATTCACTCTTCTCTTGAAGACACCCACATGGTATTCGGACGGAAAAACCGACGCAGGCTGTTCCAGTCCTTCGCTGTACAAATTAAAAAAGACGAAGCAAAGCACTTCGTTCGAACAGGAGGAATGTCCGCAACGTAAGGATGGATACCTGCCGTGCGTCGGGATGTCCTGTGATGGAAGGGGGACGGAGGAATTAAGTCATGTAATTCCAGCGCACACTCACCAAAATGTATCCTATAAAATACTGAAAGGCTAGCAATTCTACGCCTGTGTTAAAAGCTGTGGAGTTGTTGTGTGTTTTTGAATATCTAAATTAAAAAACTGTTCCTTAAGCAAATTGTAACTTACAAGTTGGTATATTGGGAGGGTTTTACAAATTTTAAATATCATTCTCATTGTGGTCGCAATTCATTTTAATGTTGGTTGTTACAACATTTTTAATTATTCGTACTTGCAATTGATAGATACCGTTGAGATAAGTACGCCCATAGCTACTAAGTCCGTAAGATAAGACTGAGGTTATAAATGCATTGTAGATGAGCAAACGTGTTTGAAAAGAGATACGGTTTTTTATTACCATAATGTTGGCCAAAAATGCTCTTAGCGTGTCACATAAGCGATTAATCTGTGGTTTCCAATCAAAGTTACGGTCTATTACAAGACCGAGATACTCGTATGTATGACTATCAACTACTTCAACGGGTTGACAAATATATGGGCAAGTCATAGTTTTTCTTTTGTTATGGAAGCAAGAGTGACAGTGGGATATCAGCTTGTTTCGAAGAATGTCTCTTTTGTGAGGTGAGCTAATGTGTACCAATTAAGTCTTTTGTGAATTTAGAACCAAGCCTGCGTCGTGGCATCATTTCCCGAGAGTGTCAAAGTCTACTTGTAGTTTTTTCATTGCATCGTCTACATTGCTGTCTGCAATGAGTAAACAAGTATCATCTGCAAACTGGAAAGAAGTGCAGTAGTTTAGGGTTTTATTGATGTCATTGACGTAAGCCAAAAAGTGAACGGGCCCAAGTACCGAGCCTTGGGCTGTGCCTTCGGTAACTTTCATATCCTTGCTGCAGCAATTTTGTATTTTAACACAGGAAGACCAATCCTGCAGATAATTTTGACACCATTTCAAAGGATGACCCTGTATTCCTGTATTTTCTAAGCTTTTGATATGGTTTTCATGGTTAAAGGTATCAAAGGCCCGGGAGAAGTCAATTAATAAAGCAAGAACTTGTTTCCTTTCGTTAAGATTATAGTTTATATAGTCAGAAAATTTAATCAAAAGCATCGTTGTGCTTTTACCCGGCTGAAAACCATAGTGGTGTTTTCACATAAATACTTTTCGACAATTTTGTCAATAGTTGATAGTAAAGTTATAGGCCGATAGTTATTATTGTGGTTAGGTAGTTGTTTTGAGCTACATTTAGGTAATATATTTCTTACTGCATTGTTAAATTCTTACTGAGAGGCTAGCAATTCTAAGCCTGTGTTCAAGGCAGTAGAAGTTGGCTTCTACGAATTCGTACGGACCTTTGCAAGAACGGCAAGCTTTCCTGCAGCTGCTCTTGCTCTGGACTCAATACACCGACCAAAATTGATGTCGAGGAAATCGCTAAGCCTAACAACTGAAGCCGGTCACTGTATTCCAAAGATACACTCTGTAAAGTACGAGCCAAGGTGAAAGGGCTCCTTTTGGCGGTGAACAGGCACGTCTGCGTTTTGGTGGGGTTGAATTTGAGAAGATTGGCATTGCCCCATGCGGAGACTGCCTGAAGTTTGTCACTCAAATGTTGCACCATGTTCCATGCTCTTTCTGACTGTATTTGATCTCTACTAGCCTGAGTACTCGGCAGATATCTTTCTACAACTGAACAAGAAAAGTGGGGTCTTCAAGGTGACGGAGACGCAGAATACAGAGGTCGTTCCGCGCGTACACACAGACCCCGGCAATTAGCGAAAGTTGTGCTCTAACGAGTAGCCTGGATAATCCAGGTATCTGCGTCACCATCGAAAAGAGCAAGTGCGGTTGCTCTATTTCTAGGTGGTGGTGGACAGGTTGGAGATTAAAGTGCAAGCCCCTGTTATTAGTGACTGCACTTTGAATGAGGCGGAGTGCAACCGTTGTAGAAACTTGATCTCTTCATTGGACTTTTTCATAAAAAAATATAAGAGTGAATACAATACGATGGGAAATGGCAGTTGAACGAGGCAGTCGTTTCGAACCACTGGGAGGCTAGTCTGGAGACTGCGGGGACGCCCGAACCCCCCAGGGATCGACATCGTGCCTGCTCATCTGATCGCCAACCAGTACAATGGAGCCACACTGGGATTTTTCGCAGCTGACGGGGCAGCCTTTCGTGGGTAGCTGACCCACTAATTGGGCCCCCAACTATCTGTGGGCGGCTAGCGGAAAGCTGTCGCTTCGGATCCCGCTACCGTCTTCGACTAGGCACCCGACACAATAAACACAAACCGGTTTGCCAACGCAACGCAGCTGTTCAGACCCATTTCCCGTGTATACGGCTTCATCAAACAACGTGCTCCGGCACGTTGTTTGATGAAGCACGACTAGGTCGCTTTGCGGCACGACTTTGTCCGACGAGTGGTAACCTTGCCGCCGACCTGATGTTATAGTCTACCACCGACAAAACATTTTGATTACTAAATTTCTAGATGAATCTAATACAAAATTTGTCTGAAAATTTTATAACTCTACGGTCGTGTTGACACATTTTCGTACAGACTAATTACAGGACAGTTATTTTATACTAAATTATTTTCACGTTCTAATTAATGTTGAAATTATAGCATACTAAACATTTCACCCAAAACCCTTAACAAAGTATCTCTCCAAACTCGTTGCTGTTGAATTACAAAACAAAGGCTCTAAGAGTTCCTATATTATTTGTATCTATAGTTTTGTAATAGTTGAGTTGAACCTCAATTAAAAACTGTGAAATAACTTTCATATTCTGCGTATTCTTAAAATGAGCGGACCAACTGTCAACGTATCAAGTTTATTCCCCCGTTAAATTTTATTTGATGATTGATAAATCGACACTGGCCAAAAAAATACAATATTTAAAGTTCGTGAGAAGTACATCGAAGAATATAAAAAACAAATACAGTTTCTCAATTAATAATTCTTCAACAATCCTAAGAAGAGACGAGTACATAGTCACACCACTTGAGAATAAAATATAGTTTTCTACCAGATATTGTTTCAAAAGTTTCAAAAGCTTTACCAACTATAACCCGTGTTGTTAAGATTGAATCAGGACTAAGTCAGGTTATTATAACATAATAATATAAAATTAAAGATCAAAAAGTATTTAAACTTATCAATTAAAATAACAATACTGTTGTTAAAGGACTGTATATCTTGTTCATTTATTACACGTGTACCGAATAAATATTACGAAACTTATATGACTACTTGAAAATCGACGTAGAACCTAAGTGGGATGAACATATTAAAATATACCTCCATGGAATGTAAATAAAGGATGGCTCTTAAAGAATTCGATAAAAGCTTGTTCAACTAATGATGTATTAAATAGGATTCATATTGTTAAGACGATAACAAGGTAGTAAATATCTCAAAAAAATCCTTAGAAAATTTTGTTAAATATTTTTTTTGGTAATATATTGTATTTTTTTTTTTTATTTTTTTATGTAAGAGGAGGGCAAACGAGCTGGCGGGTCACAGATGGACGTGATCACCGCCGCCCATGAACTCTTGCAACATCCGAGGACTTACAGGAGTGTTGCCGGCCTTGTAGGTGGGAATAAACGCCTTTTTTGAAGGTACCCATGTCGTACCGATCTGGAAATACCGCCGAAGGTAGTTCGTTCCACAAGCGAGTGGAACGTGGCAAAAATGTCCTTGAGAACCGCACAGTGGAGGATCGCCACGCATCCAGGTGGTAAGGATGGTATTGGAGGCGATGGCGCGCTGTGCGGTGATGAAATTCGGCGGCAGGCATCAGATCGAATAGTTCTTCGGAACACTCCCCGTTGTAAATGCGGTAGAAGACGCACAAAGAAGCCACGTCTCTACGCAATGCCAGAGAGTCCAGCCTTTCGCAGAGCACCGGGTTCCCAACAATTCGAACGGCTCTCCGTTGTACGCGGTCAAATGGTAGAAGCTGATATTGGGGTGATCCGGATCAGAGATGAGAACAGTACTCCATGTGAGGCCGGACCTGCGCCTTATAGAGCGCAAGTCTTTGGCCAGGTATGAAGTACTGCCTCGCTCTATTGATCACTCCCAATTTCTTCGAGGCCAACTTGGCCTTGCTCTCCAGATGACCACGAAACTGACAGTCGCTCGAAATGTCGAGACCCAGTATTCTGATACTTGGCGAGGCATTAAGAGGAGTGCTCTCGAAGAGCGGTGATACGACAAATGGGGTTTTCTTAGTGGTAAACGCGCAAACTTGTGTCTTTAGGGGATTGAACTGAACGTGGTTCAGTTCACCCCACTCAGAGACCATCGCCAAGGAAGTCTCTATAGAAGACACAAGTTTCTTTCGGCACTCGTCGACGTTTTCCCGAGAGAAACCTGCACGGCCGGAATATACCGCATCCCCAGTGCTGTCATCCGCATAACAATGTATGTTGGAGATATCCAACATATCATTGATGTGCAGGAGGAACAGGGTTGGGGATAGCACGCAGCCTTGGGGTACACCAGCGTTCACGGGCTTGGGTCCGAGCAAAAACCGTCGAGAACGACCTGTATGCTCCGCCCAGTGAGGAAGCTGGTGATCCACTTGCATAAACTCTCGGGAAGCCCATAGGAAGGTAGCTTCGAAAGAAGCCCCTTGTGCCATACACGATCGAAGGCTTTCGCCATATCCAGACTAACTGCCAGACCTTCTCCCTTACTTTCAATAACAGCTGCCCAACGGTGCGTAAAATATAACAGAAGATCACCAGCCGGTCGACCATGGCGAAAGCCATATTGCCGGTCATTGACCAACTGGTGATCCTCGAGGTATGTTAGGAGCTGTTTATTGATAATGCTCTCCATTACTTTGGAGAGCAGAGAGGTAATGGCGATAGGTCTGTAGTTAGCTGGGTCCGAGCTATCACCTTTTTTAGGGATCGGATGGACAAGGGCACGCTTCCATGAGACCGGGACTACGCCTTTAAGATAGGAGTACCGAAATAGACGCGTTAGCACTGGAGTCAACTCAGGGGCACACGTTCGTAGCACCAATGGAGAAATGCCATCCGGCCCACTCGACTTATGAACGTCCAAGGAAAATAGAGACTGCCTAATAGTTTTCTGCCTAAAAACTATTTCCGGCATTGAGCTCTGACACCGCGGGATGATAGGCGGTGTCTTCCCCTGGTCGTCCAAAGTCGAGTTGGAGGCGAAAAGAGTGCCCAAGAGATCGGCTTTCTCTTTTGCCGTGTGGGCCAGAGAGTCATTCCCCATGTGCAACGGCGGTAGGGATGGCTGGCTAAAGTTGCCCAGAGTGGCCTTTGAAAGCGCCCAAAATTTGCGCGTGCCAGGCGGGTACTTTGCCAGCTGATCCCCAATTTTGACGATATGCTTGAACTTTGCTCTAGCGATTTGCCGTTTGAAGAATCTGGAGGCACGATTATATTTCCTCTTCAGAACTCTAGAGTTCGGATCCTTAGTGACTAACGCATTGGCCCAAGCTTGATAAGCCTGCCGTTTGCCAGCTGCTGCAGCCCTGACAGACGCATCAAACCAAGGCCGCGATCTGCCACCAAGTGGTACCACAGAGCTTGGTACAAATAGTTCCATGCCCTGTAGTATCACATCAGCTACAGCCGCAGCGCAGTCACTAGGATCATCGGAAGGGAAACAAATCGGCCCCCATGGGTAGGATGCAAAGAAGGACCGCATTCCATCCCAATCCGCTGACTTGTAGTACCAAACGAGTCGAGTCGCAGGTGTTGTGCGACCCGAACGTTGAATGTTCACTACACTCCGTACCAGACAATGATCAGAGGACCCTAACGGAGCCTCGACAGTGACCTGGTACTTTCCGGGATGTGTAGTCAGCAGAAGATCCAACAAAGAGGGTATATGGCTGTCCACATCCGGTAGACGAGTGTGCGTCTTGACCAATTGGGACAGACCATTTGCCAGAGCAAAGTCAAACACAGATCTCCCCGCGTAGTCGGTGGCACGTGACCCTAACCAATCGGTATGGTGCGCATTGAAGTCACCGAGGACTACGACTTCGGCGGAGGGAATCTGTGAAAGCAGATCGTCAATCTTCGCCTGAACATGGCCCAAGAGTTGATCCGTTTCTGCATTACTACTATGGGACCTGTAGAGGCACGCGTAGACTCTGACATGGTCGTCCATGTCCACGCGCAGCCAGAGTACAGACAGGTCCCGACCTTCAAAAACCTGAAGGCGACGGTAGCAGATATCCTCCCTTATGAACACAGATACCCCGGCGTGTGGTATAAAATGGTGTTCTAGATTATACCCGGGGTATGACAGGTACGCTGTGTCGCTAGGTTTAGATATCTGCGTCTCCGTCAGAAACAACAAGGCCGGCTGCGCCGTCTCTAGATGATAGTGGACGGCGTTCAAGTTGGAATGAAGTCCCCGAATGTTGCAAAAGTCCACATTTAGAGTGGGTCGGGGTGCCGCTGCGTTGACTCGTCGTTTGCCCTCAAAAAACACAAAAGGCGATACTTTGCCCGCCCCAGATACGACGGGCAGCCCGAGCAAAATCCGAGAATTATTTCCCCGATTTTGCTCGGGGAGGGGGTCCCCGGCTTCATCAAAGCCGGTACCCTCCTGGGGTATTTTCCTTTCCGGCATCGCTTTCATGTTTTATGGCGTGGGGGGGGGGTTTGGGCTTCCGGATTCTCTCACTCACCGACGGAACATAACCAAATGAATTTGGTTACTACGCGTCGGTCTTCTGTGAGAGGGTGGTCCTTCCCCGGTCGAGCCAGCCCAATACGAGCTGCAGTCAGATAACTACAGCTAAGCTCTACCACCTATAGTCATTTCAAAAATTATACAACAATGTAGGTATTCGAATAATTTCATATGTTCTTCATTTTTATTCCAAAACAATCCTTATCCCGCTAATCTTACGACAATTTAAAAAAATAAAGAAAAAAAACATTTTTGAATACATTAATCTCTTTCAATATATACAAAAATATTTTTATAATCGAAGATCGAACAATACATTGATTTGTGTAGTCATCGCGAATTAAACGTTTGATTGAAGTAATTGGTTTCCTCTAGTGATGTTTTCAGTTCATAATATACATTCACGTAGATGAAGAGAAATCGACCGCCATGACAACCATAATGGCGGAATAAAATAAAATGCGAGCGTATTATTGAGTTAGAAAAATATTTTGCAATAATCCAATCAAGAATCTTTATAATGACGTCACGTCCTGCTGACAATCACTGAATTAAGCGATGATAAGCTTATTCCAAGTTCAAATAATTAACTTAAAAAATATAATATTATTGATAAATATATTATATATTTTATAAATCAATATCAAAAAATAATATAAATATCATATTTCACATGTTAAGATGTCATAAACGACGACGACGACGACAACGACGACGACGACGATGACGAGGATAGATAAGTATTGATAAAAATATGTAAAAGTTAACTAACATTTTAGCTACATAATTTGTAATATTGTATTTTTTATTTGTATGTTTGTTAAAAGATTTATCAAACTTAAATGAAAAATATAAAGAAAAAGGAAAACCAATGTTTCAATTCTATTAGCTCAAAACAATAAAAGAAACAATGCAATTTCCTTATTCCTCTCATAACAATAATATTTTCGAGCCCCGTTTCAATCCATCTAAAAAACATTTATTTTATGCCTGCTCCCTAGCAGTTCAGCACCATCCCTATAGGCGATGAAAAATAAATATTAGCCAGTTTAATTTATCATTTACATGAAATAAACCTAGACAACTAAACTTCGTCTCCAAGTTTAATGCAACCTGACAGTAGTGATCGTAACATTTGACTAAATGTTATCCCGATTTAACATTCCAACAAAAACAGTAACAAAACGAAGCTTACTTTAATGCATTAAATATCAATTTATTATATATAATGTGTATATATTTACGTAATTAATCAACTAGTCGGCGATAATTAATTATATACCTTTTCATTGCGGTTGAGTAATTTTGTTTTGAATAAGGAACTGTTCATTTGCTAATAATTATATTAAATAGTCATACAGAGCTATTCTGTTAAGTAATCGTAAAAGTGAATTAATTTAAGTGGTAATTTTCTAATCAACATTAAAAAAGAAATTACATGTTACTTAAAACAAAATATTAAGACCTGACTTTACAGACAGAACTTCAAGATTTGTGTGTCATTTGTAAGAATTTTGAAGAATTTTACCATGCGTAGCTAGAGTGAGGGGAATTTATCCAAACATATTCAGGTAGTCTTTAAAATTATTTACAAAATAAAATAAACCCTTAGGAAGTATATACCGCACTATTTAAATTAACTTGTACGTAACATTTATATAAACACAGTGTTATGTTCTGTTGAGTTCGTTTCAAATTGAGTTTCATAAAAACAAAACACAATATAGAAGGTTATAAACGACCTCACAGGTTGTTTTCAGCTTATAATATAATCTCTCGTGAGAATGTGAGGCAACCGAGTTTAACGAAACCGTCCAATGTGGGTGAATTAAATTCATTAAAACAAACTGACTGAAGCAAAAGACGATTGCCCTTTAAAATAATTAAACATTATTCTAACTGATAGTAATGTTCCATTTTAGTTCCAAAGTTACTTCAGTTTGTATAGTACTCTAGTATTAATATACATTTAATAAAATGAAGTTGTTTATAATATTATTATTAATCGATGTCACGTCGAAGGGCGGGGATACGTTAAGAAATATTTTGTTACCATACAAGACAAAAAATCTAAATAAGAGGCTATGAAGATTATGCGAATGTCGTGATGCAATTCTCGTTCTGGTTTCGTTCAATCGTCTCATGTGTTGTGATGTAGCAGTGCTTCACTCTTCAGGCTACACTTTCATCCTTTGTACTATACATTCTTGTACGCTTGACCGTACTTATTATAATTAACTTATGAACAACCAAGTGCTGAATATTTAAAATATGACTAAAAGTGTATGCATACTGGATTTAAAGTGTCATGAAGGCAGACATGTTAAAGCATTAAATAATTTAAAATAATAATGAAATAAAAAGATAATCACGTAAATAGTATAAATATTTAAACAGTTAGGTACTATAATTGAATAAGATACCTTTAATAAATTAAAATGTCAATTAAGGTTCTTTAATATTTTTCTTACATATATTAGTCTAAATAAAAGACAAAAAATATTATTTGAGGGACATCTCATCAATAGACGTGATGAATTTCCGTAAATTACATTTACAACGCCGACTTAAGGAGACAGAACATTAAATTTATTTAATTGTTAGAATTTATTTCAGGATTAATAAATACTTTGGGCAATAAAATATAATGTGTAATAGTTAAATATTTGTATTAAGTACAAAGAGAAATATAAAAAAATCAACACAAATACAGTCTCTCTATCAAAGAATCCTCTTCAAATAAACATTAAAAGGAAAAGACAAGTACACAGACACACCACTAGAGAATAAAATATAGTTTTGTAACAGATATTGTTTCAAAAGTTTCAAAAGCTTTACCAACTATAACCCGTGTTGTTAAGTTTAAGTCAGGACTTATTTATAACATAATAACATAAAATACAAATTGAAAAGATTTTTAAACTTGTCAATTAACATAAAAATACTGTATTACAGGACTATTGTTTATTTATTACACGGGTAAAATAAAAGTGAGATAAAGGTACATTTGATATGACTACTACTTACAGGAAATCTACTTAAAACCTAAGTGGTATGAACATATTAAAATATGCCTCCGAGAGACTCAAGGAATATAAATAAAAGATGTCTCTTACAGACCCGGTTTGAATTTGATAAAAGCTTGTTCAACTAATGATGTATTAAGTAGTATTCATATTGTTGGAACTTTAACAAGGTAGTAAATATCTAAAAAAAAATCTTCGAAAATATTCCCAAATATATGTTTTTTTTTATATAAAGTATTGGGATCGTTAAACCTTAGACAGATATTGTATTTTTTTATTTTTTTATCCTAACGATGTACTTATACAGATTAGTTTAACGCTCAAAACTTTGTTAAGATCACAAACAAGAATTCTTTCTAAATAGATCCACCGCAGTGTTCAGTAGGTAACATATCAATTATGCCATGGAAGCACCGACATCAAATTTAAGCTTCGTGTAGTTTATATTTAGCGTCCATACAAATATTTATATTTCGCCAAAACTAAAGTACGGACAATGCATTGTTTCGTGTGCTTATCATTTTCATCATCACGTCATTTTTTGATAGACGTACATATTTTATTACTACAGAGATGTCTAATCAAAATCAATCAAATATGTGATGTATTTCGAGACTTACAAAGAGATAACATATATAATAAATACAACTAATAAACTTTACCAATATTATTACTGCGTGAATAAATACACTATAACTTATTGAGTTATTTAGGACTCACAGATATCCAATTCATATATATAAGTAATTCTATTACTGCTGTACTAATAACGTGAGCTGATAGTTTGCGGTATCACTGGTACTTATTTATTTGATTCCAATCAGAATGTCTTACACAAAATAATTTAATAATGTTTAAGTTTTACTATTGAGACTTTTATTTATTTATTTGAAATGTTTAGAAAAAGTTAAGTTAGATACGTTGCAAACAAAACTCAATTTGTGAATAAAATCTTTATTTCGAGTAACATATTGATTTAGAAATTAAGGGTCATTAACCTTAACAACTAAATTTACCACTTATGAAGTAAGCATTGTATTTTATTTGCTGTGGTCTTACTCTGTACTGAAAGTGCATAGCTACTTGTTCTAGCGGGTAGTGACCGTGACCTTGAGGGTTGCAGATTCCCATACGAGACATTTTCTTGCGACCCACAGATTACTGTTCAAAGACCTCTGTTAACACAAAGATTAGTATTAGTATAAATACAAAAAGCTATGAAGTGAAAACTTATAATTCTTCTTCTATTCTGAATGATGCAAACAAATATAAAATGATACAATGAATACCCTATCAGGATATAATTCCACGATGTAATAATCGAACTAATTATTTAAAATAGCGTCAGTAAAATAAATGCTTCATTTAAGTACATGAAGTACAAGGCAATGACTTTAACATCAAGTATAATTCTATTATAATCATAACTCTAAATGAAATATATTGATACTAGCGTTTATCATTGATATTGATGATATACCATAATTATATTGTTTTCAAGCATTTTTTAAAGATAACAAAAATTTTACAAGCTTGTATTTGTCTATGGTATATTTCTTCGTTACTGTGGTTAGTTATAAAGAGGGTTACACGTTTTTTTAACACCATAAAACAAAATCAATAATCTCTACTCTTAAGATCTTGTATTTGGTCGTAAGGTTTCGCAACAACTAAACTACATGACTATTATATAAAATCAATGACCTGGTGACAGAATGTGGGTGAATAATTTATAATTCTACCAATAAATCTTTATCTATCATTATAACAAATTTATGCAAAAGCGTAATATAAATTAGATATAATTATTTAGTTACAAAAAATGCTCCTTGATTCCTAAAGTATTGGATAAATATAACTATATTTTCAAACTTCTACAAATACTGTAAGATCTATATCTGTCCGTGCTATGTGTACTGATCTAGACTAAGATAGATAAAAACAATGGTACTTAAGTAGTAGTACTGAGCTAACCTATTTTTATCATTTATTTGCTGAGTCGCTAATCTAATTCTTTGGATAACATCCAGGATTTCTGTCATGAGGGAAATGTCCGAATAATAGAATTAACAAAGACAAAGAAACTTATACTCTTCAAATTATTAAATATTTCTGTTGGAAATATATTAGTGGTTTGTGGTTTCTCTTATTTTCTCTATACTTACATGATAAGGAAGGTTTAGTTTGTTTGTTTTTAATTTATATGGTGTTTTATAAAAGAGTAATAGTCATAAACATGACACTAGTTCATTAAAATTATCACAATAAATCCTCTATTGCAACGGAATTATTAGAGAATTCAAATGACTATAATGATATTTATGTTTTTGTAAATGTACTTCAAATGTTTTTGCAACTTATAATGTACCTGTTGATTTAATTTTAGCTAAAAATGCGTATGAAAATAATTTTTTAACAGATTTAGTAATAAAAAATAATAATAATATAATACTTCAGTTTATGTAAACGGGTAATGTATTTTTTTTAATCTGTCACATATATAATAACAAAAATCAAACCGGCAACCAGACACAAATATTTAACAAACTATTTATTTGGACTTGCCAGTATCATTATCTTCCTGTCTCCCTTATCCATATTTTAGGGTCGGCGCAGTATGTTTTTTCCTTCCATACTCTCCTGCTACTCGTCACCTCTGTACACACTGCCTTCATCTCCATATCGTCTTTCACGCAATCCCTTCATCTTTTCTTTAGTCGTCCTCTACCTATCCATCCCTCCATTACCATACACAGAATTCTTTTGGTCACATGCCTATCATCTCTCCTCATAATATGCCCATGCCATGACAGACTCTTATTTTTTCTGTCACTAGCGCTACTCATTTGTGCGTGTGCGTATGTGCATTACCTTTTATTTAGACCTCAGTAGGAACAGAGTTGTTGTTTTGTATTAGTTTGGAACAAAGTTTACATTCCTGCACTCAAGAACAACAACAACAAACTTATACAGAGTCATATAAAGGAGTTGAATCCTTAATTGTATAAGTGTAAGGATTATATTAGAATGCATATTATTATAGCCAACTCAGTAAATCAAAATACAATGTGTAAGCTATAAATTCATTTTTGTAACGGTGTTTAGAATGCATTTACTATTCATTGTATAATTGAAATAGTTTGAAGGATTTCAGAAGTAAAATAATAATTAATTTTAATATTAAGTGTTGTGAATTTAATTAACGATATTTTTAAATAAGACAAAACTATTTATCTTAAGTCATATTTATTTATTTCCACATAATTATCCAGTGCAAAAAAAAAAATTTTTGCACAATAATCATATTTAGCAAGCTTCAAATCTTTTAAAAAATCTGTTTGTTCTACACAGCTTATTATCAAAATTCATCAAACTGATGGACATTCGATATTTGTAACATTCACGCTTTAATTATATAACATTTACAAATATATTCAAAATAGAATATATATATATATCTTCAATAAAATATATTCAGATCATAGTTTTGAATAGAATATTCTCTATTGGTGCTGTCACAATGTTCGCGTCAATGATAAGTTTTGATTTATGATCAGTCAGCTGTGATTTCGACCGTAATGGATCTGCTCAATGGCTGCAGAGATAGAGAAAAATAGAGATAGCAAAATATATTACAAATAATTATACGCTACAATATTATGTCTCCGTCCCTTACATTAGTAAAGATAAAATCTAATTATAGTCACCCGAGTACCACAGAAATAAAAAAGCAATTATCAAAACTTTTCTTTCCTCATAGTGGAAAAAAAATCCAAATTTTCACATTTTCCCTTACCATCAGATTTACCTGTTCATTTGTCAATCCAGAACAGAAAGGTAATAAAAGTGTACTATATTTAATAGAACTAAACGTTTATCAACAAAGTTAAATCGTATCTACAATACTTAATTAAATAAAAATAATTTAAAACATCTAATGCTTTATTTATATCACTCAGTAACATTATCTCATAGCATATAAACTGTTATACTCCAATTTAGCTGAATATTAAAATTAACGGTCGTCTATCGAGCACTTATGAATGTAACATGTGTTTCAACATACATGTTATGTTAGAACATTAATACGAAACTACATGTTGTATATAATATAAATATATTATAATACGTTACTTGCCAAGTATTTGCTTGTGATGAAATCTGTAACAAAAAAGTAATATTAAGTACCAAAGTTAGTTAAAAATTAACTAATAATAATGATAAATTGATATCACTATTCTTACTAATTCCTCCATCTTGAAAGACGTATAACACCAAATGAAATCTACATATTTAAATAAAATTTAAGTGTCCTTTTGTTATTCCAAATAAACAGGTTTTCACTCAATGGATATGAAATATACAGTACATGCTCGTACATAAAAACAGTTTTTTTTTCTCTTTATATTCATATTTCGCGCGAACAAAGTCGTGGGCACAGCTAGTACGCTAATAATAATGCACAAAGAGTAGATAGATAGATAGATAGATAAGCTCTTTATTGCACACAAAATTAATACAATGAAACAAAAATAGTATAAAAAAAACAAAATATGCAAAGGCGGTCTTATTGCTAAAAGCAATCTCTGACAGACAACCTTCAGGTGAAAGAATTTCAGTAATAATTACGGGATAGTGCTAATACGAGAAATATTACTTAAAATAGATGCATAGAATAAAGCATTAATTAAGAGTATTGAGGATGACATGTCTTATTATTTATTTCTTCTGTAAGAATATGTATACTTGATCTCATACCACATGTTCTCAGACACCACTATTAATGTGTGATTGATCTAACAACGATCTATCACCGACATGACTCTAGTTATACAAATCACGCTGAATATCGCATTAGCATAAATCATGAGGAGCGTCAAAAAGATAGGGGCAGATTGATATTAGGTAATATTGTTAAGAAATTCAATAAAGTTTATATATAACCTTGATCATTTCAATCGTTCCAGTTTGATATCAATTTCTTCGAAGCTAACCCAGTTGACTACTACACTCCACCACATACCAAAATATATAATAAATTCCAACGCACCTTGAACCCTGAGTAATGAAGTACGCGAAGATGCTTAGAATTCTATACCAACACTATTATATATATTCAATATTTTATAAACTAGCTGTGACCCCGACTTCGTTCGCCCAAGTTATTTCTTGTAACATCAGCTAGTGCTAGTGAAAACCTTTGAAAATCAGTAAATATATTTCAGAGATTACCCGGACCAAATAGACAGACAGACAGACAGATAGTTTTTTATGTAAGTACCTTATGTACTGTCACATACATTTAGTGAAAAGCTGTCATTTTGGAATTGCAAACAGACACTCCAATTTTATATATATGTATAGAATTAGTGTTTCTTTTAATGTTAATTGAAATAAGTAATTATCTCTATTGAATTTATATGTAATGAAATTTATTTATAAACATTGTTTTTTTCATATTACTATACAATGGTCGGTAAATTTAATACATTTTGAAGGTTTTTGCAGCAGGTGCCTTGCCTTTACTCTTATATTTTCAGTTATATTTTGCACGGAGGTGATTAGTTCAAGAGCACGCTCCACGAGATAAGAAATATCTTGTTAACTTTTCTTATGTACTTTTCTGTGACATATAATGTTCATACTTATTATACTAGTATTTTTGCTCGTTTATTTATTGAGCGAAGCGAGTGTAGCGAGCGAAGCGCTCTAATGAGGACTTTTCACATTTTTTGTCACAAATAGGCTTGAAAACTACTTGACGGAAAATTATGAAATTTTGCAGCCAAAAAAACACACATTAAGTGACGGTTTAAAAAAAAATGAAAAATGTCATGGCGTTGAGGAATAATCGATATCGTTGAGGAATAATAAAAAAAACTGATATGCCTATCATTTGGACCGGTACAACCAGAGTCCGCAAACTTGAAATAAAAACTTGGACTTCGCCATCAAATCAATTTTAAAAGTCTAACGCAGGAACCTCAGGTTTGTCTCAAAAAGATAAAATCAGACTTCATGATAAACAATTTTGTAACAAAAGATAGCACTTTAAAATCGGATACCGATACTAAAAATAACATTTCTAACATCACCACAGAGTGTAGGTGTAGTGTGTTTAGATATATAGGTTAATTATTATAAATAATGTCAAATGTCTGTCTGTACTTCAATAATATTACAGACACGTTTGTTATATCTAAACAAACAACTGCTCCAACTAGATGAATTGTATTAATTAGTTTAAATCGTAAGTGTGAAAATAATAAGACTTGTGAAGATAATGAGATTTTTCGTACTATTAGGTTTATATTATTATTCTTACACTAACTAATAATTGTATGAATTGAACTGAGTGTTAAAATGTATGTAATGTTTGTAGTAAATAACTACTTCATTAAGTCATCGGTAATAAATTAGTATCATGATAGTAACAGTTAGTTACGATTATGGAGCTTACACATTAAATAATTTAATAATTTCCATATTTAATATTGTATATATTTATTTATTTATTTATCTTCACGGCATATCCCTTGCGGGTAGCCAAAGATGACGGAGCGCCAAACGCTACGGTCCCTGCATACCTCTTTCACCTCGGCCACAGACATCAACCTCTACATACATGCCCTCCGGGGGGTCCTCATGCTTTTTACGTGACCTTCCTCCAGTATCATAGATACCGTGTTTTCGAAGGTCACTCGAGGCCTCCCCCTGTCTCTCTAATAAATCTTCTTTACTATTCTTTCATCACTCATTCGAAGTGCCCAAACCACCTGAGTTCTTCTTCATTCTCACCGTGACATCTTCGCTATTACCTGCCATTCTGTGGATGTCTTCATTGTGGATTCGGTCAGCTACACTGCATCGATTGATCGCAGAACCGCAGCATTCATCTTTCTTGCATTCTTCTTCTGTGTTACCTACGTTTGGCTGCCGTATAACATTGGTAACAAAACCGCACTGTGTATAGTCAAACGAACAACTATGCTTACGTTTCTCCGTCTCAATAATGCAGCCAAAGCACCGTTAACTCTGTTACCGGCCGCAATACGCCTTTCCACATCCATTTTGTATTTTTCGTCTCTGCAAAAAATACTTCCCAAATACTACTTCATTCACTTGTTCTATTATCTTACCATTCACGTTGATCTTACATTCTGTTTTTTCTTCATGTCTCTCAAATATCAGAACCTTCGTCTTATCTTCATTCAGGTTTAGACCATTATTTTCACACCCATCTAACAGAGTGGTGATCATTACCTGCAAATCGCAGTTTTATATATTAATAAAAAAAACAAATCAACTCTTTACAACAAACTAACAAATATGTTTAGCTATACCCTAAACGTATTTGGTAATTGTTTAAATAAAAGTAATGAAGTTTACTTCATCCGTCCATCCATCCATCAATGTTTACACTCGGTGCGACACCAGCTCGCATGTCTCACACACTCGGTGAAGTGTTAGAATAATTTAGAAGCGCCTAAAGACTTTGTTTTTAAAGTTTTGTTTTAAATCCTCTTAGAAATGTACATAATTTACTAATGATATATCATTACGTTGATACGGTAATTATCTTTTAACAACCTCTGTATTATTTGAACTATTCATTAATACATTACATTTACTGTTAAATAATTATTTGTTATTTTAATTATTTATTATCCTATGTAACTAACTATAGGTGTGTTCCAATGAATGTTTATTCTGAAAGAAACATCTATTATTCACTTATAGTAATAAAATATAAAACTGCTTAAAAATTTGGAACGATACCATACGACCAGGTTCGATCGATCGTTACGTTGTCGTGAGGAATTACGACTTTACATTATGTTGCTCGAATCAGACGATCCATGTCTGAATTAATTAGTTCGTGTGTAATATACTTGTTCTGTTAATAATATGTTATCGATTCATTGATCCGTGTAAGGAACACAGACGGACAAATATATGAAGGATAAGTCAACCATTAGTACAACATGTAATAACATTTATGTAACATATTGTTACAATACATATAAATTTCGTTTTATTGTAATTTTAGTTCAAATATTTTTTATGTATTCTTCCATGAGATGAGATGAGATATCGTTCAGAATACAGAGTATTCTATATGTTGATTCTGACAATAAGATATGACACAAGTTATATCAAAATCTGTCCAGTACTACTCCTGCTTGAACAAACAAACTTGAGCTTATAATATAAATAAATTACAAACAAAACTTAAACTGTTTCATATACATTTCTTGGACAATTCCTTTATCAACCTTTAGCACGATTTCTACTGAAAGTTTGAAGCTCTCATAAAAGCGGCTCGGAATAATATTACATTAAGTATTAAAGTAATAACGGTATCAGAAGTGTTGAAAGTATAGAAGAAAGAGATAGTCAAATTAAAGTGTTTGAACTTTTCATACTAACTGTAGCAAAGAAAAATATAATAAAATGAGGAGATATTGTTATTCACTTAAAAGTTAGTCGCTTAAAAATAAATAAGATTGTCTTAAACTACCGTTGGCTATTACATTCCTATTAATTAAATAAAAATGTCCTAAGTTGTCACTACATGTTTATTAATCAATATTATTACAAGTACAATAACAATAATTAAAAGAATATAGAAGAAATTTTTTGCCGGTTCTCCACGGACCTATTTCTCAGAACTGTATGACTAAAGTCTAACGTTAGAGATTTTTATTTTAAGCATGTATATTTTGCATTTAAAAACGTTAACTCTACCACATAGTTATATGTGTAAGTTATAAGTGTACTTATTAGGTAACTTGTCTAAACTGATAAAATGCAAAATCCTACAAATTAGATAATTCCCAAGTAACATCCTTAATTACCTGTAGCCAAATAATAACTGAACTCAAAGTAAAGTATTTCTCTACCTTAATACATTATTCTGTGTATATTACACCCTTATTTTGAGAAGGTATTCAAAGGGCTGATGTTAACTTTAATTTTAGTTTGGGTCAAACATACACAATTATAAGTCACTGAAATGCTTTCATTTTTTACTGAAGTGTAATTCATCGAAAATAATTAATTCAAATGAAAATATATAAGAACTATAGAGGAAAACTTATTATTTTTTTACATAAATATTGTTAGATAAACTATGTCACGAGTCCACGTTTCTAGTAAATCTTTTTTAATTTAATGAAATGTATGCATGCATTCGTCATTTCTTATTCTGTTTATAATGACATTACGTCAGGTGAGGACTACTTAACATTGATGTGAATATTAACCTATCTAGATACTAAAAAATAAACGGAATCATAATGTTATCGAGTATTTATATTTACACCACTTTTCTTGTTATAAAACAAGTATATTTTTTATCCGTAACTCATCCCGGTTATGGTTTTAAAGCATTCCATTAAAAAACCCATTTCATTGTCTAATTCTAAGCATACTCTTTGACCCTAAAAGGTGACAAGTTCCACCAACCAAAAGCTCACTAACAACCCACTAACAGCCTTTTCAAGACCAGCTTAGTGTGCTCATTGCGGATTGAAGCGGATGCCTACGGAACCTAACTTTATATCATTTATAGAGATATCCTTATGTACTTCCTAACATCTCTTACATTTGGTGACAATTTTCTTAACTTATTCATAAAATTTATCAAGAATAGGATAGTTTCAGTTGCCAAATTGTATCAGAACCAATAAAGGGTTATTGATCGATCAAGTAAATATAAATAATAGCTATTTATATGAGATGTATTGGAACATAAATATCGTCATAATGTTTGTGGCCTGTGTTATATTTAAGTGTTAATATTTTATTGGTTGTCTTTATATCTCATAGCTAATAGCCACGTGTGTAAATGTTTTGCTATGTTCATCTTATTTACCAAAACATAATCGCCAATTTACAAAAATTTTTCTATGAATTATTTTTTCTCTGATTTTTTAAAATTTTCCAACTAATATAATCTTCGTATTGTGTGATAAAGATTGAATAATTTGTTAATTAATTACGATATGCCATATTATTAAAAATCCATAATTTTATTTTAAGATAAAATATTATCTTATCCGAATTACTTTTATAGTATAACTATCTTTTTAAGTGTTCATAAAAAAATCCCCTGTCATGTCAAAAGTATTTAAATTTTTTTGCACATTCCCATGACGAAAGTAATATTCTTTTTGGATTAATCAGTGAAGTTCCCGATTCTTTTTTAAAGACATTACTTAAATTTATTGCTTCAAGAGAATAATATACTTATACTCTCCGTGTGAGATAAATTATTAGTTCAAATAAATGCAGAAAAGTAAAATTGAATAATTTCTTTACTAATATAGGTATAAATACGTAAGCAAACTTGCTTTTGTTTGTGATAGACTTGGCTTCCTCTATAACGTGGCCGCAAACCTTTATATAAAACATAAACTGAACCCAAGGTAGTAAATTAAACTCGGGAACATTTTTCGCTGACACCAAAGCAAAGAGTTTTATCTCCATCAGTTTTCACGTCGTAATATGTTTAATGTTTTTATTTTACAATTATTTTAAGTGAACTAGAACATACTTTATTAATGATTATGCTTCTTATCTAGGTTGTGTGTATATTTCTTGTTTGCGTGTGTGTGTGTTTGTTGTTTGTATATACACACATACAAACAACACAAACAATACACACGTATGTGTTGTTTATTTAGTGTTATCACCAATTAATCAAAGTCAATTTTCAGCATTGCTTTACATACGTTGTGACCCTTTCTGTTTTTGTTTATTAAGGCGGTTGACTAGTAGAGGTGATTTAGCATTTAGTACGCTATTTGTACGATTATTTTATGTAATAAAGTTTTGATATTAAAATATGCTATTCATTCATATAATATACTTATAAGATAAACAACTTATATCATAATCAACATCTTTACCCTAAATATTAAATCTCCAAAGAAAACAAGAATTAAATAAATATACTACTCTAATATACGCTGTCCGCAACTTATCAAAAGACATAACTTCAAGCAGAGATTAACTAAAACAATCTTATTTGGCTTCACATATTTCTATTGTATAAATTAACTATAAATCAAACAAACCCAATTTCATAATAAAACTATTAATTTAGAATTTCGTCAACAATACAGTAAATTATTTGATTTAAATATAATAATATAATATAATGTCCTCATCAGCAATGAAGTATGCTAATAGATCAGGTAATACCGATACAATGATAATGAACTATGTGCAGTTTAAATAATATTGATAATTGAATACCTCACGTTCGTAAAATATAGAGCAATTAACGATATTTAATAATTGATAAATTAAACATAAAGTATGTAATAATGTAATAATAATCTGTAATAATAATGTAAAATATAAAAATTGTTTAAGGTTAAAATACTTTTACAAAGAGATGTCTATTCGGATCGTAAATGGAAGGAAATTGAATTACGTTCCTGGATTCCGACATCTTTACTAAATTGCCAACATTTTAGTGTCAATCTAATTAATTGAGACAAGACGTGTCTAAATGGTAATTCATCTATTAATTCGAAAATTTCTTACAAAAAAAATGTCTTGTATGATTTCATATTATATTAATATGCGATTTGTTTGTGCCATGGGAGTCCACGGAGAAAGGGAGGGAGTCATTTCCAAGTCTAGTGTCGTAGGAAATATAATATCATGGAAGCTTTTTTACTTAAATTGAATATAATTTAGAGAAAGCTCGCAGTAGTTGATATCTTTTAGCTCACAACGTAGGTCACGTTTGAGAAATATATAAAATACCCCGTGAGTAATGGTTGCATGTAGCTTTACTAGCGAAACCGTTTTACTTCGCTTGGAACTATGACATTTATTGAAGGTAACGCGACGTTAAAACGTATAAATTTAATATATTATATATTAATAAGGAATTACAGGAGATATCCTTATATTTATGTTCTTGTACCGAGTTAGTATTTTATCTCTAGTGAAATATTGACGTAGTATTTTGTAACTTTTGGTAAGTCATAACTTTTGGAATTTTTGGTGAATAATTTATTCTTATTTTAAGAAAGTTTGTATTTTTATGTATAAGATGTTTATATTTACGAAACAATATTAGTTCATATGTTTATGAGTATTACTTGCGGAAGTACAAGCTTTGCTGATTTTGGGTCTAATCTAGTAGATTGAAATGTTCCAATACTTATGTATAGTGAATGTAAATTGGAATTAGATTAGTATCAACAAGTGGTCGTAATTGTAATGAACACGTTTTCCTATTATAGTTAATTTGTACAATAGAAATATATGGAGCCAAATAATATTGTTTTATTTACTATTAGCTTAAAGTTATGTCTTTTGATAAGTTGCGGTCATCGGATTTGAGTAGTGTAAAAAAATGACATACTTTTGATATGACAGGGTGATTTTTTTATGAACACTTAAAAAGATAGTTTATAATAATTCAGACAAGCACTATGAAGAATATTGCAAACAATATTTCATCTTAAAATATATTGTTGGGTTTTTAATAATATGCCATATCATAATTAATTAACGGTTTATACAATCTTTATCACAAAATACGAAGATAATATTAGTTGGATTTTTTTTAATTATAGAAATAATAATTCATCGAAAAAAGTGAACAGACAACTTATCGTCACGGTTATATTTATATATAATTTAATAAATTAATTGAAGATGAAGACGCAAAGGAATTGTGGTTTATGTCGAGATATTCCAATATTCTTCGCGGCCTGAAATGGTAATGAGCGAGACTGCTCTATAGCTCTCTATGGGATGACATACATTTTTTGTATGTGCAATGAATTATAAATAAAACTGAAAATTCCCCAAAATATATTTGAACTGTGAATAAAATGTAATATTCATATAAAACTTTCATGATATAAATAAGAATATGCGATAATATAAAGTTCTCTGGGAGATACTGCCCCGATACAATGTGAACGGACCTTTGCTACAGGCTGTAAGGTCTCTTTACCGAGATCACTCAGCCTGTGTGCGAGTAGGAGCTGGCATGTCGCCCTGGTTTCACATCCAATCGGGTGTTAAGCAAGGTTGCGCTATGTCAGCTTGGTTGTTCAATTTGTATTTGGACAGTTGTCTCCAAGGAGTGAAAGATAGTGACATGGGAGTGAAAGTAGGTGGCCTTAAGGTCAATTGCTTGCTATATGCAGATGATGCGGTGCTCATTGCATCATCAGAATGCAATTTGCAGGCATTGGTCACCACTTTGAAAGATGGGTGTGAAATTAATGGTCTTAACCTGAATGTAGATAAGACGAAGGTTCTGATATTTGAAAGAAATGAAGAAAGAACAGAATGTAAGATCAACGTGAATGATAAGATAATAGAACAAGTGAATGAAGTGGTATATTTGGGAAGTATGTTTTGCAGAGACGGAAGATACGAAATGGATGTGGAAAGACGTATTGCTGTCGGTAACAGAGTCAATGGTGCTGTGACTGCATTGTTGAGACGGCAAAACGTCAGTATAGCTGCACGTTTGGCTGTACACAATGCAGTTTTGCTACCGACGCTGTTATACGGCAGCCAAACGTGGGTAACACAGAAGAAGAATGTAAGAAAGATGAATGCTGTGGAGATGCGATCTCTTCGCAGAATATGCGGAGTCAGTCTAGCTGACCGAATCCGCAATGAAGAGATCCACAGAATGGCAGGTACTAGCGAAGATGTCACGGTGAGAATGAAGAAGAACGTGCTCAGGTGGTTTGGGCACGTTGAACGATTGAGTGATGAAAGAATGGTAAAAAAGATTTATATGGGAAAAGTGAGCGGTAAGAGAGACAGGGGGAGGCCTCGAGTGACCTTCGAAAACACAGTAGCTACGATACTGGAGGAAGGTCACGTAAAAAGCATGAGGACCCCCCGGAGGGCATGTATGAAGAGGTTGATGTCTGTGGCCGAAGCGAAAGAGGTATGCAGAGACCGTAGCGTTTGGCGCTCCGTCGTCTCTGGCTACCCCGCAAGGGATATGGCGTGAAGGTAAATAAATAAATAAATAAATAAATAAATAAAGTTCTCTTCAGTACGCATGTAACAAAGTTGTTAGGAGATAGGAATAGATACAACTAAAACATAATACAAATCTTAATATTCCTAATAATATATAAAATATAAAAGAACGTAAATATATATTAATTTATACATAAAAATGATCAGTTAATTATATTTTGAAGATAAGATAGCTGTGTTATAAAGAATATCATTTTTTACTATACACGATATAATAGAAAAAAAATTGTCCAAAACATTGGATTAAATATATTTTGTTCATATATATAATTAATACATTCTTTTCACACTTTAAGCTTTTATATCAAATCAACATTCCCTGTTCCAAAGAATATTTTAAAAGAAACTGATTTAAGGCGGAAGAGATCTTCAGATGAGAATTTTAATAAATTGCCGAGAGAAATATTAAATATTTATTTATTTTTATTTTTTTTTCTATTATCAGGTATGTAACTAAGCTTATTATAAAACAATAAAACCTTCAGATATTTTCAAATCATAGTACATTTTGCTTTTGCAGCTATAAAATGATATTCTAAAATTCTAACAGTACATTTATTGAAAGAGTATGCATTTTCAATAAATCCAGTTCAGATACGAGCGGTGGTCCTTTGAAAGCTTATGTAAATGTAATCTCGTACGATAAGTGTGAGATAGGTTGAAACCAATCAAAAGCCCGCAGATACACGTACAAAGACCCTTAATATCTTAGGTGAAAAGAAAAGTGATTTTCTCATGATATTTGAATTATTACCTGATGATGATGTTAATAATGATGATGATGATGATATTACCCGATTAAACTAATGATTTAATGAGTATTCATGATGGTGTGTACATTGTACATGTGTCCACAAGTACGACTATGTTATTTTGTGGTTATCGTATAATGTGTTATTGCAATGAGTATTACAATGTTTGTTTTATTTCAATCTATATAAATAAAATTAATTGATTGTTAGTTGTCAGTAGAGAATGGCTTAGAGAATTAATTGCTTGAGCAAGTTTAGTGTAAAGGCCGTATGAGATCGGAAAATTGGGAATATTTGCTAAATTTATAGCGATTTTTTTATAGACTTTTTGTTTGAACTCCAAATTCATTACTTTTTTCTCAATGGTCCCAGTATAAATTTAAAAGTGAAAAGGAAACAGAATTAATGTTTGTGCTGGGTCTGGAGATGTTTATTAAAGTCAGAAACAATAAATGTCAAAATGATAAGATTTGTATTTAAGATATATAACAAATTAATAAGTTTCATTACAAAATAAAAGTAATTTATTAATACAAGCGAAATATTATGTTCGTCACATTTCGAGATTAAAAGGTATTGTTAATAAAGGAATTTAAAATATAGTTTGATAGTATCAGGAACTTGCGGCTATTATTAACTTTATATTACTGACACTGCATTTAATATTGAATATTAAACATTATAAGAACTAAATATTACGTACGATTAGGTCTTTGATGCTTAAAGGTATTCAATAATTTTTTATTGTCTAAATATTTCAACGTCTTCCCAAAGTCCTTCCTATAAGATTAATAATTGCCATAATTATCCATTTCAAACCAACGAAGGACGGCCATTAAATGGAGCGTTCAACTCTTAATAGTCCTTAATTAACCCTTAACCATTTATATCCATTGCTAATGACTTGGCGTATACGTCATTGTTAATGACCAATGACATAAAAAAATATGTATTGCATTCAGATATTAAGTATCAAGTATGGTCCAAAAATGATATTACTATAACAAATCTTACTTGTGATTTAATAAATAATGTACTAAATTATGACTGTTTCCGACAGGATACGACAGTGTTCATACAAGTTTAAGAGATGTGTTTATTGAGTGTTTGCATTTACTACACCAGTTCTCCTTAATTACGAATAAGACGAAGACAATGGCCAACTGTGCAAAACAACTGTAAACTATAGCGCTATTCAAAAACGGAGTGACTAATAAGAGTATATGGATTTTAACTTAGGCAGTATTGTGCTAAAAACAAAAATTTTGGCAATTGTTTTGTATCAGTTAGTAGTTTATATTACCTAAATTAAATTTTTCAATCCTATACCATATACATCGTAAATGCCATGTATAAATTGTACAATATTACATGCTTGTATGGACATAATTTCAAAGAATCGTACTATCAGATTTATAACAGTAATGTGATGAAATGAAATGTCAAATATTTTAAATAAAATGACCTCTAGTAAAACAAAAATGAGACACATAATATTGATATTTATACAAATATGGGATATTTATGTGATTTTATACAAATCCAATTTGACGTAGAAACTTTCAAAAGAAACTTCTGAAATATCTAACAAAAACTTAACTAAACGACGTGTAAAGAATATGTCGTTTAAGTTAAGTAACATAACTATATACGGTACTAGTATAGGTACAGTTGGTCGACTATCTCCGCGTGGATTGTAAAATATAGATCGGGGTTGTAAAAGTAAAGCTTCATTTTATTATAATGTGTATAAAATAAAGTAAAATATTTTATTATATCATTTACAACAGCAGAAATAAAAGCCTTTCAAAGTCATAATTCAAGCCATTTTCAAATAATAAAATACTACAATTATTACTACAGCACATTCTAAAATATTTACATAACAACATATAGTTATTTTTTTCCGGTTCCAGTTCTCGAGACGTAAACATCACTGCATTGTCGGTCTGCATTCAATCGTGTTTAATAATAGTAAAAACCATCAGCTTGCAACGAATTTTCGTAGGATAGAACTCAAGTGTTGTGAAGTGTCGATTACAATTAAAAAGTGAGCGATACTAGCTACACACGGAAGAAAATAAGTTGGAAATGATAAAGAATTGTGAGGTTAGAAAACTTTCAAGTTCAAATATCGACTTGACAAGCACACTAACAGCTTCAAAGACTTCAATACTCACATCCGCCTATTATCAATGTCACATCAGTGTTGCCAACAGAAATTAATTAAACAAAAAGCGTTCCATTACACACAATTTCCAAATGGACGAACAATTTCAAATCTTTTATGAAAAAATTAAAATAGAAATGCAGTATCAATCTGTCCAGAGAACGGAGACTATTACCAACACAATAATGGAAAATATGGATATAAAATTAGAACCGATCCTAGCAGGAAATAGAAACTTGAAATTAAAAATAGAACATCTAGAAAAAGAGATCGAATATATGAAGAAAGAAAAACGAAACAACAACATCGTTATTTTTGGATTAAAAGAGGAAAATAATTCTACTATTGAACTATTGAATAATGTTATTAAAATATTTAGAGAAAATCTGGGAATCAATGTACAAGAATTCGAGATAAACAAAATCCACAGCATTGGGAAAACAAATAAAGAAAGTAACAAAGCACGGCCTGTCCTTCTCTCTTCCTTTTTAACAACATGAAGAAATATGAAATCTTGAAAAAGAAAAGCCTCTTAAAAACAAAAATAAAATATTTATTTAAGAGGATTATTATTATTATACTTAACCTAAAGAAGTTATTGAAATAAGAAAAGCTCTACAACCAAAACTAATCGAAGAAAGAAATAAAGGACACGTCGCATATATAAACTATGATAAGTTAATTATCAAAGAAAACACGATAAACAAAGACAAGAGAGAAGTATCTGTGTCGCCTAAACCCGACACCCAGCCAAAGAAACAACAGACATTTACATCATCCAAATTAAATCGCACAAATGTCTTTGATATAATGCGAGGAAGATCTAATTCTCTCACAAACTACCCAGTACAGAAAAATCAATGGCAACTAAACATCGGCAATCGGAAAACCCAAACAAACAAACGAGCAGGAAATGAAAACAGATGTATCAACACTCCCGATTGGTCATCGTGGGGGAAAACGACTTTGACCCTCTAAGGAATAATTGGAATAAAGATAATAACATAAAAGCAACAAATATGTATATGGCTACTTTTAATACTAGATCACTAAAGACCCCAGAAAAATTATTAGAACTTGAAACTGCCCTAGAAAAAATCAAATGGGACATACATATCATCGTGATAGGCGACTTCAATGGTCAAATTGGGAAATGTAATACGGGAGAAGAATACATAATAGGCAAGCACGGATATGGGAAAAGAAGCAATAATGGTATAAGAATAGTTTTACCTTTTCTTTAGAAAACAAATTAAGCATTTTGAATAGCTTCTTTAGAAAAAAACCAACGAAGAAATGGACTTGGGCTTCTCCCAATGGACTTCATAAAAATGAAATTGACTTTATTATGTCGAATAGTCCGAAGATCTCTGCAGATGTTACCGTGGTCCAAAATTTGAATTTTAACTCGGATCACAGAATGGTTCGAGCAACATGGATATCAGGGAAAATGAAGAAAGCTAGAAGATTCCACAATAAATATGCACCTCTTGTATGTACTGGCAATACTGATACGTTTCTCCATAATTTACGAGTAGATATATCTTTAAGCAAAACCAAGAAAGAAAATATATCAACACAAGTGAAATACGACAACCTACTAAACACACTCAAGACCGAAACCAATAAAATAAATATGACAAATAAAAGCATGATATTGATGGAAACCCAAAACTTCCTTTACGAAAGAAAAGAACTCATAAGAGGAAATAAATCGAATACAAACCGGCACAAAATATCAGAAAGCAGCAAAAAAAATAAATGAACAAATACGGAAAGATCGAAAATTAAGAAGGACAAGAACTATGAAGAATATACTTCTTCATAGTTCTTTAAATAACGGGTGGTATTAAAAAAGCACTCAAAGAAAAGACTCAAAGCACTCGAAGACAAAGAAAGAAAAGAAGAAAGACACAAGCAAAACGTGGATGCTAAATATGATAAAAAACTACGGAAACCGCACTGCAATAAGACCAGAAATAATCAAAATAGCTACAGAGTACTACTGAAATTTGTATTATAGTCAGAACTTGAAGACATCTAGGACAGAATGTACAATAGTCGATCAAGAGCCTATACCGGACATATTAAAGGAAGAGACAATGCGAGCTATCCACTCACTGCAAATAAAAAAGGCTACCGCTCCAGACCAAATCACGAATGAAATCTTTAAAACAACAGCACCAGTCATTACACCGCATTTAATAGAGATATTTAATGAAATATAAGAACTGAGTACATCCCTCTTGACTGGACGAAATCAACAATAATTCTGTTGCACAAAAAAGGAGACAAAGGAAATATTGGAAATTATAGACCGACAAGCCTGATGTCAAATATCTACAAGGTATTTTCCAAAATACTACTCTCTAGATTCACCAGTACACTTGACGAGAACCAACCAAAAGAACAGGCAGGTTTCCGTAGTAACTATTCTACCATAGATCATATCCACGTATTTAAGACAAGTGATATAAAAATACCAGGAATACAACAAACTTTATTACCTAGGGTTTGTTGACTTTAACAAGGCTTTTGATTGTTTGGAACACCAATACACATAGAACGCTCTAAATAGACAAAGAATACAATCAAAGTACATAAGACTTTTAAAAAATATTTACGCAAAGAGCACTGCACTCGCAAGGTTAAAAATAGTGGGTGAGGAATTTTCAATACAAAGAGGTGTCCGTCAGGGTGATCCAATTTCTCCAAAATTGTTTTCGGCAGTTTAGGAGAACCTGGAGTGGTCACAAAATGGACTGAATATTAACGGTGAAAAGCTCAGCCATCTTCGTTTTGCGGACGTCTTAATGTTATTTTCTAAATGCCCAAGAAATATAGAACAAATGCTACACCAATTCTCTAATGTAAGTGCCAAAGCCGGCTTATCAATGAATACAACTAAAACCAAAATAATGACAAATTCGAAAAAAAACATATACAATTAAAATAAATAACGAGGATATAGAATATGTGGACGAATATGTTTACTTAGGGCAGATGATATCTACAACAAATCTTAGGTGGTAGAGCTTAGCTGTAGTTATCCGACTGCAGCTCGTATTGGGCTGGCCCGACCGGGGAAGGACTACCCTCTCACAGAAGACCGACGCGTAGTAACCAAATTCATTTAGTTATGTTCCATCGGTGAGTGAGAGAATCCGGAAGCCCAAAACCCCTCCCCCCCTCCCCCCGCCAAACATGAAAGTGATGCCCAAAAGAAAAATACCCCAGGAGGGTACCGGCTTTGATGAAGCCGGGGACCCCCTCCCCGAGGAAAATCGGGGAAATGATTCTTGGATTTTGCTCGGGGTGCCCGTCGTATCTGGGGCTGGCTAAGTATCGCCTTTTAAGTTGTTTGAGGGCAAACGACGAGTCAATGCAGCGGCACCCCGACCCACTCTAAATGTGGACTTTTGCAACATCCGGGGACTTCATTCCAACTTGAACGCCGTCCACTATCACCTAGAGACGGCGCAGCCGGCCTTGTTGTTTCTGACGGAGACGCAGATATCTCAACCTAGCGACACAGTGTACTTGTCATACCCCGGGTATAAACTAGAACACCATTTTATACCACATGCCGGGGTATCTGTGTTCGTAAGGGAGGATATCTGCTACCGTCGCCTTCAGGTTTTTGAAGGTCGGGACCTGTCTGTACTCTGGCTGCGCGTGGACATAGACGACCATGTCAGAGTCTACGCGTGCCTCTACAGGTCCCATAGTGGTAATGCAGAAACGGATCAACTCTTGGGCCATGTTCAGGCGAAGATTGCCGATCGGCTTTCACAGACTCCCTCCGCCGAAGTCGTAGTTCTCGGGGACTTCAATGCGCACTATGCCGATTGGTTAGCGTCACGTGCCACCGACTACGCGGGGAGATCTGTGTTTGACTTTGCTCTGGCAAATGGTCTGTCCCAATTGGTAAAGACGCACACTCGTCTACCGGACGTGGACAGCCATATGCCCTCTTTGTTGGATGTTCTGCTGGCTACACATCCCGGAAAGTACCAGGTCACTGTCGAGGCTCGGTTAGGGTCCTCTGATCATTGTCTGGTACGGAGTGTAGTGCCCATTCAACGTTCGGCTCGCACAACAACTGCGACTCGACGCGTTTGGCACTACAAGTCAGAGGATTGGGATGGAATGCGGTCCTTCTTTGCATCCTACCCATGGGGGTCCATTTGTTTCCCTTCCAATGATCCCAGTGGCTGCGCTGCGGCTGTAGCTGAAGTGATACTGCAGGGCATGGAACTATTTGTACCAAGCTCTGTGGTACCACTTGGTGGCAGATCGCGGCCTTGGTTTGATGCGTCTGTCAGGGCTGCAGCAGCTGGCAAACGGCAGGCTTATCAAGCTTGGGCCAATGCATTAGTCACTAAGGATCCGAACTCTAGAGTTCTGAAGAGGAAATATAATCGTGCCTTCAGATCGTTAGAGCAAAGTTCAAGCATTTCGTCAAAATTGGGGATCAGCTGGCAAAGTACCCGCCTGGCACGCGCAAATTTTGGGCGCTTTCAGAGGCCACTCTGGGCAACTTTAGCCAGCCGTCCCTACCGCCGTTGCACATGGGGAATGACTTTCTGGCACACACGGCAAAAGAGAAAGCCGATCTCTTCGGCACTTTTTTCGCCTCCAACTCGAGTTTGGACGACCAGGGGAAGACACCGCCTATCATCCCGCGGTGTCAGTGCTCAATGCCGGAAATAGTTTTTCGGCAGAAAACTATTAGGCAGTCTCTATTTTCCTTGGACGTTCATAAGTCGAGTGGACCGGATGGCATTTCTCCATTGGTGCTACGAACGTGTGCCTTTGAGATGACTCCAGTGCTAACGCGACTATTTCGGTACTCCTATCTTAAAGGCGTAGTCCCGGTCTCATGGAAGCGTGCCCTTGTCCATCCGATCCCTAAAAAAGGTGATAGCTCTGACCCAGCTAACTACAGACCTATCGCCATTACCTCTCTGCTCTCCAAAGTAATGGAGAGCATTATCAATAAACAGCTCCTGACCTACCTCGAGGATCACCAGTTGGTCAATGACCTGCAATATGGCTTTCGCCACGGTCGATCTGCTGGTGATCTTCTGTTATATCTTACGCACCGTTGGGCAGCTGTTATTGAAATCAAGGGAGAGGGTCTGGCAGTTAGTCTGGATATGGCGAAAGCCTTCGATCGTGTATGGCACAAGGGGCTTCTTTCGAAGCTACCTTCCTATGGGCTTCCCGAGAGTTTATGCAAGTGGATCACCAGCTTCCTCACTGGGCGGAGCATACAGGTCGTTCTCGACGGTTTTTGCTCGGACCCCAAGCCCGTGAACGCTGGTGTACCCCAAGGCTGCGTGCTATCCTCAACGCTGTTCCTCCTGCACATCAATGATATGTTGGATATGTCCAACATACATTGTTATGCCGATGGCAGCACTGGGGATGCGGTATATTCCGGCCGTGCAGGTCTCTCTCGGGATAACGTCGACGAGTGCCGAAAGAAACTTGTGTCTTCTATAGAGACTTCCTTGGGGATGGTCTCTGAGTGGGGTGAACTGAACCACGTTCAGTTCAATCCTCTAAAGACCCAAGTTTGCGCGTTTACCACTAAGAAAACCCCATTTGTCGTTTCACCGCTCTTCGAGAGCACTCCTCTTAATGCCTCGCTAAGTATCAGTATAGTAGTATCAGTAGAGACCCAGGTCTCGACATTTCGAGCGATTGTCAGTTTCGTAGTCATCTGGAGAGCAAGGCCAAGTTGGCCTCGAAGAAATTGGGAGTGATTAATAGGGCGAGGCAGTATTTCAAACCTGGTCAAAGTTTTGCGCTCTATAAGGCGCAGGTCCGGCCACACATGGAGTACTGTTCTCATCTCTGGTCCGGATCACCCCAATATCAGCTTCTACCATTTGACCGCGTACAACGGAGAGCCGTTCGGATTGTCGGGGACCCGGTGCTCTGCGAACGGGTAGTGTTCCAAAGAACTATTCGATCTGATGCCTGCCGCCGAATTTCATCACCGCACAGCGCGCCATCGACTTGTGGTAAACAAGTAACAACGACCGATCGATCGATCCCTACCACCTGGATGCGTGGCGATCCTCCACTGTGCGGTTCTCAAGGACCTTTTTTCCACGTTCCGCTCGCTTGTGGAACGATCTCCCTTCGGCGGTATTTCCAGATCGGTACGACATGGCTACCTTTAAAAAAGGCGTTTACTCCTACCTACAAGGCCGGCAACACTCTTGTAAATCCTCGGATGTTGCAAGAGTTTATGGGCGGCGGTGATCACGTCCATCCGTGACCCGCCAGCTCGTTTGCCCTCCGCTTACATAAAAAAAAAATTCTGTGCAAAAAGAAATATACAGAATAGTTGCAAACACTTGAAAAAGGTACTGGTCACTTAGTGAAATAATGAAAAACAATGAAATGCCTATAGAATATAAAAGGAGAATATACAACACGTGTATTCTCCCATGCTTAACATATGGCTGCCAAACATGGCCACTAACGGATCGATAATTGAAGAAAATAAATGTTTGTCAAAATAGAATGGAGATGATCGTATTCGGAGTCCAGAGAAAAGATAGAATGAAACTGAAAGACATCAAGAGTAAAAATAATAACAGAATGGTATCCACGAGATGTTACAAGAAGCAGAGGAAGACAATTTAAGCGATGGGAAGAAGATATTAAAAAGACAGCTGGCCCAGAGTGGATTAGAATGGCCAGGGATAGAGAGAGATGGAGTCCTTAGAGGAGGCCTTTGTCGGAAGACAAGCTGCAACAGGGGAAGGAGATTTACCGATAAAACAAAGGATAGTTCAAATTAGATTTAATAATAGTTAAGGCATGCAGTATTTTAAGATGAAAGTTGTAAAGATTTATGCAGTAATAAAGGCTTATTTTATAAACAGTAAACTTAGAAATATTTATTATTCACCAGAGTACCAGAAAATTACATTTCATTTCCCTCATGATCAACTTAGAATAATCTCATAAGACACCAGAAAAAGATTATCAGAAAAGTCTTAAACATATTTTAATATAAATGTGATATAAAACGTATGACGTAGGTAGTGAGGTAAATTAGTTTTGCGATTAGTCTGACTGCAATCCGTCAACTTCAGAAGAATCAGAATAACCTTAAAGTGTCACTAATACATTTTTCTATCTTTATTTACATAGTATTATCTTGGCTAATTTATCTTAATCACTCGGATTAGATATTTTAAAACTAAAACAGAATGTACCTTTATAATGAATATTGCAGTCGGTGTCATAATTATTCAAATAGCAAACGTAACAGTGTGTCACATTCAGGAAAATTTATTTAATTTATCATTCTAAATTGAATATTAATATAAGACAATTAATTAAATATAAAAATATACAATACTTAAAGTTAATGTAATAAAACTTTCATAATAAAGTTAAAAGTACTACTCCTAAGTTCAAGTTTCAATTTCCGAAACCTTCCGTAAAGACTGGCAGCGTTCTTGATTCCCGTATACGTAAAACAAACAATGAACAAAGATTATTATGTTAATGACATAACCCTAACAAGGTCTTATGGGTCTGACTTAACAAAGGATCAAGTGAATTGTTTTCTGAACTGGTTGTATTTGCTCAAAACCTTTTAAAATGTCTAAAAAATGGTTGAGGTTAGTAATAGTTTTTTTTATATACCACTGCAATGTTAAAATTATCACGGTGTATTAAATACGTTATCCGATACTTGATACACAAGATAATAAAGGCAATAATTATTTTGAGTGATCAGATGAAGCTGTATGAGTGACGAGCGATCCTTTGGACATTAACCTAGTTTGAAAAACAAACAATATTTTCCACGTTATAGAGGCAAGCTATTCAATGTTTCCTATTCCTTTTTCTAATTCATATTTCAGCGTATATACGTATATGCATCAAGATTAACATTTGTTATTTGTATATTTATACATGGAGTCGTAATATCTTTTTACGCTAGCGTTTTCAACCTGTACTAATTTTGTTAAATATCTTTTATATAAAAGTATTCAAAACAGTTTTTTCATATTGTTCACTTCCTTAAACACTGATATCTTATATTGTAATATCTTTATAGGGCAAGCTAATGAAAATACGAAAACACGTAACAATGACATAAGTATGCTGAATAATTCCAACTTCAGTGCCACAAGCTTATTGTTCAAATACAATGTGGTTTAATATTTAAAAATAACAACCATTCAGCTCTTTTGTTGTATAACTTGTTTTCAAATTGTTGTATTTAAATTAAAATATGTATAAATTTATAAACAAGTGTTATTATATAAAGTGTAATTGTAATTTCATCATACCAACTCAATGTTCCATATTAATTGTCATTTGTAATTAAATTAATTTAGTTTCGTCGTAGAGTATATTTTATTGAAGTCCTCTTTAAATGAAAATGAACTCCGTGGTATTGCAATTGGTATTCAAAGTAAATCCTATTTTCAATATCGTATTTAAGAAGGAGAGCGGCATCGATAGTAACTGCAGTAGAACGTAAGCAAAGTTGAATCCCAGTTGGGTGACATGTCGGTAATATTATTATAACATTGAATACCTATTAAGTATTGAAATAACGTCAACATTAGGTTATATTTTGATACGAAAGAGGGTTTAAAGCTTGTTGGTTTTATTTTGAATTATTAATGATTTTTTTATAAAATGTGAATTAGCATAACTTGAAGCTATAACCTTTAAGAAACCCTCCTTTTTGTAAGTTGATTCTGCTCTGATAGTATTATTATTTTGGTATTTTGCTAATATCTCAGTTCCAAGTCAAAAACGACACCAGTTTAAATTAGTTCGACTGAAAATAAGAAAGAATATACAAAAAACAAATAAACCCATTTGTCTACAGCTTTTTCGGCAGACCGCCAATCCGGCAACCATAAACCTCCAGGAAGGCAATTATGTTGACTGGTTTTCTTCCTTTTATATTTATTACTTAAATATAAGTAAATAATCTTAAATGACTGTTAGAGCGTTAGCAACATTAGTCTTCTTGTATATATCGTTCGTATCATTATGTTCTGAAATACATTAAATATGGTTTGATTGTAAACATTAAAACTAACTAAGATCGCAAATATTAAAGTTATAATGACTTTCTAATAAGAATAATTACTAGAAAAAATAATATTGCTTCGTTATAATGAAATAGAACCAAAAGTATGATATGAGATAAGGTCACGACAACGAAAGTGTAAGCGCTCCAGTGTGTACATTTCTCGCAATTTAAATTGCCTCTTATGGTCTACCCTCGCTGATATTCATTTACTTTTTTAAAAATACGTCTCTGATTTCCATTGATTGCGTGTGTTCAAAGTTACGTGGAAATAAAAAATTCAATTCATTTACTTAATTCACAAATGATTCTCAAATATGCTGTAATTATTTTTATATTTTTTTTCTAAGTTGCTTTAATACTTGTAAGAAGCAATGATGACAATAAGTTACGACATGGTGGACTGTCAAATTTCTTCATATTTTATATTTTTCGAAACATTTCTTATTAAAAATATTTCTATAAAATTTTCATCCACGATACCGTTACTAATAAATAATTTATTGCTTTATTCACTTTATAATTTCTATATAAAACTAACCGCAGTTCTTCAGACTACTTTCATAATTTAATTAATAATTAATATATTTTTAGATAAAATAAAACAACGAATTGTTTTAAAACATTTTTTTTTTCTTTTTTTAAATTTGACAATCATTACTATCATACGTTACTAACTGTTGTTAGTAATCTAATAAATAAAATTCATTAAAATAAAACGATGATTAAATAATTTAATATTTCTTTTTGAGTATATATGTTAGGGCCGAAGACCGAAAACGCTCAGTGGACGGAAAAAACGGCCACAACGCGTTTTGGCTGTCTTTAAATGCGCAGAACGCGTTTTGGCTTCTATTAAACGCTCGCAACGCGTTCTGGTAATTGTCGAACAGCCAGAACGCGTTTTGTCATTCGTCAAGCGCTCAGAACGCGATCTTAATGTTTGAGTCGTATTATGTGCCACTCTCTACCTGCGTACAATAAGATTCATTTTGTACTTATAAAACAAACCGGTGCAACATATTCCTCAATAGTGTTTTCATTTGCTGGATCTAGTTGGTTATCCAAATACTCATCCAAGAGCCTAAAGTAATCTGTGAGTCCTCTATATTCCAATCCATTTTCTCGCTTTACTAATAAATCACTCACAATTTCAGAACGTATGGACGTCCCAGAATATCAGCATTTGAAGTCTCGATGAGTGAAAAGCTTTTTCTAAATTCACTCCAACTTATCTGCGGCTTTGTAGTACTTTAACCAGAATATTTTAAACAACAGTTAGTAAAACAAACACATCTTGAAAAAATATATTAAAATATACAAAATTAAGTGTAAGATAATCAATTATTTATCAAAGTATTAAAAATATAAATCAATTCATTTAGAAATTCATTTTAAATAAAGGATTTTTAAAACAAATGAAAATTATTTATTTTATATTTCATCTGTGACCCGCCAGCTCGTTTGCCTTCCTCTTACAAGAAATAAAATATTCGTATGTATCTTTCGTTATCAGTCATCCAGTTTAATGAACTAAATACTCGTACATATTATATACTCACTTAGGTAAATCTCTTAATGCGATAATTAGCTGTAGAACTAGACGATTGTGGTTCGGGTTGTAATTGAACCTATTAAGTGGATATAGACCAGTGCGGTCTAACGTATGAGGATTAAGCGATAGCAGAGACAAGAATCCAGGAACGGCTTTATAAATTGCTGGAAAAAAAACAAGGATATATCTGAGAAACTATCGGTGAAAGAATGACATTTAGGCGTTTTGATATAATTACCCGAATATCGCGGAGCTTCTCTCAAAATGTACGAGACGAAGCTTCTTAGCATTCCATGGATTCACCGTGCGGGTGCCGGGCCCATCGCGTTGCAAGAAGAGGAGCGCAAACAATGCCTGGGACTTGCGACCCAGATGTAGGTTTAAGGGGCCCCTTTACTATGCGCATACACGCTCACCTTCACTGTTTACGCTCCTCTCCCTACCTAACCAAATATCGTAAGAACCTACTAAAGCCGCCTTTGAAATACGTTCCAGAAATGAACTGATGATCGTTCTAGAAAGGCCGAGATCCTTAAATAAGTTGTAGAGAGATTTTGCTGTTATACCTCTCGCTCCTACTTCTACAGCGTACAAATTAACTATAAATTTATTCCTGATCAGTTCGTTACACAGTTCGTAATACTTGTTAAGCTTATTACTGTGTAAAGCAGCCGTAATTTTATATTTTATCTTCATTGCCGTTTCATGAGCGTCCATATAATTTTGAATGCTGATATCCTTGCAAGATACAAATCTCATTTTGTTAGGTCTGCACCAATCCACAATTGTTGGCGGACAAGTGCCATTATAAACGGATCTCGGCGTCTCTTCGTCTTGTTCTCTTGCGAGGCTTTTGTGTAGTTCTGTGAAATAAAAAATATTTTAAAACGAATTCAATCCATATTTAAAAGAACTGTTGGGATAATATTAATTATTCAAATGTTTTTTTTTCTTAGAACAATTAATATATCTAAAAAAAAAGCATTCATATAAAAATGACTAAAACAAATTTGTGTAATACATACCAAAACTTCATAATTGATCTTCTAAAAGGTTTATTTATTCATTAATACTTTACTGTACAATGAATTGTACAATTGGCGGTCTTAATTGCTAAACATTCTCTACCAGTTAACCCAAATAGGATACAGAATATATACGTACATACAAAGTACTAAATATACGTAAATACATACGATACATGAATATAAAATTATTAAATACCGCTATTATGGGAGCACAAAAATTATAACTCGTGTTTTCGAGAATTACTTAATATATTTATAGAAATCAACAAAAACTAATACAATTAACAAGACGTTGTTTTCCTGACATCTTCGGTGGCTTTGATAGGAGTACATGTTCTGTAAACTGGACGAAAGCAAGAGTGATACTCACTGAGGAAATTAATATTGAAAAGTTATTATTATAAAGTTAAAAAATAGTGAATAAGTGATTCAAGAACCTTGGCATGGTGGGCTAGTATGAAACGAAATTCATTAGTGATTAGGATTAGGAACCTTTGGAAAAGTGAGGATACAAGCATCAATACGCTACGGCACGGACGAATAAGTAATAAAGGAACAAGTGGGAAGGATAATATCAAGCAAGAACACAATCATAAAGCAAATTATGTTATCATCAAAAATTGCATTGGACATAATGTAAAGCACAGCCCTGTTTATTTCTTTCTCAAGCATGAAAAAAGACAAAAAAATAAAATATATAACACACTTTTAGATTTAGTAACATTATCAAGGATAGAAACAGTTGAAAAATTACGCTAAAAATCTTTAGAAGTTGAGTAGAGCGCGTGGGTAAACCAATAGCTGCATTATGTTAAATATTAAATTGTGAATATATCGTACGCAAATCTGCTACTCAAAGCCATTACAAACTTTGCCAAGTAACAAAAACTCTTGAAGTTATAATTAAGTTAAAACTCGTAAAACATTTGATATTTATAAATAGTAAGAAGCATAGGGTCAACTAATTAGATTTGATGATTAAGATAACCCTGGACAATAACAATTGCAAGACCTATAAACATATCACTATAAAGTGTCATAAGACCTATAAACATGTTACGTAAAGAAGAGTATGATCTGGAAAAAAACACGGTAATGTTGAAAGACAAAAGTCCGAACACCAATTTCCCGACTCACAGTATGCACAGTTTGCGGAGAAACTTTCCGTTCAGTGGCACTACTCCGATGGCGCAGTGCCCCGTTTGGTGGTGTTATTCCAGCGGAGTGGAATGCCGTAACGAAAGGGTTAAAAAGTCCTGTTCTGGTAAAAAAAAAAGCAGTAAAATAAATAATATTGAAGAAGGAGTTTTGAGCTTCAAAGGCGCCAACTACAACAACAACACAGATTACTATTCTTTGTAAGCATGTCACACCCTCTTTTTGGTACTAAAACAGAAGCCTTTGAGTTCCAAAATATTTATTTTGTGTTGATCGGTTAATAGTCTTGCAGAGTTTTATTAAATTTTAATTCATAATAAAACTATTGTGATTTTTAATTATTCCACCTAGCTTGATTCGTGTGTCTTCCAGAATAAGGTCTCTAATAGCGTTTCTCAACCGTCGCCCTCGTCCGCGGGCGGCAGTGATGGCGTGCGTTTTAAACTGATTGATTTAGACTGATTGCCTTTCAGGAATAAATTTATGCCATGGATATACTCTTGTTCTTGAAAAATTTCATTCCTTAAACTGGATCCTCAGCCCCCGCAAGACAATTATGCGCTGTTCAACTAACACGTGTGTACCTCACTTTCGCTCATGGCCTGCAAGACACTAAATAGCCAGTCACGCGATTTTAACACTACACACCCGACTCGTGAAAGTTCACTGTATGTTGTTATCCCAGCAACAAACAAGTTTCTGTCTCTTCTATATAATTATGAATACGGAAGATTCGTTCATATTGATCAACCCTCATCTTTTCTACAATATATGTATTAGAAGACATTATTTGACTTTCATTTTACTATAACTATATAAGGATGTTGATATATTAAAGTTCATAAAATTATTGCTATTATTGGTTTGTATAAAGATATCAAGTAAGTGCCACAGCAACTAAACAGAATTAAATGCTTAAGTGCAATCGGTATCCAAGTAAACCAAGACATACCTCTTAATGTGCAATTAATGTTCACTCCGCATTCGTAATCCGTAGCAAATCGCAGCCGGTTATCCGCATTGCCAGCAAACGTTACCAGCTGTAAGAAATAATCCATTTTAATTACTATTTATGTACTAAATAATATTTCGAATATATTTTCTGGCAAGCAATATTTACTACATATTATATAAATATAGAACAAAAAATTATCGACACGGATAGGAGTCCAACCTTTATCCTCTGAGAATCCGAGGCGACGTTCTAAAACCTCGTTTAATCTAGCATGTAATATGGTAGCCTTCATCGGGACGGAGGCGATATCAATTAGGCTCATGTGTCACTACAAATTTAAAGTATGAAACAACTCTTATAATGAATATCAAATAGACACAATATAATAATAATAACAATGATATACACTTTTTGTTCACCACAAATTTTAATAATACAGTACAGAGTATACATACAGAGTATTTAGGCAGTCTTACAGCTACGAGTAGGTAACGATCTCTTGGGGACAACCTTATTGTTATTTAGACAAAACGTCATACACTACTTAAATAAGTATGTAATACAAAATCATACATACAATTCATTGAATTAATAATATATAAAGAGGAAAGAGGTTTTAACACTACATAATGGACTACAGATCAAGACGTAGCAGAGATAACTGTGAAAATTGATATAGTTATAAATTATTTAGTATATTCTAGTATGTAACTATGCTGGACTGGTACAAGCACTAAAACCTTTGACAAATCTCTTGAAGGTTGTTAAAGAAAGTATTTATCTGATGGCTAGCACGTGGTGCGTTCCATAACAAAATTGTTTGTACATTAAATGAAGTTTTAAATAAAAAAGTAAAGTGAGGAGGTAAACAAAGGTAACAAATTTTTTTCTTTAATTTTACACCGTAACTTATTTTTAAGTCATCTGAATAATTTATTAGCAATTTTTTTTTTCTATTAATTATTTTTTACCTCAATGCAAGCAATGCATTAGCAAGAATAATCTTAAAGTATATAAATTTATAGCCTTACTAAGGATTAAGTTTGAAGGCTTCTAACAATTAAAGTATTTTTGCATTATAAAACGTTAGAAATATAACTGTTCTCTTTATTTTCTATATTATATGAGTAGATCCGGGAGACGTCTTGACCTACAAAATCCTGCACTTTCATTGCAGTTCCACCTTTAGTTTCAAATGTAAATCTAAATCAAATATGTTGAATATATTTGATTTAGGTTTCAAGTTTACACTCATAAAACTAATCGAAATCGGTTGAGTCGTTAGTAGTTTCAATGACTGACATAAGTAAAAAGGAAACAAATACTAATATAATACCCGAAGCCTTTGTTGAAAATACCGAATGTTTTATCACGCTCCAGCTGAAACAAATTGAAATATTTATAAATTAATCTAAAAGATGTTTTATTTAATATTTTATAAAGATTAAATATAGATATTGTTCTCCTCACAAAACTAAGAATATGCCAATAAAGAGCAGAACTATACTACCCTCTTCAATACGTACACATGGCTACGTGTAAATATTCGTACCGTATGGTTTGTTGTGTATAAATAATAAATGTTGCTATCAGATATACGTAATAACATGGTATAATTACGATGATGATAAACATATCATACACATGTTATATGCCTCAAGAGATTTTTATTAATTTAAAGGGCTTATTTCTAGATCTACGTCGGATTAATAAAAATATTTCTCACATTTAAAGGCCACATTCTCGTGGTTGGTTATATTCTATATACAACTTCACACTACGATATTTAAAATATTGTATATTTATAAAAAGCAGAAAAGAAAAAAGTTTGTACGAAAATAAAGCATTATAATATTCAATCATAAGTTAGATTGCCAAAACCTCTATGTAAATACAATCCTAAAGTTTGAAAGGTGAAACATACATAAAAAATATGAAAGATTTTTTCACTGAAGCAAACTACTCGACAGAATTCTTTGATACGAATTGCTTTGTTTGTGAATAGTTTTGTTTTCTATCTTTCGTCTTATTTGCTTAGACACACATGTGAACATTAGCGAAAGTCACACCTGTGAATCTGCGTAAGCTTTATTACAAAAGAAAAAGATTCTATACGAAACATTGTAGATTCAAATCAAGATTTTTAAGAACTAAATTACGTTTGAGATATACAATATTGACTTCTATTAAATGGTATAGATTTTGTTACATTTCCAGTTTCTGATACGGAAACAATCAGTAAACGCAAATTCTATTAGCACAAAAAATTTACATAAAAACTGAACAACACGAACGGAATTTTAACCACACTTCTCCAAGTGTTGAATATTTTTTATTGTATGTATATTTTATAGGAGCATTCATTTTTATTTTAACAAGTTTTGTTCAAATTTAAATAAAAAAAACCGTAATTAAATTTAACTAAAAACTTCATTTAATTTGGATTCCAAGTCAACAAGGGATAGTTGGGAATGAGATGGCGGATAGTGAAGCTACAGACGAAGCGATCAAATCCAGCGGGTAATGCTTGGAAAGCGAATAACAACAATAAATGTTTTGAAAAAAGAAATTCTTTAATGATTTCTCCATATCACTTCTCTGTAGAAGAAATCAAGTTATCATTAGTAATAAAGAATAATAACTACAGAGCCGTTTTCACAGTAAAATTTTTTCGTATTTAGGTCAGATTTATTTAATGAATCCCCGATATTACTCGTAAAACTTAAGAAAAAATATTATATTATTATCTTTCACTTGCCCTAAGCGTTTTTAAGCAGTAGCTAAATAGTACAAAAGTAATGTTTTTTTGTTTTTTGTTAACCAATAAAGGACAACGAATAATGTTCGACTGTTCTTTTCATTCCCTATTACCTCCAAACACACTATTAAACGTATATTAAAACCCAAGATCATAAAAGGATTGTTGTTCTTATCTTATAAACTAAAAGGGTACATCCAATTGGCTTAGATATAAAACTTCTGCCGTAAATACGAGTATGGTATGGTATGGTAGTGGCAGAAGGGCCTATTACCATGCTTATTAAAATCATAAGTAAGTCCTTTATAAAGTCACTTTCTAACTTAAAATTATCGCTACGAGTATTTTAAACGTGCCGTGGTCTGAGAAGAACTACAACACCTTTAGGGAGCAATTTACTAATAACTAGAACCATCGCGATCAATCCAATAAGCTGTCTTAATAATAAGTTAATAATAAAAAACAATTTTTGTGTCTAGCAAGACCACCAGTCACCGCAAGCAGTACCAGTACTAGCATAAAGCAATTTTTAACGCATCACCCGCCCCTAACACTAGCGCTGTAATGACTTCATACATAAATTACATTGTAATAAATACATTAATTGTGCAAAATCACAATTTTGAATTCTTTAAATTTATTTCTTAACGATTCAGGCATTTCCTTATGTTGTTGATTGCTCGAGCAGCCCTCTTCTGCAATACAAATATAGTATCAATATTTCATGCGTTACCCATATACCCGGCATAATAATATGCCGTATGACATGATACTGTGCGATCTATTCATTTTATAAGTAACAGAACTATCATCAGCAAACCCCACGTTTTATGCCATGTTTTACCTTAAAAAGTAAGGCAAGTTAGTTTAGAGACTTGTGGCACCCCCATTTTGACAAATAAAGCAGGGGAACGCTTTCCATTTACATCTACTTTCTGAATTCTTTCTTTATGATTGAAAATTAATAACTTACTGATTATTAATTAACTTATAATTGTTTTCACTATTAAAACAGCACAGCTAACAGAAACCTATCGAAATACAGATTTGCAAATTTACTCGACTTTTAAAATTATTATTTATATTTTCGTAGAGAAATCTGAGAAATTTATAGATTTAATATATATGTAAATATGTAACACTTGTATAGTTTGCTATCACATTGCGTTATTCAGTTTCGTATAATATAATTTCCATAGTTAGTATTTATTATTTAGGCAACCCCTTCGTATGTATTATTCAGGCTACAGGCATCTCGGGCTTCCTGCTCTGCTCTTTTTTCATTTGTTATGAAAGAAAACTTTCAACAAAACTCCGGGTAGGTAGATTTAATCTTAAGGCAGTATAATTTTTGCTGCTATTTTCTAGAATAACCCGTAGCCTTAAACTAGAACCAAGATTTTTTTTAGTAAACTAAAATATTATTATATATTATTATATTACCCAAATATTTTAAATATTGCTTTATTTGATGTTTCAATAGTAATAGATCATAGAATTTTATTAAAGGTCAACAAATGAAATCAATAAAACAGCACATCAACTTGTTACATACATATATTAATTAACACAATTAATAAATGTCTTCTCAGATGTCACTTCATTGGAATATAACAAATACACACAAGATAATTTAATTAAATGAAATATTTTATAAAAACACATTCATTTTTAATATAATCGTACAGAACGTTTTCGTTCATTTGAATGTTTACTTTCAATTTTTGCATGTAAATGGTTATAACCTGGTATAAATATTTACCTAATATTACAACACGTTACAATTAAAGAATAAATTACTTTTAACATAATCATAATAATTTTATAAACACAAAAATAATTTTGAATAAAACGTGACATATTTTAATTCAATGTAACATTAACAATTTTGAAAAATATATTTAACTTCTAAACATTTAACCTCAATATTGGTGGTTAGTGATCCTGAACGCTTGGGTTATGATCCAAGGCTTGAACAGTTTGTTTCTGTTATTATAAATGTATGAAAACTGTTAACTATGTTATCTCAGCCTCTCCAAGAAAATTTATTTCAGACCGTAATTGTGTGCAATGGATAAATTTGTTCAATATCTTAGAGAATACTGCCTCATAAGAGAAAGTTAGAGTAATATGCTTCATATGTAACTTCAAAGCCTATCTTACGGCTAATATTAGAATAGAAGGGTTTCAATTAGATTTTAAGCTTCATCCAACATCACAACATTGAACTATAATAATTCGTTTTAATTAACTGGAATAATAACTATAATACAATGTTGTGATTATTAAAACACTTTTAATAAAATCTTATAGAAAATGGTATAAGGTATACTAGGTATACTAGGTAGTAACTTAGATAAAAACAAGTTTAAATTACATTATATGCAAAAATAAATGCTTTGCGGAATTAATTAATACGACAACGACACCCAAGAATTTAGTCGAGCTCTTATCGAGACAAAAGGCTGGTTTGACTTAAAAACCTTTACACTGTTATTAAAGAAACTCAAAGTCAAACTATATAGGTCAGTAGATAAATGTTAATATTAGAATCGTGGTTAACACCATTAATCCAAATATTAAATAGCAAAAAATAATATTCATTTCAAGAATATAATAGAAAATAATAATGTATTAAATATAATATAATATAATTAAATTAATTGTAGTTCTAAAACAAATCTGCAAGTAGAAAATTAAACAAAATATAGAAGAAATAAACGAGATCGTAATCAGTGATGAAATGGATTCAGTTGATTGAATGTTCACATCCAATTCTAATATGATTCACACCCACGTCTAGTGAATGTACCAGAATTAGATCCAAGAATAAGGTTTAATTAATCAAATGTTCCAAGACCGGCTCCACTTTCATTGCACCTCGAGACTTCACTCCCCTTCCTGGATGTTCGAGTTACAAAATTATTATTTATACATATATTTGTGTGTAGGATTTAGAAGTATTCCCAAATTTTTGTTACAACAAGTTACAAGCATAGCTACTGTCTTACGATTTTTTTTTAATAATTTTTATATTATTATGTGATTTTTATTTAATTTTGTAAGAAGAAATATTTTTTTGATTAGTAATTAGATTAACTTTTATTAAATTCAGTTTAATAACAAGAAAGTTTCGTACTGTTAACATTAGTTTAAAACTCTACAAACTACTTACTGACATTTCGTGTACGATTTGTATACACATACTAATACATATATTATAAGTACGCTATTATATTGTTTATATTATTTATAATATAAAAAGGAAATTCATAAAACAACATCTTTGGTGAACGACTACAAAGTGCTTTGAATGACGTAAAACTGGTGAACTCTTTTATGTATCATAAATATACAAGAATTTATGTATTTAAGATTTTTTATTAATGTAATTTCATAAAGGGATATACACAATGTTTAAATAGAAAATATAATAAACTCTATTAGTTTTAAGTACATTATATAACATCAAAGCAGAGTAAATTAATTTACTCTGCTTTGATGTTATATAAAAAAAGCAGAAGTTCCTCTTAACTATTTTATTTCATTTTTCAATTAACAAGACATTTTTTTTATTCTTATTTACGCCTACACTGGAGGAGTCTATAATTCTATGGGCGTATGCCTTTTTTGAAGATACTCATGTCGTATCAATTTGGAAATACCACCGAAAGGAGTTTGTATCACTTTCGAGTGGTAGGTAAAAAAGTCCATCAGATCGAATAGCTCTTCGGAACACTCGACGTTGTAAATGCGGTAGAAGACGCACAGGGAAACCCTGTCTCTATGCAATGCCAAAGAGTCTAGCGGTTTGCATATCACCGACGATCCGAACGGTTCTCCGTTGTACGCGGTCAAATGGTAGAAGCAGATATTGGGACGATCCGGTCCAAAGATGAGAACAGTACGCCATGCATGACCGGATCTGCGCCTTATAGTGCGCAAATCTTTTCCAGGCCTAATATACTGCCTCGCTCTATTGATAAGATATAATAGAAGATCACCAGCTGATCCACCATGGCGAAAGCCATATGGTCATTGAGTAACTGGCGATCCTTAAAATCCTCAACTAGATTTAAATATTTTTATTAAAATTAAACAGGGTGTCCAGGAAACAACAGATAACCTCTGAAAAGCTAATAGTAAAACTAAAGGCAAGCACCAAAAGATTATAACCCTTACACTGCTAGAAAAATGGGGCTTTAAAAAAATTCATCATTTTTTTTTGTCTGATTTCATATTATTACTCGTAACGAGGTCAAATCAGTTAAAATCATAATTATTTTTATACTTAAATAATTATTATTCACCTTATCAGTGAATAACTATCAAACAACATAGCTAACTGTAGTATTTTTTTCTAAAAATAATGTTAAACTATTGTCTTGTGTAAAATTTCTGAAGAAATATTTTTATGTCGAACTTTGAATAGCTCTGGTGTAAAAAAAATATGAAAGCAACAGTGACCAATCTCTTTAAAATATTCCTGGTGTAAAGGCGTTTCTAAAAAGATATAATATGTCGTTATTGTAATGAAAAAATATTAAACAAAATACGTGTGACGTAGCGCAAGTCCAGAGTTTCACTAAAAAAAACAAAGAAACGAACGAACACTCTGTACGGCACCGATCCAGTCACATGACGATCTTTATGTTTCATCTATCGTACCTGTTTGATAGTTATCTCTCTCTCTCTTTCTTAGAACTGAAGATCGCCACGCGTCCAGGTGGTATGGATGGTAAAGGAGGCGATGGTGAGCTGTGCGGTAGTAAAATTTGGCTTTAGGCATCAGATCGAATAGTTCTTCGGAATACTCCCCGTTGTTAATGCGGTAGAAGACGCACAAAGAAGCCACGTCTCTACGCAATGCCAAAGAATCCAGCCGCTCGCAAAGCACTGGGTCCCCGACAATCCGAACGGCTCTCCGTAGTACGCGGTCAAATGGTAGAAGCTGATATTGAGGTGATCCGGACCAGAGATGAGAACAGTACTCCATGTGTTGCCGGACCTGTGCCTTATAGAGCGCAAGTCTTTGGCCAGGTTTGAAATACTACCTCGCTCTATTGATCACTCCCAATTTAAAATGATTGTTAACATAATTTTAATAATTTAAACAGTTTTTCTATGGCCAGTATCAGGATGGGGGTCAGACAATTTGAACAGTTGCTCTAAATTATTATAATGTGTATGCAATAAATATCATTTAAGTAATCATATTTTTTTGGTTATATTGTATGTTTTTAATTTTGCTAGTATTAAATAATTATCCCATTTTACACATTAATAACCATAGTTCAATATATTTTCATTACAATAACGACAGATTACATCTTTTTAGAAACGTCATTGAACCAGGAATATTTTAAAGAGATTGGTCACTGTTGCTTTCATTTTTTTTTTACACCAGAGCTATTCAAAGTTCCAAATCAAAAATATTTCTTCAGAATTCTTTTGAGAAAAATTCTACAGTTAGCTATGTTATTTGATAGTTATTGAATGATACCTTTAATAATAAATATTTAAGTATAAAAATAATTATGATTTTAACTGATTTGACCTCGTTAGGAGTAAAAATATGAAATCAGACAAAAAGAAAATAATGTTTTTTTAAAGCGCCATTTTTCTAGCAGTCTATGGGTTATAATTTTATTTAATTTTTTTTCGGGCTTGCCTATGGTTTAACTATTAGCCTTTCAGAGGTTATCCATTGTTTCCTGTATACCCTGTATAATATCTTAGACATTGCGGAGATATTTTTACAGATCATTACGTCTCACTACGTTACGATCATTAAGGGAATTAGAGAATATGATTACAAACGAACTTGCTTTGGTGTTGTTTTATTGCGACAATAAACTCAGATTATATGGTTCTTTCTTGTTTTGATACTACTCTAGTATTCTATATACCAATTGCGTTATTTTTTTTATTATTTATCGTGCAATCTTAATTTTAAATAAACTGTTGTACGGTTCAATTGTTATTAATTGAATATGTAAGTAGTTAACATCCACATTTATTTTTATAACTTTAAGAAAAAAAATTCTACGGAAACATCATATTTAATACATCGTTGAATTACTAATAATTTTTAAGCTAGATAAATATAGCAAAAAATTATAAAAGAATATATTCTCTTGCCATTTTTCGTTAGTCCTCAACAATTAACATACTATAACCTAATTTAGCTGGTAAGTCCGTTTTGCTCAATGATTATACTTTAACTAAAGTGTGTCCACAAAGGCCAAGATCATTTATTTTATTTTATTTTATTTGAGCTTCACGCCATATCCCTTGCAGGGTAGCCAAAGACAACGGAGCGTCAAACGCTACGGTCCCATGCCCTCCGGGGGGTCCTCATGCTTTTTACGTGATCTTCCTCCAGTATCATAGATACTGTGGTTTCGAAGGTCACTCGAGGTTCCCCCTTTCTTTCTTACCGCTCAGTTTTGCTTTTTAAATCTTTTTTATCATTCTGTCATCACTCATTCGTTCGACGTGCTCAAACCTCCTGAGCACGTTCTTCTTCAACAATGCAGACAAAGCACCATTGAGTCTGTTACCGGCAGCAATACGCTTTTCACATCCATTTCGTATCTTACTATCTATCTGCTAAACATACTGCCCAAATATACCACTTCATTCATTTGTTCAATTACCTTACCATTCACTTTGATCTTACATTCTGTTATTTCTTTCAAATATCAGAACCTTCGTCTTATCTGCATTCAGGTTGAGATCATTATTTTCACACCCATCTTTCAGAGTGGTCACTAATGCCTGCAAATCGCATTCTGCTGATGCAATGAGCACTGTATCATCAGCATATAGCAAGCAATTGACCTATAGGTCACCTACTTTCACTCCCATGTCACTGTCTTTCACGCCTTGGAGACAACTATCCAAATACAAATTAAACAACCAAGCTGACATAGCACAACCTTGTATAACACCCGATTCGATGTCAAACCAGGGCGACATGTCAGCTCCTACTCGCACACAGGCTGAGTGATCTCTGTAAAGAGACTTTACAGCCTATAGCAAGGGTCCGCTCACATTGTATCGGGGCAGTATCTCTCATAATTTCTTTGTCACAAACCTGTCAAACGCCTTTTCCAAATCCACAAAAGCACATAAAACCTTTTGGTTTAGGGTCAAAAACTTTTCCGTGATCATGCAGAGGGAAAAGATCTGATCTATACACCCTCATCCAGGCCTAAAACCTTCTAGAGACTCTCGCAAGAGAGATTCTTCTCGCTTATATTTTAGCATAAACAAATAAAGCTATAGCTTGCACAGTCTATCTGTGAACCTTTGTCTTTATACAAAGTTATGATGACTGCACCTCGCCAATCGTCTGGGACCTCTCTCGATTTCCAGCATAAATTGCACAAAAACCAGAAAAAGTCCAAGACGCGTGGCCCACTATATTTAATCATCTCGGCATGAAATTTCACCTGCTCCCGCAGCCTTACCACATTTCAGGCTTCAAATTGCGCTCTTCACTTCTTCCAAACTGATTTCACCATCAGCTACAGCCGGACTCAACATTTCGTTGGTACTCAAGGCCGAGGTGTCCACACATTCATACGTCTCCTTGTAGAATTCCGTCCACCGCCGCAAAACGTGTGCTTGCTCTGTTAAAATTTCACCGCTTTTCAAAAGCACCCCTTTCATTCTACAGGTTACCAAACAACCCCGGGAATCACTAACTTTTCGCCAGAAAACCTTTGTGTTTTCCCGGAAGTTGTTCGTCAACCTGTCATCCCTTTCTTTCTCAGAATTTCCACGCTCCATCTTTGTAAGTGCTTTCGTTTTGTGCTTTTGCAGCTTGTACTCTCTTTTTCTTATCTCTCTTATACTTTTATCCTTACCCGAGGCTTTATAATCCAGCCATGCTTTCTTCTTTAACTCTACAGCGCCTTTCACTTCATCATCCCACCATTCATCGCGCTTTTTACTAAAATCTGTTTTCCTTTTACCATATACCTCTGTCGCTACTTCCACCATACCATTCCTAAAGTTCTGCCAGCATACTTCAACACTTTCATTTCCAGAGCCACAGCTTTCAAGCTTCTTGAAAACCCTTTATTGATATTCCTCTCTGATCGGTGGATCTTGAAGCTTCCAGCTTCTTATGCGATAATTCGACTCCAAGCCAGGACACGTTGTGCGGCTGCGCCAACCTGCGAACAAACCTCTTATTCTAGGAATGACTAGATAATAGTCCGTTCCCAGATCAGCACCCCTAAACACTCTCGTGTCTATAACTTGGCTTCGAATACGCTGATCTACTAGGAATAAATCAATCATACTTCTTTCTTCCGCTCTCTCCCATGTGTACGTGTGAATTTGTTTGTGATCAAACATCGTGTTTGCCACAAACAAATTTTTCTCCTTACAAAATTCCAAAATAAGCTTTCCAGCCTCATTTATTCTCTTATCACCGTACTTGCCTAGCACGCTTTCGTAACCACCTTGCGCGGTCCCAACCGATCCATTAATATCCCCACATACTATCAACTTTTCATTATCTCTGACACTACTTAGAACATTCCTGACACTCTCCCAAAACTTCTCGAGTTTGCTCACTGGGGCTGAGGATGCATAAACATAAAAACGCCTAAACGGCTAACTAGAATAATCTTGTTATACTCAGCTTCAATTGAACCCAACGAAGCCTCGGCTTGATAGCCTTGTATTCTACCATTGCATTAACTATTCGACAGGACAACAACACGCTTACACCTTGGCAACCTCGCTCACCCTCTGGAACTCCAGCCCAGAAAGGGACTCGGTTGCTAGGCAAATCGTTCGTATTATTTTTTCGCCTTTTCGCTTGGTCTCAGACACACAAATAACATCCAGATCTTTGTCATCCATCACATCTAATAGTTAATTCATCTTCTGTTCCATTCCACCTCTTACATTCCACGTAGCTATTTATAGCTCCGTCCCTCAGCTCCTAATAAAATAATAAAATACTGGTACTTTAATAGTATTTACAATTAAAGCAAATTTTACAATAATATGGTTTACAAAATATATATATTTATAAGTTGTTACATCATTATTATATTAATCATTTGATATATTATTATCTTACATAAAAAATCAATTTTATTTTTTTAATATTATTATAGATATAGTTTGTCAGGATAGACTGATGATTATTTGATTATAGTAAAAACTCTTTAAGATTTTGATAAAATTTCAAATTAATAAAATCCAATACAATACATATAACTAAGATATCGTATAAATTGGTCAAAATATATCTCACAGATTAGTAACGAAAACGCATAATTTTCGAGTTTTTATAATTTTAGCCCGACGACTTGGAATAAAGAATAAAAGTTTCTATAAATTTAAAGAGATGGTTGCGATTTAAGTTAATAGCAGCATTTAAGAAAGGCTTTATTTTTAGGATAGATTTAATCAGTCATACTAAACAGAATGTTTTAAATTTCAGGCAAGTAATATATAACGTCTTATATAAGCAAAAAGAATTGGGAAAAAAAACCTTATTTTAATACGATCTAAAAATATCACAAATCTGATCTTGCCATTTATTAGTAACGAATTTACAAATTGATGTTTTGATGTATAATTCATAAACTTTTGCAACCTTCAAACTTAGATAACAAATGTAGAGCACTGAATATATCGTACATTTCATATGAGCCGTGTCGTATATTAGTTTAAATAAGTAAATTTTTAGGAATTATTTTTTATACGTTTCTTTATAATATTTACTTGTATTCTTAGTATAATATTACGAATAATGAATTTCAGAAGTACAAATATTTCCATTGGTAACCATATATAACACAGTTACTTTGCTGATATACTGAGTACTTACTGGTGACATATTGATGACCTAGTGGTGACAAACTGGGGAAGTACTGGGGACATTACTGGTTGACCCAGATTCCATACGAGCTATTTATTAACTACTTATAACAAGATTTTGCCACTACACGATTTATTTACTTGAATAATTATACTATCATGCTTTGAAATAAAAATAGTTTAAGACGAAGTACATAAGAATGATAAATAATGAAAATATAATGGATAATGCTTATGTTTTTTTATTATAATATAAATTTGGCCACACAACAACACACACAGAAAGGGGTTTTACATGTTTTGTGAGGGATAAGGGCTCGAGTTAACCAATGAATAAAAATACCTAATGAAATGATAATAAGAAATATTTTTCAAATACTGCTTGAAATCATTGAGACTTGAAAGATAATTTTAATATCAGAAATATTAAGCTCTCGATAAGTGAGAATAAATTTATTTATTCATAAATTGTACCGTTTTAAATAATAATAATAATACGGATACGTTGCAATTCTTAGATATATAAATCATTAACAATTTATGAACTTGCGATGTTCATTTAATTTTAAAATGTTTTGACCTACTCTTTGTATACAGAGTTCATTAAACTATTTATATTTTAATCACTTCTATTACCTGTATCACGTGGAATAGGTAAATCTATTCCAATCTATTTAACTACTTCGAGCTTGAAACTTCATTAAAAGTTTGATTTTCAACGAGATGGTGCACGTAAAGTAATCATTCTTTAAATACCCATATCCAAGACTGACTTAATTTTTATAGGCAATATTATTCAAATTACTTTTAACTTAGTGCATTTTAATCGTTTTGAATTATTATGTGGGTCCGCTGCTTGCACATTTTAGCATCTTCATAATATAATATACTCGTAAAAATAAACAGTGGGTAGTTATGTCAAGTGCGTAAAAATTAAAGCTCTTGTAAGAAAATATTTTATACATGTTATCAAAATAAACTTTATTTATTCGTATAGATTTCGTTAAATCTTTTCCAATTTCTATTTATCTTGAATTTATATATGTAATATTTATCTTCTTACGAAGCGCATCTTGATTTATAGATATCCAGTTAGTCTTAGCGGTATAAGTGATTCATGGCTGCAGCGTGCTGCTAATAGCGGTAACATAAAATATACATTTAGCTCACAATACACTTACAAACTTACTACGAGTATGTTTTATAAATATATTTCATGTGTTTATTCTTAAATCAAACAGAATTTTAAAATATTTTATTATATTTGTTATTTGTAAATATTGTAGATATGTACTATAATATACCGAATATAATGTGTAACACTTTTCAGATATTAACTTGGAAATTATGAAAATAAAATTATGTATTATGTAAATAGTATATAAATATTGATTTTATTCAAAAATGAATTAAGAACTAGAAATCCAAAAATATATTCAAAACAAAAAAACTATTATATATAAACTAAACTCGTTTCTATCACAATTAATACCTACACTTAAGTTAATCAAACATGTGTTTGGTCCCTGAACCTATTCTCGGTTTATTAACCCTGTATAACTAATCACTCGTCGAGGCGACGACGCGCCACTTGACGAAATTCAAAATCACCTACTTCGCTCCGTCCCCTGACCTTGACTCTTTCATTACCTTACTAATTTGAGTAAACAGTGCAGTCCGTGACGTTATTGGGTCCACGCGCATCATAGGACGTGCTCTGTGACCATTTCGTCGTCCGCTGGACGAAGGTTTAGTAATAACAACAACTTTATTGTACGGTACGTACATTAATAAATTCTAATATTTATTGTTTTACATATTGTAGATCTGCTTCTTATCGATAACTATAGCATAGTATTTCTTAAATTTGTGATTTTATTTATTAGATTGATATAAATAGAAAGTTGAATGCTAAATTTAGTAGTAAGTAGATTTTTGGTTCGGTTTAGATACACGATACGAAGAGATGTTTTCACTTTTTTATATTTATTTTAGATGGATTTGAGGAAAGAAGAGGATCATATTCATCGTTGGCTGCAGTAAGCATCGGAAAGCTAACTGGAGGAGAGATCTGACAGCTCAACATCGGAAACGGAAGACATTTTAGAGAAATATATTAGTTTCATTTAAAGCCAAATCCAACAAAGTTTTATTTTTAATGCCAACTATTCATGATCAAAATATTATTAATGAAATGACAAGAAACCAGAAATAATAATTTTTTTAATAGCACAAAAGGTGCAGTGGACAGTGTTGATCAAATGTGTGCAAATATAAGATCTAATCAGAAAACAAAGAGATGGCCGATGTGTATTTTTTATAACATTCTCAATAAATATTCTATTAATTCTTACGCTATTCATATCGGTAATAACATGAGAAATAAGAAAAAGCCAATGAGTCCGCACGATTTTGTAATGAAGTTAGGAGATCAGCTAATGGAACCCTGGCTTCGGCAACGATAACAGACCGTGAGTTTGAGGCGTAATATAAGGGTCATGATTGAGGATATTCTTGGCGAATCTTCGACAATAGAAGCTCCTGTTCCTTTTACGTCAAACACGCGTAAAATTTGGTACCAGTGTCCATCAAAAGACCGGAGAATGACCAAGCATCGTTGCACCTGATGTAGAAAGGCTGCTTGTGGTAGGCACATAATGTTGGTATGTGTAGTCACTGTGTAAATTGATATTCTAATATTAATTAGTACTTAATTTGTTCATTATAATCCTTACTTTTGTCCCATGAAACAACTTCCTATCTTAATTAAATATTTTTTATTATATTTAATTGTTTTACTCCGTAGTCCGTTGGACGAAGGTGTAGTAATAATGTACCAATGAAAACAGTTTAGTTATCTAGGGTTAAACTGACATGAGCCCGGTTATCCCACTTTTAACAATGAATTACATCTGAAAACTTGTTTGTTCTGCAATATCATATTATTATTTGTTAAGTCATCTTCTGTACTTTAAAGACTTTAATATATTTTTAAAATGTTTAATAAACATGCCCGTAGAGTTAAAGCAGTAGGAAATAAATCAGATAAACTGTATTATTTGTTATAAACTGTTATCTGAACGATAAATGGCTTTTGAAATCATAACTCAAAATGACGTTCATCTATTTTTGTAAGATATAGGATAATATTAATATTAAAAATATGAAAATCGATAAGACGACAGAGTTTTTCCAAACGGTACAATATTTATATAGATAAGTCTTAGATGTAACTCATCGAATGACCCAAATATTTTTAACATTCTGTTAAGACGAACCAATTACAATAAATGTAAGAAAAACAGACATCTGTTTCAGTTACATAATTTTTTTCTCAACATTTTCTTCAAAAACATCAAATATAAAATATATTTATAAAGATTTCCCCTTGTATACAAATTATTAATGAATAATGAAATCATATCGGGGGAAATATTAAATAATAGACAGCAGTACATCATTATATGTACTGCGGAAAAAAACCGATCATTTATAAGCGTTAATTAAAGTTAATTAAAATTAATAGATAGAAACTTTCGTTATGAAGAGTATGAAATATAAATTTTACTAAATGATCCTTCTCTACAAAATAGAGCTCCATTTGTTTTTTTAGAGTGTATCATTAATTATTTGGATTTGAAATATGAAACATTAATGTGTACCGTATATTCAATAACAAAAATATATTACAATTTATACTCGTTAAAATGGAAATAAAAATTATTCTTCTAATTTCAACTAAAATAAAAAATATAATGGAAAAAGAAATAAGAAATTAATTTGAAGCTTTGAAAATAACGTGTTATTTCATTAACTTTTATAGTCTATATTGAAAGTTCTCAAATACAAGGTGGAATTAAATTTGTTTTGAACGACAGCTGACAGACGCTTTCATTGTCGAAACAATAAAAACCTTTAAAAACTAGAATGGTTCTCTTTCTTAAGAATTTAAATAATAAATTTTGAGTAAACCTGTTGGAAATTTTGGGTGTTTGATATTTTATCATAGTCACATTTATGATATTTTCATGCAATGCATTTTTTATTTAAGAGGTAGTTAACAAAAAAATATTTCAGAAACCTTTTTTTTCAATTGATTAAATGTGTTTATAAATTACTAAGTTTATAATTATATGAAAATTAAATGAGATTACCAAATGATGTATTAAGCATTAGATAGATTACGATCAAACTTATTATTACCGAAAGATTCTGAAGACATTTTTGGGTTCATTCAGGTTCATTTCTATGTAATACTAGTCTAATGGCCCGGTCTACAAACGGGCAAGATCTAGAAATGTTTCCGAGCTTCGCCAACGGTAGTTGTACATCTATTGATAAATTGATATGATTTGTGATAGTACCATGAGCTAGTCTGAACAGGTCGGTTCCTGTTTGGATCTGGATCCTACTGTTGCGATAGGAGCGTGCCCATATAACCAAATAACTGTAGAGAAGTATTATAGTATAGATGCACGATACCGAATACTAGGAGAACGTATTAAAATATAATAATATTAATTTATCAAAGAAAATACTAAAGCCATTTTCTCTAGGAATCGCAAGGAATTTCATAACATCTTATGACCTTTATGTTATATTGCAGTTTTGATATTGCTCTCCAGATATGCGTTTTATCGTCAATTTTATACAAGCGTGATCTCATTTCACGTCAATACAGCTATCTACACAGCAGCCGCTCTGTATCAAACACATTAAGGCACACACAAGTGTGAGGACATTATGTTAGCATTATACTACTTTATTCATTACACAAATCAACTACTAAATAAGGAGAGTAACGGCCGCTTTATTTTTGATGACCAGCCCATAAAATCAACATAAGGACAGTTTTAAAGTTAAATACACTAACTTTAGTGTCTCTGGTATCCCAAGATGCATTTACTTATATTAAAATATATTATTATAACACGGCCTCTTGAACTTTGACCTGAGATTGAAACCGTAATGTTGTCTGAAATCTACTCTTGGGATACATTTCTTTTTCTTTATTTTTAAGTAAAAGATACCTTTGGTATTCAGCAGTCGCTTAGACGTTTGTATCGCTTCTAGATGTGCGTCAGTTATTTAATTTTATGTATTTAGCAGCTTAAAGACAATCATTATTATGTCTTATTTCTTTAATTTTCGTATTTCATTAATTGTTATGTTTTTAGTTATTTCAATGACTTTAAGAATAAATTATGAAAATAATATAGCAAATAAATATTTATTATTTATTCCTTTAGCTAAAATTGTGACTTTTTAATATAATAACACACACTTATTATTATATATATTTGATAACGTGTCATTAGACATAATATGCTAAATTATCTAACTCTAAAATACCAACATATTCTATTACTGCATTGCTATTAAAATAAAGCTTCAATCCTTTATTAAACTCGTAAAACAAATGTACCATAAGTTATTACTCGAGAAGTGTTTTTATTTGGCAATAACATATATTTAAATGTGCTTACTGGCTGTATTAGTGACAAAGTTTTTATTTCTTCTTAAAAATATTGCAGTTGTAATAGGTTTATCGGTAATAATACAAATTTTATAAAATATTAAAAGACATGATTTATATTTAAAAATAATGGATTCCATTGAGGTGGCCGCTGGCACGACTTCTTGGAAATCTTTTTGGTGTGCATTCCTTGACCTTGACCTTTGGAATAAATTTAATAGGGTAATGCATTATTTTTCGGTCTCTTAGCCAATTATTCACTCACCGTCGGGAAGATATGTGAGGATTTATTAAAAACTAGGGTACCACGGCTTTTATAAAATCATTAAAAACTATTGTGGGATAAAAAATATAACAACATTTATATATATTTATGCTCTTTTATTTATTCCTTAAGGTTTTAAAGCTGCAATAAGTTCTCTCATGAGTTGACACAGTGTTATTCTATCAGAGGCCGGATTTAGCATTTTATTGGCTATATTTTTTATACAATTCGGTAAAGTTTTGTTCGAAACCATTCAATGGTTTTACAGATTGTAGTGATATATTAGAGATATAAGTGGTTTTAGTTTGTTGAGAAATATCTGTTGAGATTTGTACTTACATATAATAGGACAAAAATCATTGAATTATAGTATGAAAAACAAATCTTTATATAGAATATACATAGTGAGAGAATAGAAACAAAATATTCCAGTTAGAATCTAATGTTTTTTTTAAATCACAATACTGCGTGCACAGATACGACTTCAGGCGTCAAGAGTCGTTTGGAAACAAATGGTAGGGAGGCTTCACGAGAATAATAATAATAATAACATTACGATTAATAGTGACGGAGAGATATTAATCTGATAGTAATATTACTTACTCCTACATATTTAATAATAATAAAGTTATAGTTTAGAGTTAAAAATGCAAAAAAGGACGGCATCTGGCAAGATCTCTAAGTGAAATTTTGAAACTTTAAATATACAGAAACTTTAAGAATTTTACTTGATATGCCTCCTGAGTATTAAGTTAAGTCAAGTATTTAATGTCAAATTAATGAGTTACTACAAAAATAAAACCAAATTGAGGAAAAGTTCCTTCCTTTGTTTGTTTGTTTGTTATGGAAAAAAAAGCTTTGGACCACAAGTGACACGGATATGAAAAAGGTGTGAATATCAATTTTCTTAACGGAAAAGATAATAAACCTTAAAATTAAATATTAGGTTAATATTTTAATAGTATTATTGTGAGCGAAAAACTATAATCGTTCGAGCGTAGTAAAATACATTTGAAGTGTTTCACAGAATATTGATGGATACGTTACTGCGATTAATAGAATTTGTTCCTCATTTAAGACTGTATTGTTATTTTTATGATCATGTCTTGAATAATGCCCTTATATCCGTTACACATATAAAAAACTATAAATAATCCGAGTGGTAATAATAAAAGTTATTGGTTACGTTAATAGAAGATTGAAGCATTTTAACATGTATGTATTTGCTTCGGTCGTGCTTGTATGTAACGGAAACCTAGCACACGATTTTGACGTACTTCAAGATGTCGGATTAATTTGAAACTTTTATTTATATATTTATCAAGGACCTGTAGAAATACAATGATATGTAAAAATCCAAGCTAAAAATTTAAAAGGCTAAAAAATATATAATACGCTTTCATAAAATTCACCGCAAAAAATAAATATAGAAAAAACTATTTTGCAATGTAAAACAAACTTGGGATACTTTTCAAAGGATCTTTTGACACCATGCATTACATCATAATGTACATGACACAACTTTTCGTTATATTATGACATATTTTTTAAAGTGATGAATACAGAATTTATTTTTCTATGTCTCTCCGTCACTCTGTCGTTGTCCGCTATTTTTAATTACGATAATTACCGGATTAATGAAAACATTAATCCGGTAATTAACAATAATAATTAATCTTAAAGAACAATATGTAAGTACTAATTAATTATAAAGTATTATGTCTTTGTTTAATTGTTACACTTCTCATTTAAATATTTTGTCAAACCACGTGTATACTTTAAGAATATCAACATATAGTAATTGTAGTAGTTTTTGCGTGATTATTAGTATTATTTAAACTTATCGATTTCAATTACTTATACATATGTTCTACATACTGCTGCCTATTTTCATAGAATTAGTGTGAGATGAAAGATAAAATGGACATTCTACAGGGGGTTTAAATTAGGGAACAAAACTAATTTAGTAATGTACATTGAAATAAAAAAATATAACAATTACAATTGTTTGATTTCAAAGCCTTGGTTTTGGAATTTATAACAAATGTGGAAAAAATATTAATTAGGTATATTATTTTAAAAAATGTAATCATTATTTTTTTACCAGCCAGTAGTCATCGTTGAACTCCAACCATGAAACATAATTTGTGATTATTAAAACATGTTCATTAAAAATATCTAGAACTTGTAATATGTTATTTTAGTTTGGTATGAAACAGCAGTTTTGTATGAAAAATCAATACAGCTTTACTCCTACGCTAATAAGTTTCATTTAATGACGTCATTGGTTTAAGCACAATAGTAAAGCAGGAATAGAGTGACCTAATCTACTTTCAAATATTGTACTACAAAACATACTTTTATATAATTAGACCCTTTTAATAAAGTTGTAATAAATTTTTTAAACAAAAATATTAAAAATTATATTTAACTGTTATCACTAGTGTAGTGTAGTTTAAATATCTTTATTACTTATGTTTTTAGTATTAGAATGCCATACCACAGAATGTATTTTCACTGAAGTTAATTGAAAATAATTCTAAAATATATTCAGTACTTTCTTACAGTACAGCAGCTAAAAGCATTTCTACATCTAGAGAGTCAAGAAGATATAAAATAAAATCATAGCGCTCAAGTGAAGCCAAAGTAACGAAACTGTCCTTCACATAGACGTAATGTGTGCTCGGAAATCCAGATTAACGGCTACCTATCCACAAGTAGCTGTGTTAGTGAGCGCGTCCCAAACAAAGAACATCCGCTTCAGACTCAGCAACTTTTAGCGTTTTATATAATAATATATTTGTTCAAGGCCAGAGACTTAGTAAAGTCAACACTTCTAATTTTCATTAGGCATATATTGCCCGATTGACTCCACGTTTGACGCGACTCTAATTGCAGTATTCTTAAGCTATCCTTATATGATAGGAAAGGTCCAGGGGGAAGAACCAACAAAAAAAGAAATCCATGAATATAAAATTATAGTCGTAATGGGCAATAAGATAATAAATTATAATTCAGATAAAGTGTGGTAGCGAAGTAAGCTCATAATAGCTATCATTAGTTCTGTGCTATAAAAAGTATTAAGTATCTCGATGAAAACTAACACAAAAACTCTTTTTTTGGGATAAAACATTTAATATACGTAGATAGGAATACACTTATATCTTTGTCGGTCAGTTCAGTGATATATTGCTCGTACCTGAATAGCTGTTGGATGCCATATTTAAAGGTTGTGATTTAATATCGCAATATTGCAAAGTCTATATAAATTATCCGAGATTAATCTTGTTTTAAACTAACTCTAGCAAGAACACGCTTAAAAATACATTGGAAATTACTCATAATTAAAAATTTAAAGTCATACTAATAATTGATATAAAAATGCATATCCATATTTATTTTAATATTTCAAAATATCTTTATTCAAGTAGGCATTTACACGCACTTTTGAATCGTCAATTACTACAATACAAAAAAAGGTATGTGTAGTCAGTCCGTAAGTAAATTACCACCGGCTCGGAATGCTGCTCTGTTGAGAAGAGCCGGCCAGAAACTCAAAATTGATATTAAAATTATAAATCGCACATTCAATTTGTTTTAATAACCATGTATATAAAGCAAAATCTTTTTGCTTCTCGACAATTTTTAATATTCACTTGTAAGCACGAAGTAGGGAAGTTACGTATGAAAGCAATTCAACACCAACGCTGTACTTCATAACTAATATATTGAAAAGTTACGACATGAACACACATAGAAAATATTTATATAAAAGTGTTTTTCTTAGCAATTCATATTACCGTATTTAGAAATAATTTAAACAAACAATTGTAATGTATTCTATATATTATTAATACAACTCAATTGATTGCAGTTTGTGGACATGCAACGGACTGTGTATACTAGTCCTTATTTAACGATATTTGTTAGCAATCACGACACTTGCATATTCAATTGCATAACAATATTATAGACACGTATAAGATGTTACTCAAAAGTGTATTTAATAATTAAACTAAATAAATAGTTACAGTTTTTTTTAACACAATTAGACTGTTGTCGGAATTTTAAATATGTATTTGTAAGATACATTCAGTTAAGTAGTTAAGCAAATATACGATGAATGTTTACTGTATAGTACTTTTTACCACATCACGCAAAAGGGGAGCAATAATACTAACTTTAAAAATATGTACAATAAAAAAAATGGTTTCTGATAAATATCTGTATATATTAATAAATTCAATAATAATATTTTTGTTAATATAAAGTCGGCTCTATTTATACATGTATTGGTATTTATTTTTGTAACTGTTTAATTTAATCAAATCTAAAACTCTCTCATTTCTCTGTCCGAGACAATAATAGATACACCAGACCTTTGATGTCATAAATATATTAAGCCTGAGGGAGTTTCCTGAAAGTCTATATTCTATAACTTAAAAATATAACACAAGACTGTTTTATTTAGTGAAGGTTTTGAACATTCAATAAAAACCAATTACTAGATTGGCTCCGTGACTGTGGGATCCGGGTGGCTTTAATCTGCAAAATTATAATCATCTGTAAGAAAATGTATTTTGGCTTCGGTTTAGTTTAGACCATTTAGACACAACATTTGCGAGCAAAAAATCTTAATTAGTTTTCCTTTCGCCGACTAAAATTATCTTAAAGCCATAAAAATATGTTTTTAAGATTAAAGTAAATTAAAAAGACATTAAAGTTAATTAAAAAGTAAAAATATTTCGTCAAAATCGATCGCCGTTTAATATTATTGTCTCTGAACAAACAGACCTATAAAAACTTACTAACTACTCTCAGTCACCATTCAAACTATTGTAGACATTTTTTCAGTTCCGGTAAGTTTAAATTTGCTTTACGGTAACCTTAAAGCAATGTGTTTAATTAAATAAGGAACATTGACAATGTTCACGCCTCTTATCGTGAACATTGTCAATATTAACCAAAGCAAGAACAACAAGTCCTACAATTGATGAATGCAAGTTATATCTTATAAAGTAAAGTCAATAAATAGTCAAATCGACTGAATTCGAAACTAAATTTGCTAGAAAGGGTCAAATTGAAAAGATTTATACAAAAGATCAAATGAATTCAGATAAAGTGAAAAGAGCGACTATGAAATATTCTACATCAAATCTCTGGGCCGATTTGAGAATGAAAATTTTGGCATACTCTATTTTAAATGTTATAATATTATCAAAAAGCTTTCGTTAGAGTCGATAAATGACATTATATTTTTTGACAAAAAAATTAGCAAAAAACCGTCATCCTTTAGATAATATTTGGAATGCAGATCAAAAATAATCTGAACTTCAAAATGGTCTTTCATTACCAATCTTATTTTTTTATTTTCAATCCATATAAAGTTTAATTTAAGTAATATTAAATGGTTTATTTAGTCAGCGCGTGAATTACCATTGGACGAAATAAATCGATTTACATTGAAAAAACCATTTTAACGTATCTGCATCACACACAATATGTGGATTGTGTGTTTTAATTTAACATTTTAATACAATTTAAAAGGAAATTTTATGAAAACGATTCGAACGACCTCGACACGACACGAACGATTTAAATATAAAAGAAACATGAGCATACTGAATAATACTTTTAATCGGCTACAAGAATGTTTTAGATTTGATGTTATACATGTTTAATGATGAATATCACTTAATTTAATTTAATACATATCTTTATAAAAAAATATATTATAGTATAATTAATTAGCAACAAATAATTACAAAGTTGATCCATTGCAGAACCACGAAATAAATTACAGAGGCGTCTCCAATTATACGACGGTTGTGGACTAGGGAGTCTACACATAAAGGACAACAAATTTTTTCCAGATATAATAAACGCATGTTTGTTCCGAGAATTATTTTCTTTTGTACCTTTTAGTGTAATTACATTAGATATACATGAATTATTATCGGTGTTAGAAAGAAAATAGACAACTTTTAGTCAACTTAAATATATATATTTTTTTATTTTATAAACGATGCCTTTTATATAATTATGATTATATCATAGAATTAAGTGATACAAAAAAAAATAAGTGTTTTTTTAGACACGTAAATAAAGGAATGTCTATATTATTTATCACGAACGAACTTTGTTCGTTCTGTATTGTTTTCACTTTTCTCGGATGGTTGGATGGGTGTATGGATGGATGTCTGTGGACAGGAAAAGTTTCTAAGTCCTGAAAATTTGTAGGGATTTTTTTTATATAATCGAAAAACATCTATTGAGTCTTGCTGAGTTTAATAAAAAACATATATTTTTTTTTGTAAAATTTTCTTTTATTAATTAGTGTGTATAAAAATTTGTGTAAAATTATTTACAATTAATTTTTGTGTCTAGTCTATAATATATTTAATGATTACTTTTAAACATTTATTTTCATAATCATTTAACTTAAAAATCAATTGTTTTTTTATTAACATTTATAATTTCGTCAAAGTTCGTTCGGGAAATACCCTGGGTATTTGCAACTTCACTGGTTTTATTTTTGTAAATGATTTTTGTAATAAAACGAGAAGCAAAATTTATAAAATCTAATAAAATAAATGAAAAAAAACATCTGAAAATATAAAAATACTTATAATTAAAAGTGTCTTGATAATTCTTGATATTTTGAAACGTTCCGTTGGTTGTAATTGCGATAACTAATTCATAAAATGGTCTTCTGTAAAACTGAAATTGCGTCTTGCATGATGGAGGCTGGAGATATATTTTTTACCTCATCTAATTGATTCATTGCTCCGAAGTTATAAAGAGATATTTCAAAATGTCTTTATTTCAGAAAAAGTAAATTCGGGGTCAAAATATTTAAGCGTAAATTTTTATTTTTACATAAAATTATACTCATTACTTAGTTAGTTGTATTGATCATTTAACTGTTGAAGTTGGTTGTATCAAATAATCATTATTACAAATATTTTGTCATCAAAGTCGGACTACAACATAATTTATATAAATTGAAACCAAATAAAACAAACATTTGAAAATGATAGTAATTTTTTAAATATAAAAACAAAAATTTGCAACACACATTTTATATGAATTTAAAATAATGGGTTCTGATTAAATATATATATATATACATATATATATATATATATATATATATATATATATAATATTATCATTGATAATATTAACATTTTAAGAAGAAAAATTACATTTATTAATACTGACATAATAAATATTCAAAAAAGATATTTGAAATTATAAATTTCGTCTTCTCAATATAGAGAATTCATAAATACATCCTATCTATGTACCACAAATAACTTTAAATTTTTTTATAAATTTAAATGTATATATTATATCAAAAACTAAATCTTTTACAATTACATTAATACTTCATACAATTACAACTGAGACTACTTTTAGAATCCATACACTGAGACCACATGTTGGATATGGATTATTCTGATAAAAAGATTATGATCTTCTGAAAGCAGTTCTATAAATTCCTTGATAAAAAGTATTATTAGTATAATTTCCTATAATAGTGGATCGTCATTGCGTTGGCAATATAGTTTCTTTTTTATGTATGATTTAAGTTTTTTAAAATGTCATAACCACAGACTGTATTTTCACTGAACAGAAAAGTAAATAATTCAAAAATATAATCAGTACTTTCTATCGTAATTAACAGCAGCTTACAGTATTATTACATCTAAAGAATCAAGAAGGTATAAAATTAAATCGTAAAACATAAATACAGTAAGTAAGAAATCTAGACTTCACATACACATACAGTGTGCTTGTAAACTCAGATTTACGGATACACTGTAAAATAATATTACATCACAGTATGTCGCATTTAGCAATTTCATAAAATGCAGCTGTTTAACTACTTTTTCAGTTGTGCTTCCAATAAATAAATAATAAACACGTCTAGACCCGACATCTGACGATGTAGTCGAGTCACCATATCTGTATGCGGGCTGAGACGTAGCAAAGTCAAAATATCTTATTAGGCACATTTTGCAAGTGTAGAAACGAGGAAGACTTGGAAGATTCAATAGGATAGAACCTATCCCGTCCTATAATTTTTCGGTTCTTCCTTTGACCTTTCCTATCCTATATTATATATTGCAAAGTTGATAAAAATTCTCCGATATTTATTTATTTATTTACCTTTACGCCATATCCCTTGCGGGGTAGCCAGAGACGCCGGAGCGCCAAACGCTACGGTCCCTGCATACCTCTTTCGCCTCGACCACAGACATTAACCTCTTCATACATGCCCTCCGGGGGGTCCTGATGCTTTTTACATGACCTTCCTCCACTATCATAGATACTGTGTTTTCGAAGGTCACTCGAGGCCTCCTGTCTCTCTTACCGCTCACTTTTCCTTTATAAATCTTTTTTACCATTCTTTCATCACTCATTCGTTTGACGTGCCCAAACCACCTGAGCACGTTCTTTTTTATTCTCACTGCGACATCTTCGCTAGTACCTGCCATTCTGTGGATCTCTTCATTGCGGATTCGGTTAGCTAAACTGACTCCGCAAATTCGGCGAAGAGATTGCATCTCCACAGCATTCATCTTTCTTTCATTCTTCTTCTGCGTTACCCACGTTTGGCTGCCATATAACAGAGTCGGTAGCAAAACTGCATTGCTGACGTTTCGCCGTCTGAACAATGCAGTCAAAGTACCGTTGACTGTGTTACCGGCAGCAATACGCCTTTCCACATCCATTTCGTATCTTCCGTCTCTGCTAATCATACTTCCCAAATATACCACTTCATTTACTTGTTCTATTATCTTACCATTAACGTTGATCTTACATTCTGTGATTTCTTAATTTCTTTCAAATATCAGAACCTTAGTCTTATCTGCATTCAGGTTTAGACCATTATTTTCACACCCATCTTTCAGAGTGGTGACCAATGCCTGCAAATCGCATTCTGATGATGCAATGAGCACTGCATGATCTCCGATATTAATCTTGTTTTAAACTAACTCTAGGAAGAATACGTCTAAAGATATATGATAAAGCTTGACCCTGTTAGAACTGAACGACGATATATTGTCGTTCGGCGCACTTGCCAAAAGTACCATAACATACATAATACTTGTGTAGTAAATCTGTCTGATGTTAGAAGTGTAAGTGGGTTATCTTTCATTTACTATCCGATAACAACTATTTAATTGCAAATAATTGCTAAATGCAATGCCCATACATCATATTACCTAATGTAATAAAGATGATTTTTTAATGTGCAATTATGTAAATGTATGACCAAAAGATGATTTTTAAATGTGCAATTACGGTTATTCTTAACATTGTCAATAAATTTCGCAAAATATTCCTTTTTTTAAATTTGTTAATATCACTACTACTTTCGCTTTTGTGAGTAAAAAAAACTTGTAAAAGGGTTAAACAAAAGTATAGAATGAGTTGTAATATTATTTAAAATAAAATGCTAATAATTATTAAAATAAAACACAAATATCCTATTTATTTTTATATTCGATACATTTATTAAAACTTACCTTATATTATATTTGTTTGTATAATTATATAATTTCGACATGAACACACGAATATTTGTTTAAAAGTGTGTTTTCTAGTAATTCGGTTTACTGAATTTAGAAATATTGCGCACAACCAAACGCTATGTCTCCACAAAACCCATTCGAATACTGTTTGCGGAAACGCAGCGCACTGTGTACACTAGTCCTTATTTAACGATCTTTGTTAGCAATCACTACACGATTGCGAATTCAGTACGAGTATAACAAAAGCATTACAGTATTATACACACGTATAGCATGTTAGGAAATATATATACTAAATAAATAATATTTTATTTATTGATTATTTTACCGAATTAGACTGTTGTTAGAATTTTAACTATATTTATTAAGAAACATTCATGTTATAAGAAAATTTTAAAATTACGATGATTTTTTTAAAGATAAGATATACGTATTAAATAAAAGTGAAAATAAAGTAATAGTATCATAAAATTCATTTATACTTTTAACCCTATAGTGGTCGCGTGGACTGCACTGGTACAGAAGCAAAGCTTTCTCTAAAACTGTAAGCATTTGTTTCCGCACAGCACAGGCAGTCCGCGCGACCCATTACGTATTTATTAGTAAGTTTAGCTAAGGAATATTATCAGTTATTAATTTTTAGTAAAATAGTTTGTCATGATATCAATCAGAGTGGAACCAGTGATTTCTTGTGCCATTTTGAGATTATTTCAATTTTTATTTACTGATGTATTTAGTTAAGAAAACTGTACGGATTCTATATGTTTTAGTAAAATAAAGAAATAATATTTATTTTTTCTATTTAGTTTTAAAATGTACTACATACACGCGGCTACTATTGTCACAGTTCCATGTGTGGCCGCTGTAGGGTTAAGGTATATTTCTATTCTGAATGAAAAATATTTTTCATATATAGGTTTTCATTTTTAGCTTTTTTTGTTGACCACAAAATCAATTCTATTCACCCCATGCAGACTGTTTAGGCCAACCATTCACAAACTCGATCTAACTATATGTATAACAAATGAATTTAAGAAAAATATTTAAAAAGTTTTCACATATCTATTGTGTATAATATACAACATAGTATGAAACATTGGAACTAAAATATGTTTTTGAGTCGTTAGAAATAATACAGATATGTTAAATGTAGAAAACAATGTATAAATATATAAGTACTATGTAACTGTGTAAAAGAGAACTGACATAGTAAAGTGATAAAGTTAAAGTAAGTCGAGTAAGTAGTTATTTAAACGTGTAAAGCCCGTTTACTGTATAGTATATGTCCAAACAGAAGTGAGCAATAAGGTGAATTAAAATAAATATTTGTCAACTGCTGATACTTAATATCTTATACTATATTAAAAAATCTGTTTCAGATTTTTAATAAAATGTTTAAAATAAAAATTAGTACATAGAAAATATTTGTATTGAATGACAATAATAGTAAAAAGTATTGAAAATACGTTTTCATAAATATAATAAAATGAATTGATATTCATTTTAACGAGTATAAAAACCATTTAAGAAATTTCTTATTTCTCTGAAAAAAAACTTGTACCAATATAATCCTTTGATGTTATAAATATATTAAACCTGAGAGAATTCTATATTATATAAGCTTTAAATATAAAATTTGACTGTTTTATTTAATCAAGGTAATGCTTTTCAGAATCCAATAGAACTCACCGGATTGGCTCCGGGACTGCGGGGTCAGTGTGTCTTTATTCTGCAAAGTTATTATCACGTCTAATAAAATGTATCTTAAAACATAGCTAACTAAAATTATCCTTAAGTTTTTTATTTAAAGCATTCTTAGCCGCTTTAACCAATGTAGTGCATTAACAACTTCGTAGAAAAGAAAATAAAAATCGAGAATGTAATTCTATTATTGTAACTATGAATAAAAGTTGAAACTTTTTCAATGGATCCGAAGCGTGGTACCAGAAATGTGTAAACTTTTTCCACGCTTTAATTACAGCTTTTCAATTACTGTAAATTTTAATAATGTCTCTGATTATAGGGAGAAATATTTAGTTAATAAAAGTTGTTCCGGACAGTCGAATATCTATCTATCTTTGGTCAATGACTTTGTCGTCCTTATAATAATAAACATAATCATAATCTCAATAACTTTGGCTCATATATGAGAAACAAAATATGGTTAATTCATATTACAAATTAAGGACAGAAACTGAATAGTGAATATTTGTCTCAAATAAATACAAGTTACGGAATTAATTTCATTAAAGTCGTAAAATATTACTTTAGCTCTTAAAAGTTTTTTATTCACTAATGATCTTCTTAAGCAATTGCTTAAGTATTTTCTTCTTTTTCTTTTAAACTTAGCTTCTCTATTAATCCTAAATATTAAATATAAGAATATAGTCAAAACTTCAATAAGAGCAATTACTCAATGGATCATTATGAAAAGTATCCATGTTATTTCTTTTCACCTCATCTAAGCCCCCTAGCCTTTTCAGACTGAGTTTTCGCTCTTAACCTTCCATTTTTGACTACAAATTGACTCTTTATGTTTAGAAAAAAAAATATTAATAGAATTTTAGTAATATCATTCAGTAAACTAACATGAGCTTTTGTGGGCATATTACAATAAGATATTTAAAAAAATAACAAATTCATTGACATACCCATAGCAATCTAATTTGATTCAAATTCAAATTATCTTTATTCAAGTAGACATTTACACGCACATTGAATCGTCAATTATTACAATAAAAAAAGGTCAGTGTAGTCAGTCCGTGAGTAGATGAGTAGTTTGATATACCTATACACAGTCCTTCAAACTTTGTATGGATTCTTTGTCACCAGAATCAAGACTCAGTTGTAAGGATTCAGAAATTTCCGCCCGTACTTGAGGTTAAGAAATTGGACATATTAAAATTATTATTACAGTATATAAATATCAGAAACTCACTTGAGCATTACAGCACATAAAAATTTACGTTGTTGAATCTGATAAAACTATAATGTATTTCACGTTTCGTTCCTGTTAGTAACAGCGTCTTCATCTTTAAGTTTTCTATTTTTGTTATGAACATTTTAGAACTCTTACTATGTTTTACTTCCTTGTCTTTCTTCGTATATCCTTGATCCTCTTTGAGATATATGCAATGTTTTATTGGATTCGCTTCACATTTAAGATAAATCCTAGATTTTGTTATTTTGACTAACAATTTATTTTTGAAGGTTTTAGACAAACACTTTATTTCATTAATAGAAATCCTAAACGTAAGAGGTTGCACCATCAAGCAAATTAACATTAAATTATTCTTTTTAAAGGTTATATCAAAAACTCGTATATCTGGAAGATGGTTATGAAATTGATTTGTAGTTTAGGATAACAATGTTTAGAAAGAAATATTTTATGATGATTTTTTATGCAATTATTTTTATTATTATTAGTCAATGATAATAAAAAATTTAATAATAGTATAGCAATTTAAAAAATAAAAAAAGTAACGAACTTAGTGCAATTATCATACACACTTACCGCATATTCTTTATAAGCGTGACTCGAATTTCTTAATAACATCATCAAAATCAATCGCTATTTTATATTATCATCTCTGAACAAACACTTGATAACCGGTCTCAGCCGCCATTCAGTCTATTGTCGACATTTATTCAATTCGGTTAAGTTTAAGTTCGCTTTTCAATAACCGATTAACTTTAAAGTAATATCTTTACTTAATTAATTAGCCTTTTGTCTAGAAAATGTAAAATTTTAAGCCAAGAGAGTCTTACAATTGATGAATGACAGTTGTATCTTATAAAAAATAAGTAGTAAAATCGCTTGAATTCAAAACTTACTTTGCAAGAAAAGGTCAGATTCAATATATAAATAAATACAAAAGATCAAATAAATTCAGATGAAGTGAAAAGAGTGAATATAAAATATTCAACTACAAATTTCTGCGCCAATTCGAGAATGAAAATATCGGTGTAAGCCTTCTCTATTTTAACTATCATAATATTATCAGGCAGCCGTCGCTAGAATCGATAAAGAGGACTACGATTTCAATACGAATATTTTTTGACATAAAACAACTCTTAAAAACCGTAATTCCTTGGAAAATATTCGAATGCATGTAAAATGTATACATAATTATAATTACCATAAATCGTGATGATTCTTACATATTTTGCTGAATAGATTTATAAATGGTTAATAAAATGTAAATATTCTGAATTACAAGCTGATTAACATGGTTTTTTCTGCATACGTTATTTTGTAAAGATTCTATTATTGTGTGTAAATATGTAAAAAGAATAACAAAGTTGCACTGCATAATATTTCCAAAATAAATACATACACCCAAAACACGAAGATACTTTTACTGGAAACAGAACATTTGACTCATCCAGTATTATTCTTGTCTTGTATTTAGGCGTCAGTTTTTAAATTTATTGTATGTTTCTAACAGAAAAATCTTGCTCATTCTCATAATTTGGTTTCAACCGTTTGTATTAAATTACTACTGTAGAAGAATTTCAACATTTTTTTCTTGGAGGTGTACCAAAAATTTGCTTCCACTTTGCAGTTTTCTACTAACTTATTAATAATACAACGATAGAAATCTGATTAGGAAAATATGTAATCCGATTCAGTTTCCAAGTTTTCGTTTTATCTGTTAGCGAGACTAGGTAATAAAAACTTCATTTTGTAGACAGCATGGTTTATTGATTTTACTTTATTGGAAATAAGTATTTCTTTAGCATAGAGTGAAACTATACAATGATTCCGTGTTCCATAATAACGGCGCATCGTACTCAGTTACTATCGATTCTCGGTCAAAAACCTGTAAGAATTGAGACCATATCCCGATACAACCACAACTACCACTGCTTAATTTAATGCTTCGATTGCAAAAAGAGATAAGTGTATAAAAATTTCTTTTTCAGTCGTGTGTTGTGTTGTGTGTTTTTATCTTTGCCTATATTTTTGAAATTTAAATAACACACTAGAAATTCTACATATTTTTAACGACTTGTTAAATAATTAATGTTATCAACGTACCCAAATTAAAACCTTTATATACATGTTGAGGTTAATTAGTTGTACTATCATTGTTCTACTTCCATAGAGACAATGGTGTGCATACAAGTTTTATAATAAGAAATTTTATATTTAGTGTAAATATTTTTAAGTACAACCAAGAAGTAAAGTTTATTTTTAAAATAAAATGAAATAAGGTTTAAATGGTCTTCAAAAACAAGCGAAAACACGGATAAATTATTATATCTTTATTCATTTTAATATTACTTTAGTCGAATGCAGACCACAAATAATCTGAACATCAAAATTGTCTTTCATTACCACACATATCTTTATATATTTTCAATCCATTTATAGTTGCTACTATTTAATCGTTTATTTAGTCAGCGCGTGAATTAACATTGGAGGAAATAAACCGATCAATACATTGAGAAAACTATTTTATCGTATCTGCATCACACAGCGTGTGGATTTTGTGGTTTAATTTAACATTTTAATACAATTTAAAAAGGAATATTTTGAAAGTGATGTGAACGATCTCAATATGACACGAACAACTCAAAAACAATAATACTTTTAATCGGCTGCAAAAATGTTTTAGATTTGATGGTAATCGCCTTGTATTCAAAGGATACATGTTTTATGATGAATGTCACTTAATTTGGCAATAGCAACTTATTGAATAAAAACTACATATCTTTATAATAAAATATTTAAGTTTAATTAAAAAGCAACAAGTAATTACAAAGTTGATCCATTGCAGAACCACGAAATAAATTACAGAGGCGTCTCCAATCATGTGACGGTTGTCATCTCCATACCCCAGACCGAGATCAACTAATTTATTCCAGAAGATAATAAATGCATGTTTGTTCCAAGGATCAACCATTTATCTTATGTATCAAAAACATATATTATTACCGGGTTTAGAAAGAAAGTAGAGAATTATTTTCTCAAATATATACTTTTTAATTTACAAACGATGCTTTTTGTATAATTATGATTATATTACAGAATTAACTGATACTATAACCAAAACAAAAGGAGGTGTTTTATTTTAAGCATTCAAAATAAAATAATGTCTATATCATTAATTTTATTCTTCTATGAAATAAAATACATGAAAAAGAATATTTTAAACTTATTATAATCCATAGTTTCTTTAATTTAGTTTTAAAACTTATATCCAACAATTGTTACTTTTGAAATGTTTTTGACTTTAAAGTTGGAAATGTCTTTAATTATTCTTTAGATCTTGAACAGTTCCGTTTTTTGTAATTGTGAGAACTAGATAACCATGTTTCACTTCATAAAGTGGTATTTTTTAAAACTGAACTTACGGCTTGCAAGATGGAGGCTGCAGATATAATTCTTTATCTCATGTAATTGGTTCATTGCTCCGACATTTTAAAGAGACATTTTAAAATGTCTTTATATAATAAGTAAATTAAGTGTCAAAATATTTAAGCATAAGTTTTTATTTTACATAAAATACGAGTATACTTATTATTATGGTTAGTTGTATTGACAGTTATTTAACTGTTCAAGTTGATTGTATGAAATACTCATTATTACAAATATTACCAAAGTCGGACATAAATACAGACAAATTCGTACTAAAAGCATAGTTCATTCACCACAGTTCAATTTAACATATCAATAAGATCTTGTGTTGAAGAATAATACTCCATACAATTATTATAGCTAAGTCTTCTCTTGGAATACAAACCGCTACGACCACATTTTATGTATGATTTATATTTCTTTAGGTTTATTTATATGATAATGTATTAGAAGACTACTTCCCGCGGTATTATTTATTAACCACTATAGTCGCTATTCACTAATCACTAGCGACTTCACTTCTTGATGCTAGCAGTTCCACGATACGAATGAGCCCTACTGACCGGCGAGTGACTTATATACCGTCTTGAGGCAAGTTTCGTAATAGCGGTGCTACCCTCTTTAACAATTAATCATGGCAAACTTCACGCACTAAGTATTGAGAATGTTAAAAATACCCTCCGAAAGTACTGGCGATAACATCCGGCCTTCCTGCAACGTATTCGCCCTCGAATTACGTCTTAGTCTGATGTTATTGCTGAGAACTGTAATAATTAATAATAACACTTAGTAGATAATTTACGATTATATGACAATTATTCTTTTCCAAATGTATACGTTGGATTCAGAGAGAATGTATAAAAATAATATGTGTCATAAGATGTCTCTATATGTCTGTGCGGTAATTAAGATCATTAAACCTTGGAAGGTCTTAAGTCACTTGTAAATTATGGTTTAGAATAGAGATGCCTGAGGCCACCCTAAACGTTTATCACCATATTACCGATACAGTAGTGTTCACAACGGATATCTACTGCAGCACCATATTGACATCCTATGTTCAAAGCAAATACATTAGACATTCACCACATTACCAATATAGTAGTGTTCACAACGGATATCTACTGCAGAACCATATTGACAATCTTTAATCAACCTTTGATAACATCCCGATTACAAATCATTATTTCGGAAGGTTAAGTCACTTGTAAATCATGGTTTAGAATAGAGATGCCTGAGGCCACTCTAAACGTTTATCACCACATTACCGGTACAGTAGTGTTCACAACGGATATCTACTGCAGCACCATATTGACCACCATATTCCTTTAATCAACCTTTGATAACATCCAGATTACAAATCAATATTTCCTAGTTGTATCCATGGTTTCATGTTGTTCCATTATATGGCCTGGTACTTTGTTCTGCTCCTCGCATATCATATACATTGTCTAGACACGAGCCAACGTCTACCATATTCTGTTCGTCTGTAAATTTTATTCCCCAAAAGTTCATATTTATTACATATTTCTTTATTTGCCTCGGCCTCTCCTGACTGTAAGATTTCTCGAATACTACAAATACTTGGATCTTGTAGTTGTACGGAAAGTAACCAATCAGCCTGTGGGGTGATTTATGACGTATTTATTTCGTTTGTGATACTCATCAGAGCTGCTACTTGTCGAGGTACTGAATCGGTACTTGAACTTCATGTTGATGCTCTTCGAGATTGTCTATGGATTTTCCTTTTTCGCTGAGGCATGGCGGTGGGCAATGTTTCACACCCACTTCTGATATTAGAAGACTACTTCCCGCGGTATAATTTATTAACCACTATAGTCGCTATTCACTAATCACTAGCGACTTCACTTCTTGGTGCTAGCAGTTCCACGATACGAATGAGCCCTACTGACCGGCGAGTGACTTATATACCGTCTTGAGGCAAGTTTCGTAATAGCGGTGCTACCCTCTTTAACAATTAATCATGGCAAACTTCACGCACCAAGTATTGAGAATGTTAAAAATACCCTCCGAAAGTACAGGCGATAACAAATGATTATATTTATAATAAAAAGACTTACTTATATGTTATACTACAACCCTTTGACCTTCTCAAAACAGTTTAATGAATTCTTTGATAAAAAAAAATAATAAAATTATGCTCCTACAATTGATTGTCATATCTTTAGTAATATAGTTCATTTTTATGTTTTAAGGTTTTATACAATTATATATGTATATGCGGTGAATTGGCCGCAAATCTTTGGCCAGGCCATATTTATCGACAGCTTCAAAGCAAGCAGACCTCGATCTTAATGAAGAAAAACTTGATAAAAAAAGTTTTTGAGGCAGACATCCTTTTCAAAAAAACTTAACAACATACAATGTGCATAAAAATAATCAAGACATTGCACATGTTCAGAATCTGTTTTCTATTTTGAATGATATGTATAATGTTAAAATAAATATAATGAAAATTATTAAATATACGTTTGTTCATATAAAGTCGGCCCTATTTAAATAAGTATTGGCAATTCATTTGATAACAATTTAATTCAAAGTAATATAAAAAACACTTTAGAACTTGTTCTTCACCCTGACCGAGAAAATAATATACCAGAATATTCCTTTGACGTCATAAATATATTAAAAATGAGGGAATTTAATTATAGTCTATATTCCATAACTTCAAAATATATAACAAGACTATGTTATTTAATCAAGGTAATGGTTTTGATAATTCAATAGAATTCACCGGATTGGCTCCGCGACTGCGGGGTCAGGGTGGCTTTAATCTGTAAAATTATAATCATCTTTAATAAAATGTATGTAAAAAAACATAGCTTGAAGACATTTTAAAGCAACGTCCACAACATAAATAATGATCACAAAATGTACCAAGATTCCGCTACAGCTTCGACTCAGATTTGGTAGACCAATTCGATAGAATCGCGTGTAATTTTTCATACTAAAACTAATTTAATTACATTTTTCTTTCGCAAACTAAAGTTATCTTGAAGCCTCAAAAGTTATGTCAAGCAATAAATTATAAGTTATTTCATTAAAGAATTTTTAGCACCTTTAACCAAGTTTAACTTTTTAACCAAGTTAACAACTTCGTTAAAATGAAAATAAAAATCGAGAATGTAATTACGCTATTGTAACTATGAATTAGAGTTTCAATGAGAAACTTTTTCAATGAACCAAAGTGTGGAACCAGAAATGTGTGAACTTTTTCCAACATAAGTATTTAGTTAATAAAAGTTGTTCCGGACAGTTAAATAACACAGGCACACAAAAAAAAATCATGAACCAGAGGGGAGACCTCATTATTCTTAGGTTTTTGGGATCGCTGAAACCGAAAATGATAACTAAAAATTAATTCAAGACCTCCGTAACCCATTTACACTTTCTTACTACCCCTTATGGGGAGTGAAGTTTTCCATTTTTGTATAAAATAAAGATGAATGTGTATTTCTATGTTTTTTGGTATGATGAAACCGAAAATGATAACTAAAAGTGAATTTGATACTTCTTTTACTCAATACCACCCCCTAACCACCCCGTACGGGGAAGTGGGGGTAATTTCAATTTTGTATAAAATCAAGACGTATGAAGAAATTTTAACGATTTACAGTAAATGACATGTTTACAACAACAACAACGACAACGGCGTGGACGTAGTAGATTTCTGTTCCCTTTTGGGCTGCTGGATTAAAGTAAGTCCCCTTGCCTCTCACTATCCGGGGTGCTGGATTAAAGTGAGTCCCCTTGCCTCTCACTATTCAGCGTCTACCTGTTCCTACGATAACGAACTCTCTTGTTTTCAAAAGATCTTTTAAAGTGATTTCCTTTATTGGCTCTTTTCTGTTCTCGCAAATCTCTTTTTAAATTCCAACAGTAGTCTGCTAATATATTGATATCCCATTTACCCCGTTGTTCCTGGGTTACGCTAAGAGTAGAATTAAATCATGAATATATATCAGATACTTCTGATCAATAACGCGTTTCAATTTCTAATATAAGAGTTAAAAGTAATCTCAAGCTAGTTTGATAAACATGTCATTTACTGTAAATCGTTAAAATTTCTTCATACATCTTGATTTTATACAAAATTGAAACTAACCCCACCCCCCCGTAAGGGGTGGTATTGAGTAAAAGAGGTATCAAATTCACTTTTGGTTGTCATTTTCGGTTTCATCATACCAAAAACCAAAGAAATACACATTCATCTTTATTTTATACAAAAATGGAAAAATGGAGGTCTTGAATTAATTTTTAGTTATCATTTTCGGTTTCAGCATCCCAAAAAACGTAGAAATACACATCTATCTTGATTTTTTACATAAATTTAATTTTTCACCCCTAAAGAGTTAGTAAGAGGGCGCTAGCGGGAAAACGGGCAATTAAAATTAGTTTTTATTGTCATCAAAAACCTAAGAATAATGGGGTCTCCCCTCTGGTTCATGATTTTTTTTTTGTGTGCCTGTGTAATTAACTGTTGGACAATGACTTCGTCGTCCTCAAAATAATAAACAATCTCATTAACTTTGGCTCATATATATTGACTTTTATACAATATTATCAAACAGAAAATTAAAATCGTTGGTTTTAATTTAGTATAGAAACTTAATACTGAATTCGATAAACTACAACTGGATAGTAAAATAACAGTAATCAATTCTCTTATAGTCTTAAAACATATAACTTTAGCTGTATTTATATAATCTTTAATTAATGATCTACTTAAGCAGTCACAACGTCTTATTAGTCTTCTCTAATAATCCTAAACGTTAAATTGATGACAACATGGTCAAAACTGTAATGAGGGTATTTGCTTAATGGAATTTCATAAAAGTATCCATGTAATTTCTTGTACCTTATTTCGTGATCGTAACATTTTGAAACTGTGTAGTTGCAATAAAAACATTAGTTTTAGATCAACAAATTTATAGAAAAACTCCAACGTAACAAATGACGTACATCATGCGACAGACTAATTTTAAATTACATTTGTTTAAGGGTAATTTAAAAAACTCGTATATTCCGTAGATTGTTATAGAAATTTATTTGCTATTTTAGAATAATCAAATGTTTTTCAAAAAAAAATTTATTAACGCTTTTTGGTGGGAAAAAAGATTTGAAAGTATTTTCTGTAAGATTCTAGTTACTAAAGGATTTATAATTTCAACAAACCCGTATTATAAATGTAATATTTTAACTTCCTTAACTGATAACTAAATTACAGTCAATGGAAATAATAGTGTGGTAATTTAAAAACGAAAATAAGTTTAAACAACGAGCCTCGCGCAATTCAGAGACATTTTCCGCAAGTTCTTTAGAAGAAAATCGTTCCTTAACATCGTCAAAGTCGTTCGCCATTTTATCTTATCGTCTTTTAACAAACACAGTCATAAAAACGTATTATCTGATCTCAGTCATCATTCAGTTTACAATAACTGCTAATTAGAGCCATTTCTTTACTTAAATTAAAACCCTTCTTTCCGTGCACATTGTCAATGTCAACCAAAGCAGAGAGTCTTACAATTGATGAATGGTTTTCATAAAAATAAGCTATATCGTAATCCTTTGGAAAATACATCTTGTGCAATAAATACACTGTTTTATTTATTACCAACTTATGGTTAATAATATTTTAAACTCTTTTACATGGTTAACATCATACGTTATCTTGTATCGTAATATATGATTCTTTGTACAGAGATCTTCAAAATAGATCTAACATAAATACAAACGCCCAAAAGAATAAGATACTTTTACTGGAAATAGGACATTTGACTCATGCTATATTATTCTTGTCTTTAAATGTATTGTTTATCTCTAATAAAAAATAACCTTCCTCATTATCACAAAGTGACTTAAATTATTTTTATTACATTACTGCTGTAGAATTTAGATGTTCCATTCTTGGAGTTATACCAAAAAAATTGATTTCAAGTCTTACCCGATTTCTACAAAATTGTTAATATTATTACAGTACAAACCAGAAAGAAAAATATCTTATCCGATTTAGTTTCAGTCTGTGTTTTATTTGTTATCTAATATCGGTAGTGAAAATTTGACCCCATCATTTTGTGGACAACACGGTTTATAATTGCTTAATTGAAAGTAAGTATTTATTTGTCATATAGTGTAACTACACAATGATGTGCTGGGTTTCCGTGTTTCATAATAACGGTGCATCGTAATCTTTTACTACCGATTCTCGGTAAAAAGCCTATAAAATTGATACCACATACCGATACAACCACAACTATCACTGGTATAACTTTATGCTTCGATTGCAATAAGAGATAAGGGTCGTGTGTTGTATGATGTGTGTTATTCCACTTTAAAGTCAAAAGCAATTATTATTTTGCCTGTAACGAATAATTCTATTAAATTGATGTCTATATTATTCATTCATTCTTAGAAAGATATTTTTACTTGCTATACACCATATATATTTAAGTTTCTGTATGTAGGTTAAAGAAATAAATTATAAAATTTATAATAAAACAAGAAGCAAAAATTATAAAATCTAATAAAATATATGAAAAAAAAAATCTTAGAAAATTCAAAAAAGAAAATCAAAATTCAAAATATCTTTATTCAAGTAGGCATTTACACGTACTTTTGAATCGTCAATTACTACAATACAAAAAAAGGTACTGACCTTTTTTTGTATTGTAGTAATTGACGACTGACTACACTGGTAGTCAGTCCGTAAGTAAATTACCACCGGCTCGGAATGCTGCTCTGTTGAGAAGAGCCGGCCAGAAACTCAACAGTTGCTCTTTTCATAAGAAATATAACAATATGGTGATGTACATTATAATATAAATCCTGCAAATGATTCAACAACTTAAGTTCCACATATTTCGATCCACTAAAAACTCTTGAACGTTATAATAAGCTTTATTTAACAATAAACTTTTGATTTTAGATTTAAAACTAAGAAATGGAAGGTCTAAGATATCTTATGGAACTTTATTATATATGCGTATACTCAAACCCATGAAGGATTTATTAACTTTTTGAAGCCGAAACTTTGGCGTTACGAGTTTGTTTTTATTTCTCGTATTTATCGCGTGTCTGTCACTTTTTTTATATAACTATTTAAATTTTTATGTATATATAATATTTTATTAAATATGTATTGCGAAGCGACTGTAAGAATACCTATTTCTTTAAAAACATCTCTCAGAGAATCTCTAGCTTTTAAGTTATAAATAGCCCACACAGCTCTTTTTTGTAAAATAAATATAGAATTAATTTCGACAGCACTGCCCCATAATAAAATACCGTAAGATAAAATACTGTGAAAATAACTAAAATAAACAAGTCGAGCCATATTTATGTCCGTTAATTGTTTAACTTTTCTAATTGCAAAGACGGCGGAGTTGAGTTTGGCTGCGAGTGTTGAGAGATGGGGGTTCCACTGGAGCTTTTTGGAGCTGAACCTACCAAGTACCGGTCAAATTGACCGTTCTTAAACTTTTGTAAAACTTACACATTTTTAAATGTTATAATATCGTTATAAAACTACTTGACAATTCTTAGAATATGCATATAATATTTTCTACACTCTTTACTTTTAGTTATTTCCATTATTACCGTTGCGTTTGCGTTATATAATAAAATAACTTTTAATTACCGGTCAATTTGACGGCGTGCGGTACGAACAGGTATACAAGAATTGTCGGTAGGTTTAGTGTTAATATAATTTTGTTTATGATACTAAACATTATTAAAAATAATATATATAATTTGAAAACAAAACAAATGTTCCAATATGGTTAATTAGTCGATATTCAATAAATTATTTATAATCTTAATCTAACAGACATACGAGCAGTAATCAAAAACAGACATGTGTTAAATATTATATCATATATTTGCAAAACAATATACACAGTAATTTATACTCATCAAATGAATGTTAGGTACATTACAGTACAGTACATAGTAACATTCGTTAATACAGTGTGGTGCTATTATGTATATATAAATAATTAATACATATGCACTAAACATTGGTGGTTTGATATTTATTTATAGAACAACATTTTAATATAACTCTGCAAAACATCGCGACCGACCTTATTAAACACAGAAATGTCAGTATCGTTTGATGACATTTAACAAATCCGCAGGTGTTTCTTAATCTGACAAATTCAATTCTAATTTGACCATAATCTTTGCTTTAACTAAAATACTTTAAATATAATAAATATTATTAACCATTAAGTTAATATTATGGTAAGAATAGGTAACTCTGCAATATTTCAACGTGATGTCTTAACGTACTAAAAACAATAACTTGTGATAACACCCGTCTTTAATAATAATACAAACCAGTGAAGATGCAAATACCCAGGGTATTTCCCGAACAAACTTTGACAAAACTATAAATGTTAATAAATAAATAATAGATTTTAAAGTAAAATGATTATGAAAATAAATGATTAAAAGTAATCATTAAAGATAACATCGACTACACACAAAAATAAATTAAAAAAAAAATTACATTAATTTTTATACACACTAATTCATAAAAGAAAATTTTACAAAAAATAAAAAAATATTTTTTTTTATTAAACTCAGCAAGACTCAATAGATGTTTTTCGATTATATATAAAAAAAATCACTACAAATTTTCTGGACTTAAAATTTTTGTCCTGTCCACAGACATTCTTCCATACCACCATTCATCCATCCGAGAAAAGTGAAGACAATACAGGAGGACCAAAGTTCATTCGTGAAAACCTATTATTCCATTAGAAGTTAGTCCCTAATGAAGGTATTAGACTTCAGTCGTTAAGCTAACACAAGAAGTTACATTATACCATACGTGATTTATAATGTTGTTCAACAATGTTACAGTAATTTGGTTGTGGGAACAAGCGTGGGACACTGAGACCCCAAGTTACTTTAATGCTGGAGTTTGTTGTAAGCTACTACACATTATGATACACTTTACCTTTAATCACGTACGTAATACAATGCATTAGTTCATAGTTGTGAGATATAGATGCCTCGTGAGCAAGTCATATCTGAACAGTATACTGACAGGTCTATGACAGACAGTTTCATCTTGATGTGTGTTATTCCATGCTATAACTTCATTATAAAAATATATGAATATATGCTATCGGAGATGCTGTAGATGAAATCTCTAACATATACCATAATACATAATAGAATATATTACTCTTAAGGTTTGCATTCTTCTAACATCTGAACTAATGATACGGTTTTGAATCTTTTTACCCTGAACATTATAGGATTCCGACTACACTAATAAATTCCTAATGTTATAATTATTTTTATTCTAACTTCGATTATGTTTCACAAAATAAAAATGTAACGAAATAATGAAATTCAATCTAAATATAAAATAATCATTTAATTTGCTGAAGTCCGCCAAACTGCGTCATGTGGTATGTGTATTTAATCATTTAAGTTAAATATGTCAAAATGGCGAATTATCGTAACCCGTAATTTCAGTATAAGTTTTGCCATGAAAATGAATTATATTTAAATCAAACATTGTTACAACATTAGCTGTTATTAAATACGGATACTATTTCAAAATTTCGAATGATTATAATTTACTAATATTTAAATTAAAAATAATGGTTCATGCTATTCTTATGTAATTAATTTGAAATTTCTTTTATTAGCTTAATCTGAAAAAAATACATATTTATATAAAGTCGTGTCAAATGTCACACGCTTTTATAAACAATAAAAAACATAAAAATGTTAAATGTAAATGTAATTTAATAATATAACAAATTAGAAAAACTAATCCTTTTGTTAGTCTTGAAAATGTACCTATAAGTCAAAAGGATATTTTCGTCACATAGAATATACTTCGTTTTATTATGTTGTTAAAGGAAATGGAACAAATAAAAAAAAATCTTCACTATCTAGAGTCATTCGCCTGCCGAATATGACGATAACTAAAAACCATGTAAGTAATTACATCAATACAAAAAATATTATAAACGGACAAACTGTTTGTCAAGAATAAGAACAGCTAGCACCGTAAAATAAAATATAAATATGTATATAAGCGAAAACGAATTAGGCATTATTTTTTAGCAAATAATTAAACACCAAACATCTACAAAAAATAATCAATTATTGTATTTTAAGTAAATATTTTTCACATGTAAATTTATTTTACAATATTTGAATCTAAAAATACATTTTAGGCATCAATGTTATTCAATATTTTCCTTATTGACCTGAACTACCATATAGAAGAAATATACCATAACAATGAATTGCAATAAAATTTTAGTCTACCCCCAATGTACGTAGTTAAGTCTCCTTTCTGTTGCTGGCTTCGCGCCAGGAAGGGTCCCCTATGTTTTATGATACGAGACCGCTTCGCCAAGGATATGGTGTGTTTATATTTCTTGTTTCCAATTAAATTTAAGTATTATCTACTCTGGTATTGGCATAGGTTCTGAGATTGGATCGTTCAAATCAATAGTGTCTACTATTGAGTATATATGATTTATTTTGATTTCAATTTTACTTTTAAAAAAAACGTATATATACATTGGGATGTAAATAAAATATGAAGTCAACATTTCAAAGCAATTCTTGAGGGTACGGCTATTAAAGCATTTAGTGGCGCAAGTAGGCCAGCGCGATTACGACACTTCGTTTCGGTTCAAATGATAAAGTATTAATCATGATTTCGTGAAAATTATTATCTCGTACTCTTAAATAAATGGGTTATGTGTCATGGTTAATGAATTACAAGTAATTAATCTATGACCTCATTATCGCTGAAATGTTCACAATTTTCACAAAAAATGTTCCAGCTTCAAATGCGCTGAGATTTATGACTTGGTGCATTCATTTTACGTGTGATAGTGTATATATAAAGATGATATCTTTTTATGAGAATTATACGTTTAAAATAAAGATAAGAATATTAAATGATTATTGTAGGAGACTATACCACTAAGATTTGTAAATAGAAGACTGATTTTAAATTTAAATAAGCAGTGATTTTAGTCGAATGAACATTGTCACATGATCTTGAAAATTTATTAATATGAATTGGATATTATAAAATAAAATATTATACATAAAAGAGTTGTGATTAAATTAATACATAAATTATAAGTGATTATTGTAAAAGATAATTATCAAGATAATATTGTTGTTGAGATAATATTTCACTAATCGATCGTTTGATTCAACTGGAAATTGATAAATTAATAGATAAATTGCAGTTGTAAATACAAGAATTACATTTAAAAAATTCTATAATTATATATGACTGTTTTAATAAACATTGTATCGTAGTTAACAACATTATCCCGATTTATTATTTAATTGAATAGTGTTTTGATTCTACTGCCAATTGAAACATTGTCACTGTCTGAGGATTCTTTATTTGAGAGTTTGTATAACAGGACAGAGCGACTGAGGTAGAGGTTGAGTTGGAAGTTGATTGTAGAGTTTACTCTTCGGACGTTCAGGTTGAAATAATAAGTGACAGTGAAATATATAATAAGTATATATCTTAGTGCCAGGATGTATTATTTAATGTGGTATTAGTTTGAGGTTCTGTCGCCAGATAAGTAATAATAGCTAAGTTAATTAACATTGCAAGATGTCATTTTATGTAACAATAATTATTAAATTAACACATTTTAGTAATAATGTCATAGTTGTTGATTACATGGAGTAATGTTTAAAACTGAAAAGTAATGTGATCAATAAATATTATTTAATTAGCGCCTTTTTTAATCGATTCCTGCTTTTAATAAGAGCAACACATAGTAAGTACTCTACAAATAAATTAAATCTTACATGCATGTTAGTAGCACATTTATTATTATTTAAAACTTTACTTTTGGAGTGATAATACCAATGTACAATATATGCATATATATATATATATATATTATTTGCACAACTTTTTCCTTAGTGTGAGGAGATGAAAACAATGAAGCTTCTAGTATTATATATATACACAAAATATCTTATAGCTGTAATACAATAGTACTTCGTAGAATTGTGGTCATCTTTATGGTTTATAATTACGTAGAATATTGATTTTCTATGAAATGAGCGCCAGATGATGTCATTAAAAATAAGTCCATACCAAAAATAATCCAAACGTAACATTTACTTATTACATGCTAATAAGCTCCAAATATAAATTTAAATATCAATTAAACTAATACTATCTCATCATCTTACTTACAACATCTTAATAGGCAGCAAATCAAATGGAAAATTGTTAATTATTTTGACTACACAGTATATACCAATATATATATATATATACCAATGGTATAATTGCAACCAATTAGTTTTATCAACTCAAATGAGTAATTTAATTTTCAATACACAATGCTATTTGCAAATAATGGAATTAAAACATTTATAAAATTATTAAATATTTGTAAATTATGGACTTTAAACATTATGTATTAACTTAACAAATATACATTTGCATACAAACATATTAATTTTTACATATTTTACTATACTGTATGTAGTACGACTCAGATGTGGAATTTAAACTACAAACCTTTCACTTTCTTATCATTTATCTGATCTAATATTTCTTCTTTTCATATAATATATTTCTTGAAAACTATAAGAGATTCATGTAATTATATGTTTTGATATCGTTGTTTTATATTTTGTGACATCTGGTGTCACAGGTGCAGATGGACCACCTGATGGTATTTAAAATATTTTTATGTTCTTCTACTTTAAGATTTTACTACTTATCAAAAAAAAACTAAAAGACAGTATTTATTCAAAAAATAACTATTAGGTACATTCATTAATGTATAAATTATTTTCACTGAACACTTTCATTTTACTGAATAAGTTTGTTATAATAGAATGAATCGCATTGAACGACAATGCTCTTGTACGGTCCACGTCAATCTGCTATACGTTGACATACATTGACACAAAAGTTACAATACCGGAATAGTATAGAATAGGCAACAAAATGAAAATGCAACACAGCAACAGAAATTTTAACTCATCTCGTACATTTTAATGTAATAGTAATAAAATTATTACCTAATTATATTTCAGTTTTTTCCAATCTGTTTGCAATGAATGTTTTAGACTTCAGTCGTTAAGCTTACACAAGAAGTCTACTCGGTGGTAGACCATAACATCGGGTCGCCGGCAAGGTTACCACCCATCGAACAAAGTCGTGCCGCAAAGCGACCTAGTCGTGTTCCGGCACGTTGTCCGATGAAGCCGTATATATGGGAAATGGGTTTGAACAGTTGCATTGCGTTGGCGAACCGGTTTGGCGTTGAGTTGGTGCTTGTTGTGTCGGGTGCCTAATCGAGGAGGATAGCGGGATCCGAAGCAACGGCTTTCCGCTGACCGCCTGCAGACCGGGGTAAACCTGGACCACATGTATAGCGGCTCAACCTATATGCCCTAGGGGTAGGTGGGGTTGAGATGCTATATACATAAACAATAGGACAGAGGGAGGCGGGGGACGTGGCCGCCTGTAGACAGTTGGGGGCCCAATTAGTGGGTCAGCCACCCACGAAAGGCTGCCCCGCCAGCTGCGTAAAATTCCAGGGTGGCTCCATCGTGCTGGTTGGCGACCAGACGAGGAGGCCCGATGGCGATCCCTGGGGGTGGTTCGGGCGTCCCCGCAGTGTCCTGACTAGCCTCCCAGTGGCATGACAACACCAATTTCGGCACCGGGTCTTATATGTACCGCCTCGTTCAACTGCCATTTCTCATCCTATTCACTGTTTTATTTTTATTTTTTTAATGAAAAAGTCCACGGAACGATCTCTGTATCCTGCGTCTCCGTCACCTTAAAGACCCCACATTTTCTTCCTTATGGATTTTAGTAGACACAGGAAATGAAAAAATCCTATATTCCTGTGTCTACCGTTCACACAGCGGTGATCAGGAGACAACTAGATTATTTAAGTATCTCGGTGAGGCTGCTGATATGGCTCTGCATCAGTACCCTTCAGTGCAGCTCGTCTTTCTGGGGGATATTAATGCCTGTCATCAGGACTAGCTGTTCCCCTACCAGAAGACCGACCATGCTGGAAGAGACGCGCGGAACTTTGCGTTGTCCTTCGACCTCTTTCAGTTGAGGCAAGCGACGAGGGTACCAGATGTAGTAGGCCAAACAGCCAATTGCCTAGCCCTTTTGCTGACAACTGATCTGGACAGGTATCGTGTAGAGGTGACTTCCCCCTTGGGAACCTTCGATCACTGTTTGGTGAAACCTGTATTTACATATTCCCCACCACCTTCCGAACCACATGGTGTTAGGCGAGTATGGAAATACAAGTCAACAGATTGGGATGAGATGCGGCAATTTTTTGCATCTTATCCTTGGTGGAAGGTCTGCTTCTCTTCTTTAGATACGTCGAGTTGTGCGGACCGTAACCGATGTGGTACATCAGGCAATGAAGTACTTCATTCCTTATGCTGACGTAGCCGTCGGTGGCAAAGCTCGCCCATGGTTTAATGCCGAATGTGGTCATGCTGAAGACCGAAAACATTTCGTCGAACTTCTGCCAACCCTCACTACCTGCTCTGCTAAAGCCGGATGGATCTCTGGTCCATACAGCGACAGAGAAAACGAATGTATTTGCTTCTCTGTTCGCTAATAATTCACATCTAGACACTGGCAATGCTTCTCCAGCACATCTTCATTACTGCGGTATTTTGATGCCTGAAATCCGCATCACTAACAAAGAGGTGTGGAGAGCATTGTATCGTCTTGATGTGAATAAAGCCAGTGGTCCTGATGGTATGCCAGCCTTTCTGCTCAAGACATGCGCAGCTGAGTTGTCTCCTGTATTGACACGTCTGTATCGCCTCTCCTTTAAGTCTGAAATAGTGCCGAAATCTTGGAAGCTTGCTAACGTGAAACTAGTGCCCAAAAAAGGCAGCCGTGCCGATCCTGCCAATTATAGACCGATTTCAATCACCTTCACACTCTGCAAGATAATGGAGCATGTATTGAACTCGCGCCTTTTAGCGTACCTTGAAGGTAACGATCACCTTAATGACCGACAGTACGGGTTCCGCCGAAATAGGTCTACTAGGGACCTTCTAATGTACGCTACGCACATTTTAGGCGAGGCCTTCGAGAAGAACGGAGAAGCGGTCGCCGTCTCTCTTGACGTCTCGAAGGCATTTGACAGGATCTGGCATGCGAGCCTTATAATCAAGCTTTCAGCATACGGCATATATCCTGGTCTGATCGGCTGTGTAACGGACTTTCTGAACCAAAGATCTCTCCGAGTAGTTGTCGACGGGTGTTCCTTAAAACCCTTGACAATAAATGCCGGAGTGCCTCAGGGGTCCGTTCTTTCTGTAACTCTCTTTCTGCTGCACACTAACGATCTGCTGAAGCCCGGTATCTATGGGTATGCAGACGATAGCACAATTTTAGAAAGATACCTGCCGAGTAGTTGGGCTAGTAGAGATCAAGTACAGTCTGAAAGAGAAGCCATGGTGGTGGTGGTTGAATGACAAATTTCAGGCAGTCTCCGCATGGGGCAATGCCAATCTTGTCAAAATCAACGCCACCAAAACTCAGACGTGTCTGTTCACCGTCAACAAGAGCCCTTTCACCTTGGCTCCTACTTTCCAGAGTGTATCTTTGGAATACAGTGACCGGCTTCAGTTGTTAGGATTAGAGTTTTCCTCGAACCTCAACTTTGGTCGGTGTATTGAGTCCAGAGCAAGACTAGCCGCAGGAAAGCTTGCCTTTCTTGCGAAGGTCCGTCAGTACTTTACACCGGGACAGCTTCTTGTATTATACAAAGCACAGATCCGGTCGTATGTGGAGTACTGTGGGCATATTCACTGGGGCCGCAAAGTCTCATCTTGCGGTTCTGGCCTCAATTGAGAAGCGAGCAAAGAGGCTTATAGGTAACCCTGAATCGATTGAAACCAATCTCCACAGCCTTAAACACAGGCGTAGAATTGCTAGCTTCTCAGTATTCTATAGGATACATTTTGGTGAGTGTGAGCAGATTACATTACACGGTTTAATGCCTCCGTCCCCTTTCCATCATAGGACGTTCCGACGCACTGGGGATTACGGATTACGTTGTGAACATTCCTTCTGTCCGAACGAAAAGCTTTGCTTCGTCTTTTTTAATGCGTACAGCGAAGGACTGGAATAGCTTGCCTGCGTCGGTATTTCCGTCCACATACAAAGTGGGTGTCTTCAAAAGAAGAGCGAATAGGTTGCTAGGTTATTGTGCCTTACCACCTAAGACTACATTTTCCATCAGGTGGAATGTAGTCAAGCACTAACCTAGACAATATAAAAAAAAAATTAAAAGAAATTACATTATACCGTACGGGATTTATATTCAACAATGTTACAGTACTTTGGTTGTGGGAACAAGCGTGGGAGACTGAGACCCCAAGTTACTTTAATGCTGGAGTTTGTTGTAAGCTAATACACATTATGATACACTTTACTTTTAAGCACGTACGTAATACAATGCATTAGTTCATAGTTGTCAGAGATATAGATGCCTCGTGAGGAAGTAATATCTGAACAGTATACTGACAGGTCTATGACAGACAACTTCATCTTCATGTATGTTATTCCATGCTATAACATAATAATAATAATCTAAAACTAAACTCAATGCCACCTGAGGTAGATTTAGATATATCTCTATCATACTTGATACTATTATCATAATATTATATATAAAAGCTGTATAAAAAGTATATTACATTCTCTTAAACTGTTACATATAATTCTAATATAATAAATGAAAAAAATATGCTTGTTTTGATTGCCTTGAAAATTTTATAAATACTCCAATTATATAATGTTACTCGCAAGGATGGAAAAGAATCTGAATCGCGACCGTATCGACTCACTTGGCGGGTAAGTACATCGAAGTAAGTACAAAATATTTAAATGAAGCTGTTTAAGAATAATTAGTACACCGAGCGCCAAAAATAAAAATATAAAGAAACTTATAAGCGAAATAGCAATTATTTATTTATCTTTAAGACGTAATTCAACAACTGAAATTTTAGAAGACGAAACCAAACAATTTTTAGTTTGAATATTTTTTAAAAAATAAGGCGGATAAATTTTACAATGCCTAAAATTTCACACTTAAATTTATACTTTAATGTTTTAATATAAAAAAACGAATTAAGCTACAATGTTATTCAATATTTACTTTATTGACCAGAAAGTTAGAAGAAATATACCATAACAATGAATTGCAATAAAGCTTTAGTCTACTTACTATATACCTACTCGTAGTTAAACGTTTCCTTTCCGATGCTGGCTTCGCGCCAGGAAGGGACCCCTATATTTTATGATACGCAGAGACCGCTTCACCAAGGATATGGTGTGTTTGTATTTCTTGTTTCCAATCAAATTGGAGTATTATCTACTCTGGTATTGGCATAGGTTCTGTGATTGTTTGAATCGATAGTAACATATATACAATTTATTTAGATTCCAAATTTAGGTAAATTAAATTCACGACAAAAGTTATGTTTTATTAAGTATTTTGGTTTTATTTTTACTTAAATCTAATATTAAATTGATTATAATATTAGATACATTATCTTTTACAATTATTTGTATATGTGGTGTAATTCTTATAATTTGAATGTCTGTCTGGGGTCTCGTAGTTTGTCAAACAGGAAGATAACGATTACATAGGTATTATTTATTTCAATATAACTTATATTTTATAATTATTTAGATTTTTTATCTATATAGTACATAAAATTTATTACCTTACATTATAATAAACTCAATTTCTTATACAAAGATCATACTCGTACATTGTCATCAAATAAGGTTATACATAATATTAAGTAGTCCCACATAAATATTATATTCAGTGTCTGTGAGAGATGAAACGAGATTTCTCAGCTGAAATAATATGTTTCGTGAATAAGGTAAGTCACTTTTGAATAAAATATGAACCTCCTGGTGAAGCTGTTCGGTACAAGACATGTTTGTATCATTTTTGATGAAGTTTTGTGAAACACAGGTGGTTTTGTGGAAGATATTGATTAAAATAATATTACATTGTTAAAGTGAAATAAGTAAACTCAAGTTATAACATACAACATCCAAAATATTCACATAAATAAATTCACATAAAATCTAAAATACCTTAAAAAAATTCAAAATTAGTTTTTCAATATAAAAAGCTATGAATAAAACATAACTAGTGTTACGCATTACTATAAACGTAAGACCAGTTTTATAATAATATTAAAAACTTATCAAATCAATCAAACTGTTGTATTTTTTCTCTAATTTCAGGACTGTTCAGTCAATAAATTAATCGTTTCTAAACCTCGAGATGTTACACGATACTAATATTACAAACTTATTAGAGTTCTGAGTATTATGACAACAACCTATTTAAATATTTAATTACACTTGCACATGACGTGGTTAAGTTTTGAAATAAAGATTACAGTTTGTAAACTTGTGGTGTGTAACTATATAACTCATTATTATTTTGACTAATCATTTCGGATATAATAATATTTATAGATTAATAATTATAAATTGATTTGTAATTATTGAACCTTGAATTATTTAATTACATGACGTAATAAAAATATTGTTATTCATTCGTTAGATGGAAATGCATAAATACGTCTAGTGTATGAGGATAATTACATATGTGTAATATTATATTATGTTGATTATGAACACATAATTATATACTATACAAGGAATACATTAATATTAAGGGACGGCTTATCTTGGATTGAACCAAATTACTCGACTGCGCCAGCAAGGAAAAGGTTATATTGTTGTCCTGTGTGCATCTTCTATCTATACATAGAAATGTATCCTTGTCAACGTAACTACAAGAAAATGTATGTTTACTTTTGCTGTTTTCTTGAAATACTCGTAGACCTAGAAGAAAATAAACTAGTTCAAATCCATAAAAAATTTTTGAACAGAGTTCGATCCTTTATATCCACACAGGATGGCTAAGAAGTTCACCAATTTTTATTCATGATTCACCACAAAATACTCTTCAAGCTTAGTTACTCTTACAGTTATTGTCTTTGTGCCGAGTGAGGTTACTTTCACCTTTAGTTTTTTAATTATTTAGATGAATATAAGATATAAAATAATTGCGTAAACACCATCGATACTCTAATATTAATTTACTTACTACGTTGAACGTAATTTCTATACCACAAAACCTTATTATGTAACACCGAAACAACACAGAATAACTAAAATAGATAGTTGAATAAATAATGAATTTGAGAATGTCAATTTTATTCAAGTAATAAATATTATTGTATAATTCACAATAATAACGTGTATAACATTTTAAAATACAATTGGTTATATTGAGCAAATGTATCATTAACTGGAGTAGAAGAACATAAAATTAATGTATATAATAGATTTAAGTTTGTCTTATTCAGCTCAGAGAGCTTTGATTTTTATGAAAATAACAAGTTAAATGTAAAAAGAATAGTAGGTAAGTCATTTAAAGAAATCCGACGAAAGAGATATCAAACCTGATATTGAAAAACGGGAAAAAAATAATTGTATTTTTTCATAATCCCCGCAAGAATCTTTATAATGACGTCACGTCCGGCTGATAATCACTAGATTAAGAGATGGTAAGGTTATTGGTGGCGCCAAAACACAATTCTAATAACCTTCGACACGCTCACCGGGGAGCAGTAAATTGTAGAAATGTGTGACTCGCAAGGGTAATAGGAGTAAATAGGAACCATGCGTGCACCAACCTCAGAATCCAGGGCAGCTCCAGCCAGATAATCCAGGAAGGTCGACGGCGCGTGACGGTTAAAGTTCAAACACGCAAGCTAGTTCTATAGACGTCATTAACACTCGCGATCACGATTTGGCACTACCACTTAATAGCGGGAGACTATAACAATGTCTCTTCACGATCCTGAAGTGCAATACTTAAAGATCGGGCGGTAAGCTGGAGTTGAAGACGGAGTTGTAGGGCTTCGTCCTCTGCCGATGCGATTAGTGCTGTATCCAATGCTTGAATGACCGGGCGCCGCAGTTGGCGCTGGTGTGCATGGTTTAAGGAAGAGTGAAGGAAATGGATTGCGATGTCACATATAATTGACTCATTCACTATTATAATATAAAGCCACAAGGTGGCGTTACCATTTCCGCCCGCCCTTAAAGGGTCACCTTTAAAAGACTACCATTAAGCCTAATAGCCTAATTGCTTTTAATTGAGAAATTTAAATAATATTTAACTAAAATAACTTAAGCGGAATAGTAATACATTGAACTATATTAAATCGAGACTGGGTTTCTATATATAACAAAAATACTAAATTACGGTTTAAATCTTAACCTAACCTATTAAAATATTACTTAACTATTGGCACGGTAAAGGACATAAGCGGACGACAGGACGAAGGTAAATTCCCTTAGCGGTTTTGACAGTGCAGACGCGTACAATACCGTCCTTAGAGGGATGAACTTTGTCTACGATCGCTAAAGGCCATGAGAGTGGCGGAGAATTATCATTCATTATTATTACGACCGTTCCTGGTGTAATAGGCGTGGAAGGAACGCTCCACTTATGTCTAGTCTGTAGTCCGTGAAGATATTCGATCCTCCACCGACGCCAAAAAGATTGGACTAACTTATCCAACAGCGAATGCCTATGGAGCAAACTATTTATACTGCAATTAACTTCTGGTGCGGGTAACGAGCACAAAGGTGCAGTGTATAAATGTTTTATGTGATAATAATCTATCAAAAGATTTATGATATGATCCTTGCGAGGTAAAATAACCGGATGCATAGTATCATACTGAAGTCCAGAATTGCCGAGACGGCCGCCTACGCGGATGAGGCCGTTTTTATCTATAAAAGGACTTAATTTATTAAAAGGTGGAGAAATCAATTTTTTATTGCGAATATTTTGAAATTCCTTTGCAAAATATCTCTTTTGTATGGCTAATATTAATTTGTTTTTAACAAACTGAAGTTCGTTAGCAGTCACTGCTAGTGAACTGCGGCGATTTAATAACCTAGCAAATTTAAAAACGAAAATAAGAATGCGAAGAATCTTGTTCCAAGACGATATGCGTAATGCGAGTTCATATATAATAGATTCCTTTGCGATTGTACAAACCGAATGCGATAGAATTTTTTGTTCCGGTATTACTTCTAACGACTGTCCGTCTAAGCTACGAAGAGGCCACTGAGTCGGATCAATTATAGCCCAGGGAGGTCCTTGCATCCACAAAGGATGAAAGATTAATTTTTTCGGTGTTACACCTCGTGATAGACAGTCAACTGGTAGCTCGTTACAAAACTGTCTCCACATATTAACGATATGGGTCGGCGGTGTATCATACCAATCTAGTTTAAGCTGCCAAAGACTTTTAATAAGCAACTTAGCATATATTACCACCGGAGCAAGAAAACCCATAATATCCCACAGGCGAGCTATATAAGATAAGATGGATCGCTTAGTACACTTCCAATCAGTGTAAGGTGTAATTTTAAAATAAAAACTATCAGTATTCGTGGACCAATGCAAGCCTAATATTTTATACTTTATGGATTTGTCGAATTCAACTTCGGAAGGAACTTTGTGAGACGGAGGTATATCCTTTAAAACGGAGACGAAATTACTTTTCCATTTAACTAAAGCCCATTGAGCCCCTGCAAATAATTGGATCAGCTGATTGGATGCAGTAGCCCCTTCTTCCTCGGTCATAACAGAGTAAACTATATCATCCATGTATAAAGAGCTGTTGACTATTTCACTAGCTAGGGGGAATTTGTGGCCGTCGTCTTCGATTAATTGATGAACGGTGCGCATTGCGTGATATGGACTGGACGATAAGCCAAAGCAGACGCGATTGAAGCAGTATAATATCAGCGGATCTGTCGGCCTAAAGCGATAAAATATACATTGATATCGACGGTCACATTCTCTAACCTTAATTTGTAAAAATTGTTGGCGAAGGTCCGCAGTCATAGCAACAGCGTACAAGCGAAAATTTAATATAATTGAAAATAAATCGCCTTGCAAGTTCGGGCCATTATGTAATATATCATTCAATGATGTTCCTGTACTAGTCTTGCAACTCGCGTCCAAAACTATGCGAAGACGCGTCGACGCTTTATCCTCGCGAATAATTCCGTGGTGCGGTATTACGTACATTGGTAATAATTTATTACTGATGTCAACGGGTGCGGGTGAAATATAATCTTTCTCTATATATTCTCTAATGACGTCATCATAAGCACTCCTTAATTTAGGTGAAGCTTCAAATTTTTTTTCGAGACACATAAAACGTCGTCGAGCGGTTTCGTAAGAATTACCCAAGGAATATGCATCTCCATTAAAAGGTAGTCCCACAACATACCTACCAGTTAAGGGTTCGCGAGTCGTTGTAGACTTATAAAATTGTTCACATTCAACATCGGCGGGATGCTGTATGGGCGTTACGGAGGGGAGCTCTTCGAGTTCCCAAAACCTCTTAATTATGTTTTCTAAAGATTCCTCTTGAACCAGGCAGCAAGTCACAGACTTGCGGGCAAATAATGTAGGTACGGAACCCATTATAACATATCCCAGTATTGTTCGTATGGCTGTTGGCACTGACGGTGACGATACGCCTGGGACGCGAATAACTTCATCTTCTGGAAGTAATAAATGAGCGAAAAGTGGTGCGCCGATCAACGCATCTATCTTATTAGGCGCTGCAAAAGACTGATCGGCCAGCGGTAAATTATTTAAATGCGAAAGAAGCGAAGTATCTATAAGAGTACTAGGAAGTGAGTCTGTAATCTTATCGACTACAAGCGGTGAGATTGTATGTGTAATATTTTTATCAAAGCGGGAATAAAATTGTAAGTTAACGCAACTTGAATTTACAGTTTTTTCTACTCCACCGAAACCTTTAACAATAGTGCGCTGAACACCCTGTATAGGAATACCTAATAATTCGCATGCTTCCTTAGTAATAAAGTGACTTTGCGAAGCGCAGTCGAGTAATACACGTAACAAATGTTTATTTCCTTTACTGTCGTACGTAATAACTTGAGCTGTAGCAAGAAGTACTGTGCATTGCTTGTTATGCGTCGATTGATAGGAAACCGGTTGCTGAGACGCGGCAGTGGATGTAGTACACAAGGCTATATCTGTAGACGACGTCGCGATGGCTACGTGCGCAGGAGACGCGGTAGAGGAAGCTTGCGCCGTATCTGTGGCGCGAGCAGGCGCTGAGATAGGGGATTCGACACCGACGTTAAAATGGAGGAGACTATGATGTCGAGATTTACAAATACGGCAATTTAATTCCGATTTACAATTTAAAACTTTATGTTTCGTACTAAGACAATTTACACAGGCATTATTTTCTTTAATATATTTAAATCGGTCAACGGGTGTTAATTTATGAAAATCCGAACATTTAAATAAATGTTGATGTATAATATTTTGACACAGACACTTATGATAAGAATCTACCGTATTTACATAAGCATGATATTTTGGTGCCGTTTTATTAGAAATATTACAATCACCTTTTGAACAAGCGCGACTTATATTTTTATTTGAGAAACTATTATTATTACTAGTAGACGGTATACGTTCAAATACTTTACCACGGTTATTTACGAACTGCACCAATTCATCAAATGAAGGTGTGCGAGAACCAACGTTCAGCTCGAAAGCGCGGACAGTATCTGAGTCTAATTTATTTAGCGCAATATGTAATACCATAAAATCAGTTAAATTATCCAATTTTAAATTATTTAAAGCTCGAACTGCGCTTACAAACTGATCGGTAAAGTATTCGAGGCTACTTGCGGTTCCGTTAAACAAAGGCTTAAAGTCTAACAATTGCTTAAGATAAGCCGAGGCGAGCATACGCTTATCTTCATACTTGTCTATGAGCGTTTGTAACAACAAGTTATAATTTTCTGCGCAAGGCGTAATACCCGCGTACACTGACTGTGCCTTTCCAGAGAGTTTACCTAAAAGGTAATATAATTTTTCGGCATCTGTGAGAGACAAATTATCATGGACCGTTGACTTAAAGCTAGCATAAAACAATGGCCAAGAGCGAATGTCACCTGAGAAAGGTATTAGCTCGATAGGCGGCAACCTAGGCTTACTTTTCTGCACAGCAAAACTATTATTATTAAATGTTGTCGAGAATTGCATTTGAAGTCGTTTAATACGGCTAAATAATTGTTCAAATGCAGCGAGACACTTGTAATCAGGTTTTGCAGCGGGATTGACAACAAATAAACGTGAGTTATAGTCATCTAACAACTTAAGAAATTCAACACGTAATGTGTCAATAGTAGCACTCTCCGCAAGGAAATTTTCCTTCGTCTCCTCGTTAATATTTATAGAAGAATCGTAAATATTCTGTATTAATTCAAATATAACTTCCCGTTTAGCTTGTAACATTAATAACTGGGAGTCTTGCTTATCTGTATCATATAAGTTATCATCAATCCTTTTACTTTTAGAAGCCATCTCTTCTCAATATTATTATGCGATATAGTTGTAGTAAAATAAAGTAATATAATTACGTATTAAAGTAATATAAACGATTGAACGGTTGAATGAAAGCGAAAGGTGAAGCGAGCTAAACCGAAAACAGCCGAGCAATTCCGAAACAATTCTAACCGGCTACGTAATCGTACGATGTCCGTGCGATAATGAGAATTCAAAATGGGGGTAGATGTAACAATGCATGAGCGGTAAATTTATCGTTCGTTAACAATATCTTAATTGTAATTAATATGCGATTAGTTTAGCTTTATAATTAAGCAAACAATAAGATATGCGGGATTACTTATTTTATTTTATTTTTTAACAATACACAAGTCGTTAAGACAGTTATACGTAACGTATAGGTACGTTAAAAGATTAGCGGAAGTACACTTATTAGATCCTACTGTGGGTGTCCTAATAAGGGCGGGTTGAAATATAGTTGGAATAGGCCACAAATGATGACCATCCGTCTCGATGAGGACCACAAATGGTGGCGCCAAAACACAATTCTAATAACCTTCGACACGCTCACCGGGGAGCAGTAAATTGTAGAAATGTGTGACTCGCAAGGGTAATAGGAGTAAATAGGAACCATGCGTGCACCAACCTCAGAATCCAGGGCAGCTCCAGCCAGATAATCCAGGAAGGTCGACGGCGCGTGACGGTTAAAGTTCAAACACGCAAGCTAGTTCTATAGACGTCATTAACACTCGCGATCACGATTTGGCACTACCACTTAATAGCGGGAGACTATAACAATGTCTCTTCACGATCCTGAAGTGCAATACTTAAAGATCGGGCGGTAAGCTGGAGTTGAAGACGGAGTTGTAGGGCTTCGTCCTCTGCCGATGCGATTAGTGCTGTATCCAATGCTTGAATGACCGGGCGCCGCAGTTGGCGCTGGTGTGCATGGTTTAAGGAAGAGTGAAGGAAATGGATTGCGATGTCACATATAATTGACTCATTCACTATTATAATATAAAGCCACAAGGTGGCGTTACCAGTTATTCCAAGTTCAAATACCATTTAACAATAATATTCTTCACATATCCATTATATATCTTATTATATCATGATAATATTTTCTCTCAAATATTGTATATTTGTCACATGCTATTTTACAAAGTCACAAAAATATTGTGTTAAATATTTGTGGGTGGAGATTAATCGAGGTCTCTTAGCTGCATAATATATTTTGGGATGCATCCTTGCGAGTAAAGTGTGAGTAAGCTGGTTTCAAATTGAGTATATTTTATTTTCAATTAGTTTTTTAATTAATTGTGGAGCATGCCAGAGCTGTGAAGGAAAATATTGCTTTGATAGCAGCTTCCCTTTGGGTAAAATGAATACAGTAAAACTGAACTACTTGCTTTCATAATTATTATAAAAATAATTTAAAAGTCAAGTAACATTTTACTTGCAAGTATTCAAATAGTGTTTTCATATTTTACATTTATCTTTTTTATTGAAAAGATATAAAGAAAAAAAACTAATTTCATTTCTATTGCGCTGAAAATAATCTAAAATACATTGCAATTTCGGTTATTCTTCAACAACAATAATATTTTTGAGCCAGGATTCCATCCAACGATAAGAAACAGTTATTTAATGACTAGAGATGGGTGATTAAAAATAAATATCAGCCCGATTAGTTTATCACTTACATAAAATAAATGTAGTTAATTAAACTTCATTTAAAAGTTTAGTGTAACCTGACAGTCGTGATCGTAATATTTTATTAAATGTTATCATGATTTAACAATTTAATATATTTGTAGCAAAACGAACCTTATTTTAGAGCATCAAGAATCTATTTATTATATATAATGTCTATATACATAATCAATCAACTAGTCGACGGTAATTAATTACACCTATAAAGATATTTCTTGTTATTGCGGTTGAGTTATCTTGTTTTAAATAAGGAACTGTTCATTTACTAATAATTAATTAGGATAAAATATATTACAGATTATAAACAGATTAGGAGAATAGAATAGAATAGGGAACACATAAATATAAAATACATCCCTAAGGAAGGCTAACACTGCATAATTTAAATTAACTTTTACACCTTTATATAATCCCAGTGTTATATTCTATGGAAGTCGTTTCAAAATGAGTTCCATAGACACAACACACAATACACAAAGTGATGAACTACCTCACAAGTAGCTTTCAGCCTATAATATAATCTCTTTCGAGAATGTTGAAACGTGTTTTCTCAACTGGAATAATATGTTTCTGGGGACTCGTGCTTCAGATTTGAGAATAGATTATGAGCAACGTTCTGCTTTAACACTTCATGATAGTTTTATTGAATTATTTTAAGTAAAATATTGTATTGCTAAATAATAAAACTAGACTGATACATTAGACACATTAAAATAAAAATTATAAATACAATGACAACCTTAACAATTTGGTAACATTTTGATTACTACATTTCTAGATAAATATAACTCGATGGTCGTTTTGACACATTTTTGTACAGACTAATTACACAACTCTTATTTTACACTAAATTATTTCCACGTTCTAATTAATGTTGAAATTCTAGCATACTATATATTTCACCCAAAATGCTTAACAAATTATCTTTCCAAGCTTGTTAGTGTTGAATTCCAAAACAAAGGCTTTAGCAGTTGAAATAGTTGAGTTGAGTCTCAATTAAAAAATGTGGAATCACTTCCATATTCTACGTATTCTTAAAATAGGCGAACAAACTGTCAAAGTATCAAATTTATACCCTCGTTAAATTTTATTTGATTGATAAATCGACACTGGCCAAAAATTGTTTAACGTTTGTAGTTAGTACATCGTGGAATATAAAAAACAAATACAACTAATAAATCCTCAACAATTCTAAGAAGAGACAAATACATAGTCATATCACTAGAGAACAAAATATTGTTTTGTACCAGATATTATTTCAAAAGTTTCGAAAGCTTTAACAACTATACCCCTGGTTGTTAAGTTGAAGTTATTAGATATAATAACATAAAATTCAAGTTCAAAAAGTATTTAAATTTATCTACCAAAATAACAATAATCTATTAAAGGACTGTATATCTTGTTTATTTATTACACGTGTACTGAATACTACGAAACTTATGTGACTACTTGGAAATCGACTTAGAACCTAAGTCGGAATAACATATTAAAAAATACCTCCGAGGAGATTCAAAGAATGTAAATAAAAGATGGCTCTTACGGATCAAGGTTGAATTTGATAAAAGCTTGATCGAGTAATTAGAATTCATTTATTCAACGATAGCAAAATAGTAAATGTCTCTAAAAAATCCTTAGGAAATATTCTTAATTATTTTTGTTTTTGTTATATATTATATTCATTCATATAATTGTACAACAATGTAGGTATTCAAATCATTTCATATTTTCTTTGTTTTTATTCCAAATCAATCCTTATCCCGCTAATCTTACGAACAATAAAAAAAAATAAAGTAAAAAAATATTTTTAAATACATTTACGTATTTCAATGTATACAAAAATAATTTTACACAACCGAAGATCGAAAATACATTGATTTGTGTTGTCATCGTGAATTAAACGTTTGATTGAAGTAATTGGTGTCCTCAAGTGATGTGTTCAGTTCATAATATACCTTCACGGAGATGAAGTGCAATCGACCGCCATGACAACCGCAATGGCGTAATAAAATAAAATGCGAGCGTATTATTGAATTAGAAAAATATTTTGCAATAATTCAATCAAGAATCTTTATAATGACGTCACGTCCGGCTGACAATCACTGAATTAAGCGATGATAAGCTTAGTCCAAGTTCAAATAATAGATTTAATAAATATAATTTTATTAACAAATCTATTGTATATTTTCAAATCAAGACATAATTTTTTCTGAAATATCACGTGTTACGACGTCAAAAAAATATTGCGTTAAATATTTGTGAGGAGAGATGACACGAAATCTGCTGAAGCTGAAGCTGCAGTAATATATTTCAGGATGCACCCTTACGAGTATAGTATGAGTGTGCTGGTTTAAAATTAAGTATATTTATTCTTACTTAATTTTAAAATAAATAGTGGAGCGTTCTCTTTTTTCATTTTCCCTTTGTATAACAAAATGCAGAAAATTTCAGTGACTTGCTTTTATAACCATTGATAAAAATATGTAATAGTTAAGTGACATTTTAGTTACATAATTGTAATATTGTATTTCACATTTGTTTATTTGTTAACAGATTTTTGAAACTTAAATGAAAAATAAAAAGAAAACGGAAACCAACGTTTCATTTCTATTACGCTCAAAACAATAAAAGAAATATCGTTTTCCATCTAAGAAGCAGTTATTTTATGACTGCTAGAGATGGGTGATTATAAATAAATAGCAGCCCGTTTAGTTTAAAATAAAATGAAATAAATCTAGATAATTAAACTTTGTTTAAAAGTTTAGTGTAACCTGACAGACGTGATTGTAACATTACACTAAATGTTATCACGATTTAACGATTTAACATTCAAATTATATTCTTAGCAAAACGAGGTTTACTTTAATGCAATATAGATCAATTTATTATATATTATGTGTATATATTTATGTATTAATCAACTAGTCAACAGTAATTTATTACATACCTTCTCATTGCGGTTGTGTTATCTTGTTTTGAATAAGGAACTGTTAATTTGCTAATTATTATATTATATACTCAGATTAATACAGAGCTATTCTGTTAAGTAATTGTAAAAGTGGATTAAAGATGGCCATACCATACTTTTCTAATAAACATTTAAAAAAAAATTACATAAATTTTACGTTAAAGGAAATGTTGAGACCTGACTTTACGGTCAGAACTTCAAGATATGTAGGATATTTGTAAGAATTTTAACATGCATAGCCAAGGTAAGGGTATTTTATCCAAACATATTCAGGTATTCAGGTCTTTAAAATTATTTAGAAAAGGGAACACATAAATATAAATTAAATCCCTAAGGAAGTATACACTGCACTATTTAAATTAACTTGTACGTAACATTTATATAAACAGTGTTATGTTCTGATGAGTTCATTTCAAATTGGGTTTCATGAAAACAAAACACAATATAGAAAGTTATAAATGACCTCACAGGTTGTTTTCAGCTTATAATATAATCTCTCGTGAGAATGTGAGGCAACCGAGTTTAATGAAACCATCCAATGTGGGTGAATTAAATTCGCTATAACTAAACTGACTGAAGCGTAATACAATTGGTCCTAAAAATAATGAAACATTATTCTAACTAAAAGTAATGTTCCATTTTAAATCCAATGTTACCGCAGTCTCTATTGTACTCTAGTATTAATAAAAATTAAATAATATGAAGTTGTATATAATATTATTATTGGGCGATGTTATGTCGGAGGGCGGGGATACGTTAAGAAATATTTTGTCATGACCCTAAAAAAAAAAAGAATATTTTATAAAAAAATTCTAATCTAAATGAGAGGCTATGAATCACATTATGGCGCGTGTCGTGATCCAATCTTGTTCTGGTTTCGTTCAATCGTCTCATGTGTTGTGATGGAGCGGTACTTCACTCTTCAGGCTACACTTTCATCCCTTGTAATATATTTTCTTGTAAACTTTACCATACTTATTAAATGTAAATTTAAGATATACCTAAAAGTGTATGCACAGTGGATTTTGAGTGTGATGAAAGCAGACATGTTAAAGCATTATATATGATTTACTATAATAATAAAATAAAAAAATAATCACTTAAATAGGATAAATATTTAAACAGTTAGATACTAGAATTAAATAAGATACCTTTGTTAAACTAAAAATGTAATATTAAGGTTATTTAATATTTTACTTACATATATTAGTCTAGGTAAAACACAAAAATATTATTTGAGCGACGTCTCTTCAATAGACGAGACGAATTCCGTCAAATTTATTTACAGCACCGAATTAAGAAGACAAAATATCAAATTTATTCACTAGTTAAAATTTCTTTGAGGATTGATAAATCGGCACTTTAGACAATAAAATATAATATAATTAATGTAATAGTTTAATATTTGTAGTAAGAACGAAGTGAAATATAAAAATTAAACACAAATACAATCTCTCTATCAACGAATCCTCAACAAATAAATATTTAAAGGAAGAGACAAGTAAGTACACAGTCACACCACTAGAGAATAAAATATAGTTTTGTACCAGATATTGTTTCAAAAGTTTCAAAAGCTTTACCAACTATAACCCGTGTTGTTAAGTTTAAGTCGGGACTTATTTATAACATAATAACATATCTATATAAGTACAGTCAATATTATTTACAAGTACATTTTAAAGATAAGAAAAAATTTACAAGCTTGTTTTTTTCTGCGATTATAAAAAGAGTTACAAATTTTCAATAATTTCAATAATTTCTATTCTTAATATCTCGTATTTGGTCGTAAGTTTTCGCAGCAACAAAACTACATGACCATTATATAAAGTCAATTATCTGGTGACAGAATGTGGGTGAGCAATTTATAATTCTACCAATAAATCTTTATCCATCATTATATCAAATTTATGCAAAAGCGTAATATAAATTAGATATAATTAATTAGTTACAAAGAATGCTTCTTGATTGTGAAAGTATTGGATAAATATACTTTCATATTTCTACAAATACAGTAAGATCTATATCTGTAAGTGCTATGTGTACTCATCTAGACTAAGATAGATAAAAACAATGGTACTTAAGTAGTAGTACTGGGCTAACCTATTTTTATTCTTTATTTGCTGAATCGCTAATCTAATTCTTTGGATAACTTCCAGGATTTCTGTCATGAGGGAAATGTCAGAATAATAGAGTTAACAAACACAAATAAACTTTTTCTGTTCAAATTATTAAAGATTTCTTTTGGAAATATATTTATTTGGGTGAGTGGTTTGCCTTATTTTCTATATACTTACATGATAAGGAAGGTTTAGTCTGTTTTTAATTTATATGATGTGTTATAAAAGAGTGAAAATCATAAACACAACACTAGTTCATTAATATCTTCACAATGCATCCTTTATTACTACGGAGTTATTAGATAATCCAAATGACTATAATGACACATGTTGTCTTGCAAATGTACTTGCGTAAGAAAATTGCCATTTAGCAGTTTTAGTAATAAAAAATTTAATGCTTCAGTTTATATAAATGGGTTATATATTTAAAAAATATATATTGTAAATATTCCAATTTATCAAACCAACAATCTGACACAAAATTCAAAAAACTATATATATTTAAATCTGTCAGTATTATGTGTTTTTTTTTATTATGGAGTGGAGTCGCGTGTATGCATTAGTACATAACCTTTTACAATACGTAACTGTTTTATTTAGACCTCAGTAGGAACACAGTTGTTGTTTTGTATTAGCTTGAAACAGGGTTTACATTCCTGCACTCAAGAAAACAAAATTAAACAGATTCATATAGAGGAGTTTAATCCTTAAAAACATATTTGTAAGGACTATATTAGAATGCATATTATTATAGCCAGCTCAGTAAATCAAAATACAAAGTGTAAGCTATTAATTCATTTTTGAAATGGTGTTTAGAATGCAGATACTAAATGCAGATAAGAAAGGATTTTGCAAAGCTCCAAACCATTCCAAAGTTACATAGTCGCCCTTGCCTCCTTCTCCTACTACTTCTGCCCTAATGATTATGTTTATAGCATCTCAACCCCACCAACCCTCTGGTTATAAATGTTGAGCCGCTATTCATGTGGTCCAGGTTTACCCCGGTCACATGGATCCTTTTTACGGCAGATCTGACCCCCGAAGTCATCCGACAACGGCACTATTAAGCCTAGTAAGCTCGCAAGGCTATCGGTCATAGACAAGTCCAATCGCGACCACCCTGCTACCTTTTCTCCATGAAAGGTTCCGGAGCTGTACGGCTCGCTCACTTCCCGTGTGATTTCTCACACTAGCAATAACTTGCTGAGATCGTCAGAGAGGCCAACTACCAGTTTCCTAGCTGGTGCCGGAGCTGTACGGCTCGCTCACTTCCAAAGTTACAGCTAAAAAACTGCAAAAAATATAACGCGCCTGTTTAATACCTCCTAGGTTGTGTGGAAATTCAAACAAAATATTTGATCACTTTCGCCGTCCGTCGCGAAGCACTGGTAACCTGCTAGTTATATATAAAACGAAAACATATTTTATTTCTACACAGCTTATTATCAAAATTCATCAAACTGATGGATTTTCGATATTTTTAACATTCATACTTTAATAATATAACATTCCCAAATACATTCACAATATATATATATATATATCTTCAATAAAATACATTCAGATGATATTTTTTAAATAGAGTATTCTCTATTGGTGCTGTCACAATGTTCGCGTCAATGATAAGTTTTGATTTATGACCAGTCAGTTGTGATTTCGACCGTAATGTGTCTGCTCAATGGCTGCGGAGATAGAGCTATGTAGAGATAGCAGAATATATTACGAATAATTATGCGGTACAATATTATGCCTTTGTCCCTTACATTACTAAAGATAAAGTCTAGGTATAGTGACCCGGGTTTGTACCACAGAAGTAAAAAAACAATTATCAAAATTTGCTCTCCTAATGGCAGTACAAAATGCAAATCTTCATATTTCTACCTACAATCAGGTTTACCTGTTAAGTTGTCAATCCAGAACAGAAAGGTAATAAAAATGTACTATATTTAATAGAACTAAGCATTTATCAATAAAGTTCAATCGTATCTACAATACTTTATTAAATAAAAATAGTTTAAAACATCTTATGTTTTATTTATATCACTCAGTAACATTATCGCACAGCATATGAACTTTTATACTCCAATTTAGCTGAATATTAAAATTAACGGTCGTCTATCGAGCACTTATGAATGTAACATGTGTTTCAACAGACATGTTATGTTAGAACATTAATATGAAACTACATGTTATATAACATAAATATATTATAATATGTAAGTTACAAAGTATCTGCTTGTGTTGAAAGTTCTATTAAGTATCAAAGCTAGATAAAATAGACTAATAATAATAAGAAATTGATATCACTATTCTTACTAATTCCTCCGTCTATCTATATGTAAAATACCACAAACAATCTATATGTTTAAATAAAATTTAAGTGTCCGTTTGTTTCATTTCATATTAACAGCTTTTCACTAAATGCATATGAATTGTACGTTATACACTTAAAACAGTTTTTAAATTTTTCTCTCCATATTCATATTCCGCGCAAACAAAGTACAGCTAGTACGCTAATAAGAATATACAAAGAGTAACGAGGATGACATGTCTTATTCTTTATTTCTTCTGTTAGAGTATATATTCTTGATCTCATACCACATGGTCTCTGCCATCACTATTAATGTGTGATTGATCTAACATCTATCTATCACCGACATGACTCTAGTTGCACAACTCACGCTGAATCTCGCATTAGCTTAAATCATGAGACAGCGTTAAAAAGATAGTGGCAGATTTATATTTCCGCAAGAACGAACAGAAGAAAGGATCTCCTTTGTATACACATATTTCCATATATATCAAATATGTCTCAAATATCGAACTATGTATCTGTACATACATCTATTTATTTATCTTAACTATATCAATTATTCGAGTATCCAATACGTATCGGATTTTATCGAGAGTTAAAGTTCAGCTACTTGTAATTATATAAATCCATGAAGAAACTGTAAAAGAACTTAAAGAACTTTATTCTTATTTTAGTTTCTTTAAAATTTAAAATTTTAAATAAAAATTTTAAAACTCTAACGCAGGAACCAGAGAAATCATTTTATTATTTTTAAACAATGACTATAGTTTGTCTCAAATAGATAATCAAACAAAGACTTCATGATAATCATATTTGTAACAAAGACATTAACGTCGGATAACGCTACTAAAAATAACATTTCTAACATCATCACAGAGTGTAGGTGTAGTGTGTTTAAAAATATAGGATAATTATTATAAATAATGTCAGATGTCTGTCCGTCCTTCAACAATATTACAGACACTAAACACACAACTGATCCGACTCGTAAATTTTTAACCCAATTACCAAAATAAATACAATTAACGATTTCTATTAATTACATTTATCTTTATTATCCATAGATATGAATATTGCCAGAACATATTTAATTATAAAATATTACGTCATTTTATTTTTCGTCGAGAAAGTAATGGTTGGATTTAATCAATTTTTTTCCAATTAATAAATTATTGAATTCATGTGTATAATTAAATTCCAAAACGAATATATAATAATTAAAATAGTTCATTCAAAATATATCTTAAAACTCATGGTATTAATAAAATTAAAATCATTATTTTAATACAATATAATTACGAAGACAAAATTACATAACTCTGGACTATGTAATATAATATATAGTTCAAACAATACATAAGGACACAGTAGTCATCTTTATAATCTTTAAACAACACATTAAAGGTTCTCTAAAGCTCTGGTGTGTTTTATGACTTCATAAAATAGTTTTTAGAAAAGTCATTAAAAGTACCGATTAAAAAAGTTTTTATTTGTCTAGTAAGTTTATAGTTTATTACTTAAGCTGTTCAAAAACTGTTCTATAATTACTTTGCTGTTTTAAGAATAATAGATTTTATAATTTCTAATCTTAACAATAATTTTTTGTATTTTCGAAAATTATTTAAATTATAAGTGTGAAAATAATAAGAATTGTGAAGATAATAAGATTTTTCATACAATTAGTTTTATCGATTACATTATCCTCACACTAAGTAATAAATGTATGAATTAAACTGAGTGTTAAAATGTATGTAATGTTTGTAGCAAATAACTACTTCATTAACTTTATCGGTAATAAATTAGTATCATGATAGTAACAGTTAGTTACAATGCGTCTCATTTTAGAGACCATTAACATTAAATAATTTCAAATCCACTAAATTTAATATTGTATATGTCATTTATCAATAAAAAACTAATAAATCAAGTCTTTACTCGCAGTGGTAGCCAAGTACTGACTCGCGTCGCTGTCTCCCTTGTTCCTAGTTCCTTTTGTTCCTGGAACTAAGAATTTAAAAGATATTCTAAGAATGTTTTCAACTAATTTACGTATTAATATGTAATTTAATTCTTAATCTTCTCTCCGGATTTTAAAAAGAGATGTTATAACTTTATAATAATTACACACGTGTGGTGGAACAAAAATCAAGATTTTAGTTTTATTTACATAATTTAAAATGATTCTTAGTAAATCTTTTAGTGTAAGTTTATTATTTTCATGTAATTGTTTAAACAAAAAGGCACTTAAACTTAATTTCTTTAAAAAGTAATTGTGTATTAGAATGGAATGAAAAAGTAAAAAATGAGATGCACGTTTTTATATTTCTTTTAATGTCATTAACGAAGCAATTGAGGAAGTGAAATGACTTTAACCTTATAACCTTTATACAAATAAGCTTCATACTTCCTTAACGTCTACAAAATAATACAGAATGTTGTTAAATATATCTGTGACGAACAGATAAATTGAAATTGAATATATTTTTACGAGAACAAATACATTTATATATCATACGTATTTCAGGGCATTAATTTAAATTATTTTTTTTGTGTATATTCTATCTCAAAATTCAATATACCGAAAATATTATAATACTTTCTCTAAATGATAATATATATAAACATAAGTTTTCCTGGTGCATAATAAAATAAATAAATTTATGAAACCTCAACATTAAAGAAGTTAACTTTCAGAACTAATATATAAGCCATCCATAAATAAATATGCGTTAATAAATAGAATGCCCTGTTCTATAATAATTAGAATCTGATGATACAGGCAGAAATACAATGAAGTCATCAATTTTATTTACGACTACAAAACACGTATATTCAGGAGATGTACCGTCCTGTCCGTGCACACCGAGTATATTTACAGCTGAATGTCCGTCCATCAATGTTTACATTCGATGCGACCAACGGCTCGCACGTCTCACACACACTCGATGAAGTTTTAGAATACTTTGGAAGCGCCAAAACACTTTGTTTTAAAAGTTTTTTATAAATCCAGGAAGATTTAGTAAATTGTGTACATTTCTTCCTAGAAATTTACTAAATTGTTTTTGTATTCGAAGATCATAGAGTTATAGGTTATAGGGTTTTTAAAAGAACTTCTCTTTTTACTTTGTAAATGTTTGAAATGAATTTCATTTATCATTATATTTGATATATGTTTTTTATAAAACTATTATTGAAAACAAAGTTATTTGTTTATTGCTTATCTCGTTTTAATTAAATAATTATGTTATTGAAATATTATTATATTATTCGATGTGAAATCTTTACATATATTATTCAACACACTGAATTAGTTTGTGGAATGGAATTCGAACCCAAAAACTATCAATTAAAAGACATTTAAAATATATACATATATATTGTTTATTGCTATTGTTACAAACAAACAATCGTTTACTAACTCAATGCATTGTTACTTTTTAATATATTTTGTAATAACTTTGACAATTCGACAAAATTCTCTGTGCATTTTTGGACTCCTCCTTAACATACAATCTCTATTATTTTATAAATAAGAAGACTTCAGTTTCAAATTCAGCCAATCAACTTGAGCACTAAGTACTTAAAAAAACGATTAGAATCATATCAGATTAAGAGGAACTTCAATAATTAATTAAAATTGCTTATTTAGGTTTATAAGAGTGTTAATACAACCTGAACTAAATATTTATTTCATTTGTTGTTCAAACAATACAACCTTATTAACGAAACGTCGTAAGATTTCATTATTTTTGAATTGTTTTTCACAATTTAGACTACATATATTTTATTTCCTTGGATTGAATATTAATACAATCTACCATTAAAATCAATCCAATATTGAAATCAACATTAGACTTTTTAATTCAAATTCAAATTCAAAATATCTTTATTTAAATAGGCATTTACACGCACTTTTGAATCGTTAATTACTACAATACAAAAAAGGTCAGTGTAGTCAGTCCGTAAGTAAATTACCACCGGCTCGGAATGCTGCTCTGTTGAGAAGAGCCGGCCAGAAACTCAACAGTTGCTCTTTACAAAAGAAATAAAACAATAGGTGATGTACATTATAATATAAATCCTGCAAATGATTCAACAACTTAAGTTCCACATATTTCGATGCACTAAAAACTCTTGAACGTTATAATAGGCTTTATTAACTTTTGATTTTAGATTAAAAACTAAGTAATGGAAGGTCTAAGATGTCTTGTGGAACTTTATTATATATGCGTATACTCAAACCCATGAAGGATTTATTAACTTTTTGAAGCCGAAACTTTGGCGTTACGAGTTTGTTATTATTTCTCGTATTTATCGCGTGTCTGTCACTTTTTTTTATATAACTATTTAAATTTTGACGTATATATAATATGTTATTAAATATGTATTGCGAAGCGACTGTAAGAATACCTATTTCTTTAAAAACATCTCTCAGAGAATCTCTAGCTTTTAAGTTATAAATAGCCCGCACAGCTCTTTTTTGTAAAATAAATATAGAATTAATTTCGACAGCACTGCCCCATAATAAAATACCGTAAGATAAAATACTGTGAAAATAACTAAAATAAACAAGTCGAGCCGTATTAACGTCAGTTAATTGTCTAACTTTTCTAATTGCAAAGACGGCGGGGCTGAATTTGGCTGCGAGTGTTGAGAGATGGGGGTTCCACTGGAGCTTTTTATCTAATGTTATACCTAAGGTATATAATACAACCTTAATCCATAATACATTTATTGCCGATTCTAATTCAAGAAACAGTTATAATGTTAATATTTAATAAGATACGGTTTGATTGATTAAGACCTTCATTTATTTCAAAGACGATAAGAATAATGAATAAAAATCACAAATAAATGTGACTATATTAATATCTATAATTCCTTTATCTAAAGTTTACTTTTACTTAGATAATTATATATTACATACAGACATATTTATTTACACTGTACTCGTATATACTAAGTAAACTGTTAGCGATTTGTGCTAATGATACATAATTACGTTGATACGGTAATTATCTTCTTACAAACCTCTGTATCATTTATTTGACCTTTTCATTAATACATTACATTTACTGTTAAATATTTATTTGTTATTTTATTCATTTCTTTTCAAATGGAACTATAAGTTTGTTCTGAAAGAAACGTCAATTAACTTAGAGTAATAAAATATAAACTGCTAAAATACTGCTGCTGGTACTGCTTAGTACCACATGTAATAATATTTATATAACATACTGGTATAATATACATAAATTTCGTTTTATTGTAATTTTAGTTCAAATATTTTTATGCATTCTTCCATGAAATGAGAAATCATTCATTATAAAAAGTAATCTATATGTTGATAACCATAAGATATAACACTAGTTATATCAAAATCTGTCCAGTTCTTTCTGCGTGATGCGTGAACAAACAAAGATATAAACATTCTAACACAATTGTTTTATGTTCTCTGTCATGAAGTTAATACGTAATTTGTTTTTCTTGGAAAAATTTAAGAAGCTTAAATTATAAATAAATTACAAACAAAACTTTTATGTTTCAGATATCTTTCTTGGACAATTCCTTTATCAACCTTTAGCACGATTTCTACTGAAAGTTTGAAGCTCTCACAAAAGCAGCTCGGAATAAGATTACAATAAGTATTAAAGTAATAACGGTATCAGAAGTATTTAAAGTATAGAAGAAAGAGATAGTCAAATTAAAGTGTTTGAACTTTCAATACAAACTGTAGCAAAGAAAAATATAATAAAATGAGGGAGATATTGTTACTCACTTAATAGTTAGTCGGTCAAAAATAAATAAGATTGTCCTAAACTACCGTTGACCATTACATTCTTATTAATTATATTGTAATTAATAATAAATGGTGAAAAAAATAAGTATACTAAGATAATAATAGTTAAAAGGATAATGACGAAGTTTTTTGCCGGTTCTCCACGGACCTGTCTCTCAGAACTGTACGACTAAGTCTGACGTTACAGATTTTTATTTCAAGCTAAAAAAAGCTAAAAGCTTTGATTTAAAAAACTTAACACTGAACCCCACAGCATTAATTAAACTAAATAACTTAGTTTTTAGGCAACTTGTCTAAACTGATAAAATGCAAAAGCCTACAAATTAGATAATTCTCTAATAACATCCTTAATTACCTGTAGCCAAATAATAACTGAACTCAAACTAAAGTATTTCTCTACCTTAATAGAGAAGGTATTCAAAGGGCTGATGTTAACTTTAATTATAGTTTGGGTCAAACACGCAATTATAAGTCACTGAAGTGGTTTCATTTTATACTTAGCTGTAATTCAGAGAAAATAATTAATTCCAATTAAAATATATAATAACTATAGAAGAAAACTTATAATTTTTTTACAAAAATATTTTTCTATAAACTATGTCACGAGTCCACGTTTCAAGTAAATCTTTTTTTAATTTAATGAAATATATGCATTCGTTATTTCTTATTCCGTTAATAAGTAATGACATTACGTCAGATGAGGACTTAAAATTGTTGGGAATATTAACCTACGTAAATACAAAAAAAATAACGGAATATATTTGCTGTTAAGTTACTTAACTTATAGATAAAGTTTATCAAGAATAGGATAGTTTCAGTTGCCAAATTGTAACAAAACCAATATAAGGTTATTGACCGATCAAATAAATATAAATAAAAGCTATTTATATGAGATGTATTGGAACATAAATATCGTCTTAATGTTTGTGGCCTGTGTTATATTTAAGTGTTAATATTTTATTGGTTGTCTTTATATCTCATAGCTAATAGCCACGTGTGTAAATGTTTTGCTATGTTCATCTTATTTACCAAAACTTAATCACCCATTTACCAAAATTCTTCGATGAATTATTCTTTCTATAATTTTTTAAAAATTTCCAACTTGTATAATTTGTTAATTCATTATGATATGGCACATATTTAAAAACCCAACATTATATTTTAAGATAAAATATTGTTTGCAATATTACTCATGGTGCTTATCTGAATTATTATACTTTTATTTTATAATTATCTTTTTACGAGTAAGTGTCATGTCAAAAGTATGTAATTTTTTTTGTACATTCCAATGACGAAAGTAATTTTATTTTTGTATTAATCACTGAACTTCCCGATTCTTTTTTAAAGTCATTACTTATAATAATTGCTTCAAGATAACTAGGTCACGCAAGCGGGGTCGTGAGCTCAGCTAACTTTTGCTGTGTGTACGGCAGGCTATTTACTACGATTTTCTTTAGCTTAGTCCTTACAAACGCTACGAGAGTTAAATGGAAATATAGGATATTATCAATAAATCATTTGCCAGACATGTCAAGCTTGATATTCGTTTCAGGTCTTTAAATGGAAATTTTTCTACAGAATTGCTCATAACACCCTTCTTTTCGTAATGGCATCACGCTGAAACAATCTTATTAATCTTTAAGCTAATCTTTAAGCTTAATCGGCTGAGCAGTTGACGATGGCCACGTTAAGCGATTCGTTACTTGTTGATCAGTTGCAACATAAAGCAAATTAATAACTGCAGTTTCAACTACGTCATCATCTTCGGTAACGTCGTCCATTCCGCTATTTCCTTCTTCTGCATATGTAAGTAGGCTTTTTTCTGTAATTCGAAAACTTACCATTCTTTTAGTGTGCTTCGAGCTCAATGTGAACTGCATTCTGACGAATTTACAGTCAGTTTTGCTATGTATGAGAGAAATTACAAACTTTCTTAGATTTCAATCCACTCGTAACTCGTGCATCGAGCAGGCGCGCGCCGGTGAGTCACTAATCGAACTAAATTTGTTCTGTTAATTGTTCAAGATCTGTCGATCGAAATTATCCGAAATTTTGCACAGTCATAAAGCAACGTGGCATTAAACACCATGCCGAGTTTCGAAACTGTGGTATGCGTAGTTTCTTAGCTAGCACGTAAATTGTCCTAAACTGAATTAGTAAATTAAACTGTATTTAGAATTACGATTTTTTAAGAATTAAATATATGCTTAGCGCCTAATGCTCGCAATCGTTGTGGCGAGTTTCGTTAAAGTAGCTCGAATAGTTTTTAAGAACAGAGAGTTCGCATTTTTTGCGATCTGACCAGTAAAGTAATAAAAAATAATATACTTTTACTCTCCTTGTGAGATAAATTAATAGTTCAAAAAAATTTAGAAAAGTAAAATTGACTAATTTTTTACTAATATAGGTATAAATACGTAAGCAAATTTGCTTCTGTTTGTGATAGACTTGGCTTCCTCTATAACGTGACCGCAAACCTTTATATAAAAAATAAACTCAACCCAAGGTAGTAAATTAGACTCGGGAACATTTTTCGCTGACACCAAAGCAAAGAGTTTTATCTCCATCAGTTTTCACGTCGTTCTGTGTTTAATGTTTTCATTTTACGATTACTTTAAGTGAACTAGAACATACTTTATCACTTATCACAATATTACTTTATTAATGATTATACTTCTTATTTAGGTCATGTATGTATTTCTTGATTACGTGTATGTGTGTTTGTTATTTAATAATCAAAGTCAGTTTTCAGCATCGCTTTACATACGTTGTGACCCTATCTGTTTTTGTTTTATTATGGCGGTTGACTAGTAGAGGTGATTTAGCATTCAGTACGCTATTTGTACTATTATTTTACGTAAAGAAGACTTTATATTAAAATATAATTAACAATAATTCATATATATTAAACTTATAAGTTAAACAAATTATATTTACTCTAAATATTAAACCTGCAAACAAAATAAGAAATAAATAAATCCACGGCTCCAATATCCGATGACCGCAACTTATCACAAAACATAACTTCAAGCTAAGATTAACTAAAACAATCGTATTGTTCAAATAAAATACAATGGAATGCGTGTTCATTAAATTTACGACCACTTGTTAACAATAAGCGAATTCCAGTTTATGTTTACTATAAATAAATATTGGAACATTTCGATAGAACTCAATCTAGACACCAAATGAGCTAATCTTACTATCGCATGTTCCACTCGAACATATATGTGTAAACGAATATTTTCTCGTAAACATAAATAACTTTGGTATAAAAATACAAGCTTTTTTATTGTATTTCTTTAGTGTGGGAATCGAACTCACTACCACCGAATACACGAAATCATAAAAAAGTACTCACCCAAAATTCCTAAAGTTATGACTTACCAAAAGTTACAAAATAAAAGATCAATTTTTCACTGAAGATAAAACACTGACACGGTACAAGAACATAAATATAAAGATATCTCTCTGGAAGACCCTTTATTCGTCTTACAAAACACATCTTATCAAAGTGGGACGAACCCTGTGTGGAATTGCTACATCAACTAACATGGTCGCATTCAACAAAACGAAACAACAAGCCACAGAATTACGCAATGTATTCTGTTCCGCCTTCACAATCAGCGTGATGAAGGAGAGTTATACATTTTATTATATTTATATTATATCATCTTATAAGGTAATATACGTGACAAGAATAAGATATCATTGATTAATACTAACAGTAATTACCACGAACCACCACAGGTTCGAGTCCAATTTGTATGACATTTAAGATATTTTTATTCTAAAATTAGATAAGCATAATAATGATAACCGTATCATGTTCAATGATTTTATCCTTTAACTGTAATTATAAAACAGACTTAATTTAGAATATTTCATATTGTTTTACAAAATAAGTAGTGAAAAGTAACATTTTCTTTATGAAATGAATTTTTTTATTTATTGCCACTTTGTCTAGTAGCTTTATCCAGTTTGTCTTAGACCTAAAAATGTATATGGAAAATCAAGTTAATTTTGTATTCAGTTTATATTATTATTAGAAAGACAAAAACAAATCCAATTTCTCGTTATAGGGTAATAAAACTATTAATTTAGAGTTCAGTCAACTATATCTTAAACTATTTGCTTTAAATATAATAATAATGTCCTCAACAGCAATGCAACAATAACAAACTGCAACAGCAAAAGTGTGCTAATAGATCAGGTAATACCGACACAATTATAATGAACTATGTGCACTTCAAACAATCTTGATAATTGAATACCCCACGTTCGTAAAACATAACGCAATTAACGATATTGATAATCAATAAATTAAACATAAAGTAATAATAATAATCTGTAATAATAAAGTAAAAAATCTAAAAGTTTAAGATCAAAATACTTTTACAAAGAGATATGTCTATTCACAGCGTAAATGGAAGGAAATTGAATAAATTAGTGTTAATCTAATTAATTGAGATGAGACGTATCTAAATGGTAATTCAGCAATTAATTGCAATATTTGTCACAAAAAACAAATGCGATCTGTTTGTGCCCTGGATATCCATGGAGAAAGGGAGGGAGCCATTTTCAAGTCTAGTTTTGTAGTAAATATAATACCATGACAGCTCTTTTACTTAAATTGAATATAATTTGAAACAGCTCGCAGCAGTTCGTATATTTTAGCTCACAGCGTAAGTAACGTTTGAGAAATATATAAAATACTCCGTGAATAATGGTTGCATGTAGCTTTACTAGCGAAAATATTTTCCTCGATTGGAACGATGATTTTTATTGAAGGTAACGCGTGCGTTCTTAAACTTAATGGATATTACTTATTTTTCTGCTTTAAAATTTTATAAATAGAAATAATACGTTAATAGAACTTTGTTAATAAACTTTAAGTTTAAATAGCTGTTTCCAAAAGCCACTTAATGCTCAAATATCGTACATAATAAAAGTTGAATATATATATGTATATATTTCGAGACAAGGAGTGAAACTAGATATCAGTCAAGGCCAGTGACTAAATACAAATAAAAAATATGGCACTTTACGGCCGTAGAAGAATAGGACGTGCAGTATTATAAACCAATATATAAATATTTAAATCTTCATTCATTTATAAATATATGACATTGGATTAACGACAACTACCGCGCAAGTCAAGGTTCAAGGTTACTAGCGCAATAAAAGTTAACAGACAACTTATCGTCACAGTTATTTTTATACATACTTCAATAAATTAATTAAAGCTGAAGACGCAAAGGAATTGCGGCTTATGTTGAAATATTCCAATACTCTTAGTGGCCTGAAATTAACTAACGTATGAAATTACTTACATAAAAATTATCTGTAAATTGCATTTTGAATATAAGATATATTATATATATATATAAGTTATATTATAAAATAATGTATTTTTTTACGTCAAAAGATGTAATAGAAAAAAATATTAAAACTTTGATGAAAGTTAAAGAATATTTAAAAAGTTTTAAATGAAACTAAAGTAAATAAGGTGTAAGTCCAGATTAAATATATATTATTCATACAAGTATAAGATATTATTTCCATACTTCATTGTTTTTAACAATTCAACGCTCTCTGGTACAAAGAATAATTTAGAAGAAACTGAGTTAAAGCGGAAGAGAATTTCAGATGATAATATCAAATATTTAATAATTTTTTATTTGTCTTTCTATTATCAGGTACGTTACTTAGCTTTTAACAAAACAATAAAATCTTCAGATATTTTCAATTCTATAGCTTCTGCAGCTATAAAGTGCTATGCTAAAATTCTAATAGAACATTGATTGAAAGAGAATGCATTTTCAATAAATCCAGTTCAGATACGAGCGGTGGTCCTTTGAAAGCTTATGTAAATGCAATCTCGTACGATAAGTGTGAGATAGGTTCAAACCAATCAGTTCTTTAAAGCCTTCAGATATAAGTACAAAGCCCCTTTATGTCTTAAACGCAAAAGACACTGGTTTTTCCATTATCTTTGTATTTGTATGTATATTACCTAATTAAATTGTTATTATGTGGTTATCGTATAATGTGTTATTGCAATGAGTATTACAATATTTGTTTTATTTCAATCTATATAAATAAAATTTATTGATTGTTAGTTGTCAGTAGAGAATGGTTGCACTTTATTAATTGCTTGAGCAAGTTTAGTGTAAAAGCGATATAAGAGCGGAAAATTGGGAATATTTGCTAAATTTATAGTGCTTTTTTCTATAGACTTTTGGTTTGAACTCCAGAATTATTACTTTTTATCTTTGATCTCAGTATAAAATTAAAAATTAAAAGATAACAGAATAAATGTTGGTGCTGGGTCTGGGGTTCGGTCAGTTTTTAATTTTATAACAAGTAGTTTCTAAACCATTAGTATTCCAAGCCGACAGAACTGCTGGCAAGAGCTGGTTAACTTTAAACACAAATATATATATATATATATATATATATATATATATATATATATATATATATATATATATATATATATATATATTTGTTCTGCTGTTAGCCCTACTGACCATGACAGCGTCACCGGTGGTGGCAAATATAAAATGTTTATTAAACATGAAACAATAAATGTCGAAAAAATAAGATTTATATCATAATATATTAATAATAAATTACATTACAAAATAAAACCAGTGAAGATGCAAATAGAAGATCCACCCGAGAAAAGTGAATACAATACAGAACGAACAAAGTTCGTTCGTCAAAATAACTTCCAAGTAATTTATTATATATACAAGCGAAATATTGTGTTCGTTGCATTTCGATATTAAAAGGTATTGTGATTAAAAGTGTTCAAAATATAGTTTGCTAGTGTGAGAAACTTGTGACTACTGTTTCTTACTTTATGTTACTATAATTGCATTTAATATTAAGTATAAAAATATAAAACTCAACATTACTTACGATTAGGTCTTTGGTAAAGTCATGACTCATTTAATGTATGAAGGCATCCTATTATTTTTTATTATCTCAAAATTTCAACGTCTTTCAAAAGTCATTATCCATTTTAAACCAACGAAGGACGGCCATTAGATGGAGCGTTCAATGCTTAGGAGTCCTTAATTAACGCTTAATCCTTTATTTTCAATTGCTAATGACTTGGTATAATGGTCGTTGTTTACGAACAATAACATTAAAAGTAATGTATTGCATTTAGATATCAAGTGTCAGGTGTGGTCCAATAATTATATTAGTACAACGAATATCACGATTATTTGTAATTTAATAAATAATGTACTAAATTTAGACTGTTTACTGTCTGTATATAGAAGTTTAAGAGATGTGTTTATTGAGTATTTGCATGTGCTACACCAGTTCTCCTTAATTGACACGAAGACCACGACCAGCTGTGCAAGACAACTGTAAACTATAACTATAAATATAACTGTAAGCGCTATTCTAAAACGGAGTGACTAATAAGAGTGTATGGATTTTAACTTACACAATATTGTGCTAACATAAAACTTTGGCAATTATTATCTTTCATTTAAACACAAGTTTTAAATATAAAAAATACGAAGCAGTCAGTAGTCATTAAATTTGTATCATTATTGTATCAATTAGATGTTTATAATATTACCTACATTTATCTTCTCAATTCTACGCTACGCTACACATTGTACATGCCATGTACAGTGTACAATATTACATGCATATATGAAAATAATTTACATATTATAATAACTATGTTTAACTGTCTAATATATCAGCAATATATATATATATATATATTATATATATATATATATATATATATATATATATATATATATATATATATATATATATATATATTTAAAATAGAAAGTGGTGGCTAATATGGTGTCTCCGGGTTTGTTCCTATTTTGTTCGACGGAGTACCGTTACCAGTCTGCTCGGAGTTTCGCTATCTTGGTTCTCTGATTCAAAGCGATGGCAATATTGACCGTGACGTAAAGCACAGAATCAACACGGGTTGGATGAAATGGCGACAAGTCACTGGGACGACATGCGATGCCCGAATTCCCCTTAAACTAAAGGGGAGAATTTATAAAAACATCATTAGACCTGTCGTTATGTATGGATCTGAGTGCTGGGCGATGAAGGTGATGGATGAAAAGCGTTTGCGTAACGGAGATGCGAATGTTAAGATGGATGTGTGGGGTGATAAGAAGGGATAGAATAAGAAATGAGTATATTAGGGGAAGCTTAGGAGTAGCACCAGTGACAGAAAAAATTAGAGGTAGCCGTCTGACATGGTATGGGCATGTTATGAGGAGGGATGAAAGGCACGTGACCAAAAGAGTGCTAAGTATGGTAGTGGAGGGATGGACAGGAAGAGGACGGCCGAAGAAAAGATGGATGGATTGCGTGAAAGACGATATGGAGAAGAAGGGAGTGTGCACAGAGATGACGAGTAACAGGAGAGTATGGAAGGAAAAAACATACTGTGCCGACCCCAAAATGGGATAAGGGCAGGAAGATGATGACTGACTCATCCCGAAATCTCCCAAACGATTTGTCCGATGATTAACTTAAAATTGTACATAATTGCTTCTTTTGTAACGTAGATTTTAAGAACGGATTTTACGGAATTCCTATCCCAACGGATTTCAACTTTTTGCATTTCGCCAAGGTTTAAACCCGTAGGAGCTATACACTCAACGCGGGGGTAAGAGTTACTATAGCAATGGTCACCATAGCAAAGGTTACGATGGCAGCGGATAATATGACAATTCAATTTCCGGAACCTTCCGAAATGACTGGCAGCGTTCTTGATTCCCGTATACTTAAAACAAACAATGAACAAAAACTAGTATATTAATGACGTAACCCTTACAAGGTCTTATGGGTCCGACTTGACACAGGATCAAGTGAATTATTTCCTGAACTGGTTGTATTTGCTCAAAACCTTTTAAAATGTCTAAAAAGTGATTGAGGTTAGTAATAGAAATTTTATATATCAATGCAATGCAAAAGTATTCAAAATAGATTTTTCATATTGTTCATTTCCTTAAACACTGATATCTTATATTGTAATATCTTTATAGGGCAAGCTAATGAAAATATGAAAAAACATAACAATGACATAAGTATGCCACTGAATAATTCCAACTTCAGTGCCACAAGTTTATTGTTCAAATACAATGTGGTTTAATATTTAAAAATAACAACCATTCCGCTCTTTTGTTGTATAACTTATTGTCAAATTGTAGGTTTTAAAATAAAATATGTTTAAATTTATACACAAGTGGACTATATTTAGAATGTATTATTTAATAGTTATTATATAAAGTGTATCTATAAATGCATCATACCAACTTAATGTTCCATACAAATTATTATTTGTAATGACATTGAGTTAGGTTTGTCGTAAAATACATTTTATTGAAGACCTCTTTAAATGAAAATGAACTCCGTGATATTGTAATTGTTATTCAAAACAAATCCTGTTTTTAATATCGTATTTAAGAAGGAGAGCGACATCGATAATTACTGCAGGAGAACGTAAGCAAAGTTGAATCCCAGTTGGGTGAATATAACATTGAATACCTATTAAGAATTGAAATAACGTCCACATTAAGTCTCAAAGTCACTCTCGTCTAAGAGAAGTGGAAGTTACTTACTTCACAACTATCATTTACTTAATATCTTCAAATATGCTGTGATTATTTTCAGAATTTTACGTTTATTTTTCTAAGTTGCTTTACTACTTCTGAGAATCAATGATGATAATAAGATACGCTGCAAAATTTCGTCATATATTGGTTTTCTTCACTTTTATTTTAAATAATATATATTTCTATATAATTGTCATCCTCGTTACCTTTACCAATTAATAATTTATTACTTTATTCACTTTTTAATTTCTTTATAAAACAGTTCATCAGATGCTTTTGATGTACTTTTGTAATTTAAATAATAAATAATATATTTTCAGATAAAATAAAACGAGAACTGTTTTAAAACATTTTTATTTTCTTAAAATTTGACAATCATTACTATCATGCGTTACTAACTGTTGTTAGTAATCTAATAAATAAAATCCATTAAAATATAACGATAATTAAATAATTCAATATTCGTTTTTTTTTTTTTTTTTTTTTTTTTTTTTTTTTTTTTTTTTTTTTTTTTATGGAAGAGGAGGGCAAACGAGCTGGCGGGTCACAGATGACTTGTGATCACCGCCGCCCATGAACTCTTGCAACATCCGAGGATTTACAAGAGTGTTGCCGGCCTTGTAGGTAGAAGTAGACGCCTTTTTTGAAGGTACCCATGTCGTACCGATCTGGAAATACCGCCGAAGGGAGTTCGTTCCACAAGCGAGTGGAACGTGGAAAAAAAGTCCTTGAGAACCGCACAGTGGAAGATCGCCACGCATCCAGGTGGTAGGGATGGTAAAGAAGTCGATGGCGCGCTGTGCGGTGATGAAATTCGGCGGCAGGCATCAGATCGAATAGTTCTTCGGAACACTCCCCGTTGTAAATGCGGTAGAAGACGCACAAAGAAGCCACGTCTCTACGCAATGCCAAAGAGTCCAGCCGTTCGCAGAGCACCGGGTCCCCGACAATCCGAGCGGCTCTCCGTTGTACGCGGTCAAATGGTAGAAGCTGATATTGGGGTGATCCGGACCAGAGATGAGAACAGTACTCCATGTGTGGCCGGACCTGCGCCTTATAGAGCGCAAGTCTTTGGCCAGGACTGAAGTACTGCCTCGCTCTATTAATCACTCCCAATTTCTTCGAGGCCAACTTGGCCTTGCTCTCCAGATGACCACGAAACTGACAATCGCTCGTTTTCAGTATACATACAATTCAATGTTAAAAACAATAAAATAATAAGACATACATAGAAGGGTTTGGTCTTTGGGAGTAAATAGAGATTTATAAAATACCTTATCGATTACAAATTTTGTTCGTTCCATTTATTAGTTGAAATTGAAACGCTTAAGGTACGGCGAAATTACGTCTAAGTATACTATACACCTATATTAAACACTTGGTAACCATCTTTATTCTATACCGCAATTGTGATATGTACAAAAATATTTTTTTCTCTTCTAAATCTATTTTTAAATTGCAAATTAAACACACAACACATTAAATTAAATGCATCAGAAATGGTATAAGATATACAGCACCATAGAGTAAGAATAAAAGTTCCACTTCCACAGATAATAAATCGAAAGAGCATTGAACAAAATACATTTAACCACGACAGTACTCCAATCCTTAATCGCACAATTACACTAAAGTCTATCGGTTCGTTTAGAACCGATATTCTTCACATCAAGCACGCGAATTCTGTCTCCTTTGTCTATCTAACTGTTTTCTATGGTTGTGACGTTTTCTATCAATTATTGCTACTAATATTACAACAACTGCTATCGCTACGGCCACACCGATCCACCAATACACATTATATGATGCTTCCTTAATATTTCCAGACTCATTTTTGTCCCCAGCGGCCATAAGATTGTTTATTTCCAAAACGCCTACTAATGAAGTTTCTAGTTTCGAGTTGTGGTCCTCGTCTGTTTCAATTGTTTTCGTTAATGTTATCATGCGGTTTAATAGCTTTTTCTTCTTCTTCTTCAATATCTTTCGTTTTTGGTGGAGTAATATCGTCAGGAATTTCATTTTCTTGTGGTAGTATTTCATCTGATGGTTCAACATATTCCTCAATAGTGTTTTCACTTGCCGGGTCTAGTTGGTTATCTAAATACTCATCCAAGAGTCTAAAGTAATCTGTGAGTCCTGTATATTCTAATCCATTTTCTCGCTTTGTTAATAAATACTGACCACTTCAGGCCACGAAGTGCCATATCCCTGCACCATAGCGTCTCTGAAAAATCAGATCGTTTGAATTAAAATAGTCACATTGTATTAATTAAAATAATTATTTTACTTTTTAACTTACATCAATCGTTGATTGTTCTCAGAGACGTGTTTTACTAAATCAGAATCGTCGGATATTAATTCTTCGGCAAACGACTGATAAATTTGATACTTAAGAATTTTCTGCAACAAAACTTATCATTAGAAAATATTATAAATATTCATACATATATTTTTTATTGTATAATAATTTTGTTATTACACAATGTATGATTTGTTTGACAGAACGTATAAACTTCCCAGAATATCAGCATTTGAAGTCTCAATGAGTGAAAAGCTTTTTCTAAATTTGCTCCAACTTACCATTGTTTTTGGGTAAGGAATTTTACTCATGAAGACGTCTAAGCACCATTTATCTGCGGCTATATAGTCGTTTAATCTGAATATTTTGAACAACAGTTAGTAAAACAAACACATCTTGAAAAAATATATTAATATATACAAAATTAAGTCTAAGATAATCAATTATTTAGCAAAGTAGTAAAAATATAAATAAATTAATTCAGAAATTAATATTAAATAAAGGATTTTTAAAACCAATGCCAATTATTTCGTATTATATTATTATATTCTATCGTAACCAGTCATTCAGTTTGGATGAACTCAATACTCATATTATAAACTCGCTTAGGTAAATCTCTTAATGCGATAATTAGTTGTAGGACTAGACGATTGTGGTTCGGGTTGTAATTGAATCTATTAAGTGGATATAGACCAGTGCGGTCTAACGTATGAGGATTAAGCGATAGCAAAGACACGAATCCAGGAACTGCTTCATAAATTGCAGGATTAAAACAAGGTTATATCTGAGAAACTATCGGTAAAAGAATGACATTCAGGCGTTTTTTATGTCATTACCCGAATATCAAGGAGCTTCTATCAAAATGTATGTATTATTACTGTGTAAAGCAGCCGTAATTTTATATTTTATCTCTTTTATCATTGCTGTTTCATGAGCATCCATATAATTCTGAATGCTGATATCCTTGCAAGATACAAATCTCTTTTTGTTAGGTCTGCACCAATCCACAATTGTTGGCGGACAAGTGCCATTATAAACGGATTCTTCTAAGGTATTTGATGGTACTTTACATAAATTTATTTGTTTCAGTAATTTATTTGCTTCTCTAACAGCATTTATACCGCTGATATTCTAGAAATATAAAATAATTACTCGAAATGTTACCTTATTCACATTAAAGGAAAACACGTGAATATTTGATAAAAATAATGGAATTTATGAAACATTGACTCTTTTTTTTGTTTAATTCTATTACCTTTAATTGCATATTAGCATGTAGTTTTTGGTAAATATCTGGATGATTAGGCAACAAATTCTCGATAAGATTAGACTAGTCGTCTCCAGTGAGCGATCCTGTGAAATAAAGTATGTAATTGTACATATAGTATGTAATTTTATTGAGATATAAAAACCAGAACATAGTTGAGGTAGAAGAGTTGTGAAGTAAAGCGTTGGGATTTTCCCTGAGGACGAGTCGTTCTAACCATTTCATATGTGGCAAATTTCAGATATTTGCAAAACGCTTCCTCTCAAAATTAACGCATAAGTTACAATATTTATAAATTATTTACTGATTTTATTATAAATGTTCAAAAGTATTGCTGGGAATAATTAGGAAACATGCTCAGGGTTTGGTTTTCTAAATAAGATTTGGCAAACTTTTGATATATTTACACTACATACTACTAAAATAATAACAAGATGTATACTTGGCATCATTATTCGATTTCAAGTTCGAGTTAGATAGAGACGTTTATGGCAGTTAATAAATTAGGAGTGAACAAAATAACTATAAATATTTGCAGTGGTAAAAAAGTTGTAAACAACGTGAAATAAATATCTCTTTAAAATATAAATTAAGGGGTTTTATAATATTAAAATAAGAAAATGTTAAAAAAACTTTAAGGAAAATTTACTCACTGAGTAAATGTATCGGTAGGGGTTTTCCAACTTTGTCTACGCCTTTCAGTCTGAGTGATACGTAATATGTAACTTCATATACAAAGGGCTAACGTGGTCCCAAATCTCACGGGCCGTTAGCATCGCCCCTTCGTATTCGGCTAACGAGTCCCAATATTCTTCTACGTGATCGTAAACTGTGTATAGAAGTTGATTATAGCGAATTAAAATATTTTTATGGAATGTAATGAAATAATTACAGAATTTGTGAAGTAATAAACATACGATTTTCTTTAGAAGCGTTTCTCGATAAGATTAGAATTTTGTTAAGATATTCCGTGAAGTCTGGCAGGTGGTTATCCGACGAAACTTTCATTTGTTTCAGCGTCTTTTCATCTTGTTCTCTTGCGAGGCTGTTATGTAGTTCTGTGAAAAAAAAATATTTAAAAACAAATTCAATCCATATTTAAAAGACTGTTGGGATCATATTAAATATATATATGTTTTTTTTTTCTTAGAACAATTAATATATCTAAAAAAAGCATTTATATCAAAATAACTTAAGCAAATTAGAGTAATATATACCAAATGTTCATAATCCATTTTCTAGAAGTTTTATTCAATTATTAAAGCTTTGTTGTACAATAAATTGTACAATTGGCGGTCTTAATTGCTAAACATTCTCTACCAGTGAACCGAAATAGGATACAGAAAAACCAACTTCGGGTAAAATACAGATAAAATACTAAAACAAAGTTTAAAACTATGTTTAGTTTAGTTTCAAACATACACATACATACAAAACACTAAATATACCTTAGTAAAAACATACGAGACATGAATATAAAATTATTAAATAACGCTATTATCGGAGCGCAAAAATTATAAATAGTGTTTTCGAGGAGATACTTCATATATTTAGAGAATTAAAAAAAATATATAATACGGTTGACAATCCATCGTGTTCCTGTTCAGTGGCCTTGAGAAGAGTAGTGCATGTTTTGTGTCCTGGACGAAAGCAAGAGTGGTACTCACTGAGGAGATTATTATTGAATATAAAGATAGATACAGACCTTTGGAAAAGTAAGGATACGAGCGTTATATTGACGCTAAGGCAAGAACGAATTAGTAATAAACGAACAAGCCGCAAGGATAACATAAAGTAAGAACACAGCAAAGCACAGCTCTTTATATTTCTTTCTCAGAGATGAAGGAAGAAAAAAATTAACGGGAATTTATTAAGGATTGAAAACATTTATAAAATAATTTTAGATTCAGTAACATTCTTAAGTATAGTAACAGTAGAAAAATTATAACGTTTAAAATCTTTGAAAGTTGTGTAGGATGCGCGGGTAAACCTCTAGCTGTATGTTTAATGTTAAATATTAAATTGTTCATATATCGTACGCGAATTCACTACTCAAAGCCATTACAAACTTTGCCAAGTACAAAAACTCTTAAAGTTATAATTAAGTAAAACTCGTAAAATATTTGATATTTATAAATATTAAAAAGCATTGTAAATTCATTCATTTAAATAAAACTCTAATAAAGGATCTAGTAATTAGACGTATTTGATTAATACGTTTACTTATACCTGTATCTAATGTAAATGAGACTTTTTTTATATTTTGTGTTTATTTTTTCCTTATTTTTAGTATAGATTATTTTATTGAATAGTTTTATCCTTTATATGCACACTTTTCCTAACGTAAAAGCATTTTTTACCGCTTTCATAAAAAGTTCGTGGATGGATGCGGAGCCTTTAGAGCACGAACGGCTCCACCTATCGTCGCCCTGAAAAAGTTGGCCTCCCACGCCCTCCTTCATCAGACGAAACTGATGAAAATCACAACAAGAGAGGTCTGAACTATACGGAAGTTGATGATTGATTGATTGGTTGATTGAGTTGATGGAGTACCTTCAACCCTAAATGTGCTACGTTGGCTCGACGTTGTCTTAACGTTGACGTGGAAGAGAATCACTCTTCTGACCGATTGTATTTCCTCTTCATAAAAATTACAATTTATCGACATCCTGAACATTAAAATAATATTCAACATGAATGGTGCGTCGTGCGTGCAAAAATTGCACGTAAAAAGTCCCGTTCTGGTAAAAAAATACAGTAAAATTCTGAAACGCGAATTTTGGGCTTCATTAGGGCCATCTTCACTCTTTACCCAATTGTTTTGATTACTTAAGGATGTTGATATATTAAAGTGCCCAAAATTATTTTGAGTTGTATAAAGGTATCATGTAAGTGCCACAGCAAATAAACAGAATTAAATGCTTAAGTGCAATCGGTATCCAAGTAAACCAAGACATACCTCTTAATGTGCAATTAATGTTCACTCCGCATTCGTAATCCGTAGCAAATCGCAGCCGGTTAACCGCGTTGTCAGCAAACGTTACCAGATGTAAGAAATAATCCATTTAAATCGCTATTTATATACTAAATAATATTTCGAATATTTATTCTAGCGAGAAATATTTTACTACATATTACATTTTCTATATATAGAAAGGCCTATGGATGAAAACCTATGGCCTCTGAGAATCCGTGCCGACGCTGTTATGCCTTGTTTAATCTAGCATTTTATAATCGACTTTATCGGGACAGAGGTGATATCTATTTGGTTCAATTGTCACTTTAGAATTTAGAATACGACAATCGTAAATAAGAATACGAAACAATTCTTATAATAAATATCAAGTAGACATAACAATAATAATAATAATAATACCAATAAAATATACTTTTTAGCACACTACAAATATTAAAAATACAGTACAGATCATTGAAACTATGGATGAGTATACAATAAGGCAGTCTTGCAGTTAGGTAGCGATCTCTTCGGGACAATCTTATTCTAGTTAGACAAAACATCATACATCGTCTTGTATATAAATATATAAGCAATGAAAAAAATTACATACATTCTCTCATTAAATTAATAATGCAAAAAATAATGACAACAAGACAGAGGTTATGATACTACATACTGGATTACAGAACAAAACATAGCAGAGATAACTTTAAATAAAGATATAGTTTTAAAGTATATAATACATTCTAGTACGTAGTAATGGCACAAAGACTAAAATCATTGACAAATCTCTTGAAGGTTGTTAAAGAAAGTATTTTTCTGATGACTAGCAAGTGATGCGTTCCATAAGAAAACTGATTGTACTTGTTAAATGAATTTTTAGAGAAAGAAGTGCAGTGAGGAGGTACACGAAGAGTACGGTTATCAGAAGACCTTACTACTTTACTGTGAATACTTAGGAACTGAAATTTGTTTTTTAAATAAATTAGAGAAGCTGGGATGAATACAAGTATAAAAACCAAAAGAATTAATAAATTCCAACAAAAACTAACCCCTTAAGCTAAGAACGAAATTCAATAATTTTCAATAACTTAATATGAATCAAATATTATGTTTTTAACTATACAATATAGCAAAGAACATCTTATTAATAATATAATAATAAATTATAAACTAATACACTATTGGGTTCTCGTAATGAAATGATAGAGAAATCTTACTTGCATATACACATATATATATATATATATTGTATATTTATATTATATAACGTGTTACACCAGAATATTTGGACATCAAAGATAATAAACATTTGAAAATATTCAAAAAAATTGAAATAAATGTCCGTCTTTAAGTTAATAAGCTACGTACTTATACTTTACGTTGCTATTTTATAAATTTTCTCCTTTAATTTTTTTACCGTATTTTTGAAAATATCAAGTCATCTGAATAAATCATTAGCATTTTTTTTTTCTATTGTTAACTTTTTACATCAATGCCTTCATAAGGAAGAATAATCTTTAAGTATATAAATTTATAGCTTAAGTTTGCAGGTTTCTAACAATTAAAGTAGTTTTTCATTATATAACGTTGGAAATACAACTGTTCTCTTTATTTTATATATTATACAAGTATATCCGGCAAAATGTACCTACAAAATCATGTATTTTCATTGAACCACCTTCGGTTTCATGTAGACCAAAAATCAAATATGTACCTTATAACACTCATAATAATAATCGAAATCAATTGAGTCTTTTGTAATTTCAGTGACTGACACAAGTACAAAGGAAACAAATACTAATATAATACCCGAATCCATTGTTCTGTTTCCAGTAATGTGCCTCCAGGCTGCAGCAATAACTTCACGCGACGTCTTAAGACATCGTCATCCGCAGAAAGAGCCTTTGTGGTGAACGCGGACTTAACATCCATTTTCTGCTTGCCAGCGAAGATACCGAAAGCTTTATCACTCTCCAACTGAAACAAATTGAAATATTTTTAAATTAATCTAAAAAGATGTTTTATTTAATATTTTATACAGATTAAATATATATATTGTTCTCCTCACAAAAGTAACAATATAAAATTAATAAAGAGCAGAACATACATATACTATCCTCCTCAATACGTGCACGTGACTACGTGTAAATACTCGTATGTGGTTTATTGTGTATAAACATTTTATGTTGCTATCAGATAAACGTAATAACATGGAATAATTACTTATAAATGGTTCTATATCATACACATATTATATGCCTCAAGAGGTTTTTGTTAATTAATAGAGATTATTTCTAGAACTACGTCGGATTTAAAAAAATATTTCTCACATTTAAAGGCCACATTCTCGTGGTTGGTTATATTCTATATACAACTTCACACTACGATATTTAAAATATTGTATATTTATAAAAAGCAGAAAAGAAAAAAGTTTGTACGAAAATAAAGCATTATAATATTCAATCATAAGTTAGATTGCCAAAACCTCTATGTAAATACAATCCTAAAGTTTGAAAGGCGAAACATACATAAAAAATACGAATGATTTTTTTCGCGGAAGCAAACTACTTCTTCTTAGAATTCTTTGATACGAATTTCTTTATTTATGAATGGTTTTGTTTTGTATCTTTCCTATTATTTGCATATACATAAAGCCACACATGTGAATCTACGTATGCTTCATTGCAAAATAAAAAGATTCTATCAGAAGTATTGTAAATTGAAATCAATATTTTTAAGAACTAAATCACGTTTGAGATATACAATATTGATTTCTATTAAATGATATAAATTTTGTTACATTTCCAGTTTCTGATGCGGAAACAATCAGTAAACGTAGATTCTATTAACACAAAAAATATACAAAAAAACTAAACAACACGAACGGAATTTTAACCACACTTCTCCAGGTGTTGAATCTTTTTTATTGTATGTATATTTTATAGGAGCATAAATTTTTATATTAACACCATTTTTTCAAATTTAAATAACAAAAAATTGTGATGAAATTTAAATAAAAAACATCATTTGATTTGGATTCCAACTCAGTAAGGAATAGTTGGGAATGGGATGGCGGATAGTGAAGGTAGACACGCCACAGACGATGCGATCAAGTCCAGTGGGTAATGCTTGAAAATCAAATAACAACTATAAATTGTTAGAAGAATTAAATTCTTTAATGATTTCCTCACAGCACTTTTCTGTAGTGAGAGATCAAGTTATCATTAGAGGATACAAATCTAGCACATCTTCAATAACGAGAAAAGTGAAAAAAATGTAAATGGGTTTCAGATATTACTGATTGACATCCATATCAGTATCTGTACACAAAAACAAACAAAACTTTATATGACTTACTAATATTTATTAATCTTAAAACTTCAACAAGTATAGTGTAAAGGGTAAATTATAAAGAAAAATTAAATATTTTTTTTTTGTGAAACTTAAAATTTATTGGAATTCCTTGGATATACCATTAATTATTACTAATTATTTCTTACAGTGAACTTCCGATAGTATAAACGAGAAAAAAATAATTAAAACTAAGTATTGTCAATGGTAAAGATACTTCACAGTCACCGTCACTTCGTGAAAAAACAAAGCCAATGACGAAAACTTATAGCGTGTTAAAAATAAATTATTATTCTTTCCAAATATTGACAGTTGAATTATAAAATAGGACAAACCCTTCTCGTTCTTCAAAAATTCTTCCCAAGATGTAGTAGCTCGTTCAGCACAGTGGTCTTCATAGTCCATCTCGACTAGATCTACGATTGACACTAACCATCTTCTGTCATCACCAGTGGATGTTCCACTTGACAGGAGTGCGTAGAAGCAAAGAAGGAGGGGAAAAGTCCGCCACATTGTACTGGAACAAAAAGATTTATTAGTGTTTATAAAAATTTTTGAACGCAAAATAAAGAATAATAGCCGCAGAGCCGTTTTCACAGTTAAAATTTTTCGTATTTAGGTCAGATTTATTTACTGGATCCCCGATATTACTCGTAAAACTTAAGAAAAAATATTATATTATTATCTTTCACTTGCCCTAAGCGCTTTTAAGCAATAGCTAAATAGTACAAAAGTAATGTTTTTTTGTTTTTTGTTAACCAATAAAGGGCAACGAATAATGTTCGACTGTTCTTTTCATTCCCTATACCTCCAAACGCACTACGTACTACTACTACGTACTACGACGTTGTCTTGTCTTGTCTACGTGTTTAAAATTATTATTTATTTTTTCCTAGAGAAGTCTGAGAAATTTATCGATTTAATATATATGTAAATATGTAACACTTGTATAGTTTGCTATCACATTGCGTTATTCAGGTTCGTATAACATTATTTCCATAGTTAGTATTTATTATTTAGGCAACCCCTTCGTACGTATTGTTCAGGCTACAGGCACCTCGGGCTACCTGCTCTGCTCTTATTTCATTTGTTATGAAAGAAAAGTTTCAACACAATTCCGGCTCGGTAGATTTTAATCTTAAGGCAGTATAATTTTTGCTACTATTTTCTAGAATAACTTAAATTAGAACCAAGATTATTTTAGTAAACAAAAATATTATTATATATTATTATATTACCCAAATATTTTAAATATTGCTTTATTTGCTGTTTCGATAGTAATAAATTACAGACTTTTATTAAAGGTCAACAAATGAAATCAGTAAAACAGCACATCAACTTGTTACAAACAAATATTAATTAACTTTATTAATGTATGTCTTCTCAGATCTCAGTTCATAGGAATATAACAAATACACGAAATTAAATTAAATTATCAATTAAATGAAATGTGTTATAAATTATATAATATATGTTATAATATATTCGTTTTTAACATAATCGTGCAGAACGTTTCCGTTCATTTGATTGTTTACTTTCAATTTTTTCATGTAAATGCTATAACCTGGTATAAATATTTACCTAATATTACAACACGTTACAATTAAAGAATAAATTACTATTAACATAATCATAATTTTATAAAAACAAAACTTATTTTCTATAAAAGGTGACATATTGTAGTTCAATGTGACATTAACAATTTAAAAAAAACATATATTTAGCTTCTAAACATTTAACCTCAATATTGGTGGTAAGTGATCCTGAAAGCTTGTATTATGATCCAAGACTTCAACAGTTTGTTTCCGTTGTTATAAATGTATAAAAACTGTAAACTATGTTATCTCAGCCTCTTTATTTCATATTTATTTATATTATTTATTTAGCTTCACGCCATATCCCTTGCGGGGTAGCCAGAGACGACGGAGCGCCAAACGCTACGGTCCCTGCATACCTCTTTCGCCTCGGCCACAGACATCAACCTCTTCATACTGTGTTTTCGAAGGTCACTCGAGGCCTCCCCCTGTCTCTCTTACCGCTCACTTTTCCTATATAAATCTTTTTTACCATTCTTTCATCACTCATTCGTTCGACGTGCCCAAACCACCTGAGCACGTTCTTCTTCATTCTCACCGTGACATCTTCGCTAGCACCTGCCATTCTGTGGATCACTTCATTGCGGATTCGATCAGCTAGACTGACTCCGCATATTCTGCGAAGAGATCGCATCTCCACAGCATTCATCTTTCTTACATTCTTCTTCTGTTTTACCCACGTTTGGCTGCCGTATAACAGCGTCGGTAGCAAAACTGCATTGTGTACAGCCAAACGTGCAGCTATGCTGAAATTTTGCCGTCTCAACAATGCAGGCAAAGCACCGTTGACTCTGTTACCGGCAGCAATACGCCTTTCCACATCCATTTCGTATCTTCCATCTCTGCTAAACATACTTCCCAAATATACCACTTCATTCACTTCATTCATTCATTCTGTTCTTTCTTCATTTCTTTCAAATATCAGAACCTTCGTCTTATCTACATTCAGGTTAAGACCATTAATTTCACACCCATCTTTCGGAGTGGTGACCAATGCCTGCAAATTGCATTCTGATGATGCAATGAGCACTGCATCATCTGAATATAGCAAGCAATTGACCTTAAGGTCACCTACTTTCACTCCCATGTCGCTGTCTTTCAAGCCTTGGAGACAACTAACCAAATACAAGTTGAACAACCAAGCTGACATAACGCAACCTTGCTTAACACCCGATTGGATGTCAAACCAGGGCGACATGCCAGCTCCTACTCGCACACAGGCTGAGTGATCTCGGTAAAGAGACTTCACAGCCTGTAGCAAGGGTCCGTTCACATTGTATCGGGGCAGTATCTCCCATAACTTCTTTCTCACAACCCTGTCAAACGCCTTTTCCAAATCCACAAAAGCACAGAAAACCTTTTGGTTTAGGGCCAAAAACTTTTCCGTTATCATGCTGAGGGAAAAGATCTGATCTATACACCCTCTTCCAGGTCTAAAACCTCCTTGGGCCTCCCATAACAGCCTTTCAGATCTCTCTTGCATTCTTCTCGCTAAAATTTTAGCATAAACTTTACTGCCCAAGCTAATCAAACTGATAGCAAAAATTTATTTTAGACCGTATATTGTGTACAGTGGATAAATTTTTTCAATATCTCAGAGAATACTGCGTCATAAGAGCAAAGTCAGAGCAATATGCTTCATATGTAACTTCAAAGCCTATCTTAAGGCTAAGTTTAGAATAGAAGGATTTCAATCAGATTTTAAGCTTTATCCAACATCACGACATTGAAATATAATAATTCGTTTTATTTAACTGTAATAATAACTATAATACAATGTTGTGATTATATAAAACTTTTAATAAAATCTTATAGAAAATGGTATAAGGTATACATACCATTTGGTAATATTAATAAAAACAAGTTCAAATTACATTATATGAAAAAAAAATGCTTTGCGGAATTAATAAAATTACGAAATTAAATTTATAAAATAGAATAAAATTATCTAGCCAAAAAAACAAGAAATTACTTATTGTTTATCTAAAATATAAGTCCCATTAAATAGTTTAATGTAATTACATAATAAAACATAACAAGTAAAGTATTAAAGTTACACACAAGACATTGAAGAGGTCTGATTTAACCAAACAGGCAATATCAGCAGTGGGTTTGTATGTGGAGTGTATATAAGTGTACTTAGATGATATGGTTCCACAACAACGACACCCAATAATTTAGTCGAGCTCTTATCGAGACAAATGGCTTGTTTGACTTAAAAACCTATACATTGCTATTAAAGAAACTCAAAGTCAAACTATATAAGTCAGTAGATAAATGTTAATATTAGAATCGTGGTTAACACTATTAATCCAAATATTTAATTGCAAAAAATAATATGTATTTTAAGAATATAATAGAAAATAATAATATATTAATTATAATATAATATAATTAAATTAATTGTAGTTTCAAAACAAATTTGTAAGTAGAAAATTAAACAAAATAAGACACAAATAAACCAGATCGTAATCAGTGATGAGATGGATTCAGTTGATTGAATGTTCAGATCCAATTCTAATACAATTCACACCCACGTCTAGTGAATGTACCAGAATTAGATCCAAGAATAAGGTTTAATTAATCATTTGTTCCAAGACCGGCTCCACTTTCATTAGACCTCCAGAACATTAACATTAACACCCCTTTCGGGGTTTAACAAACCTTTCGGGATGTTCGAGTTGCAAACTTATTATTTATACGAGTATATATACTTGGTTGTAGGATTTAGACGTATTACTAAGTTTTTGTTGCAATAAGTTATATTATTATGTGATTTTCGTATTATGTAAATGGCAATGTTTTTTTATAAGTTATAAGATTAACGTTTCAAGGGCAAAAATTTGAGCATCTCTAATTTTTGAAAATATTTATGTTCCGTATAGAACTCTACTTTTAATGAATGTAGATTAATAACATGAAAGTTTCGTACTGTTAACATTAGTTTAAAACTCTACAAACTACTCATTGACATTTCGTGTACGATTTGTATACACATACTAATACATATATTATAAGTACATTATTATATTGTTTATAATATTTATGATATAAAAAGAAAACTTATAAAATAACATCTTTGGTGAACGACTACAAAGTGCTTTGAATGGCCATTTGGCTCATACATAAAACTGATGAATTCTTTTTTTTATCATAAATGTACAAGAATTTATGTATTAAAGATTTTTTACTAAACAATATAATTTCATAAAGGGATATACACAATGTTTAAATTGAAAACATAATAAACTCTATTAGTTTTAAGTACATTATATAACACCAAAGCAGAGTAAATAAATATATTAAAAAATAAAAATTTCTATAAATTGAAAGAGATGGTTGCGATTTAAGTTCACAGTAGCATAGAAGAAAGGCTTTTATGGGATAAATTGAATCAGTCATACTAAACAGAATGTTTTAAATTTCAGGCAAGTATTATAGCTTGATAGATAAAAAAAAAGAAATAAAAAAAAAGTTTTTTAATACGATCTAAAAATATCACAAATCTGATGTTTCCATTTATTACTAACGGATTTATTAATTTACGGGAGATTTTTTGATGTATAATTCAAAAACTTTTGCAAATTTCAAACTTATATAACAATGGTAGAGTACTAAATGTATTGTACATTTCATATGAGTAGTCACGAAGGAGGCGCGAATTTAAAGCATTTAAAAATCTAATCTAGTACTTACATCTGAGCAATATTTATTATTTATGTCTTTTAAATAAAAAAACAATATTATCAACTGTGGTTTTAAAACCACCAGAATTATATTGTTTAAATTATTGGGAAAATCTTCTTATTCCAATATTTTTTAATAATATACTTGTTTTTGATTTTTAATAAAAGTTGAGATTAAGGTTAAGGTTGTCAGAGATTCAAAGAACGGTCGGTCCAATTTTAACTATAAACGGCTATGATATTCTATGGACTTCAAGCGCCATAGGAAAAGCTATCATCTTGCTCTTGGAAGGGAGAATTTAAGAAGTACAAAGATTTCCATTGGTAACCATGTATAACCCAATTACTTTGCTGATATACTGAGTACTTACTGGTGACATATTGATGACTAGTGGTGACAAACTGGGGAAATATTGGGGACATTACTGGTTGACCTAGTTCCCATACGAGATATTTATTGACTACTTACAGCAAGATTTTGCCACTACAGGATTTGTTTACTTGATTAATTATACTATCACAAATTACTTTGAAATACACATACGAATGACATAATATTAAATTCCAAGTAACCTTTTCTATGTCAAGGAAGCTTATGTTTTTATTATAATATGGATTTGATCACACAAATTGGATAAAAGACAGGGTTATTTAAGGGTAAGGGATAAGGGCTCGAGTTAACCAATGAATAAAAATACCTAATGAAATGATAATAAGAAATATTTATCAAATACTGCTTGAAATCATTACGACTTGATGGAGAGTTTTAATATCAGAAATATTAAACGCTCGTATTGTATCTTGTAAAAATAATAAAAATAAAAAGATAACATTGGAATTCTTAGATATATAAATCATTAACAATTTATAAACTTGCGATGTTCATTTAATTATAAAATGTTTTGATCTACTCTTTGTATACATCAGAGTTCACTAAACTGTTTATACTTAAATCACTTCTATTACCTGTATCACGTATAAGAGGTAATTCTATTCCGATCTATTTATCTACTTCGAGCTTCAAACTTCATTAAAAGTTAAATATTCAACGAGACGGTGCACGTGAAGTCATTCTAGAAATAGCCCTATCCAGGACCGATTTTTCCATTTTTATATGCAATATTAATCAAATTGCGTGTTACTTAGTATATTTCAATCGTTTTGTATGTACATTTGTCTATTTAGTTACTTTTATATAAACCACGAGTTTTATTAACCATAACCATTAACCATTTATACAGAGTGGTAAACAGACACAAATAATAATGGAGATATTTTAGTAGACGGTTATAACATTCTGAATATATTGATTTGTATGTTACATATAAAGAAACAGTTATGAAAAGTGCATAAAAATTAAAGATCTAATAAGAAAATATTTTATACAAACATATCATTTATTATCAAAATAAACTTTAAATTCGTACAGATTTCGTAAAATATTTTCCAATTTCTATTTATCTTGAATTTATATATATAATATTTCTCTTCTTACGAAGCGCATCTTGATTTATAGATATCCAGTTAGTCTTAGCGGTATAAATGATTCATGGCTGCAGCGTGCTGCTAGTAGCGGTAACATAAAATATACATTTAGCTCACAACACACTTAAAAACTTACTATTTTTTATAAACGTACTCGTAATTCAAATGTTTATTGTTAAATCAAACAGAATCTTAAAGTATTTTATTCTATTTGATATTTTTTAATATTGTAGATATGTACTATAATAAATCGAATATAATGTGTAACACTTTTCAGACATGAACTCGATAATTATGAAAATAAAATTATGAATTATGCAAAAACAATGAATTCAAAACTAGAAATCGAAAATTATTCAAAACAACGAGACTCCCTTAGGGTCCTCGGATCATTGCCTGGTGTGAACGAAGTGTGATGCCCATTGAACGTCCAGCTCGCACAAGACCTGCGACTTGACGCATTTGGCACTGTAAGTCAGCGGATTGGAATGGAATGCGGTCCTTTTTTACATTCTACCCATGGGGGCCGATTTGTTTCCCTTCCAATGTTCCTAGTAACTGCGCTGCGGCTGTAGCTGATGTGATACTTCATTGCATGGAACTATTTGTACCAAGCTGTATGGTACCACTTGGTGGCAGATCGTGGCCTTGGTTTGTTGCGTCTGTCAGGGGTATAGCAGCTGGCAAACGGCAGGCTTATCAAGCTTGGGCTAATGCGTTAGTCACTAAGGATCTTCGGATCCTTAGTTCGATTATATCCTTAGTAAGATCGATTTAGATAGATAGTTAGTTAGATCGATTTCAATTACATCCTTAGTTAGATCCTTAGTTCCGGACTCTAGAGTTCGCTCTAGAGTTCTGAAGAGAAAATATAATCATGCCTCCAGATTCATCAAACGGAAAATGGCTAGAGCAAAGTACAAGCATGTCAAAATTGGGGATTAGCTGGCAAAGTACCCGCCTGGCACGCGCAAGTTTTGGGCGCTTTCCAAACCCACTCAGGGAAACTTTTATCAGCCACCCTTACCGCCATTTAACGCTGGTAACGACTCTTTGGCCCTCACGGCAAAAGAGAAAGGCGATCTCTTGGGTACTCTTTTTGCCTCAAACTCAACTTTGGACCACTAGGGGAAGACACCACCTATCATTCCGCGGTGTCCAAGCTTAATGCCGGAAATAGTTTTTCAGCAAAAAACTATCAGACACTCTCTTTTTTCCTTGGACGTTCATAAGTCAAGTGGGCTAGGGGTATCTCTCCAGTTGTGCTACGAATATGAGCCCCTGAGTTACACCAGTGCTAACGCGGCACTCCTACCTTAAAGGCATAGTCCCGTTCTCATGGAAACGTGCCCTTGTCCATCCGATTCCTTAAAAAGGTGATAGCTCCGACCCAGCTAACTACATACCTATCGCCATTACCTCTCTTTTCTCCAAAGTAATGGAGAGATTTATCAATAAACAGCTTCTAACGTACCTCGAGGATCACCAGTTGGCCAATGACCGGCAATATAGTTTTCGCCATGATCGATCGGCTGATGATCTTCTGTTATATCTTACGCACCGTTGGGCAGCTGTTATTGAAAGCAAGGGAGAGGCAGTTAGTCTGGATATGGCAAAAGCCTTATATCGTGTATGGCATAAGGAGCTTCTTTTGATGCTACCTTCCTATGGGTTTCCCGAGAGTTTATGCAAGTATATCACTGAGCGCAGCATACAGATCGTTCTCGGCGGTTTTTGCTCGGACCCCAAGCCCGTGAACGCTGGTGTACCCCAAGGTTGCGTGCTATCCCCAACTCTGTTCCTCCTGCACATCAATGATATGTTGGATATCTCCAACATACATTGTTATACGGATGACAGCACTGGGGATGCGGTATATTCCGGCCGTGCAGGTCTCTCTCTGGTAAACGTCGAAGGGTGTCGAAAGAAACTCGTCTTCTATAGAGACTTCCTTGGGGATGGTTTCTGTGTGGGGTGAACTAAACCACGTTCATTTTAATCCCGAGAAGACACAAGTTTGACCGTTTATCACTAAGAAAACCCCATTTGTCGTATATTATATATTATACTGAGTCTCGACATTTCGAACGATTGTCAGTTTCGTAGTTATGGAGAGCAAGGCCAAATTGGCCTCGATGAAATTGGGAGTGATCAATAGAGCGAGGCAGTATTTCAATTCTGGCCAAAGACTTGCGCTCTACAAAGCGTAGGTTCAGCCACACACGGAGTACTGTTCTTATCTCTGGTCCGGATCATCCCAAGATCAGCTTGTACCATTTGACCGCGTACAACGGAGAGTCGTTGAGAGAACGGCTGGAATCTTTGGCATTGCGTAGAGATGTTGCTTCTCTGTGCGTCATCTACCGCATTTACCACAGAAGTGTTCCGATGAGCTATTCGATATGATGCCATCCGGCGATTCTTATCACCGCACAGCGCGCTATAGACTCCTTTACCATCCTTCCCACCTGCATGCGTGGCGATCCTACACTGTGCGGTTCTCGATGATCTTTTATCTACGTTCCAGTCGCTTGTGGAACGAACTCCCTTCGGCAGTATTTCCAGATCGGTACGACATACCTACCTTCAAAAAAGGCGTTAAGTCCTACCTTCAAGGCGGGCAACACTCTTGTGATTCCTCGGATGTTGCAGAAGTTCATGGGCGGCGGTGATCACGTCCATTTGTGACTCGCCAGCTCGTTTGCCCTCGTCTTAAAAAAAATAAAAAAAAAACAAATTACTCGTTCCTATCACAATGAACACCTACACTTAAGTTAATCAAACATATGTTTTGTCCCTGAGGCTATTCTCGGTTTATTAAACTTACATGAGCATTGTCATCATACTTATAACAATGAACTACACCTGAAAATTTGATTTTTCTGCAATATTATATTATTAATAGTTAAGTTATCTTCTGCACTTTAAAGATATTAATATATATTTTAAATGTTTAATAAACATGCCCGTAGAGTTAAAGCAGTAGGAAATAAATCAGATAAACTGTATTATTTGTTATAAACTGTTATCTGAACGATAAATGGCTTTTGAAATCATAACTCAAAATGAGGTTTATCTATTTTTGTAAGATATAGGATAATATTAATATTAAAAAAATGAAAATCGATAAGACAACACAGTTTTGGCAAACGGTATAATATTTATATAGATAAGTCTTAGATGTAACTCATCGAATGACCCAAATATTTTTAACATTCTGTTATGACGAACCAATTACAATAAATGTAAGAAAAACAGACATCTGTTTCAGTGACATAATTTTTTTCTCAACATTTTCTTCAGAAACATTAAATATAAAATATATTTTTAAAGATTTCCCTTTGTATACAAATTATTAATGAATAATGAAATCATATCGGGGGAAATATTAAATAATAGACAGCAGTACCTCATTATATGTACTGCGGAAAAAAAACCGTTCATTTATAAGCGTTAATTAAAGTTAATTAAAATTAATAGATAGAAACTTTCGTTATGAAGAGTATGAAATATAAATTTGACTAAATGATCCTTCTCAACAAAATAGAGCCCCATTTGTTTTTTTTTTATAGCGTAGCATTAATTATTTGGATTTGAAATATGAAGCATTAATGGGTTCCGTATATTCTATAACAAAAATATATTACAATTTATACTCGTTAAAATGGAAATAAAAATTATTCTTCTAATTTTAACTAAAATGAAAAATATAATGGAAAAAGAAATAAGAAAATAATTTGAAGCTTTGAAAATAACGTGTTATTTCGTTAACTTTTATAATCCATATTGAAAGTTCTCAAACACAAGGTGGAATTAAATTTGTTTTGAACGACAGCTGACGGACGCTTTTATTGTCGAAACAATAAAAACCTTTAAAAACTAGAATGGTCCTCTTTCTTAAGAATTAAAATAATCAATTTAGAGTAAACCTGCTGGAAATTTTCGGTGTTTGATATTTTATCATGGTCACGTTTATGATATTTTCATGCGTTTTTTTTTATTGAAGCGGTACTTAACAAAAAAATATTTCAAAAATCTTTTTTTTTTATATATAAATTTCTCAATTGACTAAATGTGTTTATAAATGACTAAGTTTTTAATTATATGAAAATTAAATGAGGTTACCAAATGATGTATTAAGCATTAGATAGATTACGATCAAACTTATTATTACCGAAAGATTCTGAAGACATTTTCAGGTTCATTTCTGTACAATATGCACGACACCAAACACTATGAGAACGCATTATAATATAATAATATTAATTTATCAAAGAAAATACTAAAGGCATTTTCTCTCGGAATCGCAAGGAATTTCATCATATCTTCTGACCTTTATGTTATATTGCAGTTTTGATATTGCTCTCCAGATATGCGTTTTATCGTCAATATTATCCAAGCGTGATATCATTTCACGTCAATACAGCTATCTACACAGCAGCCGCTCTGTATCAAACACATTAAGACACAAGTGTCAAGGCGTAGCGATTTGTAGTTTAATATTAGCGTTATACTACTTTATTCATTACACAAATCAACTACTAAATAAGGAGAGCAACGGACGCTTTATCTTTGATGACTCGCCCATACAATCAACATAAGGGCAGTTTCAAACCTTATTCGTTTTAGTGTTAAATACACTAACTCTAGAGTCTCTGGTATCCCAAGTTCCATTCAGTTAGATTAATATATATTATAAACACGGCCTCTTGAACATTGACCTGAGATTGGAACCGTAATGTTGTCTGAAATGGACTCTTGGGATACATTTCTTTTTATTTTCTTTATTTTTAAGTAAAAAATACCTTTGGTATTCAGCAGTCGCTTAGGCGTTTGTATCGCTTCTAGATGTGCGTCAGTTATTTAATTTTATGTATTTAGCAGCTTAAAGACAATCATTATTAATTCTTATTTCGATAATTTTCGTATTTCAATAATTGTTATTTTTTTTAGTTTTTTTCAATGACTTTAAGAATAAATTATGGAAATTTATTATTTATTCCTTTAGCAAAAATTGTGACTTTTTAATATAATAACACACATAAAACTTATTATTATATATATTTGATAACGTGTTATACGAGATTATATGCTAAATTATCTAACTCTAAAATACTAACATATTCTATTACTGCATTGCTATTAAAATAAAGTCTCAATCCTTTATTAAACTCGTAAAACAAATATGCCATAATTTATTACTCGAGAAGTGTTTTTATTTGGCAATAACATATATATAAATGTGCTTACTTCCTGTACTGGTGACAAAATTTTAATTCCTTCTTAAAAATATTGCAGTTGCAATAGGTTTATCGATATAATATACATTTTATAAAATGTTAAAAGACATGATTTTTAAGCCAAATATTTAAAAGTCATAGATTCGATTGAGGTGTGTGTGATTGGTGTGCTGACCTTGACCTTTGGAATAAATTTAATAGGGTAACATCCATTATTTTTCAGTTTTTTAGCCAATTATTCACGCACCCTCGGGAAGATATGTGAGGATTTATTAAAAACTAGGACACCACGGCTTTTATAAAATCATTATAAATTATAGTGGGATAAAAAATATAACAACATTTATATGTATTTATGCTCTTTTACTTATTCCTTAAAGTTTTAAAGTTGCTATAAGTTCTCTCATGAGTTGACATAGTGTTGTTCTATCAGAGGCCGGAATCAGCATTTTATTGGCTATATTTTTTATACTATTTGCTAAAGTTTTGTTCGAAACCATCGGTTTTATGGGTTGTAGTAATATATTGGAGATGTAAGTGGTTTTAGTTTATTGACAAATATCTGTTGAGATTTAGTACTTACATATAATAGGACAAAATTCATTGAATTATAGTATGAAAAACAAATCTTTATATAGAATATACATATTGAGAGAATAGAAACAAAATATTCCAGTTAGAAACTAATGTTTTTTTTTAATCACAATATTGCATGCACAGATGCGACTTCAGGCGTCAAGGGTCGTTTGGAAACAAATGGTACGGAGGCTTTACGCTGATAATAATAATAACATTACGTTGATTAATAGTGACGGAGAGATATTTCATCTTATAGAAATATTACTTACTCCTACATATTTTAATTTTGAGTTAATAATGCAAAAAAGGACGACAGTTCAACAACATCTGGCAACGTGTCTAAGTGATATTTTGGAACATTAAATATTCAGAAACTTTAAGAATTTTACTTGATATACTTCCTGAGTGCTAAGTCAAGTATTTAATATCAAATTAATAAGTCACGACAAAAAGTAAAGCCAAATTGAGTAAAAGTACTCCCTTTGTTATCCTTGTTATGATAAAAAATACTTTATACCACACGTGATACGAAAATGAAAAAGACTATCAATTTTCCGACCGGAAAAGATTATAAACCTTAAATTTAAATATTAGGTTAATATTTATGAGTGCAATAATATTTTAATAGTATTATGGTGAGTGAAAATTATAATCGTTGGAGCGTCGTAAAATACATTTGAAGTGTTTCAAAGAATATTGATGGATGCGTTACTGCGATTAATAGAATTTGTTCCACATTTAAGACTGTAGTGTTATTTTTATGGTCATGTCTTGAATAATGCCCTTAAATCCTTTCCAAATATATATAACTATAAATAATCCGAGTGGTAGTAATAAAAGTTTTGGTTACGTTAATAGGAGATTGAATCATCTTTAACATGTATGTATTAGCTTCGATATATACGTATGTAACAAAAACTTTGCACACGATTTTGACGTATTTCAAGATGTCGCATTAATTTGAAAATTTGGCATATTTATCAAGGACCTGTGGAAATACAATGATATGTGAAAATCCAAGCTAAAAATACCTAAAGTCCATCGTAAAAAATAAAAATAAAATTGAGTAAGTTAGATAAAACTGTGTTGCAATGTAAAACAACTTGGGGTATTTCTAAAGTGATCTTTTGACACCATACATTAGGTACATTATGATACACATCACAAAGCTTTTCCTTATATTATGACATGTTATTTAACATCTGAATATTTTGGTATATGATATCGCAAAAATTCTGGTAATAAATATCCGGAATACAAGCGGTATTAAAAGTTGCTGTTGGACAAACGTATCTATTTACATCCATAGATTTAAGTAGAATACACTACGAGTATTTGCATTTTGGCAACAGCCTTAAATTAAAATACCATTAACAAAAATCAGAACGTTAAAAACAACTACACACATTATTAGCAAACTTAATTAGTTAATATAAAATTAGAATCTCCTAGAACACTTAACAAATGTGGGTGCCAACTTGTAAGTCCGATTTGCAAGTACTTGCCTTACTTGAGATTAAGATATCAGACTATTAAAATAATACACCCTCCATATATCATTACTTCGCTCTAGTATTATACTATGTAAATATTAATAGGATGATTTCTGAAGATATCATAATTTATCTCACGTTTCATTAGTTGTTAGTTATTGCGGCTTCCTTCCTTCAGTTTTAAAATATTTAATGAATATTTTAGACTTTCTACATTTAACTTCCTTGTTTCCATTTATATGTTCTTAATCATAAGAGATGTTTTATTGAATTCGCATTTCAAATAAATCCTTGATTTGTTGGAAAAATCAAATATAGTTTATAAAAACTCAAATATTACAAGTTACATCATGTATCAGATTAATTATAAATTAAATTGGTTTAAAAGGTCTTTTCAATAACTCGTACTAGTATATCCTGTAAATCGGTGGTTTAAAAAATATTTATCGTTACAGGATAACAAAACGTTTCTAATCAAACATTTTATGAAGATTTTTTTATACCAAGAGTGAAACCGGTACTATAGTTATAGTTATACATATTATAATGTAATTTTTTTATTGTAAGTCCCTTAACAGCAAACTAAATAACAGTAAATGATAATATACACATTACATAATTGTGGGGTGACTTTACAACGAAATTAAGTTCAAACAACGAGCTTAGTGCAACTATCAGTCACTTTCCGCAAACGAGCAAGTTATTGTTCGTGATTAAATTTTTTTAATAATACCATTAAAATCGATCGCAATATTATATTATCGTGCGTAAATCAACAGAACTGTAAAAATTAAATGGCCTCAGTCATCGTTCTGACAGCTGTCGACGTTTATTCAGATTCAGGAAAGTATAAGTTAGGTTTACAATAACTACTCATTAACCATAAAATAATAACTTCACACTAATAATAAGCATTTTGTCATGTCCATTGTCAATTTTAACTACAGCAAAGAGAGTGCTAAAATACAAAAAGGTTTACGCAAAAATAAATAGTATATTATGAAGAACAAACAGTCAAATGGATTACAAAACTTTTGTATCGATGGAATAAATTCAGCTGATGATTCAGATGAAATAATTCGCTGCACCACTTCGAGAATGAAAATGCCTGTGTAAGCTTTCTCTATTTTAACCATCACATTATATACATATATATATATATATATATATATATATATATATATATATATATATATAATGTGATGGTTAAAATAGAGAAATAAATTTATATATATCGGGCAGTCGACAAAAGGCGGCTTCAGGAGGATTACTATTTCTCTTCGAATATTTTTTGACATAAAAAATATAAAAAATCGTAATGCTTTGGAAAATATTTGAATTTATGGAAAATTAATACATAATTATAATTACTATTAGTCGTGGTGATTATTGTACCTTTTGTGGAATAGAATTATTATTCTCGGATAACTTTGAATTTGCCTGCATACCTATATATTATCTTGTAAAGACTTTGTTAGTGTTAGTTTAGAGGTAGGTAGATAGGTAGAATAACAAAGTTCCGCTGAAATAAATACAAAGATCAAAACACGAAGATACTTTTACTAGAACTAGGACATTTGACTCATTCAATATTATTCTTGTCGTGGATTTAGGCGGCGGTCTTTAAATTTATTGTTTGTCTCTAATAGAAAAAAATCTTGCTCATTCTCGTAAATTGTACTAAATTGTTTGTACTACATAACGGCTGTAGAAGAATTCAGAAGTTTCATTCTTGGAGCTGTACCAAAAAATTTGCTTCCCCTTCTATGCCGTTTTCTACTCAATAATACGATGATAGATATCGGTTTAGGAAAATATATATCCGATTTAGTTTCATAGTTTGCGTTTTATCGGTTATCGATAATAGGTAAAAAAAAAAATTCCATTTTGTAGAAAATACGGTTTATATTCGCTTAATTGAAACAAGTTTTTCTTGAGTGTAGTGTGTAGTGAAGCCATACAATAATGCGCTTTATACAAGATGGTTCATAATAACGGTGCGTCGTAATCTTTTACTACCGATTCTCGGTAAAAAGCCTATAGAATTGAAACCACATCTCGATACAACCACAACTACCACTGCTTAAGTTTATGTTTCGATTGCAATAAGGGTGTACCCTTACTGTACTGAAAACGTAACATTATGTATAATGTTACGTTTTCAGTTGTGTGTTATTTATATATGTTTTACATCTTAATGTTAGAAGTACTTTATTATTACTACTGTGACTTTAAAATTTGAAGTGTCTTAATAATTCTTGAGACCTTGAACAGTCCGTTGGTTGTAATTGCGAGAACTAATTCATAAAATGGTCTTCTGTAAAACTTAACTTACGTCCTGCAAGAAGGAGGCTGGAAACATATATTTTTTACCTCATCTAATTGATTCATTGCTCCGACGTTGTAATGAGACTTTTTAAAATGTTTTTAATTCAGAATAAGTAAATTTGGTGTCAAAATATTCAAGCATCAGTTTTTATTGTTACATAAAATAATATACTTATTATTGTTTAAGTTACATAATCAATCTCCTTATAGTCTTGAAACATTACTTTGGCCATTATGTTATTATTATTTACTAATGATCTACTTAAGCTATTAGTAACTTCTTCTTTTTTCTTTTTAATTTAACTTTTCTAATAATCCTAAATATGAAATTTATAACAATATAGTCAAAACAGCAATAAGAGAAATTACTTAATGGAATATTGTAAAAAGTATCCATGTCATGTATTTCTTGTCACCTCATCTAAGTATCTTACTTTGCCTTTTTTGCCTTTGCCCTTTGCCTTTTCAGACTAAGTTTTTGAAATAAAAACTTTGGCTTCAATCCAAATGAATGCAAGTATTTTTTTATTGCAAAAAACATGGCAAGAACTTCTCTTACCCTTAACCTTCCGTTTTGACAAAAGTTGACTTCCTTGTTTTTTAATAAATTATATACATCAAATGTTATTAACATTACTAAAAATTGCGGTTCAATGCAAAAAAAATTAAATCATTGACATACCCCTACTAATTTTATACGTTTTATATACGTATACGCAATCCTTCTAACTTTGTATGAATTATTTGGCACCAGAAACAAGTCTCCGTTAGGAAATTGGAAATATAAAAGAATACGCAGTGTATAAATATCAGTAACTCACTCGAGCATTACAACACATAAAAATTAACGACCTTATCTGATAATACTCTAATGTATTTCATGTTTCATTCCTTTCAGTAACAGTGTCTTAATCTTTAAGTCTTCTATTTTTGTTATGAACATTCTAGAACTCCTACTACGTTTTACTTCCTTGTTTTTCTTTGTATATTCTCGATCATCTTTTAGATATTAGAAGTGTTTTATTGGATTCACTTCACATTTAAGATAAATCTTTGATTTGTTTGAAAAACAAAGTTGTTTAAAATTGAGATTTTAGACAAATACTTTATGTAATCTATAGAAAACCGTTTGATAGGGTTGTGAGGAAGAAATTATGGGAGATACTGCTCCAATACAATGTGAGCGGACCCTTGCTACAGGCTGTAAAGTCTCTTTCCAAAGATCACTCAGCCTGTCTGCGAGTAGGAGCTGACATGTCGCCCTGATTTGACTTCCAATCGGGCGTTAAGCAAGGTTGCGCTATGTCAGCTTGGTTGTTCAATTTGTATTTGGATAGTTGTCTCCAAGGCGTGAAAGACAGTGACATGGGAGTGAAAGTAGGTGACCTTAAGGTCAATTGCTTGCTATATGCAGATGATGCAGTGCTCATTGCATCATCAGAATGGTAAAAAAGATTTATAAAGGAAAAGTGAGCGGTAAGAGAGACAGGGAGAGGCCTCGAGTGACCTTCGAAAACACAGTAGGTATGATACTAGAGGAAGGTCACGTAAAAGGCATGAGGACCCCCTGGAGGGCATGTATGAAGAGGTTAATGTCGAGGCGAATGAGGTATGCAGGGACTGTAGCGTTTGGCGCTCCGTCGGCTCTGGCTACCCCGTAAGGGATATGGCGTGAAGATAAGTAAGTAAGTAAGTAAGTAAGTAAGTAAGTAAGTAAGTAAGTAAGTAAGTAAGTAAGTAAGTAAGTAAGTAAGTAAGTAAGTAAGTAAGTAAGTAAGTAAGTAAGTAAGTAAGTAAGTAAGTAAGTAAGTAAGTAAGTAAGTAAGTAAGTAAGTAAGTAAGTAAGTAAGTAAGTAAGTAAGTAAGTAAGTAAGTAAGTAAGTAAGTAAGTAAGTAAGTAAGTAAGTAAGTAAGTAAGTAAGTAAGTAAGTAAGTAAGTAAGTAAGTAAGTAAGTAAGTAAGTAAGTAAGTAAGTAAGTAAGTAAGTAAGTAAGTAAGTAAGTAAGTAAGTAAGTAAGTAAGTAAGTAAGTAAGTAAGTAAGTAAGTAAGTAAGTAAGTAAGTAAGTAAGTAAGTAAGTAAGTAAGTAAGTAAGTAAGTAAGTAAGTAAGTAAGTAAGTAAGTAAGTAAGTAAGTAAGTAAGTAAGTAAGTAAGTAAGTAAGTAAGTAAGTAAGTAAGTAAGTAAGTAAGTAAGTAAGTAAGTAAGTAAGTAAGTAAGTAAGTAAGTAAGTAAGTAAGTAAGTAAGTAAGTAAGTAAGTAAGTAAGTAAGTAAGTAAGTAAGTAAGTAAGTAAGTAAGTAAGTAAGTAAGTAAGTAAGTAAGTAAGTAAGTAAGTAAGTAAGTAAGTAAGTAAGTAAGTAAGTAAGTAAGTAAGTAAGTAAGTAAGTAAGTAAGTAAGTAAGTAAGTAAGTAAGTAAGTAAGTAAGTAAGTAAGTAAGTAAGTAAGTAAGTAAGTAAGTAAGTAAGTAAGTAAGTAAGTAAGTAAGTAAGTAAGTAAGTAAGTAAGTAAGTAAGTAAGTAAGTAAGTAAGTAAGTAAGTAAGTAAGTAAGTAAGTAAGTAAGTAAGTAAGTAAGTAAGTAAGTAAGTAAGTAAGTAAGTAAGTAAGTAAGTAAGTAAGTAAGTAAGTAAGTAAGTAAGTAAGTAAGTAAGTAAGTAAGTAAGTAAGTAAGTAAGTAAGTAAGTAAGTAAGTAAGTAAGTAAGTAAGTAAGTAAGTAAGTAAGTAAGTAAGTAAGTAAGTAAGTAAGTAAGTAAGTAAGTAAGTAAGTAAGTAAGTAAGTAAGTAAGTAAGTAAGTAAGTAAGTAAGTAAGTAAGTAAGTAAGTAAGTAAGTAAGTAAGTAAGTAAGTAAGTAAGTAAGTAAGTAAGTAAGTAAGTAAGTAAGTAAGTAAGTAAGTAAGTAAGTAAGTAAGTAAGTAAGTAAGTAAGTAAGTAAGTAAGTAAGTAAGTAAGTAAGTAAGTAAGTAAGTAAGTAAGTAAGTAAGTAAGTAAGTAAGTAAGTAAGTAAGTAAGTAAGTAAGTAAGTAAGTAAGTAAGTAAGTAAGTAAGTAAGTAAGTAAGTAAGTAAGTAAGTAAGTAAGTAAGTAAGTAAGTAAGTAAGTAAGTAAGTAAGTAAGTAAGTAAGTAAGTAAGTAAGTAAGTAAGTAAGTAAGTAAGTAAGTAAGTAAGTAAGTAAGTAAGTAAGTAAGTAAGTAAGTAAGTAAGTAAGTAAGTAAGTAAGTAAGTAAGTAAGTAAGTAAGTAAGTAAGTAAGTAAGTAAGTAAGTAAGTAAGTAAGTAAGTAAGTAAGTAAGTAAGTAAGTAAGTAAGTAAGTAAGTAAGTAAGTAAGTAAGTAAGTAAGTAAGTAAGTAAGTAAGTAAGTAAGTAAGTAAGTAAGTAAGTAAGTAAGTAAGTAAGTAAGTAAGTAAGTAAGTAAGTAAGTAAGTAAGTAAGTAAGTAAGTAAGTAAGTAAGTAAGTAAGTAAGTAAGTAAGTAAGTAAGTAAGTAAGTAAGTAAGTAAGTAAGTAAGTAAGTAAGTAAGTAAGTAAGTAAGTAAGTAAGTAAGTAAGTAAGTAAGTAAGTAAGTAAGTAAGTAAGTAAGTAAGTAAGTAAGTAAGTAAGTAAGTAAGTAAGTAAGTAAGTAAGTAAGTAAGTAAGTAAGTAAGTAAGTAAGTAAGTAAGTAAGTAAGTAAGTAAGTAAGTAAGTAAGTAAGTAAGTAAGTAAGTAAGTAAGTAAGTAAGTAAGTAAGTAAGTAAGTAAGTAAGTAAGTAAGTAAGAAATATTTACTGTAGAGCTAAATACATAAATTACGAATACAACAAACCGGTACTATAATTAAACATATTATAATGTAATTATTTTATCTAACTCCCTTAACTGTAAACATAATTACAGTCAATGATAATAAAAACATTTAATAATATGCGGTAATTAAAAATATAAAATTAAGTAACAAGCTAAGTGCAATTATCACAGACACTTTCCGCAAGTTCTTTAGAAGTGAAATTCAATTTTCTTAATAATATCGTCAAAATCGATCGCTATTTTATTTTATCATCTCTGAACACAACACAACAATAAGCACTTGTTAACCGGTCTCAGCCATCATTCAGTCTATTGTCGACCTTTATTAAATTCGGGTAAGTTTAAGTTCCCTTTCCAATAACTGATTAAACTTAAAGCAATATGTTTACTTAAATAATTAGCCTTTTCTCGTAAAAAATTTACAATTTAAACCAAAGCCAAAAGAGTCCTGCAATTGATATATGGAAGTTGTATCTTATAAAAAATAAGAAGTAAAATCGCTTGAATTAAAAACTCACTTTGCAAGAAATGGTTCTGACCTTTTCAATATATGTATTTTCAATTCAATAGATGTATCTAGATATAACTACAAAGGATAAAGTAAATTCAAATTGAAAAGAGCGAATATAAAATATTCAGCTGCAAATCCTTGCGCCGATTTAAGAATGAAAATGTCGGTGTAAGCCTTCTCTATTTTAACTATCATAATATTATCGGGCAGCCGTCGTTAGAGTCGATAAAAAGTGGCTTCAGGAGGATTACAACTTCTCTTCGAATATTTTTTGACATTAAAAATTCTTAAAAACCCGTAAGTAACCCTTTGGAAAATAATCGAATGTATGGAAAATGTACACATAATTATAATTACCATGAGTCGCGGTGATTTTTATATATTTTGTGAAATAGATTTATTATTCATCTACGGTTAAAAAAAAATTCAATATTTTAAATTACAGTCTGATTAACATGGTTTAACTGCATACGTTATGTTGTAAAGTTTCTATTATTGTTAGTACAGATATGTAAAAAGAATAACAAAGTTGCACTGAATAATATTTCCAAAATAAATACAAACACCTAAAACACAAACACGGACATTTAACTCATCCAGTATTATTCTTGTCATGTAATTAGGCGTCAGTCTTTAAATTTATCGTTTGTTTCTTATAGAAATAAAATCTTGCTCATTATCACAAATTGACTTAAATTGTTTGTATTACATTACTGGTGTAGAAGAATTTTGACGTTTCATTGTTGAAGCTGTAACAAAAATTTGCTTTCACTTCTTTACCGTTCGTATCGATGTATTTAATATTAGAAAACGGATTAGCGAAACATGAAATCTGATTTAGTTTCTTAGTCTCCATTTTATCTGTTATCGAGAAGAGATAATAAAAAAAATTTATTCCATTTTGTAGAGAACACGGTTTATATTTGCCTAATTGGAAATAAGTACTTCTATAGTATAGCAAAAGTTGCTGTGTTTCATAATTAAGGTGTATCGTATTTTTAGTAACGATTCACATCCTGATACAACCACAACTATCACTGCTTAAGTTTGTTTTTCGGTTGCAATAAAAGATATACGGGTATAAAATGTTACCTTTTCTGTCGTGTGTTGTGTTATTTGTGTTATATCTGTATCTAATCTCTAATCTAATTTATATTACTCGAAAGCAGACCACAAATAATTTGAACTTCTAAATTGTCTTTCATTACCACTCATATTTTTTTTTATTTTCAATCCATTTAACGTTGGTACTATTGAATCGTTTATTTAGCTAGCGCGTGAATTAACATTGGGGGAAATAAACCGATCTATACATTGAAAAAACCATTTTAACAAAGAGTATGTGGATTGTGTGTTTTAATTTAACATTTTAATACAATTTCAAAGAAATATTTTTAAAACAATTTGAACGACCTCGATACGATACGAACGATTTAAATATAAATAAAATATGAACATACTACTTTTAAAGAGCTGCAAGAATGTTTTGGATTTGATGGTTACCGCCTTGTATTCAAATTTACATTTTTATGATGAATGTCACTTAATTTGGCAGTAGCAACTTATTGACAAAAAAAAATATTTATAAAAAAATATTAACGTAAATTTTTTTTATTAGTAATAAATTACATTTTATTAATTAGCACCAAATAATTACAAAGTGGATGCATTGCAGAACCAAGAAATAAATTACAAAGGCGTCTCCAATTATCTGAGGGTTGTCGACTGCACACTGCACACCGAGGTCAACTAATTTATTCCAGATGATAATAAACGCATGTTTGTTCCGAGAATCAATCATTTGTCTTATGTATTTATAAAATCTTTTAGCGTAATTGTTATTAGCGGGTTTAGAAAGAAAACAGACCAATTTTGACTCCACTTAGATATATATTTTTTAACTTCACAAACGATGTTTTTTTGTATAATTATAATTATATAATAGAATTAAATGAATGTCAATATTATTCGAATAATTTTTGTAATACAACGACAATAATATAAAAAATCTAAGGAAATATATAAAAAAAACATCCAAACAATTTTAAAATCCATAGTTTCATTAATTTCATTCCAAAATAATCGTTACTCTTGAAATTGCTTTCCGACTTTAAAGTTGAAAGTGTTTTAATAATTCTTGGTATCTTGAACAGTTCCGTTGGTTGTAATTGCGAGAACTAATTAAGCTGATGTATAAACTTCATAAAATGTTATTTTTTTAAAATGGAGTTACGTCTTGTAATATATTTTGGGTAGACCTCGAAGAATTCGGTCTGCCCATTCATTTGTCCCCTACTTTCGAATTTTGGAAAAATTTCTTCACAGGAGGTCTTCTTATGACCCCCTGAGTCCGAAATGACCATTGGTCAAAAAGTTTATATATATATATATATATATATATGTATGCGTGCGTGCGTCCAGACTCGACTTTTGTCAGCACGATAGCGGCCGTAGTTTCGCTCGGATCGCTTTCAAACTTTGCAATGCAATGCAATGCAAACAATCCAAAAATGAAGGTCCAGTTCGTTAACCAGAGAAATCCGGCCACAGGGGGCGCTAGGGCCTCACTTATTCTGATTTCAGTTTTTCGACCATAACTTTTTCCCTATACAAAGAAGATCAATCGCGTTCAAATTATATGATGTCTTTTATCAATACCTATAACTAATGTAAATAAACCGAAAACCTAACTTCAATAACTTAGGGGTGGGGGTAAAAAAACCCAAAATTTTTGGAAAAAAAATCATAACTTTTTCCTGGTAAACATACTTACATCACAAGTATTTTTAATAGAAAGGTTATTTTTGACTCTAAATTTAAGTACCAAACGTTTTTCCGTAAAAGGTACCGTTTCCGAGAAAAAAAATAAAAACCACTTTTAGCTTGAAAATTAAGGTAGGTAAAACCACGGCAACTTTTTTCTGGTAAACATTCCCTCCTAACAAATATTATTAATAGAAAGGTTATTTTTTACTCTAAATTTAAGTACCAAAAGTATTTCCAAAAAAGATACCTTTTCCGAGAAAAAAAATTAAAACCACTTTTTGCTTGAAAATTTCTGATGTAAACAACGGCATCATGTATCTTATGTTAGGTAGTGAGTTATATTTTAAACGAGTTACACACTAGGTCTACCCACGCGTGTCCCCCTGCGGGCACGGATTTTTTTTTATCTCATCTAATTGGTTCATATGGTTAAAATGTCTTTATATTAGAATAAGTAAATCCAGTGTTAAAATATTTAAGTATGAGGTTTAATTTTTACATAAAACTATACTCGTTATTTAGTTCAGTTAGTTGTATTGACCATTTAATTTTTGAAGTCCATTGAATTGAAGATGTATTAAAATAAGGACTACAACAGATAACAGATAATTACAGACTAGTTTATACTAATAGCACAGTTCAATTTAAAACATCAACAAGATCTTGTTTTAAAGAATAAACTTCATAAAATTATAGCTGAGACTTCTTTTAGAATACGTCTACGACCACATATTATATTCTTCCGATTTGACTGAAAGTCTTATGCCAGGCTTTCAATACTGATTCGGTCACTCCCCATTTAATCCAGGTAAACTTGTCCTTGCTCTCTAGATGACCACGAAATCGACAGTTGCTCGAAATGTCGGGGACTAGTATTCCTATACTTGGTGAGGCATTGAGAAGAGTGCTCGCGAAGGGTAAAGGTAACAAGGTAGGAAACTTGTGTCTTTTGATTTTGATTTTGATTAAACTGCAAGAGGTTCAGTTCAGCCCATTCTGAGACCATCCCTAAGGTGGTCTCTACAGAATACACAAGTTTCTTTCGGCAGATATAAAATAAAGTCATAGAACATATGTGAGTGCAGTTAAAGTAACAAAACTGGTAAATCAAACACATATATGGCACACATTGCAAAGAAGAAAAAAGTCTGAAAAAAGGAACTCCGGTTTCAAGATTCTGGAGAATAGTTCTTTGAGGAAGAACCTCAAATAAATACATTGATGTCGTCTATTTCATCACAGTTATAATTGATCTGTGATAAGAGTTAGAATTCAAGTAAAGTGTGGAACCAAAATAAGTGTAGTGCTAATATGCCATTAGTTCTTTACCAAAATAAAGCATAAAATACCCGATGGGACCTAACACAAAAACCTTCTACATGGGATGTAACATTTAATATGTATATAGGTATACACTTATATCTTGGTTGATCAGTTTAGTGATACATTGCTCGTACCTGAGTAGCTGTTGGATGCCATGTTTGAAGGTTGTGATTTACTATCACAATATTGCAAAGTCGATATAAATTCTCCAATATTAATCTTGTTTTAAACCAGCTCTATCAAGAATACGCCTAAAGATATATGATAGACAGCTTAAAGAGCAAAATCTTTTCACTTCTCGATAGATATTAATATTATAACTTATAACCAGGCAGGGAAGTTATGAATGGAAGCAATTCAATACCAACGTAATACTTCATAACTAATACATTTAAAAGTTATGATATTAAGGCACGAATGGAATATTTGTTAAAAGTGTGTATGTGCCAGTAATTCGGATTACCGCATTTAGAAATATCGTGTACAACCAAACGGTATTTATTCCACAAAACTCATTCCAATGCCGTTCAAGGAAACGCAGCGCACTGTGTACACTAGTACCTTATTTAACGATCAATGTTAGCAATCACGACACGATTGTATATTCAGTAAAACAAGACCACAACAGTAATATACAATAACAATAATATAATATACCCACGTAAATAATATATACTTAAAGTAAATAATAATATTTAGTCTAATATAAATTTAATAATGAAATTTAAAAACTTTTAAAATAAAATTAATTAGTAATTGTTTAATATATTTATTATTTTATTTTTAACTACAATATTCAGAACCGTTCCTTTATAAGAAAATTCTAAAATCATTTAGATTTATAAAAAGTTAAATATCGTTATTAAAATTATATCTAATATGAAATAATAGTCCAAAGAAGTAATAGTGTCATAAAATTCATTTCGACTTTTACGGCGTATTTCTATTCCGAAATAAAATTATTTTTCAATTGTATATTTTGTTATGTTTTTCAACCAAAAATCAATACCATTCAGCCGATTACACATGTTTAAACAAACTATTCACAAAACCTTATTTACCCTATATACTTTATATATATATAGAATAGAGAAACGAAAAAAAATATCAAAATATAATATAAAACATGTAGATTTTTTTGAGTAGGATATTAGAAATTATAAATATATGTTAAATAAATAAGTAAATTATAATAAAAGTGAAATTAGCGGAAAATACTATGTCAGTAAAAAGAGAGTAATATGAGTAATTAAAATAAATATTTATAAACTGCTTCAAAACAAGCAGAGCTCGATCTTAATGAAGAAAAACTTGATAAAAAAAAATGTTTGAGGAATACAACCTTTTAGAAAAAACTTAACAACGTAAACGTAATGAATATTATTAAAAACACGTTTATTAATATAAAGTCGGCCGTATTTATACAAGTGTTGGCAATTCATTTTATAACACTTTACTTCAAACTAATTCAAAAAACACTTAAGAATTTGTTCTTTTCCCTGACCGATAAAATAATGTGCCAGAATATTCCTTTGATGTCATAAATATATTAAGAATGAGGGAATTTAATGAAAGTCTTTATTCTATAACTTCAAAATATATAACAAGACTGTGTTATTTAATCAAGGTAATGGTTTTGATAATTCAGTAGAACTCACCGGATTGGCTCCGCGACTGCGGGGTCAGGGTGGCTTTAATCTGCAAAATTAAAATCATCTTTAATAAAATGAATGTAAAAAAACCTAAATTGAAGACATCCACAACATAAATAACGGGCAAAAAATGTACTAAGCTAATACGTGTAAGCTAATACCAATTCGATAGAAACGCGTGCTAACTTTCATACTAAAAGAAATTTAATTAATTTTTTCTTTGCCAAACTAGAATTATCTTGAAGCCATAAAAATTATGTCTAGCAATAAATTATAAGTTATTTCATTAATGCATTTTTAGCACCTTTAACCAATTTAGCAAGTTAACAACTTCGTAGAAATTAAAATAAAAATCGAGAATGTAATTACGCTATTGTAACTATGAATAAGAGTTTCAATGAGAAACTTTTTCAATGAACCGAAGTGTGGAACCAGAAATGTGTGAACTTTTTCCACGCTTTAATTACAACTTGTAGAAATAATCGCTTATCGACTTCGTAATTACAAAATGGAATCTTAAGTCTGCTTGGAACGTTACAATGAGTTTATTTATTAAATTTGGAACTATGCAATACTTTGGTTTTAAATTACTGAAAATTATAACAGTGTCTCAATGTCAGTGTTCATACAAATTGTACTGGATAATTGAATAATTAACCAGCTTTGGACAATGACTCAAAATTATAAACAATCTTTAGATCGTCTAAGTTGATTTTTATACAACAATATCAAACAGAAAATCAAAATCCTGTTGGTTTTAATTTAGTATAGAAACTTAATACTGAATGTTGGTCTATAAACTACAACGAATAATAAAATAAACGTAAATAATTATCTTTTAAGACTAAAACATATTACTTTAGGTGTCATTTCAACTTTAACTAATGATGTACTTAAGCAGTCCGAACGTCTTATTAGTCTTCTTTAATAATCCTAAACGTTAAATTTATGACAACATAGTCAAAACTGTAATGAGGGTAATTGCTTAATGGAATTTTATAAAAGTCTCCATGTAATTTCTAGTACCTTATTCCGTGATCGTAACATTTTTAAACTGTGTACTTGCAATAAAAACATTAGTTTAAGCACAACAAATTTATAAAAAACTCAAACGTAACAAGTAATGTACATCTTGTACCAGATTAGTTTTAAATGACATTTGTTTTAGGGTAATTTAAAAAACTCGTATATTCCGTAGATGGTTAGAGAAATTTATTTGCAGTTTTATAATAACAAAATGTTTTTAAACAAAGACTTTATGAAAGGTTTTTGATGAGAAGAAAGATTTGAAAGTATTTTCTGTAAGGTTTTAGTTATTAAACGATTTATAAATTTAATAAACCGGTTTTATAAATGTAATAATTATATTATAATGCAATAATTTTATTGAACTTCCTCAACTGATAACTAAATTTTTTTACTTAAATAAAAAGCTTTCTTTCCGTGAACATTGTCAATTTCAACCAAAGCAGAGAGTCCTACAAATGATGAATGGTTTATTTAAAAATAAGTTATCGTAATCCTTTGGAAAATATTAAATATGTTTTTTTTGGAAAACAAATACAAAATTGTAATTACTATATGTTGTAGTCATATATTTTTCATATAGTATCTTTTACAGGGTTAATATCATGCGTAAGATAACGTATCGTTATCTATCATTCTTTATACAGAGACCTTCAAAATAGATCTAACATAAATACAAACGCCCCAAAGGATAACATACTTTTACTGGAAATAGGACATTTGACTCATTCAATATTATTTTTTCATGGATTTAAATTTATTAATTGTTTCTAATAGAAAAAAACCTTCCTCATTATCATAAAGTGACTTAAATTATTTTTATTACATTACTGCTGTAGAATTTAGACGTTTCATTCTTGGAGTTCTACCAAAAATTTGATTTCAAGTCTTACCCGATTTCTACAAAATTGTTAATATTAAGTACAGTACAAATCAGAATAGAAAAATATCTAATCCGATTTAGTTTTAGTCTGTGTTTTATCAATTAATCGGTAGTGAAAATATGAACCCCATTTTGTAGACAATAGGGTTTATAATTGCTTAATTAGAAGTAAGTATTTCTTTAGCATACAATGTAACTATATAATGAGTCGCTGTATACAAAGTTTCTGTGTTCCATAATAAAGGTGCATCGTAATCTTTTACTACCGATTCTCGGAAAGAAGCCTATAAAATTGATACCACATCCCAAAATAACTACAACTACCTTTGAATAAGTTTATGCTTAGAATGCAATAAGAGATATGATTATAAAAGGTTTCCTTCTCAGTCGTGTATTGTGTTATGTGTGTTATTTCATCTTAAAGTTAAAAGTATTTACTTTTTCGCCTATGATTAATAACTATATTAAATTGATATCTATAATAGGATCCGCCAACCGTGCGCGGCTTGTTTTGTGCTGAGCCCCTCTCCTTTCATCTGAATAGCTACAGGAAATATCGATTTATTAGGACTAATTGTCACCTTCTAGCTCAGTACATTGCTCGCACGCGCAGGGCAGCTCTAATGTATTATCTATGGCAGGAGCGATCTTTTTTTGATAACTTTTGAATGGCTTAACATTTTTTCAATCTGTTTTCGCTATAACATCCGCGTTCGGTTCAATCATACATGAGAAAATTTTTAGCTAATTATCTCGTCGCATTCTGGAGACAACTAAACACAAAAAAAGGTCTCCCAAACGGTTAAGAGCTTCGCTTACGCTCAGCTCAATTATTCCATTATTCTTAGAAAGACATTTTTACTTGCTGTACAATATATATATTTAAGTGTCTGTGTGCAACTTATAGAAGTAAATTATATTTATAACACAATAAGAACCAAAAAAATATAAAATCTAATATAATAAAACATAAAAAAACATCTTAGAAATATTAACATCCATAGTTTTATCGAAAAAATGTGTCTATTTAGTTTTAAAATTTATTACCAACAATTGTTACCCTTGAAATGCTTTTTGACTTCAAAGTTAAAAATGTCTTAATAATTCTTGAGATCTTGAACAGTTCCGTTGGTTGTAACTGCGAGAACTACTTAAGCTGATGTTCGCTTCATAAAAAGGTCTACATTAAAACTGGACTTACTTCTCTCAAGATGGAGGATGGAGATATCACTTTTTATATGATCTAATTGGTCCATTGCTCCGACATTGTAACTGAGACACTGTAAGTTCAGCAAGTGTCAAATATTTATACTTATACATATAGTATTTTATTTTATTTAAGATTATTGTACTTATTATTTTCTTTAATTGTGTTGACGATTTATCTTTTTAAGTTTTTTTGTCCAACAAAATGACTATTAAAAGTAAAAGTCTTACCAAAATAAAACTTAACACAAATCCATCTATGAGACTCAATCATATTAGAAATAAATAAATAATTTGAAAACAAAACAAATGTTCGAAAATGGTTAATTAGTCGATGTTCAATAAATTAGAATAACATTTTAATATATTTTTCCAAAACATCGAGACCGACCTTATTAAGAACAGAAAAATCAATATCGTTTGATGACATTTAAAAAATGCGCAGGTGTTTCTTAATCTGACAAATTCAATTCTAATCTGACCATAATCTTTACTTTAACTAAAATAATTTAGATATAATAAATATTATGATCCAAGTTAGTTAATGGAATATTATGGAAAGAATAGGTAACTCTGCAATATTTCTACGTGCTGTCTTAATGTGACAAAAACAATAACTTATGATTAAAACCTATTATTCCATTAGAAGTTTCTCCCTAAAGAATGTTTTAGACTTCAGTCCTTAAGCTTTCACATTATACCGTACGGGATTTATAATGTTGTTCAAAAATGTTACAGTAATTTGGTTGTGGGAACAAGCGTGGGAGACTGAGACCCCAAGTTACTTTAAAGTTGGAGTTTGTTACAAACTACACACATTATGATACACTTTACTTTTAAGCACGTACGTAATACAATGCACGAATTCATAGTTGTGAGATATAGATGCCTCGTGAGCAAGGAATATCTGAACAGTGTACAGACAGGTCGATGATAGACTAGTTCATCTTGATGTGTGTTATATTAATAATATAATATTCTTAATAACCATAACATAACATAATAAATAATAACTTTTAGTCAAATCTGACTAAAAGTTAAAACCATGTAAGTAATTACATCATCGATACAAAAAATATTATAAACGGTCAATCTATTTGACAAGAATAAAAACAGTTAGCATTGTAAAATAATTCAACACCAAACATTTCAAAATAATAATCAATTATTGTCATTTGAGAAATAATTTATTACACTTAAATTAATTTTATAATATTTGAATCTAAAAACACATTTTAGGCATGAATGTTATTCAACATTTACTTCATGGACCCCAACAATTGAAGAAATATGTCATAACAATGAATCGCAATAAAATTTTAGTCTACCCACAATGTACGTAGTTAAGAGACTCCTTTCTGTTGCTGGCTTCGCGCCAGGCAGGGACCTCTATGTTTTATGATACGCAGAGATTGCTTTGCCAAGGATATGGTGTGTTTGTATTTCTTGTTTCCAATTAAATTTAAGCATTATCTACTCTGGTATAGGCACAGGTTCTGTGGTTGGATCGTTCGAATCAATAGTGTCTACTAAGTATATATGACTTGTTTGGATTTCAATTTTACTTAAACAAACTGGGAAAGGCCATGTGAATAAATAAATTAGGTTGTAAATAAAATATGAAGTGAACATTTCAAAGTATGTCTTGAGGGTACGGCTATTAAAGTGGCGCAAGTAGGCCAACACGATTACGACACTTCGTTTCGGTTCAAATGATAAAGTATTAATAAATAATATTAATAAATGATTTCATGATAATTATTGTCTTGTCTCGTAAATAAATGTGTTATGTGACACGGTTCATGAATTACAAGTAAATTAATGTATGACCTGATTGTCACTGAAATGTTCACAGTTTTCACAAAAAATGTTCCAGCTTCATCTGCACAGAGATTTATGACTTGGTGCATTCATTTTGCGTGTGATAGTGTATATATAAAGATGATATGTATTTATTAGAATTATACGTTTAAAATAAAGATAAGAATATTAAATGATTATTGTAGGAGACTATACTACTTAAATTTGTATGTATAAGACTGATTTTAAATTTAACCAAGCAGTGATTTTAGACGAATGTAAATTGTCACATGATCTTTAAAATTTTAATAATATGAATTGGATATTATTAAAATACATCGAAGAATTGTGATTAAATTAATATCTAAATTATAAGTGATTATCGTAATAGATAGATATCAAGATAATATTGTTGTTGAGATAGTATTTCACTAATCGATCATTTGACTCAACTGTATATAGATACATTAATAGATCTTAATATCTAAATTTCACATGTTAATACAAGAATTATATTTAAAATGATACTATAATTATACATGTCTATTGTAATAGAATATTTAATTGAATAGTGTTTTGATTCTACTACCAATTGAAACATTGTCACTGTCTGAGGATTCTTTATTTGAGAATTAGTTTAACAGCACTGAGATACTGAGGTAGAGGTTGAGTTGGGCATTAATTGTTGGGAGTTACACTTTGAACGTTCAGATCGAAATAATATATATCTTAGAGAGAGTAAAGTGCCAGAGAGTATTGTCTATCGTGGTATGAGGTTTAAGTTCTACCGCCAGATAAGTATAACAGCTAGGGTACATTGTAAGTAGTCATGTTATGTAACCATAATTATTAAATTAATACATTTTAGTAACAATGTCACAGTTGATGTAAACATGAAGTAATGTTTAGTGATGTGATAATTAATTATTATTTAATTACAGTTCGTTTCTTAATTTACTGCTTTTAATGAGAACAACATATACAAAGTACTCTACAAAAAAATTAAATCTTACATGCATGTTAGTAGCACATTTATTATTATTTAAAACTTTACTTTTGGAGTGATAATACCAATGTACAATATATGCATATATATATATATATATATATATATATATTTTGCACAACTTTTTCCTTAGTGTGAGGAGATGAAAACAATGAAGCTATTAGTATTACATATATATATACACACAAAATGTCTTATAGCTATAATACATTTTGTACTTCATAGAATTATGGTCATCTTTTTATAATTTCGTAGAATATTGATTTTCTATGAAATGAGCGTCAGATAATGTCATTAAATAATATAAGTCAAAAGCAAAAATAATCCAAACGAAACATTAACTCATTACATACTAATAACCTACAAATATAAATTCAAATATCAATTAAACCGGTACTGTCTCATCATCTTACGCAAATAAGATAATTAAGAGGCAGCAAATCAAATGGAAAGTTACATGCAAACGCTTTTCATCCATCACCTTCATCGCCCAGCACTCAGATCCATACATAACGATAGGTCTAATGATGTTTTTATAAATTCTCCCCTTTAGTTTAAGGGGAATTCGGGCATCACATGTCGTCCCAGTGACTTGTCGCCATTTCATCCATACCGTGTTGATTCTGTGCTTTACGTCCCGGTCAATATTGCCATCACTTTGAATCAGAGAACCAAGATAGCGAAACTCCGAGCAGACTCGTTAAGTTACCCCGTGGAACAAAATAGGAACAAAATCGGAGACACCGCCAAAATCGCAGAACATGTGCTCTGTTTTAGTTCTGCTCACATTCAGGCCGACACTCTTCAACTTTTTTTGCCATTTTACCAGTCTACTCTGCATCTCAATTCCATCCTCGCCGACAAGAACAATATTATCTGCAATAAGCATGCGCCAGGGTGCCTCTTCCTGTATGTCCAATGTCAGAGCATCCATTATCAACAAGAAGAGGTAGGGACTCAGAGACGACTCTTGATGCAAACCTACTGCCACATTGAACTTGTTGATGTTTCCAGCGGCCGACCGGACTTGTGTACTAGATCGACTGTACATTGCACGAACCAACTCCACATACTTCCCAGGTATACCCTTCTCTTTCAAAGCCCACTATATCACATTACGGGGAACGCGGTCGCATGCCTTCTCGAGATCCACGAACACCATGTGCAAGTTCTTGTGGGCTCTTCTGTATTTCTCACACAATTGGCGAAGAGCGAATACAGCATCCGTCGTACCCCGACCAGGCATAAAACCGAACTGGTTCTCCGAAACATCACTCTCGTCTCGCATTCTTTTCTCTATCACTTTCTTCCACACTTTCATAGTATGTGACATGAGCTTTATATCCCGATAACTGTTGCAGTCTTGTATATCACCTTTATTTTTATAAATGGGCACTAGGTCACTATTGCACCATTCATCGGGGATCATTTCTACATGCAACAACTTATTGAAAAAATAAAGCCAGCCACTTATACCCATATTCATTTAAAACCTTCCATACCTCCACTGGTATCGCATCTGGGCCTACAGCTTTTCCATTCTTCATACCTTGCACAGCCGCTTTCACTTCATCATCGGTCACTTCTTCCACTAATCTTTATTTACCGGCTGGTTTTTCAAAACTCCACTCCAATCATTTTCTTCATTCATCAATGTTTCAAAATATACCTTCCATCTCTTTTTTATATCCTCATCTCTCATCAACACCTTTCCAGTATCATCTTTTATGCATTTTACATGAATGACATCTCTAGCATTCTTCTCCCTACGCTTTGTTATCCGGTAGAGTTCCTTTTGACCTGCAGGAAACTCTAGCGATCTATATAACTCCTCTTGCACCTTAGCTCTAGCAATGACTACAGCTACTTTCGCTCTCTTCTTACATCTTTTATATAACATTTTCATCTCCTCTTTCATACTTTCATTATCATCCGGTACTTCCTGCAATTGCTTAAACGTATCTTTCTTCTCTTTCAGAACCTTTTGCACATCTCCATTCTACCACCACGTTTCCTTATTTATCACACCTTTTCCTTTCGTTTCGCCTAATACATCCTTTGCCACAGTTTTTATCCATCTCGCCATTTCGTTCCAACTATCGTTCAAGAATTTTTCTTCTACACTACTCATGTTTATAATTTTATCTGTCACCCTTTTTTTATATTTACTCGCACATTCTTCCTTCTCTAACAAATACCATTTTATTTTAGGTGGGGGTCGTTTCTTGAACATATTTGTACGCACTACATATTTAATTTCCATGATGAGGATCCTATGCTGTGAGACTAAACTTTCGCCCGGCAGTACCTTGTAGTGTTTGACGCAATTGATTTTATTTCTTCTTATTAAGATGTAATCAATCTGCGTCTTATGGCGGCCACCTTTGTATGTAATTAAGTGTTCTTCCCTTTTTTTGAACCAAGTGTTGGATATAGCTAAACCGAAGGCTAGCGCGGCCTCCAGCAAGGCCTCACCCACGTCATTACGGTGACCGAAACCCTAACCACCATGTACTCTTTCATAACCATCATTCATACATCCCACATGCCCATTAAAATCACTCCCTACATATAGCTGGTCATTGTCTGGAACATCCATCATCACAGAAGCAAAATCTTCCCAAAACTTCTCTTTCATCCTATCATCATATCCGGTTTGAGGAGCATACACACTTAATACATTAATGATTAAACCTTCAAACATTACTTTCACAGCAATGATTCTATCACTAACCCTGTTCACCCCCGTCACACACTCTTTTAATTTCTCATTAAGCATAATTCCAACACCATTCCTTTTTCCATAATTTCCGCAATAATAAAACTTGTATCTTTCACCAATCTCTCTCGCTTTTGATCCGTTCCATTTCGTTTCCTGTAAACATGCTACATTTATTCGTCTTCTCTTCAACACATCTGCAATTTCTCTTCCTCTGCCAGTCATCGTACCAACATTCCAACTTCCAAATCTCAGTTTTACGTCCCTTTATTCCCGGGCTAGCTTCTTGCGTGGCACCGGTATTACCATACTGCTTTAAATATTTGGCTTTGTTTTACGGCCGGCCGCGTGCCTGACGCCAACCCTCCTTGGGAAAGTTTAATTTGATAAAATTATAATTTTAATAAATGTTATTAATACTAATATCTTCATAACTGTTGTACAGAAATATTCATAATAAATTAATATTTATATTAACTGTCATTTATACAATACAATTTTTACAATAACTGTATTCCTTACCTTACTGGCCAGCGGGTATCCCCGCCGGCCAGTAAGGTAATGCCCGGAGGGTTATGTGAGACTACCCGGTGGCATAAAGGACGCCGCCATTTTTAAGGCTACCCACTAAAAAACCAACGGTTGCCCTCAACGCCTTAATGGGATGGCACGGGATCGCGTTAGCACTCACCGTGCCGCCCCGGCGGTTACCCCCCGTGCGAGTGCCACGAGCAACTTAGGGCACCCCCACGGCGTAGGTCTATGGCAGGTGAGAGGGGTCACCCCCGCCCCCTCTCAGTGGCCCAACACCTCTCGCCGCCGACCATCGCGCCAACAAGGCGCGGCAGCGAGAGGTCCTCTAACTCTAACTTAACTAACATTAACTTAGTTCACCCTCTCTTCACGTTTACCACTATTCCTTTTCCTAGATATGCATTTTACTTTAAGCTATTATGCTAAGGTTATTATTTATTACCTTTCTCGTTTGTGTCGTGTGATCTAGGGAAATCTTATAAAACTGTTGCTCCTTAAAGTTATTCTAAATAGCTTCCGTCAACTTTGACCTAACTTGAGGGTACTCTCAATTGTGCCCTGAATTTATATTCAAATGGACGAAGCCCTGTCTGTATTTTCATTAATAACAAATTAATCCAATCTCAAATGTCATATCTAACTTTTAGTATTAATTTTGTTTAGAACAAATCTACTTCAATCACAATATATTATATTATATACATTTACAATAAAAACAATTTGATTTCTATTATAGAGCTTTAATAAAATAAACAGATAAAAAATAAAGCAATGAGTTCATGAGTACATGAACGTAGGTGGTGATATATAATAAGTATTTATCGTTCCTTAGTCAGTAGTTAAAGCATTTTCATAATTAATTACAAGTTGCCAAATTTCCGAGCTCGTTTCCTACGCTCACATTGACGTCGATGCTGTTAAAGGTAAAGTAACAGGTGAGGTAATTAATTAACTTCTCGGAAACATACGGTAACAAAATGTAAAGTGTGGTCTTCAATAAGAATATTACTTTTTATTTATTATCGTCCTATATTTTTACTGGTATATTTATAAAACTCGGCAGCTGGGTATGAAAGTGGCTTAGAGAAATTACTGATTCGATACCGCGGGGCAAAGGACTGTAACTTAATAATGTCCCAGAGGAAAATGTATCTTTTGTGTGGCGAAAATGGTACAAGTATATTGTACTCAGGGTCGCACTCATTCCTGAAACGCTCCAGGAACTCAAACGAAAATTTTATTCGTAAATATACCACGTAAAGCGCTCTTTATTGTGATATTCTGTGAGAATTTAATCCTTTTAACATTTTATATATTTGGTATCATATTTATATCGTTATTTCTCCTTAAACATTTGGTCATTCATTAAATATTCAATGTTATATTTTTTTATATATTTGCCGAAACATGAATAATATGTATAATTTTCCAATGTAAATTGAATTTTGAACAATAACTATATTCATATAACTCCATCACATAAACAAACACGCTTTTGTAATTATATAAACAGAAATAACTAAAACATGTATTTCATAATTTCATCATATGATTGTTGTATGACTCGAATATAATAATAATACCACGACCTTTAATAATTATCTGATATTGGAATATGATAAATATTATATATTATTAGATTTAAATTTCAAACCGTGGTATATGTTCTGACATGTATATATTTTATGGTTTTTGGTGTCAAACGAGCAGGATATTCTTCTACTTTAATATTTTACTACTCATCAACAAAAAATAACCAAAAGAAAGTGTTTATGAAAAAAAAAACACAATGTATGTAGTTAAGAGTATCCTTTCTGTTGCTGGCTTCGCGCCAGGAAGGGAGGACCCCTATGTTTTATGATACGAGAGCGCTTCGCCAAGCATATGGTGTGTTTGTATTTCTTGTTTCCAATTAAATTTAAGTATTATCGACTCTGGTATTGGCATAGGATCTGTGGTTGGATCGTCCGAATCAATAGTGTCTACTGAGTATATATGATTTGTTTGGATAATTTACGCGACACGTTGTTTGTCCGCGATTGACTCTTAAACTACTTAACCGATTTAAATAAAATGTACACACCACGTGCAGTTTGATCGAACTTAAAAGATAGGATAGTTTTCATCTCAATTCATAGTCACAATATTATTTTATTGCAAATTATTTATTTATTATTTGGCAGTTACAATTTTCAATTAGACTGGATTGAGTAATTATTTATATTTGTGGTTTAGAATTGGAAAACCCATGATTTTTCTAATGGGCAACTATATCATGCATGTTCACGTGTAAGAAAACCGTCGAATCTATTTGTGTTAGCTAAAGATACGTTAACCAAAAATATTATTTACCGATAAGTGCTGAATTAAATTTCAAATATTTAATATTATTGTTAAAAATTTTAAACTATCTGCCCTACCTACCTCATTTGAAATGTAAATATTCCACGTTATTTACTAAAAACTTTGTAATATACTTATTTGTTACAAGGTTGGATAAAATTAAAAATTAATTATTTTTAGTATCGACTGTAAGAAAACATGGATGTTCTCATGACATACGAGGTGTGGCTATTAAATAACTGGACTCTTGCTGCTACAGAAGAACCACGCATGCGACAAATTCGAACGACCGACTACTGCGCAGCGTAAAGCGTTCTCTTTTGATTGCAGCGCCCCCCGTGTTTGTAGAGAAACTTGTCAGTCCGTAGCCTTCGTTTATGTAAGACGTGTTTGTTTTGTTTTGCCGAAAAAATTATAAGTGTATTTGTGGAGCAACGCAATGTTGTGAAATTTCACGTGAAACTTGGTAAAACCGCTACTGAAACTTATCGTTTATTAAAAGGAGTTTATGGCGATGAATGCGTCAATCCATGCATTGGAAGGATCCAACCTCACCCAGAGCAAAAAAAGCTCTAATGAGCAAATCAAAATTCAAAGCGATGATGATTGTTTTTTTCGATATTCATGGGATTCTGTACCTTCACTGGGTTCCTGAAGGTGAAACTATTAAGCAATATTACTACCGTGAGGTGCTTGCTCAACTCCGAGAAAGAGTAAGTAAAAAACGCCCCGAATTGTGGAAAAACAAGTCATGGGTACTGCATCAAGACAACGTACCGGCTTACACTGCATTGTCTGTCAAGACGTTTCCAGCCAAGTACAACATCCCAGTTTTAGACTATCCACCGTATTCACCTGACCTACCACCATGCGACTTTTATCTATTTCCTAAGGAGAAATCTGCATTAAAGGGAACAAGATTTCAGTCCGTTGTAGCTGTGAAAGAAAAAGCGGCATGCGTTATGCAGGAGCTCACAGAAGAAGACTTCCAGCACTGTTTGAAACAATGGAAAATTCGCATTCAGCGTTGTAAGTATAGAGGAGGGATGTATATTGAGGGTAATAAAAATTAAATATGTATAAGTATAAAATAAAATGTTTTACAGCAATAGTCTCGTTATTTAATTGTATGTATTCGATTACCATCACAACAGTGATGGTTCCATTTTATGTAAAATAAGTTTCTTTAAATTTATCATCTAACATGAATGGCTGCGACGGACGATGACAAAAGTTCTATTGTATTAAGTATTTTGGGTTTATTTTTACTTAATTTAATATTAAATTAATTATTATATTATATTTACATTATCTTTTGCAATTATTTGCATGTGTATAATTCGTATATGTTTGTTATTTTACAGTAGGTATTCACTTCAACTGTAGTTTAGGTTCATAGAACAATAAGATTTAAAGCTACGCGTAAGTTTTATTACTAAAAAAAAATTGTCTTGCGTTTTATCACGATCAAGACTAAAACCGCGTAAAACTAGCAAGACTGCAAAATTTGAGTCAGAAGAATATTCTGCGAATCTTGGGTCTCGTAGTTGTGTCAAACAGAGAGATAAAGAATACATACTCTAACCTAATCTACTCTAACTCTACTCTAACATACTTACATAATATAGGTATTGTTTATTGCATTATAACTTATATTTTATAACTATGTTCAGTTTTTATCGACATAATACTTAAAGCTTATTGTCTTACATTATAATAAACTCAATTTCTTATACAAAGATCACACTCGTACATTGTCATCAAATAAGGTTATACATAATATTAAGTAATCCCACATAAATATTATATTCAATGTCTGTGAGAGATGAAATGAGATTTCTCAGCTGAAATAATATGTTTCTTGAATAAGGTAAGTCACTTTTGAATAAAATATGAACCTCTTGAAGCTGAAGCTGTTCGGTACAAGACTTGTTTGCATCATTTTTAATGAAGTATTGTAAAACACAGGTGGTTTTACGGAAGATATTGATTAAAATAATATTACATTATAAAAATAAAGAGGAAACTCAGATTATAACATACAACATTCAAAATTAGTTTTTCAATGTAAAAAAGCTAAGAATAACACACGCAGTTTTATAATAATAACAAAAACTCACCAAATCAATCAAAATATTGTATTTTTTCTCTATTTTCACACGATCCCTCACGACTGTTCAGTCAATAAATTAATCGTTTCTAAATCTCGACAAGTTACACAACACTAATAATAATATTTATAGACTATAATTATAAATTGATTTGAAATTATTGAACCTTGAATTATTTAATTACATGAGGTAATAAGTATATTCTTATTCATTCGTTAGATGGAAATGAATAAATACCTCTACTATATGAGGATAACTTATAATTAATTATATATTACACATTGATTATGAATACATAGTTACAATGTTATTATTAAAAGGATATTTTACTATACTATAAGGACTATATTAATATTAAAGACGGCTTATCTTGCATTGAATCAAATGACCCGACTGCGCCAGCAAGAAAAGGTTATATTGTTGTCCTGTGTGCATCTTGTATCGTTCAATGTATCCTCGTTAACGTAACTACACAAACACATAGACCTAGTTATAGGTCCATTAAACATTATTATTCAGGTGATTTTATATACCAATGTTTATATAAAAAAGGCTAATATACTATTTATTAAGAAAAATTTAAATGTTATATCTTATGAAGCTCAGGGAGCTTTGATTTTTATGTAAGTAACACGTCAAATGTCAAAAGAATAGTAGGTAATTCATTAAAAGAAATCTGATGAAAGATATATCAAACTTGACATTGAAAAACGGAAAAAAATAATTGTCAGTTTTCGTAATCCCAGCAAGAATCTTTATAATGACGTCACGTCCGGCTGACAATCTCTGGACTAAGCGATAGTAAGGTTATTCCAAGTTCAAATACCATTTAACAAAAATTTTCTTCACATATCCATTATGTATCTTATTATATCATAATAATACTTTCTCTCAAATTATGTATTTTTGTCACATTTTACTTTCAAACATACAAAGTCACATAATAAAATAATAAAAATATTGTTCGAAATATTCGAGATTAATCGAGGTCTTTTAAACTACTTGTTTTTATAAATCTTAATAAAATAATCTAAATCATTTTTAGTACTAATATGCAAATAGTGTCTTCGTATTTTATATTCATGAATGTAAAAAAAATCAATCTTTACTAAAAAGGTACAAAGAAAAACTAATGTTTCATTTCTATTAAGCTGGAAACAATCTAAAACACGTTGCAATTTGCGTAATTCTCCAACAACATTAATATTTTTGAGCCCGGTTTCCATCCAACGCTAAGAAGCAGTTATTTGATGACTGGAGATAGGTAATTAAAAATAAATATCAGCCCGTTTAATTTAACATTTACATGAAATAAATCTAGATAATTAAACTTCGTTTAAAGTCGTGATCGTAACATTTTATTAAATTTTATCACGATTCAACATTTTAATAATATTCGTAGCAAAACGAAACTTATTTTAGAGGATTAAAAATCTTTTTTTTATATATAATATGTACAAATGTATATAATCAATCAACTAGTCGACGGTTATTAATTACACCTATAAAGATATACCTTTTCATTGCGGTTGAGTTATCTTGGTTTGAATAAGGAAGTGTTCATTTGCTAATATAATAATTAATTATGTTAATATCATTGGTTATACTCAGATTAGTTCAGAGTAATCTAGGCTTTATTTAGTCTGTGATATTCTGCTAAGTAATCCTAAAAATGAATTTATAATCTTAGAGTATTTCATGACATACATGTTACTGTAAGTATGTCATACAAATTTTAAAGAATTTTAAGAAGGCTTTTATTTATATTTGTTAGAATAACATGTAACATACCCTCGTATTTAAGATATATATTACTCAATACATATTCAGATACCCTTTAGAAGTGTTTACAATAGGGAACACATAAATATAAAATACATCCCTAATGAAGGTTAATACTGCATAATTTAAATTGACTCTTACACCTTTATATAAACCCAGTATTATATTCTATGGAGTTCGTTACAACATGAGTTCCATAAACTAAACACACAATATAGAAAGAGATAAAAGACCTCACAAGTAGTTTTCAACCTATAATATAATCTCTTTCGAGAATGTTGAAACGTGTTTTCTCAACTGGTATAATATATTTCTCAGGAACTTGTACTTCAGACTCGTGAATAAATTATGAACGTTCTGCTTCAACACTTCATGATAGTTTTATTTAATTATTTTAAGTATAATATTATATTGCTAAATAATAAAACTAGAGTGATACATCGGACACGTTAAAAAATAAAAGATGATAAGTACAATGGCAACCTTAACATTTTGAGAATATTTTGATTACTACATTTCTAGATAAATGTAATATAAAATTTGTTTGAAAACTCGATGGTCGTGTTGACACAATTATCTACAAACTAATTACAGTACAACTATTTTACACTAAATTATTTCAATGTTCTTATTAGTGTTGAAATTCTAGTACTATCTATTTCACCCAAAATATTTCACAACTTCCTTGTTGATCGTTTTAAGTCAGGGTATCTATAACATAATAACATTAAAACATAATATGTAAGTAGAAAATGTATTAAAACTGGTTAAATAAAATAAAAATAATACTGAGATAGTAACTAACCGGAAAAGAAAGTTCGTTATATATGTCACCAGTATATATAAACAACCCTATTATAAAAACAACCTATAGAAAACCAATTGTTTAATTATAACACGTGAACCGAATAATGACAGGAAAGCACATTTAACATAACTTGGAGATCGGCTTAGAACCTAAGTGGGATGAACCTATTAAGATATACCTCCAAGAAGACTAGAGGAATATACATAAAAGATGGTTCTTAAAGACCATGTTTAAATTTGATAAAAGCTTGTTCGACTAATGATGTATTAAGTAGGATTAGGGACATATTGTTAGGGACGTTGACAAGGTAATAAATATATCGAAAAAATCATTCAAAAATAATTTTTATTTGTTTGTATAAAGTGTTGTGTTCTTTAGACCTTAGATCTTAATTTCTGTTTTTCTTTTGTATATTTTAATCATAACAATGTAAGTATACAGATAATTTCATCTGTTCTTTATTTCTATTCCAAAACAAACCTTATCCCGTTAATCTTACGAATAATTTAAAAATACTTAATATCACATTAAAACCTGTAATAGTAACTTTGAACATGCCCTTTCTACTAATACTACAAATGAAGAATACTAAATCCCTGATACTAAAAATAAAGAATATCATCTAAACGAAAATTAATTGGCAAATTGAATGTGAATTCAAAGCCCTTTACATTGTTAAATTTAAATGAGACGTACAAACGAGCTAATAGGTTTTCAGATCCTATTAATTTCAATGGATTAAAAAGAGTATGTTATTAAAACAATATAATTCAGTTCAAGTTTTGAAAATGATCAGAATCTTTGTAATATTAATTATTTATCTCCTAGAAATTATTTATAGATGATAATGATTATGATGCAATCGATCTTCATGACAAATGACCTATTAAAATGAAAAGTGAGCGTATTATTGAATTAGTCCTTCAGTAATTCATTTATAAAATTTCTAATTATTGTCTTATTGAATGAACCTGCCATTAATAAGCTTGAAAAATAATAGTCTTTTCCGTAATCCGATCAAGAATCTTTAGTACGATGTCACGTCCGGCTAACAATCACTGGATTAAGCAGTGATATTTTTTTCCAAGATAAAATAAGTATCATAAAAAAAATTGTGCTGACAAATCTGTTATAAATTTCTTTTATTATTATAGTATATTTTTTATGAAATATTGTATTTTCTACACGTGTTAGTGTCCGATGTCACAAAATATTGTTTTAAATATTTGTGAGTCGAGAGGAAAAGAGGTCTCATAGCTGCAATAATATATGTCGGGATGCACCCTTCAGAACAAAGTAGGTCTATGCGGGTTTAAAACTATATTTATATTTATTATATTTTAAATTATATTTATTTTCACTTATATTTAAAATAATTTGTAGAGCATGCCAGAACTATCAAGGAAAATATTGCTTTGATAGGAAGCCTTTTGTATAAAAATAATGTAATTAAATTGAACTACTTGCTTTCATAATTGTAAATAAAATCATCTAAAACTTAAGTCACATTTTGACTACCTATTTATAATGTATATTAAATTTATGTTTGTTTAAAAAAATTACAATCTTAACTGAAAAGATAAAAAAAAAACAAAAAGAAGAAAAACGCTTTTTTATTATGTTTAAAACAATCCAAGAAACATTACAATTTCCGTATTTCTCTCATAACAATAATATTGTTGAGCCCCGTTATAATCCATCTAAGATGCAGTTATTTTATGACTGCTAGAGATGGGTGATTAAAAATAAATAGCAGTCCGTTTAGTTTAAAATTAAAATAAAATAAATCGAGTTAATTAAACTTTGTTTAAAAGTTTAGTGTAACCTGACAGTCGTGATTGTAACATTACACTAAATGTTATCACGATTTAACATTCCAATTATATTCGTAGCAAAACAAAGCTTACTCTAATGTATTAAATATCAATTTATTATATATAATGTATATAGATTTACGTAATTAATCAACTAGTCGGCGGTAATTAATTATATACCTTTTCATTGCGGTTGAGTAATATTGTTTTGAATAAGGAACTGTTCATTTACTAATAATTATATTATATCATTAATACATTAGTTATTCTGTTCAGTAATCGTAAAAGTGGATTAAAGATGGCCATGCCGTAATTTTCTAATCACCGTTTTAGAAATTTCATGACAAACATATTACGTAAAAGAAAATATTGAGACCTGACTTTACAGTCAGATTTTCGAGATTTGTATGTCATTCGTAAAAATTTTGAAAAATTTTAATAAGGCTTACATTTTTTTTCATTTAAAAGAACAACGTGTGTGACCAGGGTAGAGGATACTTCGTCCAAACATATTCACGTACTCTTTAAAATTGTTTAAAAAAGGGAATATATAAATATAAAATAAATCCCTAACGAAGTATATACCGCACAATTTAAATGAACTTGTACGTAACATTAATATAAACCCAGTGTTATGTTCTGATGAGTTCATTTCAAATTGAGTTTCATAAAAACAAAACACAATATAGAAAGTTATAAATGACCTCACAGGTTGTTTTCAGCTTATAATATAATCTCTCGTGAGAATGTGAGACAATGAAGTTTAATGAAACCGTCCAATGTGGGTGAATTAAATTCACTATAATAAAACTAACTGACGCGTAAGACAATTGGTCCTTAAAATAATTAAACATTATTCTAACTGAAAGTGATGTTCCATTTTAGTTCCAAAGTTACTTTAGTTTGTATTGTACTCTAGCATTAATCAACATTTAATAAAATAAAGTTGTTAATAATATTATTATTGGGCGATGTTACGTCGGAGGGCGGGGATACGTTAAGAAATATTTTGGCATGACCCCAAACAAAAAAAGTATATTTTATAAAAAATCTAATCTAAATGAGAGGCTATGAATCACATTATGGCGCGTGTCGTGATCCAATCTTGTTCTGGTTTCGTTCAATCGTCTCATGTGGTGTGATGGAGCGGTACTTTATTTACAACATTATTACATTTACAGTAATTTATTTACAAGTTAAAATTTATTTGAAGATTAATAAATCGGCACTTTGGGCAATAGAATGTAATATGTAATAGTTTAATATTTGTATTAAGTACAAAGAAAAATCAAAAAAAAATCAACACAAATACAGTCTCTCTATTTAAGAATCCTCATCAAATAAACATTAAAAGGAAGAGACGAGTACACAGTCACACCACTAGAGAATAAAATAAAGTTTTGTACCGGATATTGTTTTAAAAGTTTCAAAAACTTTACCAACTATAACCCGTGTTGTTAAGATTAAGTCAGCACTTATTTATAACATAATAACATAAAATGCAACTTCAAAAGTATTTATACTTGTCAATTAAAATAACAATACTGTATTAAAGGACTATATATTATTTATTTATTACCCGTGTACTGAATACTGACATGGAAGTACATTTGATATAACTATTTCGAAATCGGCTTAGAACCTAAGTGGTATGAACATATTAAAATATACCTCCAAGGAGACTCAAGGAATATAAATAAAACATGACTCCTACAGACCCTGTTTGAATTTGATAAAACCTTGTTTGACTAATGATTTATTAAGTAGTATTCATATTGTTGAAACAATAACATGTTAGTAAATATCTCAAAAAAAGCCTTTAGAAATATAATTTTTTTTTTGTTTGTTTAAAGTATTGTTATCGTTATACCATAGATGGAAAAAGATTTTTTTATATTTTTAGTCATAAATATGATCAAAGGTTTATTAAGATCACGAACACGAATTATTTTGTTTAAAATAATTAAAATATTAATCGAAGAACCTATAGAAACATTAAACGATTATTATTTAATTTAAGTTAAATTACTGCAGTATTCAGGTAACATATCATATATGCCATAGAAGTACCGATATAAAATTTAAGCTTTGTGTAGTTTATATTGAGCTTCCATACAAATATTTATATTTTGCCACAATTGAATTACGAACAATGCATTGTTTTATGTCCTCATCGGTCAAGTAATACATTATTATTGTTAATTATGGACCAGGGCTATTAAAAATTAAATAAAATTCCTTAAAAATATATGTATTTAATTTAAAAATACCTCTTTTATTTCGGATTACAATTATACTATTATTTATTTTTATATTTCTATATTTTAAGCTTGCATGATCAAATGCATTGTTCAGGCCCTGAAATGAACAGAAACGTCTTTTGAATTAAATATGTCAGAATAAATTATAGAAATAAATGTAATAATAATAAAAAAATAATCTAAAGTAATGTTTGCCTGCTATGTATCATTTTGTTAGGAAAAACGTAATGAAGAGTATGGATATTCTTCGCTAAACAATTTTGTATTTTTCATTGTCATTACAATAATTGTTTACTAAATTCAGGCAGGCTTTTACTCCGAATACCATACATACATCTGAACTGTGGTAGACAAAGAGTTTTTAGCGTTTGCTTTTGAGCCACAAACGAAATATAGTCCAAAACAAGGGCCACAAACAAGAAAATTTGACGACGCGATATGTCATTATGAGATTGTACCTTAGTACTTCACTATTCCAGCTACTACAGGTTACGTAACATCTTTATAAGCTCTACAGGCTTGTAATGTACCATATATCATGATTATTTATACTTATGTATTAGATAATCTATGTTCGGAAAAATTGCAAGCATTTATAATACAAAGCTGTTTGCATAATAATATTTCTAGAAGTAATAATAAAATAATCATCATCAAACACAAAAATATATAATTTTTTGTTTCGGACCTTACGGATATGTAAACATTTTTACATCAATAAAATTACCAGCAAGATAAAACGTAAACGAAATCTGTGAGTTTAATTAAGTCCAGTCAACCTGACTTTATGAGAAAGAAATCAATCGTCGTGCTTCGTAATCAAACACCCTTATAATTATATCACATAAAATAAATATTCCCTTCTCTCAATCTGTAAAAATTCTCGTCCTCTCTCTGGATAATACTTTAAATTGGAACATTCATGTTACTAAAGTAAATCGCAAAGTCATAACCTCGTTGCGACCCTCTTACAGTCACAAATATCTCCTACCCATTCGGACCAAATCTCTGGTTGTGCAATTACTACTCCTTCATCTCAATGACTATGCTAATATCTGCTGCTCTAATAACTCTGCAAATTATCTCAATGAATGTGACATTCTTCTTAACAACTGTATTCGCTTTGTTTTTAATCGTTTTTTTTATTATTATCTTTACTTTTTAGGGACTTTTATCCAACTACAATGTTTACAAGGTTTGAAACAAATTTTCTCAACTGGAATATATAATATATCTCTGGAATGAACTATGAATAAAGTACGAGGCTTCTGATTTTATTAAAACGTTTATTATTTACATTTTATTCATTTGTCCACATTTAAATGAAACTATTTTAAATACTTTTTTAATATTAATACAGCTTAAACTAGTTCTGTTTTGATAGACGTACATATTTTATTTATACGGAGATGTCTTATCAATAATCAATCAAATGTGGGATGTATTTTGGGACTTACAAAGAGATAATATACGTAATAAATACAACTAATAAACTTACTGCTTGCGTAAATAAATAAACTATAACTTATTGAGATATTGAGGACTCACAGATATCCAATTCTCATATATAAGTAATTCTATTACTCCAGTACTGATAATGTGAGCTGATAGCTTGCGGTATTACTGATACATTTATTTGATTAGATCAGAATATCTTACAGAAAACAATTTTATAATGTTTCAGTTTTAATATTGAGATTTTTATTTATTTATTTGAGATCTTTATAAAGTTAGATACGTTGCAAACAAAACTCAATTTATGTATACAATATTTATTTTGAGTAACATATTGATTTAGAAATTAAGTGTCATTAACGTTAACAACTAAACTAATTAGTTATGAATTCTATTTTATTTACTGTGGTCTTACTCTGTACTGAAGGTGCATAGCCACTTGGTCTAGCGGGTAGTGACCGTGACCCTGAGGGTTGCAGATTCCCATAAGAGACAATTCTTTGTGATCCACAGATGTTCAGAGAAGTCTGTTAACACAAAGATTAGATTATTAGAAAAGTTTTTCTGTCACTGGCGCTAGTCCCACGGGCTTGAGTAATATTTTTTTTATAATTAGGTGAAGTCGCGTGTGTACATTAGTGCATAACTTCTTGTAATACATAACTGTTTTATTTAGACCTCAGTAGGAACAGAGTTGTTGTTTTGTATTAGCTTGGAACAGGGTTTACATTCCTGCACTCAAGAACACAAGCTTGTACAGAGTCATATAAAGGAGTTGAATCCTTAATGATATATATATATAAGGATTATATTAGGATACATATTATTATAGCCAGCTCAGTAAATCAAAATACAATGTGTAAGTTATGAATTCATTTTTGTAACGGTGTTTAGAATGCAGTCACTATTGTATAATTGAAATAGTTTGAAGGATTTCAGAAGTAAAATAATAATAAATTTTAATATGAAGTGTTTTGAATTTAATTAACGATGTTTTTAAATAAGACAAAACTATTTATCCCAAGTCGTATTTATTTATTTTGGCATAATTAATTATTCCAGTACAAAAAAAAAGAAATATATTTTTTCTAAATAATCATGTTTACCAAGCTTCAAATCTTCTACAAAATCTTTTTTTCAACACAGCTTATTATCAAAATTCATCAAACTAACGGACATTAGATATTTGTAACATTCACACTTTAATCATATAACATTCCCAAATACATTCACAATAGAATATACGAGTATCTTCAATAAAATATATTTAGATCATGTTTTTTGAATAGAACATTCTCTATTGGTGCTGTCACAATGTTCGCGTCAATGATAAGTTTTGATTTATGACCAGTCAGTTGAGATTTCGACGGTAATGGGTCTGCTCAATGGCTGCAGAGACAGAGCTATATAGAGATAGCAAAATATATTACGAATAATTATACGGTATAATATTATGTCTCTGTCCCTTACATTACTAAAGATAAAGTCTAGTTATAGTCACCCGAGTTTGTACCACAGAAATAATTAGGGGCGCCAACAAACCCTCAATTTCGACTCGCTCCGCTCGCGAAATCTCGGGTGCCGTTTGCATATTGAGCGAAACGAGCCCAGTTTATTAATTCATCCTTTCCCATTGACTTCAATGGGATATCAGTGTTTTGATGACATTAAAAAAAAATTGTTTTAGGTCATTCTTTAATTTTTTTAAAACTATCACCTAATGTGTCTTTTTGATTGCAAAGTTTCATAATTTTCCGTCAAGTAGTTTTCGAGCCAATTCTTGACAAATAATGTAAAAAGTCTCCAGTAAAACGCTCCGCTCACTTCGTTCGCTTCGCTCAAAAAAGCAATTATAAAAACTTTTCTTTCCCCATATATAGGTAAAAAATCCAAATCTTCATATTTCCCCTTACCTTTACAGGTTTACCTGGTCATTTGTCAATCCAGAACAGAAAGGTAATAAAAATGTACTATATTTAATAGAACTAAACGTTTATCAATAAAGTTCAATCGTATCTACAATACTTTATTAAATAAAAAACGATTTAAAACATCTAATGTTTTATTTATATCACACAGTAACATTATCGCATAGCATATGAACTTTTATACTCCAATTTAGCTGAATATTAAAATTAACGGTAATCTATCGAGCACTTATGGATGTAACATGTGTTTCAACAGACAAGTTATGTTAGAACATTAACACGAAACCACATATATATAATATAAATATATTAAAATACGTTACTTACCAAGTATCTGCTTGTTATGAAATCTGTAACAATATTAAGTATCAAAGTTAGTAAAAAATTAACTAATAATAATGATAAATTGATATCACTATTCTTACTAATTCCTCCGTCTTTATATACATATAACGAAAATGAAAGCTATATATTTAAATACAATTTAAGTGTCCGTTTGTAAATCCAAATTAACAGGTTTTCACTAAATGCATATGAAATATACAGTACATGCTCGTACATAAAAACAGTTTTTTTAATTTTTCTCTTCAAATTCATATTCCGCGCGAACAAAGCTGTGGGCACCGCAGTACGCCCATAACAATATACAAAGAGTAACGAGGATGACATGTCTTATTCTTTATTTCTTCTGTTAGATGTGTATATATACTTGACCTCATACCACATGGTCTCTGACATTACTATTAATGTGTGATTGATCTACTCGTACCATCCATCTATCACCGACATGACTCTGGTTGCACAACTCATGCTGAATCTCACATTAGTATAAATCATGATACAGCGTCAAAAAGACAAGGGCAGATTGACATTTCCGCAAGAACGAACAGACGAAAGGATCTCCTTTGTACAGATATATTTCCATATATATCAAATATATTTCAAATTTCGAAATATGAATCTGGAAATCTATTTATTTATTTATCTTGTTTGTTGGCGCCCCAGTTAAGTTAAATATAGTTAATATTTAACTTAACTAGGGGCGCCAACAAACCCTCAATTTCGATTCGCTGCGCTCGCGAAATCTCGGGTGCCGTTTGCATATTGAGCGAAGTGAGCCCAGTGTATTGACTGATCGTTTCTCATTGACTTCAATGGGATTGACTTCAGTTTTTTTAACATGATTTTTTGAGGACATTTTTCAATTTTTTTTTTAAAACCTTCTCCTAATGTGTGTCTTTTTGATTGCAAAGTCTCATAATTTTGTGTCAAGTAGTTTTCGAGCCAATTCGTGACAGAATGTAAAAAGTCTCCAGTAAAACGCTTCGCTCACTTCGTTCGCTTCGCTCAATTATTCGACTATCCAATACTTACCGGATTTTATCTAAAGTTAAAGTTGAGCTACTTGTAATTATATAAATCCATAAAAATAATGAACTAAAGAAGAAGAACTTTAAGAACTTTATTGTTATTTCAGTTTGTTATTATTAAAGTTGTAACAAAAACTTTCAAAAGTTTCTTTATATGTTAAAGAGCTTTCACTAAGCTTTTTAAACACTTAATAACAAAAGGAAACTCGCGCCATGTCAAGTGTTGTGAAACAAAGGATTTTGTGATGTGAATAAAATATAAGAACTTTGCAGGATTTTGTTGATACAGGACGAATCCTTTTAAATCCTTCTTTGTTCGTGTTTGTCTCCTCGTGTCTGGATCTTGAGTTATGTGAGCTGACACTTGAAGTAATAGTTGAGAATATAAGTTTATATATTTCTATTGTATCTTCATAGTTATGAATTCATATTTACCTTAAAGTGTAATATTGTTAAGCAATTCAATAAAGTATTTATATATAACCTTGATCAATTCAATCGTTCCAGTTTGATATCAATTTCTTCGAAGCTAACTCAGTTGACTGACTACACTCCACATACCAAAATATATAATAAATTCCAACGCTCCTTGAACCCTGAGTAATGAAGTACGCGAAGGTGCTTAGAATTCTATACCAGTAATTATAACACTATTCTATATATTTAATATTTTATAAACTAGCTGTGCCCACGACTTTGTTCCCGCGGAATTTGTTTTCTAAAATAAAAGTAGCCTAAGCTATTCCTTATAACACCAGCTACGCGCAAGTGAAAGTCTGTTAAAGTCGATACATACATTTCAGAGATTACCTGGACCAAATAGACAGACAGGCAGACAGAGATTTTTTTATGTAAGTACGCTATACACTTTAACATACGTTTATGTGAAAAGCTTTTATTTTGGAATTGCAAACAGACACTTCAATTTTATTTATATGTATAGAATTACTGCTTCTTTTAATATTAATTGAAATAAGTAATTCTCTGTATTGAATGCTTACTATACAATAGTCGGTAAATTGAGTATATTTTGAAGGTTTTTGCGTCAACGGTGCTTCCCTTTACTCTTATATTCTCAGTTATATTTTGTACAAAGGTCATTAGTTCAAGAGCACGCTCGTCGAGATAAGAAATATCTCGCTAACTTTTCTAATGTACTTTTCTGTGTCATATAATGTACTAATTATAGTAGTATTTTTGCTCGTTTATTTATTGAGCGAAGCTAGTGAAGCGAGCGGAGCGTTCTACTGAAGACTTTTTCATATTCTTTGTCACGAATAGGCGCGACTTGACGGAAAATTATGAAATTTTGCAATCAAAAAAGCAAACATTAGGTGATGGTTTAAACAAAAATTTAAAAATATCATGGCGTTGAGGAATAATCGTCAAAAAACTGATATCCCATTGAAGTCAATAGGAAACGATGAGTCATTACACTGGGCTCGCTTCACTCAATATGGAAACGGCACCCAAGATTTGGCGAGCGCAGTGAATCGAAATTGAGGGTCTGTTGGTGCCCCTAGTTTTTAAGTTCATTTGCTACTTTAATATTGAATATAATATGCTTTTTCTGATAAGGTTTTCAATTTCTTACTCATGAAATATTTTTAAGACTACGCTACCAAATCAATTTTAAAACTCTCACGTAGAAACCAGAGAAATCATTTTACTATTTTTAAACAATGACTAAAGTTTGTCTCAAAAAGATAATCAAAATCAGACTTCATGATAAACATTATTGTAACAAAGATAGCACATTAACGTCGGATACCGATACTAAAAATAATATTTTTAACATCACCACAGAGTGTAGGTATAGTGTGTTTAAATATATAGGTTAATTATTATAAATAATGTCAAATGTCTGTCCGTCATTCAATAATATTAGAAACACGTTTGTTATATCTAAATACACAACTGCTCCGACTAGTAATAGTTTTAATCAAAATAATATAAGATAATAAATGCAGTAAATGAATTTTGTTATTTACATTTATCTTTATTATCCATAAATATGAATTTTGCTACAATATATTTAATTATAAAATATTACCTCATTTCATTTCTCGTCGAGAAAGCAATGGTTGTATTTAATCAATATTTTTTTTCCAATTAATAAATAACAGATTATTGTATTCATGTGAATTTAATTACAAAACGTATACAAATTAATTCATTATTTTATTCAAAACATATCTTAAAAGTCATGGTATTAATAAAATTAAAATAATTATTTTAAGACAATATAACTACGAACACAAAAATACATAACCCTCGACTATGTAATATAGTATATAGTTCAAACAATACATAAGGACACAGTAGTTATCTTTATATAGATAAACTAATCTTTAAACAACACATTAAAGGTTCACTAAAGCTGTGGTCTGTTTTATGAATTCATAAAATGGTTTCTAAAAACGTCATAAAAAACCGATTAGAAAGTTTTTGTCTAATAAGTTTATAGTTTATTACTTAAGCTGTTCAAAAAATGTTGTATAATTACTTTATTAAGAATGATAGTTTTTATAATTTTTAACCTTAACAATTGATTTTTGTATGTTCGTCAATAATTTAAATTATAAGTGTAAGATTATTCATACAATTAGTTTTAACGATTAGGTTTATATTATCCTCACACTAACTAATAACTGTATTAATTGAACTGAGTGTTAAAATGTATGTAATGTTTGTAGCAAATAACTACTTAATTAACTTTATCGGTAATAAATGATAGTAACAGTTAGTTACGATGCGTATCATTTTATAGACCATAAACATTGAATAATTTCAAATCCACTAAATTTAATATTCTACATATCATACATACATCAATAAAAAAGCTAATTAATCAACGCTTAAAATACATTCAGGGATGAACTTTATTCATAAAATGATTAAAGTTTTAATTCTTTAACCTTAGCGACAGCGACGTCCTGACTCGTGTTACTGTCTTCCTTGTTCTTGTATTTTTTGTTTCTGGAACTTAGAACTTAAAAGATATTCTAAAAATGATTTCAACTATCCAATTATCCAATGTATTAATATGTAATATATTCTTAATCTTTTCTTCGGCCTTTAAAAAGACATGTTATAACTTTATAATAATTACACACGTGTTTTATTAATTTTATTAATATAATTTAAAATAATTCGTAGTAAATCTTTAAGTGTACGTTTATTATTTTCATGATATTGTTTAAATAAAAAGGTACTTAAACTTCATTATTTTAAAAAGTAATTGTGTATTAAACAGAATGAAAAAGTATAAAATGAGATTCACGTTTTTATATTTCTTTTAATGTAAAATTAACGAAGCAACCGAGGAAGTGAAATGACTTCAATCTTATAACCTTTATACAAATAAACTTCATACTTCTTTAACAAAAATAAATACTGAATATTGACGAAAATATTTCTGTGAGGAACAGATAAATTGAAATATAATATATTTTTTACGAGAACAAGTACATTTATATATCATACGTATTTCAGGGCATTAATTTAAATTACTTTTAATTATTATTATTTTATGTTTTGTCTATTCTATCCCGAACAGATACTATAAAAAATACATATCGTCCTTTAGTCTGTTTTCTTTTACTTAGATAATTATATATTACATACAGACATATTTATTTACACTGTACTCGTATATACTGAGTAAACTGTTAGAGGTTTGTTCTGGTGGTACATAATTACGTTGATACGGTAATTATCTTCTTACAAACCTCTGTATTATTTGACCTCTTCATTAATACATTACATTTATTATTAAATAATATTTTTGTTATTTTGTTCATTTCTTTTCAAATGGAACTATAGGTTTGTTCTGAAAGAAATGTCAATTATCTTAGAGCAATAAAATATAAAACTGCTAAAATATTTGAAACGATGCCATACGACAAGGTTGCGATCGTCTGATCGTTCGATCGACCGCTACGTTGTCGTGAGGTGTTACAACAACATTATGTTGCTCGAATCAGACGATCCATGTATGATTTAATTAGTTCGTGTGTGATTTACTTGTATTGTTAATGATATGTTATCGATTCATTGATCCGTGTACGGAACACAGACGGACAAATACATGAAGGATAAGTCAACCATTAGTACCACATGTAATAATATTTATGTAACATACTGTTATAATATATATAAATTTCGTTTTATTGTAATTGTAGTTCAAATATTTTTATGTATTCTTCAATGAGATGAGATGAGATGAGATGAGATATCGTTCAGTACACAAAGTATTCTATATGTTGATTGTGACAATAAGATATAACACAAGTTATATCAAAATATGTCCAGTTCTACTCCTGCTTGAACAAACAAAGATACAAATATTCTAACACAATTGTTTTATGTTCTCTGTCATGAAGTTAATACGTAATTTATTTTTTCAAAATATTAAGAAGCTTATAAACAAATTACAAACAAAACTTAAACTGTTCCAGATACATTTCTTGGACAATTCCTTTATCAACCTTTAGCACGATTTCTACTAAAAGTTTGACGCTCTCATAAAAGCAGCTCGGAATAAGATTACAATAAGTATTAAAGTAATAACGGTATCAGAAGTGTTGAAAGTATAGAAAAAAGAGATAGTCCAATTAAAGTGTTCGAACTTTCGATACAAACTGTAGCAAAGAAAAATGTAATAAAATGAGGAGATATTGTTATTCATTTAATAGTTAGTCGCTTAAAAACAAATAAGAATGACTTAAACTACCGTTGGCCATTACATTCCTATTAATTAAATAAGAATGTCCTCAGCTGCCACTACATTTTATTAATCAAATTGTAATAAATATAATTGTAATAATATAAATAAATAACAAATAGTGATAATAATAGGTATAATAATAATAGTTAATAGAATATATAGTTTAATAATAGTTTTTTGCCGGTTCTCCACGGAACTGTTTCTCAGAACTATATGACTAAAATCAAACGTTAGAAATATTTTTTTAAGCACTTATATTGCATTGCATTTAAAAACTTTGACTCTACCACATAGTTATATGTATAAGAATACCACACCATTAGTTAAACCATATAGCCTATTAGGTAACCTGTCTGTACTGATAAAATGCAAAAGCCTACAAATTAGACAAATTAGATAATTCTCAAAGAACATCCTTTTTTTTTTTTTTAACGTCTGGAACCCATCATGGGTGCCACCGCATTCCAGGGGAGAAAGGCGGTGGATATGGGAGACTCCTACTCACTAAACCAGACGGTTGCCGTCGCCGTCATGATGGGCCACCGCGGGAACGCTTGCGCATACAACCACGGCGCCCCGACGGACACCACGTAGAGGGCACCCCACAACGAAAGGCCCCCTCCATAGTCGGCAGGCCTAATAGATCGCGGGGGACGATCAAGCATAAACTGATGCAACATCCTCAGTAAAAACGTTTTCCTGTACTGGGTCAAAGCACATATCGGCCTCGTGGGAAACGAGAGGGCCGACTTCCTAGCGAAAGAAGCTGCCCTGCGATCAAAAAGGAAGCCAGACTACGACCTTTGCCCGATATCTTTTGTGAAGCACGAAATTAGATTTGAGACGCTGCGAGAATAGGATAGAAGATATAGAACCAGCGAGACGGCGTCTATTACAAAGATCTTCTTCCCGGATGTCATCACGGCGTACAAAATCATAACGAAGTTAGAGCCAAGCAGTGTCACCACACAGCTGTTTACCGGACATGGTGGCCTCACGGCTTATCTATATAAAATTAAAGATAGCCCATCATGCGTGTGTGAACCAGAAAAGAGCGAAGATATGTCTCACCTGATATTAGAATACCCGATTTTCGTTAAAGATAGATTTGAAATAGAGCAGAAACTTGGGCATAAAATTGTCGTCGAAAATATACCATTATTAATGAAATGTAAAGAAAGAGAAATATTTGTAAATTACTGTTTAAAGATCATAAAAATAGTTATAGATAGAAATAAGAATAAATAGCAGATATACAATAAAATTAAGTCATAAACTGTCATACTAATAGTAATTGTAAATTATAGGACAGGAAATCAGCATATAGTGTTATTTCTTATCAGTAGTAGTTCTATGTAAATTAAACTGTAAAGCTTGCAATAACCAATAGAATTAATAAACAAAGAGCCTTGACGACGTCAGGGGAGTAAAAAGCCACAACACCCTGTGAAGGAGGGTACTTTAAAAAAAAAAAAAAAAATTATCGCGGGGGTGTCCCCTCCCCCCACTCAATCCCACCTTAAGAAGAAGGCCGAAGCCCTCTTCTAGCTAGACCCGGTCCGGAACCCAGACGTACGGAGGAGTCTAGGCTCAACCCCGAAACGCCTGAGAACCTCATCCAGGTCCAGCGCCCTCGGCGGTGATCTTCCCGAAGGAAGACCACCGTTCGGACCCCACATGAGCGGACGGCCAAGCACTACTTGGCAGGCTGGCAGGGAGGACTACCAACGCACCGCTGCCACGCAAGAACTCCACTCAAAAAGGGAGCCCGAACTCGAACCCGACAGGCCTCTACCACCGAACACGGTGGTCAACAGAGACCAGCAAGAAAGAGGCATAAGTCGGGAACCCATCAAGCTGGGACTAACGATCGCCGAACAAGACCGTGGTGTCACGCTTCACGAAGGTTAATCCGGGCACCGTCTGTTGATTAGAGAAACGACCTTCCGAATCGCTTCTTACAGAGCGACTCGACAGGAAGAACCCCAAACCCTAATCGCCCCAAAACCCCCCAACCACGAGGCCACCCCAAGGTCAACTCTGCAATCAGAGAAGTACCTGGAATGACCCCGCAGCTGTCCCCCGGAGAAGAGGGTCTGCGCCCTCCCACCGAATTGCCCAGGCCCACTTTCCAACGGCTGAGGTCAAAGGAAAGGGTCCCGAGCCTGCCGCCGCAGACGGGCCACTCCTAAAGGCAGACCGCCACGGGAAGCCCCCTTGTCAACCATGAGCCAGACTCGGGCACCTCATTGTTGACAACCCCGAGCTGGACATTAGCAGTCGGCTAACGCGATCCCGAAAGACCGCATTAACCATCCCCCAGGGAGCCCGTACCGCTTCCAATCCCGCCGGACGAATCCGGACAACATTGGTAGCGGACGGGCACACAAGGCAACTGTAACCAATTAATAACTGAACTCAAACTACAGCATTTCTCTACCATAATACAATATTCTGTGTATATTACAACCTTATTTTGAGAAGGTATTCATAGGGAAGGTATTCATTCATACTTTAATTATAGTTTGGGTCAAACACGCAATTATAAGTCACTGAAGTGGTTTCATTTTATACCTAACTGTAATTCATAGAAAATATGTGAAATGAATGAATGAATGAATGAATGTATGAAAATAAATAATAACTATAGAATAAAATTTATTATTTTTTTACAAAAATATTTTCCTATAAACTATGTCACGAGTCCACGTTTCAAGTAAATCTTTTTTTAATTTAATGAAACGTGTGCATTCCTTATTTCTTATTCGGTTTATAAGTAATGACATTACGTCAGATGAGGACTTTTTAACATTGTTGTGAATGTTAACCTACCTAGATACTAAAAAGAAAACGGAGTCATAATGCTATCGAGTATTTATATTGAGACAACTTTAAAAATTTTAAAAATCCCATTAATGAAACCATTTCATTGTCTAATTCTAAGCGTACCCTTTGACCCTATAAGGTAACAAGGTCCACAAACTAGTAACTTACAACCCACTAACAGCCTTTTTAAGACCCGATTAGGTTGCTCATTGCGGATTGAAGCGGATGCCTACGGAACCTAACCTTATAGCAATTGTAGATCCTTATGTACTTCAAAACATCTCTTATATTTGCTGACAAGTTACTTAACTTATTCATAAAATTTATCAAGAATAGGATAGTTTCAGTTGCCAAATTGTAACAGAACCAATAAAAGGTTATTGATCGATCAAGTAAATATAAATAATAGCTATTTATATGAGATGTATTGGAACATAAATATCGTCTTAATGTTTGTGGCCTGTGTTATACTTACGTGTTTTATTTTATTGGTTGTCTTTACATCTCATAGCTAATAGCCACGTGTGTAAATGTTTTGCTATGTTCATCTTATTTATTTATGAATTATTTTATCTTTGATTTTTTTAATTTTTCATCTAATATTATCTTCGTATTGTGTGATAAAGATTGTACTCGTATAAACCGTCAATTAATTATGATATGCCAAAATATTAAAAACCCAACATTTTATTTTAAGATAAAATATTATCATATCCTAATTATTATACTTTAATTGTATAATCATCTTTTTAAGTGTTCATAAAAAAATCCCCTGTCATGTCAAAACTATGTATTTTTTTTTTACACTACTCCAATATCCGATGACCGCAACTTATCAAAAGACATAACTTCAAGCTAATATTAACTTAAACAATATTATTTGGCTCCACATATTTCTATTGTTCAAATAAAATATAATAGAAAAACGTGTTCATTACAATTACTACCACTTGTTGATACTAATCTAACTCCAATTTACATTCACTATACATAAATATTGGAACATTTCTACAGATCTAAATTTAACCCAAAATGAGCAAAGCTTACTATCGCATGCATCGCATTTTTTTATGGGAATCTAACTCACTACCACCGAATACATTAATTTGCCCACCATAAAAAAGCGTTCACTAAAAGTTACAAAACTTATAAATGACCGAATGTTACAAAATAATACGTTAATATTTCACTTGAGATAAAATACTGACACGGTACAAGAATAAATATAAAGTTATCTCTCTGGAAGGCCCGTTATAAGTCTTACAAAACACATCTTATCAAAGTGGGACGAACCCTGTGTGGAATTGCTATATTAATTACAAATTACGCAATGTATTCTGTTCCGCCTTCACAATCAGCGTGATGAAGGAGAATTATACATTTTATTATATTATGTTATAAGGTAATACACGTGACAATAATAAACTATCATTGACTAATAATATCAGTATTATTAGTCAATGATAGTTTACTATACCTTTATATTTCTAAGAAGAATATCGTCATAGCTCAGTAAAAAGGGTGACGGGTATGGGGTGCCCGGGTCACAGGTTGAAATCCTATTTGTATGATATTTAATGTATATTTATTTTAAATTTAGATGAGCGTAATATGGTTATCGTGTTTAAAGTTTTTGTCTGTTTTAATTTCTAATATTTCATATTGTTGTACTTCTATCAATTAGTTAAATATTTAATTATAAATTGGAAGTAAAAAGTTTATTTGCTATTATTTTAGTTTTATGAAATGATTTTTTATTGCTACTTTGTCAAGTAGCTTTGTCCAGTTTGTCACTTCTCAGTCCTACAAATGTAAATGTAAAATCAATTGGATTTTGTATTCAGTTTATATTATTATTAGAAAGATAAAAACAAATCCACTTTCACGTTATAGAATAATAAAACTATTAATTTAGAATTCAGTTAAAAATATAGTAAATTATTTGCTTAAAATATAATATTATAATAACAATGTCCTCATCAGCAATGAAGTATGATAATAGATCAGGTAATACCGATACAATTATAATGAACTATGTGCAGTTCAAGATATCTTGATAATTGAATACATTCGTAAAATATAGTGCAATTCCCTATATTTGATAATTGATAAATTGAACATAAAGTCTGTAATAATGTTATAATAATCTGTAATAATAATTTAAAAAATAAATATTATTTAACATTAAAATACTTTTACAAAGAGACATGTCTATTCAGAGCGTAAGTGGAAGGAAATTGAATTACGTTCCTGGATTCCGACGTCTTTACTAAATTGCCAACATTTTAGTGTTAATCTAATTAATTGAGACAAGACGTGTCTAAATGGTAATTCATCTATTAATTCGAAAATTTCTTACAAAAAAAATGTCTTGTATGATTTCATATTATATTAATATGCGATTTGTTTGTGCCATGGGAGTCCATGGAGAAAGGGAGAGAGTCATTTCCAAGTCTAGTTTCCTAGGAAATATAATACCGTGGAAGCTCCTTTATTTAAATAGAATATAATTTAGAAACAGCTCTTATCTTTTAGCTCACAACGTAGGTCACGTTTAAGAAATATATGAAATACCCCGTGAGTAATGGTTGCATGTAGCTTCACTAGCGAAACCATTTTGCTTCGCTTGAACCGATGACATTTATTAAAGATAACGCGTGCGTTCGTATAAATTTAACATATTATATCAATAAGGAATCAAAGGAGATATCTTTATATTTATGTTCTTGTACCGAGTTAGTATTTTATCTCCAGTGAAATATTGACGTATTATTTTGTAACTTTTGTTAAGTCATAACTTTTGGAATCTTTGGTAAACAATTTTTTTCTGATTTTAAAATAACTTTTATTTTTATGTATAAGATGTTTATATTTACAAAAAAATATTAGTTCATATGTATATGAGTGGTACATGCGACAGTACAAGCTTTGTTCATTTGGTGTCTAGATTGTGTTCTGTGGTAATTATGGAATATTTATGTATAGTGAATATAATTGGAGTTTGATTAGTACTAACAAGTGGTAGTAATTATAATGAACACGTTTTTCTATTATATTTTATTTGAACAATAGAAGTATGTGGAGCCCAATAAGATTGTTTTAGTTAATCTTAGCTAGAAGTTATGTCTTTTAATAAGTTGCGGTCATCGGATATATGAGTAGTGTAAAAAAAATTAGATGCTTTTGACATGACAGGGGATTTTTTATGAACACTTAAAAAGATAGTTATACAATAAAAGTATAATAACTCAGATAAGCACTACACACTTGTTGGGTTTTTAATAATTTGGCATATCATAATTAATGAACAGTTTATACAATCTTTATCACACAATACGAAGATAATATTAGATGGATTTTTTTTTATTATAGAAAGAATAATTCCTCGAAAAAAAGTGAACAGACAACTTATCGTCACGGTTATTTTATATATACTTCAGTAAATTAATTAAAGATGAAGACCAAAGCAATTGTGGTTAATATCGAGATATTCCAATACTCTTCGTGGCCTGAATTTAATTAATGTATGAAATTGCTTACATAAAAATTATCGGTAAATTGTATTTTGAAGATAGTTATATTATAAAATATTTTTATATGCCATACGATGTAATAGAGAAAAAATATTAAAACGTTGATGATCGTTAAAGAATATTTAAAAAGTTTTAAATTAAACTAAAGTAAATAAGGTGTAAGTACGGATTAAATATATTTTATTCATAGAAGTATAAGATATTCTTTCCATACTTAATTATTTTAACAATGCAACGCTCCCTGGTACAAAGAATAATTTAGAAAAAACTGAGTTAAGGCGGAATAGAATTTCAAATGATAATATTAAATATTTAATAATTTTTAATTTGTCTTTCTATTATCAGGTATGTTACTTAGCTTCTTACAAAACAATAAAACCTTCAGATATTTTCAATTCATCCTACATTTTGCTTCTTCAGCTATAAAGTGCTATGCTAAAATTCTAAAACTACATTTATTGAAAGACAATGCATTTTCAATAAATCCAGTTCAGATACGAGCGGTGGTCCTTTGAAAGCTTATGTAAATGCAATCTAGTACGATAAGTGTGTGATAGGTTCAAACTAATTCAAAGCCTGCAGATATAAGTACAATGCCCATTAATATCTTAGACGCAAAAGACCCTGGTTTTCCCATTATCTTTGTATTTGTATGTATTATTACCTGATTAAACTAATGATTTAATGAGTATTCATGATGGTGTGTACATTGTAAATGTATCCACAAGTATGAGTATGTTCATTATGTGGTTATACCATATATTTTATTGTCATGATATACAATGTTTGTTTTATTTTTATTTTTATAAATAAACTGGATTGATTGTTACTTGCTAATAGAGAATTGTTGAAAAATTTCTGCAGGGTATTAATTGCCTGAGCAAGTTTAGTAAAAGGGAAATATAAGAGTGGAAAATTGGGAAAATTCGCTAAATTTATAGTGCATTTTTCTCTCGTATATTTTTCTATTTTTCATTTGGTTTGGAGTCCAGAATCATTACTTTTTTATCTATGTTCATAGATAAGTTAGTTTCAAAACAGTTAGTATTCCAAGCCGACAGAACCGCTGGCAAGAGCTAGTTGATTTTAAACACAAACATAAAATATATTGACAATAAATGTCAAAATGATAAGATATTATATTATAATAAATTAATAAATTTAAATAACAAAATACAAATAATTAACAAGTCATTTATTAATACAAGTTAATATATTGCGCTCGTTACATTTCAATATTAAAAGGTATTGTGATTAAAAGTGTTCAAAACACGGTTTGATAGTGTCAGAAACTTGCGACTACTGTTTCCTACTTTATATTACTAAAACTGCATTTAATATTGAATTGAACATTACTTAACATTACGTCTTTAGTAAACACGCGACCGTATAAACTTTGAAACATCCAATTATTTTTTATTGTTTAAATATTCAACGTCTTTCCAAATTCCGCCCTAACAGGTTAATGATTGCCATAATTATCAATTTCAAACCAATGAAGGATTAATTAGATGGAGCGGTCAACTCTTAGTAGTCCTTAATTACCCTTAACCCTTTATTTTCAATTGCTAATGACTTGGTACATACGTCATTGTATGTGACCAATGACATAAAAAATAATGTATTGCATTCAGATATCAAGTATCAAGGAGAGTCCAAATATATTACTACAACAAATATCACAATTACTTGTGATTTAATAAATATTGTACTCAATTTAGTATGTTTCCTGTCGTGTTCATACAAGTTTAAGAGATGTGTGTATTGAGTGTCTGCATGTACTACACCAGTTTCCTTAATTGACACGAACACCGCGACCAGACCAAGACATGCGTTCGGTGAACTATAGCGCTATTCTACCACCAACAAACTGACTAATAAAAGAGTATGGATTTTTACTAAATTGTTGTCATTATTATCTTTCATTCAAACGCAAAAGTCGTGGTAAGTTTAAATATTAATAATAAATATTAGTTAATAATAATTGGATTGTATCATTTTTGTATCATTTAGATATTTATTTCAATAGTAAATAGGTTATCCAAATATAATTTATTATACAATATTATAATAAAACTGTCTAATAAATATCAATGTATATATATCAAATAGAAGGTTGCAAGTGATTAACTCACACAATAACCATATAAAACCACTTAAAAGTATTTCCGAGAACGCGTTGGAACAATACAAAGCAACATAGACTTGAAATTATATCTCATAAACATTTGAATATTAAGCAGTTAGAGATAACAACTGCTTGGCAATTTAAATTATGTGACGCAAAAAGACAAGCGAAAACTTGAAACAAAATTTTACTACCTACGTCCGTCCCTCATCCTCCGTCAAACATTATACAATCACAGTTAACTAACTTTTGTCAGTGAATTTGTCTGCCTCCCCATCATTCGCCATTGTAATCATAAGCCATCTTCACATAAAATCTATAAATTTTAGACTAATTGTAAGTAATAATAAGGTTTTAGACAATAAGCAAATAGCACAAGAAATGTCATCAAAAGTCTTTTAATGACATTTCATACGGTATTGGCTTGGTACATTTTCAAAATATTAAATATTTACTACAATTGGTAAGCAAGTTCATTAACAGTTACAAGTTCCAGAAGATACAAGAACAAATACACATAACATGTGTTAAAAGATTGAACAAACGAAAACGTAGTAGGTAGTCAGAAATTCGCATTTCACAAACACTAAAACGTTCTCAATTGAACGTAATTAGGTATCATTACTCAATACATCGTCTGATACAAACAAATATTGGTAACATTGCTAGTAATCAAGAAGGCGAATGCTCATTATACACAATTATGACTACAGGATGAATCTGATGAAACCGAATATCAATGAAATTGAAATGAAATGACCTCTAGTGAAATAATAATGATACTCATATTGATATTTTTACAAATATTGAATATTTATGCAATTAAATACGAATGTGTAATTTTATTACATTATTCAAAATAAACTATAACATTCCGCTTTGACATAGAAACTCTCAAAAGAAACTGCCGAGATATCTAACAAGAACTTAACTTTAACTTACTTACTTAATACTTACTACTACTTCTTATTGAAAATATAAGGACAGAAGGCCAATCTTAAAAAGATGTATACATATATATATATATAGCTAAACGTACAATTAGTAAAATTAGTACGTTACTAGCATTTAGTAGTATAATAATGGTACTCAAATATTTAACATACAAATCGATATTACTAAAATGAAACCAGTATACTCAGCAATATTTAATATTCACCAGACTACAAGACAATTACACTTGGTGTCCCTCAGGACCAATTAAGAATGATCATAATACTTCAGAAAAGATTATAAGGCTAAGTCACACACATATTGTAATATAAATTTAATTTGATATTAATCATGTGACGTAGGTCACTACCTACCTTACCTCCCTGGTAAATTGGTTTTGAGATTAGTCTGACTGCAATCCGTCAACTTCAGGTAAATCTGGATAACCCTGAAGTGAGACTTATATTTTTTTTATCTTCACCTATCCTGACTAATCTATATTAAACACTCGGATTAGATATTTTAAAACTAAATTCCTTTTTGTCACGAAAGTAAAACGGAATATAATGAAATTCGATCCCTATTGGTCCTAGTAGGAAAAAAAGTTTGCAAAGAACATATTTTTTCTATAAAAAACGACGTTTTATACGATTTAATTTCAGAACACGTAATTAATTAATTAATTTATCACTCACATTTATGAATTATTAATAAAAATGTAATTTATTAGAATTCGCTGTAAATATAAAAATACAATATATATATATATATATATATATATATATATATATATATATATATATATATATATATATATATATATATATGAAAATATACTCAAAATATTTCATAAACAAAGTTAAGCATACTAATCATAAGTTCGAGTGTCAATTTCCGCAACCTTCCGGCATGACTGGCAGCGTTCTTGATTCCCGTATACGTAAAACAAACGCTGAACAAAGACTATTACGTTCGTACATCAAAGACAAAAGCGTAATACTTACTAGAGCGCAACTTATTATTATTTTCATTGCATTCATTATTCAACGTAATAAGATATTGAAGTGAGTTTCTTTGGTTATAATGATATTTCACAAACTAATAAATGTACCTAAATTTTTATAACAAAAAATTGGGAAGAAAATTTAGAAAGCTACATTATCGCCGTACGAAGCTATAAATGTACCACAAGCAAAGCTGGGGCAGGCCACTAGTTAGGGTTAATTAGTTGGTGCTCTTGTTAATAACTTTTTTAAATAATCGACTAACAAACACACGTTTGTTTTACATTCACAAATATTAAACTATCAAATCAAGTTTCTGATACGTTTCACGAATCTTATTGCAAGTCCACGTATTGCAAAACCATCAAAACTTTATAAAGCGGAAACGGATGTTATCAATAAAGGTTTAACGATCTTTATAAATATCCCAAATATTAACTTATTATTATTATATAATTTTAAGACAATGACTGAGAAATAGTTAATAAGATATTTATATGTGAGCAGTTTGCGACTACTCGGCAGTGGTAGTTTTAAATTTGCAAAATATATGTAAGTATTTACAACATTCATACTAATAGTGATTATTTGACTTTTATTACGTAATAGTTTAAAAAACCAAGGGGTCAAGCAATTGCGAGTATGTTAACAGAATAAATGCAACCGAGTTTAATCTCGATTTCATTTATTCTATATAAAAATTATATTATTTGTTACTGTAATCTTACAACGTACAAAATTTTTATAAAATCTTTTAGTGTAATTCCTTCTGTCCTTCCTATTCCGTCGAACAAATAACAATGGAGAATTCAATTACCAGTGCTCTTGAGACATCTACAATAGACTGTTTATTATTATCATATAGTAATAAGACAAACGGACACCTATATTGTAGTACAGTGAGAGACTTATTGAATAAAGATTTTTAATACACATATGATATGATAATGTAAAAATATGTCTTTCATATTTCAACGTATATCTTATATAAGTATACTATATTATAATATTATTTGTATTCACTTAATACAGAGAAAAGCAATTAAAGTATATTTTATGGAAGTATTAGCTCTCACTTGTCCTTTCTGGAAATGAGAGCTTCAATTTATGCTGAATGTGTGATAACTTGATCTGTGTGGAAATCAAAACCCGGATAGTAAGCAGAGCTGGCAAATCTTATGTTATTCCAGAGGTATCGCATATGCTAATTATCGTTTCAATGAATAATTCAAATAACTTGCGCCATATGTTGATTAGGGTTATTGACCCCACAAAAAATAACATATGAAAATAATTAAGTTCATTAACTGTTTAAGAAATTGTAATCGTAATTGAATGTTGGCGTTGTGATTATATTTATAATCCAGTTTTAATTGTGGATGCCGTCTGGGTGGTTACCGTGCTGACACAGATGACTGACTTTACCACTTGGTTGTATGTGTAGAACACTACAGTATTAATGAAACTGAATAACCTTTTCCGTAACTTGTCTATACTGATAAAATTCAATTCTACAAATTTAGGAAATTCTCAAATAACCTTATTTTGAGAAGATATTCAAATGGCTGATATTACCTTTAATTATAGTTTGGGTCAAACATACGCAATTGTACATCACTGAAGTGTGCACATTTGCTCATTATTAGAATGTAGTACAAATATTTGCTACAAAAGTACGAGTCATATAATATAATTAATTTTTATTAAAATATGTTATAGCTTAGGAAGAAGGCCTATTATTTTTTTTTTCCAAATATTTTTATGTAAACTATGTCACGAGTCCACATTTCAGTTATTTTTTTTTAAATTAAATGAAACATATGCTTACGTTCTATCTTATTCCAGTTATAAGTAATGACCTCAGGTTAAACTTTTTTTTTTGTTAAACATACATATATATTAAGAAAAACTTTGATGTTGTATTGATATTCTTCGGTTTTCCTGAAGTAAAAATGCAAAAAAAAACGTAATCATATTTTGATGGAGTATCTACAGTTAAACACAGCATTTTGTTCCTTAACTCTATATCGTTGGATTTTTAAAGAATCCATTTTAATGGACCCATTTCTTTATCTAATCCAAAGCGTACTTGACGCTTAAAATTAACAGTAAAATTCAAATTCAAATTTAAAAAAAAATTTTATACAATTTTGAATTCTTAATTATTACGATAAAAAAGGTCAGTGTAGTCAGTCAGTCAAGTTTTACTACTTAAGACTTTACTATGCGCATACACGCTCACCTTCACTGTTCACGCTCCTCCCCCTGTCTAACCAAATATCGTAAGAACCTACTAAAACCGCCTTTGAAATATGTTCCAGAAATGAACTGATGATCGTTCTAGAAAGGCCGAGATCCTTAAATAAGTTGTAGAGAGATTTTGCTGTTATACCTCTCGCTCCTACTTCTACAACGTACAAATCAATTATAAATTTACTCCTGATCACTTCGTTACATAGTTCGTAATACTTGTTAAGCTTAAATGTATGGTCTTTGGGTATATTTGTTTCCCAGGGTACTACAGTAAGCTCGACAATTATAATGCGCTTAGTTGTTTTGAGTACAGGAATAAGTCCGACCCAGATCACGAAACATTTGGGATTTTGTATTGCCTTTCATACGTGTTCATCATGAGAGTCCAATTACGAGACACGTCCAAGATGGAATAAAGTTTTAGTTTTGATTTTTTGGACGAACCTGCCTTTACGAACTCTACTAATATTTTGGTGGTTATTATACCTTTATGCGCTTTTGCTACTGAGAGACTAACCACTTCTCAGACGATTTCTAATACTTTACCGTAGCGACGCGTGTATTTACCTCTATTTAGAAGTACCCTACACCCTAGAAGCAAGTTTTTCGCGGTTCCTACTGCCTCCCCACAAATGTTGCAAGATTTTTCGGTGACTTTGCCCCATCTTAGTAAGTTACTTTGATCTGGGAGAGTTATTTGGAATGCATTAAGGTATAATACTGGGGACCAATCATGAAGCAGGGTGCGCCATCTTAAAGCTAGTGGAATACGAAAATCTCCTATGGTCACCCATTCATTTTGCAATTCTAGGCTCATCGCGTGCAACCGGTAATTATCATTTTCATCTTGCCGAATAAGGGATTTTATTATTTCTATTTCTTGTTCTTTCCTACTTGATCCTAGCCCTGCTTTACTGTTTGAGCATCTTATATAAATTGTTTATGGAATTGAAATCGTGACTCCAGCTCTGTGGCAATTTTATCTTTTGGGAGAGATGTTATAGTATCATTAGATTTTGCAATGATATGTTTTTGGTCACTCTTAGGTGTTTATAGAGTTCCGATGGTTTCTTTAATTTTAACCCAAAATTGTGTCAGTCTATAAATAAGGTAGAAGAGTTCGCTGGATGTGCTAACCCGAGCCATGACTTCAATGTCCTTATGACGCTTGCATCTAACTTTAACAGAAGGGTCTTATTGATATCATAAACGAGGAAAGTCCAATTTAGACGTGATGTTAAATAATTACCATATATCCATTGTCTACCTTTTTTTTTGTTGATTGTCCACCTTTTTAAGATCATTCTAAAAGCTATCGACTATTATATGTAACAATTTAGTGCGCCCTTGGTAATTTTGCCTAAGAATATATTATTTTCCTAAGAATAATATTACCTACGATAATACGAAGATCGTTAATTAATTATGATATGCCACCTAATTAAAAACCCAACATTATATTTTAAGATAACATATTGTTTGCAATATTATCTAAAATATTACTTTTATTTCGTAATTATCTTTTTATAATGTGTTAATAAGAAAATCCCGTCATGTCAAAAGTATGTATTTTTTTACGGATATTCTTTTTGGATTAATCACTGAAATCCTCGATTCCTTTTCCAAGTCATTACTTATATTAAATGCTTCAAGTGATAATGTACTTATATTCTCCGTGTGAGATAAATTATTAGTTCAAATGTGGAAAAGTATAAATGAATATTTTTTAACAGATAAAGTTATAAATACGTAAGCAAACTTATTTCTGTTTGTGATAGACTTGGCTTCCTCTATAACGTAACCGCAAAACTTTATATAAAAAATAAACTCAGCCCAAAGTAGTAAATTAAACTCGGGAACATTTTCGCTGACACCAAAGCAAAGAATTTTATCTCCTGCAGTTTTCATGTCGCTCTGTGTATTGTGTTGTTTTCATTTTACAATAATTTTTAGTGATCTAGAATATACTTTGTCATCACAATATAGACACTTTATAATGATCACACTTCTTATCTAGGTTATGTGTATATTTGTTATTTGTATGTGTGTGTGCGTATTTGTGTGTGTTCACTCAGCGTTATCGACAACTAATCAAAGTTAATTTTCAGTATCGTAATATATATATTCTGACTCTCTCTGGTTTTACCTATTATGATGGATGATTAAAAGAGGTGATTTAGTATTCAGTTCACTATTTGTATGATTATTTTATGTAATGAAAATTTGATATTAAAATATGTTATTTATTTATATAATAACCTTATAATGTAAACAAATTAAATCATCATCCACATCATTACCCTAAATATTAAATCTGCAAAGAAAATATTTCAAAAAAAAATATTATCATAGCTCAGTCGATAGGGTGACGGGTATGGGATGCCAGGGGTCACAGGTTTAATCTTATTTGTATGATATTTTATATACCTTATATATATTCTTAAATAAGATAAACATAATACGGTTATCATGTTCAAAGATTTTATACTTTAAATGTTAATTATAAAACTGACTTTATCTATAATATTTCATGCTGTTGTACTTCTATAAATCACATGATTCTTTAAAGTAATAAAATGTAACGTTTTATATATTAGCATTTCAGTTTTATGAAATGGAAAATATTTTATTGCTAGTTAGTTTGTCCAGTTTGTAACTTCGCAGTCCTACAAATGTAAATGGAAAAATCAAGTTTGTATTCAGCTTAAAGTATTATTTAGAAAAACAAATCCACTTTTACGTTATAGGATACTAAAACTATTAATTTAAAGATTCGTCAACAATACAGTAAATTATTTGATTTAAATATAATAATATAATATAATGTCCTCATCAGCAATGAAGTATGATAATAGATCAGGTAATACCGATACAATGCTAATGAACTACGTGCAGTTCAAATAATATTGATAATTGAATAACTCACGTTCGTTAAATATAGAGCAATTAACGATATTTGATAAATAAAACATAAAATCTGTAACCATTTTTCCAACATTTCTTAAACAAGAAAGCAAAATTGTTTAAGATCAAAAACAAAATACTTTTATAAAGAGATATGTCAGGGCATAAATGGAAGGAAATTGAATTAAGGTTTCCGACATCTTTACTAAATTACCAAATTTTTTTAGTGTTAACCTAATTAATTGAGATAAGACGTATCTAAATGGTAATTCAGCTATTAATTAGAAAATTTCTTATAAAGGAAAGAAATATGTTGTACCATATATTTCTGTATATCGATTCATAGTATATCAAGTCTACCATTTGTTAGTATTTATGCTCTTTGCATATTTTTTTTTAATATTTATATATGAATCAAAAAATGTATATTTGATTACATTGGAAACTTTTAATAAAGTCAACGTTTCTTATTTTAAGGTCGTGTTATTCATAATTACTTTTTTACACATTTCCAAGGGGGTTTCTCCTTGGAGACGAATTAAAAACTGCATGTATATATATATATATATACTCTTTGAAGGTATTGTTTACAATTTGACGTATATCTTTATACAGATACTAAAGTTCTTCGTAATATTTAAGATTATGGTAAAGAAAAAATATACCTTTATATAATTCTAAAGGCAACATGGAAAACTCAAATAATAATTACCCGTACTCTGCCGCTGGCTAAGGACTCGGAATAACTCATTATTTAATTCATTATTTATTTAGTTTTAATTTAATGTGTTTAGGATCTGTTTATAATTACTGATTGTCTAGCATTGACTGACATTCTCTCATCATTATATAAAAATACTATCTACTCTCATTATACTAGCTTTAGATTTGATTTGGAAAGTGTTCGTACGTCATTTATGTACATATTTAAAAATACAAATGTATATATTTTGACATATCATATCCTAGTACCTCTAAACAAGCAACAGAAGAAAACTCTTCTTTGTCTATCATAACATGCTCTTCACGTCTTGTTAAAATAATATATATAATACATAAAAGGTTCCAATGTTATTCAAAGTTTAGTTTTGAATTATAAATACATTACTATGGAAGCGGTTTTAATTTAATTAAATATAATTTAGAAACAGCTCGCAGTAGTTGATATCTTTTAGCTCACAACGTAGGTCACGTTTAAGAAATATATAAAATACCCCGTGAATAATGCTTGCATGTAGCTTTACTAGCGAAACCATTTTGCTTCGCTTGGAACTATGACATTTATTAAAGATAACGCGTGCGTTAGTATAAATTTAACAGATAAATATATTATTTATCACTTCTATAATAAAAATCTAATTAAAATGGTGCTCTATTTTTAGACCCAAATACATATGTTGATTAACCATTTCAATTGACTCACGCGTGTGTATACACGGGGTATGACGTCCATGCATGCAACTATGGTCATGCGCCACAATGCTAGATATGTAGTTGGCCGTTTTATGCGGTGAGTGTATGTACATAAACTTAGTTTTTGAATAATTTATATAAAGGTTAACATCATGCACCCACTTACACAGATTATTAAAATCTGTTTGCATCATATTATTAACCCATTCTATGTTATGATGTGCGATAATTAAGCATGTAGCGTCAGCAAATTGATACACAGAACCGTATCGCAGTATGTTACACATATCATTGACATATATTAAGTACTCCGTACGGCCTAATACTGATCCTTGAGCTGTTCTTCGGGTAGCTAGAATTAGTTCACTATATTCATTTGCTATGCATACTGCATTATATCTATCGGTATGATAATTTTTAAACAGCTCCAATGCGGGGCCCTGTATACCATTTTGCTGCATTTTTTTTATATAACGTGCCATGTTTTAGAGTTTCAAATGCTTTATTAAAATCAATAAAAAGAACAAGTAGATGTTTTTTTTCATTTAAATGAGCATTAATTTCATCTGAAAATGGAGCTAAGAGTTGTGATGTATTTTTTTGTTTTTGAAATGCAAATTATTTATTGTGTATTATGGCCATCATGTGATAAAAAGTTCTGAATCAATTGACCAAAGTACTTTTCTATAATTTTGTCCAAGTATCTTATCATGCTTGGACAAAATTATAGAAAAGTACTTTGTTATCGGTCTATAGTTGTTCGTATCAGTAAAACTACCTTTCTTATGAATGGGTCTGATAAGACCAATTTTTAGTTTATCTGGATATATACATCGACTAATATATTTAAATTAATTAAATGCGTTAAAATTGGTGTTAACTGATGTGATAGAAATTCAATATCCTTTGCTTGTACATTATCCATACCTGGCCTTTTTTTGTCTTTAATATTAATTATTATTTGTGAGAGCGTCTCTTCATTGATTTTATTAAGGCGCAAGGAGATGTTATGTATGTTTTTATAAAGCGCCTCGTCTAACAATGGTTCGTCGCATGAAATTATAATGTTTTCAACGTTGTTTTGTTGCTAGCTTGTTTGCTTTTAATTTAAAAGAGTTAATTAAGATATCATCAATCGCATTCACAATTCTTCCCGTTAGCCTATTTATTATTTCCCACGTTTATTTTTTTTTTTTTGTATTCCTAAAGTTGTCAGTTATTTCTCGTTTAATTGATTTATTTTTAGTTTTAATTATATTCCTGTTAGTTTTGTTTCTGTATTTTATATATATTAGTTCATTATTTTTATTATTTAAAATATTCAAATATATATTTAAAAGTATTTTTTTTTTGTTACACATATTTACCATCTTTTTCGTAATCCAACTATGTTTTTGTTTCGTGTTAGTAATATTAGTTTCATATTTACATGTATTATAAATAAAATTAATTTTGTTAAAAATGAACTCCATAACTTCATTTGGATCCTCACTGTGCAATTGTGAATTCCAGTTTATTTTACTTAATTCGTTTCGTGTTTTTTTCTATCTAATTTAGTTATAGTTTTAGACGTATTCATACAATCCGAACTTATCAAAGCAAGACCGGTTATGTAGTGGTCCGCCAGTGCGTCGCGCACGACCGCTGACTGTATCGAGTGGCGACTCTTGAACGTCGCGTATAAAGATGTGATCGATACACGATTTAGATATTCCACTAATATTTTTTTCGACTCGAGTGAATTGTGAAATACAACATTCAAATCCTAGTTCATTCAGCGTATTCAAGTATGATCTTACAATGTTATTCGTAATGCTAATGTCTATATTCATGTCCCCTATTAATATACAGTTAGAATTATTTTTATAAAAAGATAAAATTTTAGACAGTTCAGTGATAAACTTGCACTTACAAAGGTTCGGCGGTCTGTATATAACGCACAAGGATAATTTATAACCATTCAAGGTTTCCACTTCACCACATAAATACTCATAGTATTCTGAACACACTTTTTTTTTAATAAAAGATATATTTTTGTGAACATATACAATTATGAAGCCTCCTTTCCTGTAGTTTCGAAGTTCCGTGTACATAGAATAATTATTTAAGTTTTTGTGATATTGGATATGTTTGCTTCGGTTATTATTATAAGGTGTATAATAACGGGACTAGTGTCAACGATATATTCCAGCTGTTCATGATTTTTAATCATCGACCTAATATTGACATGTAGTAATAGCAATTTATTATGTTCCTTTCTGATGTTACTAGTGAAGTTATTCCATGTTTCATAATTTGCTTAAAATATTCCTGAGTCATTAGTCATTATATTATATTAATATTAATTGTTTATCACCAAATTTTCTTACTTTTATTTCTTTTGACATTCTTTGATTATTTTCTCATTATCGTTTTCTGAGTTTATGTAGCAAATTTTATTATCACCTTCAGATTTTCGAACCATCACTTGACCATTCTTACACCAAACATATTTACAAATTGAGGTTTCCTTTACTGCTGTTTTTGTTTTCCATAGGAGGTAAGCTGTTGTCGGGGTCAAAGCTACGCGTATGAATACCGAACGTTCGCCTTCTCCAACTAATTTCTTCCCAGTAATACTCGTGGATTTTGCAGCTCTAATCCAATCGTTCCTCCTACCTAATAAGAGTGTATGGCTTTTAACTTACACAATATTGTGCTAACATAAAACTTTGGCAATTATTATCTTTCATTTAAACACAAGTTTCAATCTAAATTTAAATATAAAAATACGAAGCAGTCAGTAATAATTAAATTTGTATCATTACGTAAAAAGCATGAGGACACCCCGGAGGGCATGTATGAAGAGGTTGATGTCTGGGGCCGAGGCGAAAGAGGTATGCAGAGACCGTAGCGTTTGGCGCTCCGTCGTCTCTGGCTATCGCGCAAGGGATATGGCGTGAAGCTAAATATAATAAATATAAATATATATCATTACTGTATCAATTAGATGTTTATAATATTACCTAAATTTATTTTTTCGATCCTGTACCATATACATTGTACATGCCATGTATAAATTTTACAATATTACATGCATATATGAAAATAATTTAATATTATAATAACTATGTACAACTGTCTAATAAATTAGCAATATATATATATTTAAAATAGAAAGTTGTGGGTAATAAACTCACATAATAAAAATGTAGTGACACTTCATTTACCCCTTACTTTCTTTGCAATTAAATTTAAAAAAGTATTTCTGAGAACGCATTAAAACAATACTAAGAAATATAGACTGAAAGAAATTATAGCCAATGAACATTCACAATGGAGATGTTATACTTATGTACGTACATTTGAATATTAGGCAGTTAAAGATAACAACTGTTTGACAATCTGTATATAATTAAGCGATTTACTACTCACTGACTCATCCCGAAATCTTCATCTCCAAGCGATCTGTCCGATTAACTTAAAATTTTACATAGTTACTTCTTTTGTTACGTAGACTGTCACTAAGAACGGATTTTGCGGAATTCCTATCCCAACGGATTTCAGCTTTTTGCATTTCGCCAAGTTTTGAAACAGTTTTTTTTTTTTTTTTTTTAGTTTTAACTTAATGTCCATAGACATTTGTCCATGTCTTTCATTGTAATTTTAAAACGATTTTTTCATGATTTTAATTGCGATGGTAACTTCGCAGGAAATTGTAAACCTGCACAAGTTTTCGAAAGCTATTTTAATAATTAATAGTAATCCTAATATATAAAGCACAAAGATACTCACTCACTGACCCATTCATCGCTCTACAGCCCAAACCGTAATACCTAGAAAGCTGAAGTTTGAACACAAGACTCCTGACATATTGAATAGGGGTAATAAGAAAGGATTTTGCAAAGGTGCAAAGCGCTCCCAAGTTACAGCTAAAAAACTGCAAAGTTTACCTCCCATTCCCTTTCTTCTCTCATTGCATTGCAGTAGAAATTAAATTTATTTGGCCTGTCACTATGTTTATTTTCAACACACTGCGATGTGAGAAACAAGAGTGTACCTTTAACCCGATAGGAATGAAACGCTGTACTTATCGAACTCAAGGCTTTCTCGCACTGATAGCGAGTCATGATGAGTTGGAGGATAGAGCGTGTATGTGTGAAGGGTAGGGTCATGGGTTCAATACTCACGAAAGTCAGTTTTGTTTTCTGTTTATTCCCGTCGCGAAGCACGGGTAACCTGCTAGTAATAAATAAAGTAAATAGTAGTAGTAGTAAGCTAGGTTAATAAGTTCAAATAGAAATTACCATCTTGAGGGTGTACTCTAGTTTTAAACCCGTAGGAGCTATACACACAACGCGGGGGTAAGAGTTACTATAACAATGGTCACCATAGCAAAGCTTACGATGACAGCGGGTAACGTAACAAAGGTTAATATTTATAGCAACCTAAGTACACATCCAAAATAATAGTGTACCCAGCGAAGCAGGAGGGATTAAGCTAGTTAAAATTATGTGACGCAAAATAAATAATTCACGACATTATCAAATAGATATGTTAAAATACTGCTATTATTACTAGAACATGTAATATATTATAAGTTCTTAAATATTTACATAACAATAAATCAATACTAGGGGCGTCAACAGACCCTCAATTTCGACTCGCTGCGCTCGTGAAATCTCGGGTGACGTTTGCATATTGAGCGAAGCGAGCCCAGTGTAATGACTCATCGTTTCTCATTGACTTCCATGGGATATCAGTTTTCTGACATGACATTTTTCAGTATATTTTTTTTAAACCAACACCTTATGTGTGACTTTTTAATTGCATAATTTCATAATTTTCCATCAAGTAGTTTTCGAGCCCATTCGCGACAAAGAATGTGAAAAAGTCTCCATTAGAACGCTCCGCTCGCTACGCTCAATTACTAAAATAAAAAGTGAATTAATTAATGAATTCAGCAATATTTAATTTTCAACTGAGTAACAGACAATTACATTTTGTTTCACTCATGATCAATTTAGAACAACCCCATAAGACACCAGAAAAAGATTATCAGAAAAGTCGCAAACATATTTTAATATAAATATGATAAAAATCATCTGACGTAATTACTAAGGTCAATTAGTTTTGAGATTAGTCTTCTGCAATCCGTCAACATCAGATGAATCTGGATAACTTTAAAGTCACACTAATACATTTTAAATTCTTTACTTATATAGTATTATCCTGGCTAATCTATTTTAAACACTGGGATTAGATATTTTAAAACTAAAACAGAATGTACCTTTATAATGAATATTGCAGTCGGTATCACAATTAGTAGAAAACGTGTCTGTGTCACATTCAAGAAAATAAATTTTATTTATCATTCTAAATTGAATATTGATATAAGATAATTGAATAAATATAAAAATATACAATACTAAAAGTAAATGTAATAAAAATTTCATAATAAAGTTGAAAGTACTAATCCTAAGTTCAAGTTTCAATTTCCAAAACCTTCCGGAATGACTGGCAGCGTTCTTGATTCCTGTATCCGTAAAACAAACAATGAACAAAGACTATCATGTTAATGACGTAACCCTAACAAGGTGTTATGGGTCTGACTTGATAAAGGATTCAAGTGAATTGTTAACTGAACTGGTTGAATTTGCTCAAACCTTTTTAAATGTCTAAAAAGCGATTGAGTTTAGTAATAGAATTTATATAAATCAATGCAATGTTAAAATTATCTCGGTGAATTTAAAATTGTTATCAGAGACTTGATAAACAAAATAATAAAGACAATAATTATTTTGTGTGATCAGATGAAGCTGCATGATTGACGAGCGATCCTTTAGACATTGACCTAGTTTGAAAAATAAAAATAATAATTTCCAAGTTATAGAGGCAAGCTATTCAATGTTTCCTATTCCTTTTTCTAATTCATATTTCAGCGTATATACGTATATGCATCAAGATTAACAAATATACATGGAGTAGATATCGTTTTACACTAGCGTTTTTAACCTGTACTAATTTTGTTAAATATCTTTTATATAAAAGTATTCAAAACAGTTTCAAATTGTTCATTTCCTTAAACACTGATATCTTATATTGTAATATCTTTATAGGGCAAGCTAATGAAAATATGACAAACACGTAACAATGACATAAGTATGCCACTGAATAATTCCAACTTCAGTGCCTCAAGCTTATTGTTCAAATACAATGTGATTTAATATTTAAAAATAACAACCATTCAGCTCTTTTGTTGCATAACTTGTTTTCAAATTGTTGTGTTTAAATCAAAATATCTATAAATTTATAAACAAGTGGTATTATATAAAGTGTAATTGTAAATGCATCATATCAACCCAATGTTCCATATAAATTATCATTTGTAATGAAATTAATTTAGTTTCATTGTAAAGTATATTTTGTTGAAGTCGTCTTTAAATGAAAATGAACACCGTGATATTGTAATTGGTATTCAAAGTAAATCCTATTTTCAATATCGTATTTAATAAGGAGAGCAGCATCGATAATACCTGCAGTAGAACGTAAGCAAAGTTGAATCCCCATTGAGTGACATGTCGGTAATATTATTATATTATTGAATACCTATTAAGTATTGAAATAACGTCCACATTAGGTTATATTTTGATATGAAAGAGGGTTCAAAAGCTTGTTGGTTTAAAGCTAAAACCTTTAAGAAACCCTCCTTTTTGTAAGTTGATTCTGCTCTGTTAGTATTATTATTTTATTATTTTGCTAATATCTCAGTTCCAAATCAAAAACGACACTAGATTAATTTAAGTTAGACTGAAAATCGGTAATTATTTAAAGATAGAATATACAAAAAACAAATAAATCCATTGGTCTACAGCTTTTTCGGCAGACAGCCAATCCGGCAACCATAAACCTCCAGGAAGGCAGTTATGTTGACTGGTTTTCTTCCTTTTATATTTATTACTTAAATATAAGTAAATAATGGCCGTTTTAAATGACACTTAGAACATTAGCAACATTAGTCTTCTTGTATATGACGTTCATATTATTATGTTATGAAATACATTTAAATATGCTTTGATTGTAAACGTTGAAACTAAGATCGCAAATTTTAAAGTTATAATTACTTTCTAATAAGAATAATTACTAGAAAAAAAAATATTGCTTCGTCATAATGAAATAGAACCAAAAGTACGATATCAGATAGGTCACGACAACAAAAGTCTAAGCGCTCCAATGTGTACATTTCTCGCAATTTAAACTGCCTATTATGGTCTACCCTCGCTGATATTCATTTACTTTTTTAAAAACATGTCTCTGATTTCCATTGTTTTCTTTTTCTTTTTTTTTTTAACTTAATGTCGATAGACATTTGTCCATGCCTTTCAATGTAATTTTAAAACAATTTTGTTATGATTTTAATTGCGATGGTAACTTGGCAGGACATTGTACACCTGCACAAGTTTTCGAAATCTATTTTAGAAATGAATAGTACTAATAAATAAAGTAAATAAATTCCATTGATTGCGTGTGTTCAAAGTTACGTGGAATAAAAAAATTGTAATCATTTAATTAATTCACAAATGATCCTCGAATATGCAGTGATTATTTTTATAATTGTATCCTATTTTTTCTAAGTTGCTTTACTAGATCTGAGTAGCAACGATGACAATAAGGTGGTGGTGGTGACATGGTGGGCTGAAAAATTTCGTCATATGTTATGATTCTCGTCCCATTTCTTATTAAATAATATTTCTAAATTTTCGTCCTCGTTGCCGTTACCGTTATCAATTAATAATTGATTGCTTTATTTACTTTTTAATTTCTTTATAAAACTGATCACAGTTCATCAGATGACTTTTATAATTTAATTAATTAATATATTTTTAGATAAAATAAAACAACGAATTGTTTTAAAACATTTTTTTATCTTTCTTAAAATTTGACAATCATTACTATCCTGCGTTACTAACTGTTGTTAGTAATCTAATAAATAAAATCCATTAAAATATAACGATAATTAAATAATTCAATATTCGTTTTCAGTATACATACAATTCAATGTTAAAAATAATAAAATAATAAGACATACATAGAAGGGTTTGGTCTTTGGGAGTAAATAGAGATTTATAAAATACCTTATCGATTACAAATTTTGTTCGTTCCATTTATTAGTTGAAATTGAAACGCTTAAGGCACGGCGAAATTACGTCTAACTATACTATACACCTATATTAAACACTTGGTAACCATCTTTATTCTATACCGCAATTGTGATATGTACAAAAATATTTTTTCCTCTTCTAAATCTATTTTTAAATTGCAAATTAAACACACAACACATTAAATTAAATGCATCAGAAATGGTATAAGATATACAGCACCATAGAGTAAGAATAAAAGTTCCACTTCCAAAGATAACAAATCGAAAGAGCATTGAACAAAATACATTTAACCACGACAGTACTCCAATTCTTAATCGCACAATTACACTAAAGTCTATCGGTTCGTTTAGAACCGATATTCTTCACATCAAGCACGCGAATTCTGTCTCCTTTGTCTATCTAACTGTTTTCTATGGTTGTGACGTTTTCTAACAATTATTGCTACTAATATTACAACAACTGCTATCGCTACGGCCACACCGATCCACCAATACACATTATATGATGCTTCCTTAATATTTCCAGACTCCTTTTGGTCCCCAGCGGCCATAGGATTTTTTATTTCCAAAACGCCTACTGTTGAAGTTTCTAGTTTCGAATTGTGGTCCTCGTCTGTTTCAATTATGTTTTCGTTAATGTTATCATGCGGTTTAATAGCTTTTTCTTCTTCTTCTTCAATATCTTTCGTTTTCGGTGGAGTAATATCGTCAGGAATTTCATTTTCTTGTGGTAGTATTTCATCTGGTGGTTCAACATATTCCTCAATAGTGTTTTCATTTGCTGGATCTAGTTGGTTATCCAAATACTCATCCAAGAGCCTAAAGTAATCTGTGAGTCCTGTATATTCTAATCCATTTTCTCGCTTTGCTAATAAATCACTGACCATTTCAGGCCACGAAGTGCCATATCCCTGCATCATAGCGTCTCTGAAAAATCAGATCGTTTAAATTAAAATAGTCATATTCTATTAGTTAAATTAATTATTTGACTTATTAACTCACATTAATCGTTGATTGTTCTCAGATACGTGTTTAACTAAATCAGAATCGTCTGATATTAATTCTTCGGCAAACGACTGATAAATTTGGTACTTAAGAATTAGTCCCAAGAATTTTCTGCAACAAAACTTATAATTAGAAAAGACATATTCATACATATATATATATATATATATATATATATATATGTATCTATTGTATTCATACATATATATATATATATATTTATTGTATTTTAACTTTATTATTACCCAATGTATGGTTTGTTTGACAGAACGTATGGACTTCCCAGGATATCAGCATTTGAAGTCTCGATTAGTGAAAAGCTTTTTCTAAATTCACTCCAACTTTCCATTATTTTTGGGTAAGGAATTTTACCCATTAAGACGTCTAAGCGCCATTTATCTGCGGCTATGTAGTAGTTTAACCTGAATATTTTAAACAGTTAAGTAAAATAAACACATCTTGAAAAACATAAAAATATACAAAATTAAGTGTAACATAATTATTTAGCAAAGTAGTAAAAATATAAATAAATTCATTCAGAAATTAATTAATAATAATAAAGGATTATTAAAACAAATGCCAATTATTTTATAGATATCTACCGTAATCAGTCATCCAGTTTGAATGAACTCAATACTATATTTACGATATTATATACTCACTTAGGTAAATCTCTTAATGCTATAATTAGTTGCAGAACTAGACGATTGTGGTTCGGGTTGTAATTGAACCTATTAAGTGGATATAGACCAGTGCGGTCTAACGTATGAGGATTAAGCGATAGCAGAGACACGAATCCAGGAACTGCTTCATAAATTGCTGGAAGAAAACAAGGATATATCTGAGAAACTATCGGTAAAAGAATGGCATTTAGGCGTTTTTATATAATTACCCGAATATCGCGGAGCTTCTCTCAAAATGTATGTATTATTACTGTGTAAAGCAGCAGTAATTTTATATTTTATCTTCATTGCCGTTTCATGAGCGTCCATATAATTTTGAATACTGATATCCTTGCAAGATACAAATCTCATTTTGTTAGGTCTGCACCAATCCACAATTGTTGGCGGACAAGTGCCATTATACACGGATTCTTCTAAGGTATTTGATGGTACTTCACCTAAATTTATTTGGTTCAGTAATTTATTTGCTTCTCTAAAAGCATTTATACCGCTGATATTCTAGAAATAAAAATAATTACTCACAATGTTAACTTTATTCACATTAAAGGAAGATACGTGTGTATTTAATAAAAATAATGGAATTTATAAAACATTGACTCTTTTTTTTGTTTAATTCTATTACCTTTAATTGCATATTAGCGTGTAGTTTTTGGTAAATATCTGGATGATTAGGCAACAAATTCTCGATAAGATTAGACCAGTCGTCTCCAGTGAGCGATCCTGTGAAATAAAGTATGTAATTGTACATATAGTATGTAATTTTATTGAGATATAAAAACCTGAATATAGTTGAAGTAGAAGAATTGTGAAGTAAAGCGTTAGGATTTTCCCTGAGGACGTGTCGTTCTAAATTTTCAGATCTGGCAAATTTCAGATATTGCAAAACGCCACCTTTCAAAATTGACGCATAAGTTCCTAAATTCATAAATTATTGACTTATTTTATTGTATATGTTCAAACTTATTACAGGGAATAATTAGGAAACGTATTCAGTGTTTTGTTTTCTAAATAACATTCGGCAAAATATACATCGTGGCATCATTATTCGATTTCCAGTTCAAGTTAGGTAAAGATGTTTATGGCAGTTAATAAAGTAGGAATGAACAAAATAACAATAAATATTTGAAGTGGTTAAAAAGTTCTAAACAACTTGAAATAAATATCTCTTTTAAAATATAAATTAAGCAGTTTTACAATATAAAAATATGAAATTGTTAAAAAACTTTAAGGAAAAATTAACTCACTGAGTAAATGTATCGGCAGAGGATTTCCAACTTCGTCTACGCCTTTCAGTCTGAGTGATACATATTTATGTAACTTCATATACAAAGGGCTAACGTGGTCCCAAATCTCACGGGCCGTTAGCATCGCTCCTTCGTATTCGGCTAACGAGTCCCAATATTCTTCTACGTGATCGTAAACTGTGTGTACAAGTTGATTATAGCGAATTAAAATGTTTTTATGGAATGTAATGAAATTATTAAAGAATTTGTACAGTAATAAACATACGATTTTCTTTAGAAGCGTTTCTCAATAACGGTAGAATTTTGTTGAGATATTCCGTGAAGTCTGGCAGGTGGTTATCCCACGAAACTTTTATTTGCCTCAGCGTCTCTTCGTCTTGTTCTCTCGCGAGGCTGTTGTGTAGTTCTGTGAAAAATCCAATCCATATTTAAAAAAACTGTTGGGATCATATTAAATATTTAAATGTTTTTTTTTTATTAGAACAACTAATTTTAAAAAAAGCATTTATATAAAAATTACTAAAGCAAATTAGTGTAAAATATACCAAAACTTTATAATAAATCTTCTAAAAGGTTTATTTATTTATTAATACTTTATTGTACGATAAATTGTACAATTGGCGGTCTTAATTTTCTAAACATTTTTTACCAGTGAACCGAAATAGGATACAGAAAAACTAACTAACTAATACAGATAAAATACTAAAACGAAGTTTAAAACTATGTTTAGTTTAGTTTCAAACATACATATATATACAAAATACTAAATATACTGTAGTAAAAACATATGATACATGAATACAAAATTATTAAATATCGCTATTATGGGAGCGCAAAAATTATAAATCGTGTTTTCAAGGAGATACTTCATATTATTATTATATTATTATTATTAACAATCCATCGTTTTCATGACATCTTCAGTGGCCTTCAGAAGAGTAGTGCATGTTCTGTGTAACATTATCAAGTATAGAAACAATGGAATAAGTACGCTTAAAATCTTTGTAAGTTGAGTAAAACGATCGGGTTAACCCCTAGCTGTAATAATGTTAAACATTACATTATGAATATATTATACGCGAATTTGCTATTCAAAGCCATTACAAACTTTGCCAAGTAACAAAAACTCTTAAAGTTAAAATTAAGTAAAACTGTTAAAACATTTGATATTTGTAAATATTGAATAGCATAGTAAGTATATAAATGAGACTCTTTATATTTTGTGTTAATTTTTTCCTCATTTTCAGTAAAGATTATTTTTCTAAATAATTTCACCCTCTATACACACAATTTTCCTAACGTAAAGACATTTTTTTACCGCTTTCATAGAAAGTTCGTGGACGGACGCAGAGCCATTGGAACACGAACGTCTCCACTTTTTCGTCTCCCTGAAAACGTTGGCCTCCCACGGCCTCCTTCATCAGACGAAACAGATGAAAATCACAACAAGAGAGGTCTGAACTATACGGAAGGTGATCAACTATCCTCCATCCTAAACGTGCTACGTTGACTCGACGTTGTCTCGACGTTGACGTGGAAGAGAATCAGTCTTCTGACCGATTGTATTTCCTCTTCTTAAAAATGACAATTTATCGACATTCTGAACATTCAAATAATATTCAACATGAATCTTGCGTCGTGCGTACAGAAATTGCACCTAAAAAGTTCCGTTCTGGTAAAAAAATACAGTAACATAAATAATTCTGAAAGCGCGAGTTTTGGGCTTCATTGGCGCCGTCTTCACTCTTTACTCAATTGTTTTGATTCAGAGGTTTAAAGATGCCTCATCACAAGTGTCTATTCTTTGTAAGAATATCACGCCCTCTTTTTGGTACCAGCGCAGAAGCATTTGAGCTCCAATCTTTTTCTTTTATGTTGATCGCTTAAAGTTGCGCAGATTTTTTTTAAATTTTAACTCTTTAAAAAACAATTTTTTGGATACTGCCAAAAACTGATGTTCAATGTGCGCTTTAGTTTCCTAGCTTGATTCGTCTGTCTCCCAGAATAAAATCTTTAACCGCGTTAACGTTGTCATCCGTCACACTCGTCCTTGGGGCCTCCCAAGCCTGCCTAGTGTTGGCGTACGTTTACAACATATGATTGTCTTTCAGAAAAAAAATTGTTCCTTGCATGCACTGTTGGTCGTGAAATCGTTGGGTCCTTAAACTGGATCCTCAGCCTCCGCAGCACAAATACGCGCTCATGGCCTGTGGGACACTAAATTGCTAGTCACGTGATTAGAACACTACGCACCCGACTTGTGAAAGTTCACACCATCCCAGCAACAAACAAGTTTGAACCTGTCTTAGAAACTATGAATACAGAAGGTTTAATCATACTAATATTTGATCAACCCTATATTTCCTACAATATATGTATTACAAGTACAAGTATTATTCGACTTCCATTTTATAATAATTTTTTAAGGATGTTAATATATTAAACTTCATAAAATTATTTTTTGTTGTACAAAGGTATTAAGCAAGTGCCACAAGCCAGTAAACAGAATTAAAGGCTAAAGTACAATCGGTATGCAATAAAACATACCTCTTAATGTGCAATTAATGTTCACTCCGCATTCGTAATCCGTAGCAAATCGCAGCCGGTTAACCGCGTTGTCAGCAAAAGTTACCAGCTGAAAGAAATAATCCATTTTAATTGCTATTTATATATTACATAGTATTTCGAATATATTTTCGGGCAAACAATATTTTACTACATATTACATAAATATGGAAAGAAAAATTCATCGCCACGGGTAGGAGTCAAATCTATAGCCTCTGAGAATCCGTGCCGACGCTCTAATACCTCGTTTAATCTAGCATTTTATAGTCGACTTTATCGGGACAGAGGTGATATCTATTAGGTTCAATTGTCACTTTAGCATTTAGAATACGACAATTGTAAATTTAGAATATGAAACAATTATTGTAATAAATATCAAATAGGCATAACAATAATAATAATAATATCAATAAAAAATACTTTTTAGCACACTAGAAACATTATAATTATGGTACAGAATGAAAAAATCATTGAAACTATGGATGATTATACAGTTAGGCAGTCTTGCAGTAAGGCAGCGATCTCTTTGGGACAATGTAATTCTAGTTAGACAAAATATCATACACTATCCTGTATATAAATATGTAAGCAATAAAAAAAAGGTACAAACATACTTTCTTATAATTAATAATACATAAAGTAATGACAAAAGGACAGAGGTTATGACACTACATAATGGATTACAGAACAAAACATAGCAGAGATAACTTTAAATAATGATATAGTTATAAAGTATATAATACATTCTAGTACGTAGGAATGGCACAAAGACTAAAATCATTGACAAATCTCTTGAAGGTTGTTAAAGAAAGTATTTTTCTGATGGCTAGTGCGTGATGCATTCATGAGGAGTTTAACGAAGAGTACGAATATGAGAAGACCTAAGTACTTTATTATGAGTACCTAGGAACTCAAAATTTGTTTTTTAAATAAATTAGAGAAACTGGGATAAATAAAACTATACAAGCTAAAGAATTTATAGTTTCCAACGAAATCTAACCACTATCTAACTTAAGCTAAGAACGAAATTCAGACAAATGGTTACATTGGCGCCAGCCAAATATGAATCAAATTCTAAGGTTTTAACTATAAACTATACAATATATAAATATATATATAGCAAAAAACTTATTAATAATTATAAACTAATACACTAATCTGTAATGGGGTCTCGGGGTAACATACATATTGTATATATTTATAATGTATTACGAGCCACACCAGAATATTTGAGCATCAAAGAAAATAAACATTTGAAAATATTCAAAGAAATAGAAATAAGTGTCCGTTTTTAAGTTAAAATTTCTCCTTTAATTTTTTACCGTAACTTATTTCCAAGTCACCTGAATAATTCATTAGCAATTCTTTTTTCTATTGATAATTTTTTTGTCTCATTGCCTTTATTAGGAAGAAGAATTTTAGAGTATTTAAATTTATAGCCTTACTAAGGCTTAAGTTTTCAGGTTTCTTACAATTAAAGCAATTTTTCCTTATATAACGTTAGAAATATAACTGTTCTCTTTATTTTTTATATTATACAAGTATATCTGGCAGACGTCTTGACCTAAACAATCCTGTACTTTCATTGCAGTTTCATGTAAACCTAAATCAAATATTTACCCATTCAAACACTCATAAAAATAATCGAAATCGATTGAATCGTTTGTAATTTCAGTGACTGACACCAAGTACCTACAAAGAAATCAAATACTAATAATAATAATATATAATACCCGAATCCATTGTTCTGTTTCCAGTAATGTGTCTCCAGGCTGCAGCAATAACTTCACGCGACGTCTCAAGACATCGTCATCCGCAGAAAGAGCCTTTGTGGTGAACGCGGACTTAACATCCATTTTCTGCTTGCTAGAGAAGATACCGAATGCTTTGTCACGCTCCAACTGAAACAAATTGAAATAATTATTATAAATTAATCTTCTAAAAAGTGTTGTATTTAAAATTTATAGGGATTAAATATAAATATTGTTCTCCTTACAAAAGAAACAATATAAAATTAATAAAAAGCAGAACATGTATGTATGAGGGTAGTATATGTATACTACCCTCTTCAATACGTACACATGGCTACGTGTAAATACTCGTATATGGTTTGTTGTGTGTAAATAATAAATTTTGCTATCAGATATACATACGTAATAACATGGTATAATTACTTATAAATGGTTCTATATCATACACATATTATATGCCTCAAGAGGGTTTTGTTAACATAATTTAATAAGTGCTTACTTCTAGAGCTACGTCGGATTAAAAAAAATATTTATCACATTTAAAGGCGACATTCTCGTGGGAGGTTATATTCTATATACAACTTTACAGTACCATATTTAAAATATTGTACATTTATAAAAAAGCAGGAAAGAAAAAAGTTTGTACGAAAATAAAGCATTATAATATTCAATCATGACTTAGATTGCCAAAACCTCTATGTAAATACAATCCTAAAGTTTGAAAGGCGAAACATACATAAAAAATATGAAAGATTTTTTTCACGGAAGCAAACTACTCGACAGAAATCTTTGAAACGAATTTCTTTGTTTGTGAATGGTTTTGTTTTGTATCTTTCGTATTATTTGCTAAGACTTAAAGTCACACATGTGAGTCTGCGTATGCTTTATTGCGAAAGTAAAAGATTCTATCAGAAATATTGTAGATTCAATCACTTTTGAGATATACAATATTGATTTCTATTAAATGATATAGATTTTGTTAGATTTCCAGTTTCTGATACGGAAACAATCAGTTAACGTAAATTCTATTAGCACAAGAAATATACATAAAAACTAAACAACACGAACGGAATTTTAACCACACTTCTCCAAGTGTTGAATATTTTTTATTGTATATATATTTTATAACAGCATTTATATTTAATTTTGACACGTTTTTTCTTTAATTTAAATAACAAAAAATCATAATAAAATTTAACTAAAAACTTCATTTTATTTGGATTCCAAGTCAACGAGGGATAATTGGGAATGTGAGAGCGGATATTGAAGGTGGACACGCCACAGGCGATGCGATCAAGTCCAATGGGTAATGCTTGGAAATCAAATAATAGCAATAAATTGTTTAATGATATCCCCATATCACTTCTCTGTAGAAGAGATCAAGTTATCAACAGGTTAGGCATTGAGCATACAAATCTAACACATCTTCAATAACTAGAAAATTAAATGTAAATAATATGTCATGTAACAAAATGTGAATGGGGTTCAAATATAACTGATTGACATCCACATATATCAGTATCTGTGCACAAAAACAAACAAAACTTTATATGACTTGCTAAAATGGATCGCTATAATAAGTGGAAACACTGAAGCGATATTTCAAATGATGCCGGGTGCTACAGTTTAAACCCATCAAAAAGAGGGAGGCCACCCAACCCTTTGCGGGGCAAACCTAGCGAAAAACCTTTAGGGCTTAGAAGCCGTGGGTAGAGTCCAACTCCACCCTTCACAAGCAGAGGGCTCGATGAAGTTTAACTCAAAATGAGAATGAAGTTCAACTTTCACTTGATGCAAAATACAGTTATTTATGATAAAGAAGATAAAAAAGTAATGCAAGTAACTTTCAAAGAAAATCTTATTTCACAGCAACATTTACTGTATAAGTTTCATAACAAATATATATTAGCATTAAAATGGACATTATATTTATCATCAGAACATTTTTTAAACAGAATTGAAAGCTTTATCGACAATTAATAACTTCATTTTATTTATGAATTTATTTCAGTAAATTCGTTTAAGTTTTATATTTCTTTTGATGTTATAAATATTTATTAATCTTAAAACTTCCACAAGTATAGTGTAAAAGGTAAATTATAAAGAAAAATAAAATATATAGTTTTTTAAAACTTAAAATCTTTGGAGATACTATTAATTATTACTAATTATTTTTGAAAATGAAGTTCAAATTGTATATACGAGAAAAAAATAATTAAAACGAAGTATTGTCAATGGTAAAGTTCATGATAAAACGAAAAGAGTTCAAATAGGTTAAGCAATACTAACTGAAAAAAACAAAGGCAAAGACGAAAACTGATAGCGTGTTAAAAATAAATTATTAAGTTTTCCAAATATTGACATTTGAATTATAAAATAAAGTAGAATGCGTTTACCTTCAAGGACAAACCCTTCTCGTTCCCCAAAAACTCTTCCCAAGATGCAGTGGCTCGTTCATCACAGTGGTCTTCATAGTCCATCTCGACTAGATCTACGATTGACACTAACCATCTTCTGTCATCACCAGTGGATGTTCCACTTGACAGGAGTGCGTAGAAGCAAAGAAGGAGGGGAAAAGTCCGCCACATTGTACTGGAACAAAAAAATCTATTAGTGTTTATAAAAAGGTTTTTCTAAGTTTTTGAACGCGAAATAAAGAATAATAGCCGCAGAGCCGTTTTCACAGTTTCAGTTTTTATTTACTAAATCCCCGATATTACTCGTAAAACTTAAGAAAAAATATAATATTATATTATTATTTTTCAGTCGCCCTAAGCGCTTTTAATCAGTAGCTAAATAGTACAAAAGTAATGTTTCTTTGTTTTTCTCTACGACATTGTTAAACGAAAGAACCAGTCCTAACCAACGAAGGGCAACGAATAATGTCCGACCGTTATTTTAATTCCCTTTTACCGCAAACGCACTATTAAACGTATATTAAAACCTAAGATCATAAAAGGATTGTTGTTCTTATGATTACAACTTCAAAATGGGGACTTCCAATTGGCTCAGATATTCTGCCATAAATACGGTTATGGTATGGTATGGTAGTGGCAGAAGGTAGTATTTTGATACCCTACTTATCAAAATACACTTTCCAACTTGAAATTATCGCTACGAGTAGTTTAAACGTGCCCTCGTCTGAGAAGAACCACAACACGTTTAGCGACCAATTTACTAACAACTAAAACCATCGCGATCAATCCGAAAAGCTGTCTTAATAATAATTTTATAATAAAGTACTTAATAACAAGTTTATGTCTAGCAAGACCACCAGTCACCACAAGCAGCACCCGTTCACGGGCATAAAGCAATTCTTAACGCATCACCCACCCCTAAAACTAGCGCTGTAATGACTTATAAGGAAGCGATATGAGGCAGCCAGTAGATCTAACAAGAATAATAATCAGGGTCAGAAAAAATTGTGTAGGCACTAGTTCAACGCTGAAATACAATTGATTCCTAGGCCATGCCGTTGTTAATGTAATCCTTTACATTATAATAACGTTTTTATCAAATTATTTTAAAAAAATGTTTTGTATTTGTTTAGTGTAAAATTTAAGGTTTTATTAGGAGTTTATTCTGAAAACGTATACAATCAAACCTCAAGAAATAACTTATTTTGCGGAGCCTAGAGATGGCCATAGCAAGTTAATTTTTATTACTAGTATCAATATGTGTATATCACAATTTTTAATGAATTTAGTATTTTTATTTACACAGATTACATTGTAATAAATCTATTGATTGTACACAGTCATAACTATGAATTCTTTGAATTTATTTCTTAACAACAGTCATGGCCTTATGCTGTAGAATGCTCGAACAGCCCCCTTGTGCAATACAAATATAGTATCAATATTTCATGCACTATCTATACCCGGCATAATAATATGCCGTATGACATGATACTGTGCTGTCTATTCGTTATAAAAGTTACATAACAATCATCAGCAAAACACACTATTACATGTTTTCCCGTCAAAAACTGAGAAAAGTAAGTTTAGAGACTTGTAGCACGCCCATTTTGTCAAATAAACCAGGAGATCGCTCTCCATTTACATCTACGTTCTCAATTCTTTATGTTTAAAAATTAATAACTAACTAATTATTAATTAACTTATAATTGTTCTCACTATTAAAATAGCACAGCTAACAGAATCAAATAGAGATTTTCAAATTAACTCCACTTTTAAATATTTTTTTTTTTCCTATAGAAATTTGAGAAATTTATCGAATTAATATGTATATATAAATATGTAATAGGTACTTATATAGTTTGTTCTCATATTGCGTTATTCAGTTTCGAATAAAATAATTTCCTTTAGGTAGTTACATAAATATATATGGTAAATAACTAAATATTAGTATTTATTATTTAGGCAACCACTTCGTATGTATTATTCAGGCTACAGGCACCTCGGGCTTCCTGCTCTGTTCTTCTTTCATTTGTTATGAAAGAAAACTTTCAACAAAACTCCGACTCGGAAGATTTTAATTTTAAGGCATAGCATAATTTTGCTGGTATTTTCTAGAATAATTTGTCTTAAGTCTTAAATTAGAACCAAGATTATTTTAGTAAACAAAAAATATTATTATATATTATTATATTACCCGAATATTTAAAATATTGCTTAATTTGCTGCTTCAATAATAATAGATCATAGACTTTTATTAAAAGTCCTGGTATAAATATTTTCTTAATATTACAACACGTTTCAATTAAAGAATCAATTACTTTTAACATAATCATAATAATTTTATAAACACAAAGACTATTTTGAATAAAACTTGACATAGTTTAATTCAATGTAACATTAACAATTTAAAAAAACATATATTTAACTTCTAAATATTTAACCTCAATATTGGTGGTTAGTGATCCTGAACCCTTGGATTATGTATGATCCAAGGCTTGAACAGTTTGTTTCCGTTATTATAAATGTATAAAAGCTGTTAACTATGTTATCACAGCCTCTTCAAGAAAATTTATTTCAGACCGTATATTGTGTACAATGGATAAATTTCTTCAATATCTCAGAGAATACTGCCTCATAAGTTAGAGCAATATACTTCATATGTAGCTTCAAAGCCTATCTTAAGGCTAAGTTTAAAATAGAAGGATTTTAATCAGATTTTAAGTCTTATCACGACATTGAACTATAATTATACATATAAATTAACTGGAATAATGATTCTAGCACGATGTACATAAATAATCACATTATTACAAACTTTTAATAAAATATTATAGAAAATAGTATAAGGTACAGATACCAGTTGGTAACATTGATAAAAACAAGTTCAAATTAAATAAAATGCAAAAAAATGGTTTGCTAATATAATAAAAAATAATTTAGATCTTATAGAGACAAAAAACCTTTGTCAAGCTTTTTATTTTGTTGATTTAGTGATCAAAGAAACTCAAGGTAAAATTATATAGGTCAGTAGACAAATATTAATATTAGTCTCGTGGTTAATATTATGTATATCAAAACCAAGAATGCACGCATGTTGGTTCGTCATCCATCTAAGAACTGAGACATACTCGTTTAGACATCTGAATACGGCAATACAAACCCATTTGAGGGCAGCTGCTACAGCAATCGGCTGTAGAGTTACCGCAGTAGATTATGCGACCGCATGAAACTAAGTACCAGTGAACGAATACTGCAAATAATATATTACATAATACTATCAGGCCAATCGAGCATTCTGAATCTCCGAATAAAATCAACATAGATATGCATTTGAATTTATATATATAAAGTATAGTCAAGCATTATCCTATATATATAAATATCTTCTGTAGTTTATTTAATTATCTACTACTATTTTAATGTCTACATTTGTCTATATGTAGTTATGTAATCAGGAAATGTAGACATTAAAATAGATAATCCTGCAAAGGCTTTCTATGACTTTTATAATTGCAAGAATTAGATTTTTTGGGTAAGAGGTTTTGAGGAAGAAGAAAAGAAAAAGGATAAATATGGTGTATTATATCTGTTAAAATGTTCGAATATCCACATGCTAGAGACGGCACAGCGTTCGTTTGCGTTTCTTGCATCCATTACAAATGGTTATAACTTGGTATAAATAAGTAGGTATCTAATCAGGTTATTTATAATGCTTTTGGTATTCAATAAAAACTTAAATAAAATGCATTCCAATAAAAGAATAGAAGGTAGAGACTAGCTGTATTTATTTGTCACTAGAAGTCAGCGGATTTTGATGGAATGGGGTCCTTTTTTGTATCTTACCAAGGAGGCCGGTTTTTTATCCTTTCAATGATCTCAGTGACTGTGCAGCCGCTGTCGCTGGTGTGATACTAAAGGGCATGGAACTATTTGTTTATACGCAGTGGATGGCGCATTCGAGGGCTGTTCTATAAAAATAGTCTATATTTTCTCAAAACAAACCTAAATTGACAGCTTATGTTATTACTAAATCCTTTAATGAAGTTCCTTGGCCACTAACCATACCAATAGTTATTTTTTTATATTCTCTTTCCTTAGTAACTGTGTGAATGAACATCCTGTGAGTAGTTTTTTCGTGTTATAATTTTCTATGATTATAAAGAAGAATGGTTTTGCAAGGAATCTTGGAATGTTATGGAAATTTAGAAGCTGCTTTTGAGTTAGCACTAGTTACTTATTACTTTCATGAAAACGTCATTAGGCTGGAGTGGCTATTGAGAGATGTTAAAAACATTAAACATCGGGAGATTCAGGTTGAACTAACGTTTGCATTACAGGCACTTTCCACGATCCTGTATGACTACCTAAAAATTCTTAAAACATATACCCCGTTCAGCTACGATCCCCTCTCGAAGCAGCAATCCACGGTATGGGTATTTAAATGGGACGAGATGCTAATAAAACTTTTGCAAAGTCCGATCGTAAATAAAAAAAATTGTGGAGTAACTGCTCTTCAAGAGCACTTCCTCCACTGCCTCGCTAAGTATCATAATACTGTGTCTGCCGGTTTCGTGGTCATTTGAAGAGCAAGGTCAAGTTAAAGAGAAAATATTTTTCATATGATTAAATTGTTAATTTTTCAACGTCTTATTAGACTACTTTTTATTGTCGTTTTTATTTATTAAGTTGTTGGGTAATAGTTTTAATATATACTTTAAAAAGTTCCATTTGGTTGGTTCTAATTAAACACGATTCTTTAGTAACTCATTCAATACTTGTCTAGTATTTGGTTCACACGTATTTTAGGAGCCTCGTTGTGAAAGCATTGAACTTTGTCGATTTCACAAATAAAAGTAATACCTGTACATGCAACTTGTGAGAAAATTTCTCAGGAGTTTTAAATCCTTATTTTATTCTTTATATTTTTAGGGTTAGTTTTTTACTGCTCATAAAGTTGTATAAGTTTTTGTAAAAAGTATGATTGTACTAATAACCTGATAGGATAGTGGTTTGTTAAAGTTACGAATACAGAGTTACATAAATACCATTTATAAGTGTTTTTATATTTAAAAGATGAGCATAAGAAAAAACGCTAAATAAGGACCTAAGGCTAACTGTTCATTGATTTACTTTTAAACAAATTTTAAAGGGCTATTTCAATTGAATGCAAAAGTTGATAGAAATGTTCCATTTTGTTAAGAAAATATATTAAATATATAATAAAAAACCAAATAGCTTGTGTTATTATAAATTGACCGGTAGAGACCTGTATAAAATATAAGAATTCAACTTGAAGTTCCTCTATCGCTATTTCAATTCAAAAACCATTCCAAATCGTCTTTGTAAGATATACGATTATCCAGTTATCTTCAATATGATTCATGACCACTGCGCATTGCGATTTGAAAAATCGAAAATATGAATATTTGATCCCAAATTTTAAATTACAAATAATAATAAGCATTTTAAGAACATAATAGAAAATAATAATAAATATTATATGAATAAATTTTATATTTTTATATTAAATAAATAGGTGTGTAGATTAATTATAGTTCTAAAACAAATCTGTAAGCAGAAAAAAAGCAGAAGAAACAAATAAACAAAATTGTAATCAGTGATGAGATGGATTCAGTTGATTGAATGTTCGGATCCTACTCTAATACAATTCACACCCACATCTAGTGAATGTACCAGAATTAGATCCAAGAATAAGGTTTAATTAATCATTTATTCCAAGACCGGCTCCACTTTCATTAGACCTCCAGAACATTAACATTAACACCCCTTTCGGGGTTTAACAAACCTTTCGGGATGTTCGAGTTGCAAACTTATTATTTATACCAGTATATATACTTGGTTGTAGGATTTAGACGTATTACTAAGTTTTTGTTGCAATAAGTTATATTATTATGTGATTTTTGTATTATGTAAATGGCAAAAGTTTGAGCATCTCTATTTTTTGAAAATATTTATGTTCCGTATAGAACTCTACTTTTAATGAATGTAGCTTAATAACACGAAAGTTTCGTGCTGTTAACATTAGTTTAAAACTCTACAAATTACTCATTGACATTTCGTGTACGATTAGTATACACATGCTAATACATATATTATAAACACATTATTATATTGTTTATAATATTTATAATATAGAAAGAAAACTTATAAAATAACGTTTTTGGTGAACGACTACAAAGTGCTTTGAATAGCACCATTTGGCTCATACATAAAACTGATGAACTCTTTTTTTTTCATCATAAATATACAAGAATTTATGTATTTACGATTTTTTTACTAAGCAATAGCATCTTATAAAGGGATATACACAATGTCTGAATAGAAAACATATTAAACTCTAATAGTTTTAAGTACATTATACAACATCAAAGCAGAGTAAATTAATACATTATGCAACATAAAGGCACTTATTGTAAATGTTATAAATAATTTATTTATTTATTTATTTACCTTCACGCCATATCCCTTGCGGGGTAGCCAGAGACGACGGAGCGCCAAACGCTACGGTCTCTGCATACCTCTTTCGCCTCGGCCACAGACATCAACTTCTTCATACATGCCCTCCGGGGGGTCCTCATGCTTTTTACGTGACCTTCCTCCAGTATCGTAGCTACTGTGTTTTCGAAGGTCACTCGAGGCCTCCCCCTGTCTCTCTTACCGCTCACTTTTCCCATATAAATCTTTTTTACCATTCTTTCATCACTCATTCATTCAACGTGCCCAAACCACCTGAGCACGTTCTTCTTCATTCTCACCGTGACATCTTCGCTAGTACCTGCCATTCTGTGGATCTCTTCATTGCGGATTCGATCAGCTAGACTGACTCCGCATATTCTGCGAAGAGATCGCATCTCCACAGCATTCATCTTTCTTACATTCTTCTTCTGTGTTACCCACGTTTGGCTGCCGTATAACAGTGTCGGTAGCAAAACTGCATTGTGTACAGCCAAACGTGCAGCTATACTGACGTTTTGCCGTCTCAACAATGCAGTCAAAGCACCATTGACTCTGTTACCAGCAGCAATACGCCTTTCCACATCCATTTCGTATCTTCCGTCTCTGCTAAACATACTTCCTAAATATACCACTTCATTCACTTGTTCTATTATCTTATCATTCACGTTGATCTTACATTCTGTTCTTTCTTCATTTCTTTCAAATATCAGAACCTTCGTCTTATCTACATTCAGGTTAAGACCATTAATTTCACACCCATCTTTCAGAGTGGTGACCAATGCCTGCAAATTGCATTCTGATGATGCAATGAGCACTGCATCATCTATCTGCATATAGTAAGCAACTGACCTTAAGGTCACCTACTTTCACTCCCATGTCACTATCTTTCACTCCTTGGAGACAACTATCCAAATACAAATTGAACAACCAAGCTGACATAGCGCAACCTTGCTTAACACCCGATTGGATGTCAAACCAGGGCGACATGCCAGCTCCTACTCGCACACAGGCTGAGTGATCTCGGTAAAGAGACCTTACAGCCTGTAGCAAGGGTCCGTTCACATTGTATCGGGGTAGTATCTCCCATAACTTCTTTCTCACAACCCTGTCAAACGCCTTTTCCAAATCCACAAAAGTTATAAATAAAATAAATTCAATACTACATTGAATCTCGAGATGCAATGAAATACGTTTTGAAGGTGATAATTCTTTTTTCGAATTTCATGTTAACTATTTTATTTGGGGCGTATGCCTTTTTTATAGATATTCATGTCATATCGATCTGGAAATACCGCCGAAGGGACTGCTTACCACTTTCGAGTTAATAAAGTGGAGGCAATGAAGTTTTGTGCGGTGATGGAATGCAGTGGCAAGTATCAGATCAAATAGCTCTTTTTGAAACACTCCTCCTTGTAAATGCGGTAGAAGACGCACAGGGAAACAATGTCATTACGCAATGCCAAGGTGTCCAGCGGTTCGCAGATAATCGAGTCCCCGACAATCCGAACGGCTCTCCGTTATACGCTGTCAAACGGTAGAAGCTGATATTGAGGTGATCCGGACCAGAGATGAGCACAGTACACCATGCGTGACCGGACCTGCGTCTTATAGAACACAAGTCTCCGGCCAGGCCTAATATACTGCCTCACTCTATTGATAAGATCACCAGCCGATCCACTATGGCGAAAGCCATATGATTATTGATCAACTGGCGATCCTTGAGATCCTCTACTAGATTTAAATATTTTTATTAAAATTATATAATATCTTAGATATTGCGGAGATATTTTTACAGAATATTACGTCTCCCGCAATCAGAGAAAGACTACAAACAAACTTAATTTGGTGATGTGTTATAGCGACATAAAACTTAGATTTTATGGTTCTTTCTTGTTCTGATGCTACTCTAGTATTCAACATATCAATTGCGTATTTCTTTTAGTTAACTATCGTGCTATCTAAATTCTAAATAATATATTGTATGGTTCAAAATTGTCATTAATTGTGAATATGTAAGTACTTACCGTTCACATTTATTTTTATAACTTGAAGACACAAACTTCTAAGGAAACGTCATTTTATAAATATCGTCGAATTACTAATGATTATTTAAACAGGAGATAAATATAGCGAAAAATTATTAAAGAATATATTCTCTGGTAATTTTTCGTTAGTCCTTAACAATTAACATCCTATAACCTAAGTTAGCTGGCACGTCAGTTTTGCTCAATGATTATACTTTAACTAAAGTGTGTCCTCAAACGCCAAAATTAGCACGAATAAATCCTTTGTTTATAAGAGATAAGCATCGAAGCTTTTGATTTCAATACTTCAAAGATTTTAAATCTATATAATAAGCGATAGGGCGAATATTCCACCCTGTAAGTGTTAGTGACCTCAGCTTAAAATATAGTGCCTTTAATGGTTTTTACAATTAAAGAAATTTTTATAATAATAGAGCTGAGCGTAAGCGACTCTCTTAACCGTTTGGGAGACCTTTTTTTGTGTTTAGTTGTCTCCAGAATGCGACGAGATAATTAGCTAAAAATTTTTCTCATGTATGTTTGAGCCGAACGCGGATGTTATAGTGAACAGATTGAGAAACAGAACAGATTGAAAAAATGTTCAGCCATTGAAAAGTTATCAAGAAAAGAAGAAAGGAGCTCAACACCCGCCGCGCACGGTTGGCGGATCCTAGTATACTATAACTTTTTCTATGCCAAGGATAATGCTAATGTTTTTTATTATAATATCATTCTGATCACATAAATTGGATAAAAGCAAGGGTTTTACATGTTTTGTAAGAGATAATGGCTCAAGTTAACCGATGAATAAAAATACCTAATGGAATGATAATAAGAAATATTTATAAAATACTGGTTGAAATTATTAACACTTGAAAGATTTTAATATAAGAAATATTAAACGCACAATAAGTGAGAATAAATTAATTTATTAATAAATTGTACTGTTTAAAATAATCAAAATAATACGGTTACATTGGAATTCTTAGATATACAAAAAATTTATAAACTTGCAATGTTCATTTAATTTTGAAATGTTTTGACCTACTCCTTGTATACATCAGAGTTCACTAAACTGTTTATACTTTAATCACTTTTATTACCTGTATCACGTGGAAGAGGTAATTCTATTCCAATCTATTTAACAACTTCGAGCTTCACACTTCATTGAAAGTCGATATTCAACGAGACGGTGCACGAGAAGAAATCATTCTTTAAATAGACCAATCCAATCCAAGACTATTTTTTTAATTTTTATACGCAATATTATTCAAATTACTTTTTACTTTTACTTATACTTATACGTATAAGTAAATTTTAATCGTTTTGAATTAATATGTGTGTATTAAAAACTTATATTTAGTTACTTTTATATAAACGAAGAGTATTTACTTACGTACAGACACAAATAGTAACGGATTTAGTAGAGGGTTATAACATTTTGAATATATTAATTTGTATGTTACATACTCGTATCAAGACACAGTGGGTAGTTATGAAAAGTGCATAAATATTAGAGATCTAATAAGTAAATAATTTATACAAACATTATTTCTAAAAACATTTTCCAATTTCTATTTATCTTGAATTTATATATGTAATATTTATCTTCCTCCGAATCGCATCTTGATTTATAGATATCCAGTTAGTCTTAGCGGTATAAGTGATTCATGGCTGCAGCGTGCTGCTAATAGCGGTAACATAAAATATACATTTAGCTCACAATACACTTACAAACTTACTATGTTTTATAAATACATTTCATGTATTTATTGAAAAAATCAAGAAGAATCTTATAATATTTTATATTAATAACAATAAACTGTAACACATTTATTAATATATTAGATATGTAATATTATGTAACTCATATAGAATGTAAATATCGATTTATTTAAAGAATAAATTAGGAACTAGAAATTGATAAATATATTCAAAACAAATAACTCGTTCCCATCACAATTAACACCACACACTTAAGTTAACCAAATATGTGTTTGGTCCCTGAGGCTGCTCTCGGTTTATCAAACTTACATGAGCACTGCCATCATACTTATAACAATTAACTACACCTGAAAACTTGTTTGTTCTGCAATGTCATGTTATTAATAGTTAAGTTATCTTCTGCACTTCAATGACTTTAATATATGTTTGAATGTTTAATAAACATTCAAAATACCCATTGAATTAAAGCAGTAGAAAATAAATCAAATAAATTATTATTTATTATAAACTGTTATTACTGATAAATGGCTTTCGAAATAATATCATAAAATGAAGTCAGTCTATTTTTATAAGATAATAATAATATTAGAAATATTAAAATCAATAAGACTAAAGAGTTTCAACAACAACAACAATATTTACATAAATAAGACTTGGATAATTTATCGAATGACCCAAATATTGTAAACATGCCGTTTTGACGAACCAATTACAACAAATGTAAGAAAAACAGACATTTATTGAAGTGAAACTTCTTTAGGCGCATGAGGGTAAAATTTTTACAGATGAAACGTCACGCCGGTATGCAACGGAAGTGTCGGAAAAGAGAGAGAGAGTGATCGAGACCGATTGAGAGAGAGTAAGACAGGGCGAACGTAGCATGAGCAACTAGCCGTGGAGTGAAAGTAGGGAGCAAGCGAGTGAGAAAGATTGAGAGAAAAAGTGACACAGAGCGAACGTCGTATTACTATTGGTTGTGTATTCGTTTACTAGTTAATTTTATTTTAATGACAATTAAATTCCTAACCTATCTTCCTTTTTCCCTTCCTCTTAATGTTGGAAATTTAAAGTTTTAGATTTGTATAAATATAAACAAGATTTATAAATTAGTTCGCCAAAGAAGTTTCACTTCTGACATGTGTACTTTGTACGCACGCATGCTTTATTTCAATAACATAATTGTTTCCTCAACGTTTTCTTCAAATACATTAAATATATAATACATTTATAAAAATGTCCCTTTGCATACAAATAATTATTTAATGATGAAATATCGGGGAAAAACTTTATAATAGCCAGCAGTACATCATTATGTGAAATGATTATTTTTTTTATATTTTACATATTTATAAAAATAAAATAACATTTTTAAAAAGTATGTAATAAGAAGGCTTTTAAGTATGAATACGGTTGCTTAGATGAAAAGAGGGTGACTGAAGATAATATGAAGAGAGTGCTTGAAAGAATAAATGGCAATGATGCAAGTCACGTGAATCGATTATAGCAATCCGTATAACGTGAGTGTTACTTCCCGTTCCCAATATATTATATTTATATTCAGGAATTATTATATCCCGTTGTTAACGTTTGTAGAATACAGTTACAAAAAATATTTTTTTGTTATTTTAAATCAATGCATTTAAATCAATGTAAAATATAACTATAATCAAGTAAAATATGTTCCGAATAAAAAATTAAAGTCGTTTTAACAAAGATAATAAAATAGTCAATTATTATCGGTGTTTGTGAAAAGATTGGACTTTAGTGTTAATCCATTTGAATTCTCTCCTTGTTTTATTGAAGAACATTTTAGGTCTTTTCTCTAAAAGTTCAATGGAACTTCTCCAAACTCACCACTAAAGCTTCTGCGTGTAAGTTTACCAAAAGCTATGTGTTTAAGTTTAGATTGGCACTTTTTGTAGATAATGTTAACGAATATTAAAATATTATAATACGAAAAATAAGCTATATAGATATAAATAAATGATTTTGAAACGCAGACTTATTTGTGATCCGATATGAAGTACAGAGTTTAAAAGATCCTTCTCTATAAAGTACAACTCCATTTGTTTTCGTTAGAGCGTATTTATTATTTGGATATGAAATATGAAGTGTTTTAAGCATTAATGTTTTCCATATATTAAGTAACAAAAAGTATATTACAATTTATAAGTCGTTTAAAATGGAAATGAAAAATTATTCTTCTAATTTTGACTTAAATGAAAATATCATTGAAAAAGGAATTAGAAATAAATTTAAAACTCTGAAAATAACGTGTAATTTCGTAAACTTTTATAGCCTTTATTAAAAGTCCTCGAACACAAGCCTCCACACAAGGTAGAATTAAATTTGTTTTGAACGTCGGCTGACGGACGCTTTTATTGTCGAAACAATAAAAAACCATTACAAACTAGAATGGTTCTATTTCTTAAGAATTTAAATATACAATTTTGAGTAAACCTGTTGGAAGTTATCGGAATTTCATATTTTATCAACGTTTATGACATTTTCATGGAAATAATGTTCTTTTTAATTTAAAAGGAACTTAATTAAAAAATATTTTAAAACAACTTTTTTTCTAATAAATAAATTAGCTTTCCATTTGTCAATTTGCTATTTCTCAATTGATTAAATGTGTTTATAAATTACTAAGTTTATATGAAAATTAATTTGCATTACCAAATGTTGTATTAAGCATTAAATAGATTACGATCAAACTTATTATTACCGACGGATTCTGAAGATATTTCCAGGTCCATTCAGGTTCATGTCTGTACAATATGCACGACACCAAACATTATGACAACGCATTAAAATATAATAATATTTATTTATCAAAGAAAATACTAAAGGCATTTTCTCTCGGAGTCGCAAGGAATTTCATAATATCTTATGAACTTTATGTTATATTGCAGTTTTGATATGGCTCTGCAGATATGCGTTTTATCGTCAATATTATCCAAGCGTGATCTCATTTCACGTCAATACAGCTATCTACACAGCAGCCGCTCTGTATCAAACACATTAAGACACAAGTGTCAAGGCGTAGCGATTTGTAGTTTAATGTTAGCGTTATACTACTTTATTCATTACACAAATCAACTACTGAATAAGGAGAGTAACGGACGCTTTATCTTTGATGACCCGCCCATACAATCAACATAAGGGCAGTTTCAAACCTTATTCGTTTTAGAGTTAAATACACTAACTTTAGAGTCTCTGTTATCCCAAGTTCCATTCACTTAGATTAAAATATATTATAAACAAGGCCTTTTGAACATTGACCTGAGATTGAAACCGTAATGTTGTCTGAAATGGACTCTTGGGACACATTTCTTTTTATTTTCTTTATTTTTAAGTAAAAGATAACTTGGGTATTCTTTTGCAGTATGTATGTATGTGTAGTTTGTATCGCCTCTGAATGTGCCTAATTATTATATTGCCAATTTCTTTCCCTATAACATTATTATTATTATTATTATTATTAGGCATTAAAAGTTATTTTTATAGTTTTTTCAATGACTGAGAAAAAAATTAAATAATATAGCAAATAATTATTTTTTATTTATTGCTTGAACTAAACTAACATCAAATTATAAATAAATTACAAAAAAATATTCACGAACTCATTAATAGGATTTCTTTTTCATAATATAATCAATGACAGTCAACGAATTTCTGTAAAATTCAGATAATTAAAACTCTGATGAGAAACGACCCAATACACGTGTGTAATGTATAATATTATGAATATGATGTCTTTCATCTTTCCAAACAGCAAAATGACAAGAAAAGACAATATTTTCAATAAAAGAATACACTCGTGTAACGTAAATAAAATAGTTCAAACTATAATGAATGAACAGCCAAACACATTCTCATTTCTTAATTTTTTTATCCATATTTTTTCAAATAGAATAAAAATAAAAGATTATTTATGTGTTAAATAAATATAATGAATGACTTGAATTACTTGATGCTGAGAATGATTTTGTATTTATATTTATATATAGATAAATAGCTTTTATTAACTATAGTTTAATTTTAACTTTAAATCTTGTGACTCTACTATAACCACAGTTTAGTACATATTTAAATTAAGACTTTATAAAATTTCCATAACTTCTTGAGACGAGTCTGAATCGGACAAGTTACAAAAAACACAAAACAAAGTTCGATTATTCTCATTTATATTATGAGTTAATTGTGATGAAAAAAATATATTAATTACTTGTTTGTGGCCTATATTTTAACCAAATTAATAAATCTCTGCAACCAATCCGTATTACTCTCAGATAATTTGAGTAACATTATAAAAATATTGTGACTTTTTAATATAATAACACTTATTACATATAATTCAGTGCATGTTATAAGATATTATATACTTATTTATCTAACTCTAAAATTCTGATATATTCTGTTTCTGCACTGCTTTTGAAAATAGAGTCTCAAGCCTTTATTAAAGTCATAAAATAAATGTGCCATAACTTATTACTCGAGAAGTGTTTTTATTTGGCAATAACATACATTTACTTGCAGTACTAGTAACAAAGTTTTTATTTCTTCATAAAAATATTGCAGTTGCAAATAGCTTTATCGATATACTCGTAATATACGTTTTATAAAATAATAAGAGATGTGATTTTTAAGCCAAATGTTTAAAAATAATGGATTCCATTGAGGTGGCCGCCGGCATGACTTCTTGGAAATGTTATTGGTGTGCTTTTCACCACCTTTGGGATAAATGATAAAGGATAACATCCATTGTTATTTCAGTCAGTCTTAGCCAATCGTTCACGCACCCTCGGGAAGATATGTGAGGATTTGTTAAAAACTAGGACACCACGGATTTTAATGCGACTGATCATTGATACTGAATTTATAAAATCATTGAAAACTATTGTGGAATAAAAAATATACCAATATTTATATATATATGAGCACTTATTTATTCCATGAAGTTTTAAAGCTGCAATAAGTTCTCTCATGAGTTGACATAGTGTTGTTCTATCAGAGGCAGGATCAGCATTTTATTGGCTATACTTTGCATATTATTCGCTAAAGTTTTGTTTGAATTCGATACCACTCACTGGTTTTATAGGTTGAAGTGATATATAGATAAAATTTTGGTTTGTTGACAAATATCTGTTGAGATTTAGTATTTACATGTAGTAATACAATCATCATACAATATAGTATGAAAAACAAATCTTTATATAGGATATACATATTGAGAGAGTAGAAACAAAATATTCCAGTAAGAAACGAATAGTTTTTTCAAGAATCACAATACTGCGTGCACAGATACGACTTCAGGCGTCAAGGGTCGTTTGGAAATAAATGGTAGGGAGGCTTCACGCTGATAATAATAAAAACATTACGGTGATTAATAGTGAGGGAGAGATATTTATCTGATAGTAATATTATTTACTCCTACATTTTTAATAATAATCAAGTAATAATTTAGTGCAAAAAAGGACGATAGTTCAACAGCATCTGGCAACGTATCTAAGTGAAATTTAAAAACATTAAATATTCAGAAACTTTAACAATCTTACTTCATATACCTCCTGAGTACTAAGTTAAGTCGAGTACTTAATATCAAATTAATGAATTATGACCAAAATAAAGGCAAATTGAGTAAAAGTACTTCCTTTGTTATTCTTGTTATGACAAAAAATATTTTATACCACACGTGATACTAAAATGATAAAGTTTATTTAGACTCAATTTTCTTACCGGAAAAGGTTATAAACCTTAAAATTAAATATTAGGTTAATATTTACGAATGCTATAATATTTTAATAGTATTATTGTGAGTGAAAAACTATAATCGTTGGAGCGTCGTAAAATACATTTGAAGTGTTTCGCCGAATATTGATGGATACGTTACTGCGATTAATAGAATTTGTTACACATTTAGACCAGTATTGTTACTTTTACGATCATGTCTTGAATAATGCCCTTATATCCTTTACAAATATAAATTACTATAAGTAATCCGAGTGGTAGTAATAAAAGTTTTGGTTACGTTAATAGAAGATTGAATCATCTTTAACATGTATGTATTAGCTTCGATATATACATACATGTTAAAGATGATTCAATGTCAAAGTTTTTGTTACATGTATATATATATATATATATATATACAAAAACTTTGCAAACGATTTTGACGCAATACAAGTTATTTATTTATTTATTTATCTTCACGCCATATCCCTTGCCGGGTAGCCAGAGACGACGGAGCGCCAAACGCTACGGTCCCTGCATACCTCTTTCGCCTCGGCCACAGACATCAACCTCTTCCCACATGCCCTTCGGGGGTCCTCATGCTTTTTACGTGACCTTCCTACGGTATCATAGATACTGTGTTTTCGAAGGTCACTCGAGTCCGTCTCTGCTAAACATACTTCCCAAATATACCACTTCATTCACTTGTTCTATGATCTTATCATTCTCGTTGATCTTACATTCTTTTCTTTTTTCATTTCTTAAAAATATCAGAACCTTCGTCTTATCTACATTCAGGTTTAGACCATTAATTTCACACCCATCTTTCAGAGTGGTGACCAATGCCTGCAAATTGCATTGTGATAATGCAATGAGCACTGCATCATCTTCATATAGCAAGCAATTGATCTTAAGGTCGCCTATTTTTGCTCCCATGTCACTGTCTTTCACGCCTTGGAGACAACTATCCAAATACAAATTGAACAACCAAGCTGACATAGCGCAACCTTGCTTAACACCCGATTGGATGTCAAACCAGGGCAACATGCCAGTTCCTACTCGCACACAGGCTGAGTGATCTGTGTAAAGAGATTTTACAGCCTGTAGCAAGGGTCCGCTCACATTGTATTGGGACAGTATCTTCCACAGGGGAAATCCAATGATATGTGAAAATCAAAGCTAAAAAATACTTAAAGTCCATCGTAAAAAAATAAAAATAGAATTGAGTAAATAAGATAAGTGTGTTGCAATTTAAAAAAAATTGGGGTGATTTTTAAGTGATCTTTTGACACCATACATTAGGTACATCATGATGTACATCACAAAACTTTTCCTTATATTATGACATATTTTTTAACATCTGAATATTTCAGTATATGATATCCCCGCATAAATTCCGGGAATAAATATACGGGACACAAGTGGTATTAAAAGTTGTTGCTGTTGGACAAACGTATCTATTTACCTTACATCCATAGATTGAAGCAGAATACACTACGAGCATTTGCATTTTGGCAACAGCCTTAATTTAAAGTACAATTAACAAAAATCAGAACTATAAAAACAACTACAATTAAGAACACATTTAGGTTAGTTAATATATAATTAGAATCTCCTAGAACACTAAGGAAAAGTGGGTGCCGACTTGCAAGTCTTATTTGCAATGATACAGCAATTTGCGGCCTGTACTTGAGATTAAGATATTGGGACTATTAAAATAATAAACCCTCTATATATCAGTAACTCGCTCTGGTATTGGGTAGACCTCGAAGAATTCGGTCTGCCCATTCATTTGTACCCGACTTTCGAATTTTTGAAAAATTTCTTCACAGGAGGTCTTCTTATGACCCCCTGAGTCCCAAATGACCATTGGTCAAAAAGTTTATATATCTATATATATATATATATATATATATATATATATGCGTGCATGCGTCCAGATTCGACTTTTGTCAGCAGGATAGCGGCCGCAGTTTCGCTCGGATTTCCGAGAAAAAAAATAAAAACCGCTTTTTGCTTGAAAATTTTTGATGTAAGCAACGGCATCATGTGTTATTCTTAGGTAGTGAGTTATATTTTAAACCAGTTACACACGAGGTCTACCCACGCGTGTCCCTCTGCGGGCACGGATTTTTTATACTATGTAAATATTAATAGGATGATTTCTGAAGATATCATAATTTATCTCACGTTTCATTAGTTGTTAGTTATTGCGGCTTAATCCTTAAGTTTTATAAATTATTAATTAATACATTAGACCTTCTACATTTTACTTCCTTGTTTCTTTTGTATATTCTTAATCATTTTTGATGTAAGAGATGTTTTATTGAAATCGCATTTAAAATAATTCCTTGATTTGTTGGAAAAATCAAATATAGTTTATAAAAACTCAAATATAACAAGTTACATCATGTATCAGATTAATTATAAATTGAATGTTTTAAAGGTCATTTCAATAACTCGTATATTCTGTACGTGGTTAAAAAAATATTTGTAGTTATAGAATAACAAAACGTTTCCAATCTAACATTTTATGAATAGTTTTAATACTAAGAGAGAAAAATAAGATGGGTTTTTTTTTACTGTAAAGTTATAGATATAAATTACTAAACAAAACAAACCGGTACTATAATTATACATATTATAATGTAATTGTTTTATCTCACTCCCTTAACTGCAAACTAAATAACACTAAAAGATAATATACACATTACATTATTGAGTGGTGACTTAAAAACAATTAAGTTCAAACAACAAGCACAGTGCAACTATCAGTCTCGATTTTCTTAATAATATCATTAAAATCGATCGCAATATTATATTATTATATTATCGTGCCAAATCAACAGAACTATAAAACTTAACTGGTCTCAGTCATCATTCTGACAACTGTCGACATTTATTGAGTTCAGATTCGGGAAAGTATAAGTTAGGTTTATAATAACTGCTTATTAACCATAAAGTAAAATCTTCACTGTAATTATAAGTCTTTTGTCATGTTCATTGTCAATTTTAACCAAAGCAAAGAGAGTCCTACAATTGGCGAAAGGTTTACACAAAAATAAATTGTATATTTTGATGAATAAATGTCAAATCGAATACAAAACTCACTTTGCAAGAAAAGATCACATTGAATACATGTATACATCCTCTTGTATAGATTAATAAATTCAGATAAAGTGAAAAGAGCGAATATAAAATTCAACTCTAAATCTCAGCGCCGATTCAAAAATGAAAATGTCGGTGTAAGACTTCTAGCCTATTTTAACTATCATAATATTACCAAGCATTCTGATTTCTCTACGAGTATAATTTTGAAATTAAAAAAATTCGTAGAAAAATCATAATCCTTTGGATGGATGGATTTGGATCCTTTCGTTTGTATGGAAATTAAACACATAATTATAATTACTATTAGTCGTGGTGATTGTTGTATCTCTTGTGGAATAGAATTATTATTCTCAAAAAACTTTAAATACTTTGAATTACAACCTGCATATTTATCTTCATATGTTTTAGTTTAGAGGTCTTCGAAATAGAATAACAAAGTTCCGCTGAAATAAATACAAAAGATCAAAACACGAAGATCCTTTTACTGGAAATAGGGCATTTGACTCATCCAGTATTATTCTTGTCATGGTTTTAGGCGGCAGTCTTTAAATTTATTGTATGTCTCTAATAGACAAAAATCTTGTTCATTATCATAAATTGTCTCAAATTGTCTGTATTACATTACTGCTGTAAAAGAATTTAGACTTTTCATTCTTGGAGCTGTATCAAAAATTTGCTTTGCCTCCTTTGCCGTTTTGTAGTAAATTATTAATATTACTACGATAGAAATCGGATTAGGAAAATATGTATTAGATTTAGTTTCCAAGTCTCCGTATTGTCTGTTATCGATAATAGGAAATAAAAATTTGAATTCCATTTTGTAGATAACACGGTTAATAATTGCTTAATTAAAATAAGTTTTTCTTGAGTGTAAGTCAAGTTTTATAATAAACAGATATTTTATATTTAGTGTAATTATTTGAAAATACAACTAATAGGTGAAATTTGTTTTTAAAATAAAGTATCAAAAGTTTGATTTCAATTCTGTTCAAAAACGAGGGACAATACGAAGAAGTTATTATATAAGTGTCCATTTTAATTTACTTTATTCGTCTTTGTTCACAAATTAATTACACTTCAATACTGTCTTTCATTAACGCTCTTTTTTTTTAATTTTAATTCATTTAAAGCTTTTATTATGGAATTCTGTATTTAGTCAGCGCGTGAATTAACATTGGACGAAATAAACCGATCTATACATTGACAAAAACAGTTTAATAGAAACACAAACAGTATGTGAATTGTGTTTTAATTTAACATTTTAATACACTTAAAAATAAATAACGATACGAGTTAGTGCTTTTTGGTTAAAACAAGTTATGGTTAAATTGCACTCTTATAGATATTACGCATTTAATAAAAGAAGGTCTTTTATTAGACCGCGCCTTCGATTCCCTATCTATAAAAAATACGATAATAATTAGCATTTAAATCGACAAAGCAGCTTATTAATAATAATATATTAATATACATATTTTGGTAGATAATATTAAAGATCGCGCTTCTACATTCGTCTAGCTTGGAGATGTTTTAAATTATATAATAAGAGTTTTCTACTTTTTTTCAATAAAATACACCAGAATTAACATAACGAATTTGTTAATAAATAGGGACAAAATAATTACAAAGTTGATCCTTTTGCGGAAGAAGTAAATTACAGAGCGTCTCCAATTATCTGACGGTTGCCTATTCCATACTCCAGACCGAGGTCACCTAATTTATTCCAGATGATAATAAACGCATATTTGTTTCAAGATTCACTCATTTATCTTATGAATCGAGGAAGACCTTTTAGCTAAATGGAACCGGATATGTATGGTAATATTACCGCTCCTAAGAAAAATATTAAATATAATATACAAATTCAGTACTGAACTTAGACTTTTTATTTAATACAAAAGATGCTTCTAGTATTACGATGCTTTAAGATAATTGTGAGTAAAATAGTTTGAAATAAAATAAAAAGGTAATGACATCAAATTAACTTATTGTCTGTATTATTATTTTGTTGTAACAAATTAGTTTCGAGTTATTCGGGTGTCTGTACAATTAAATAAATAATTAAAAAGCCTTTTATTTCCTGTAAATTTACAATTCTTACAATCTATGTATATAAGATTTAGTTTGGTTTATCTTTACTTAACTAATTATTTAACTAATCTACTTTTATTTAATCTACCGGAACCCCAGAATAGGTAAAGACTTCCTCCAGTGACGGCCATTCAGCTCTGTCTTTAACTACTTGTCTCCAGTTTGGACCAGCTATTGTTTTAATGTCATCTTCCCATCTTGTAACAGGTCTCCCTCTTGTTCTCTTGCTTATTCATTGGCCATTCCAAAATGTTACTCTATTGGTCCAACTAAATGTAGTTAGCCGTGCAAATTGTCCTGCTCACTTCCATTTCAATTTTTATGCGTAACTTAGAGCGTTATTGTCATTTTTAGTAACATGCTTCGCTAAAGTCCTCATTGGCAGACGCTGATCTTTTTTCTTGTTTCGACCGTGAACTTCCACGTTTGGCAGCCGTAAACATGGCAGGAGGTTTGTATTCATGACTTTTGTTTTAATATCTTGTGGCATATTATTTTTCAAAATGTCTTTAAGATTCCAGTACTTATTCCATGTTAATTGTATTCTTCTTTCTATTTCTGTGTTTTTGTTTTTCCTGTCGAAACTAGTAATTTTTCGCAAGTAGACATAATTTTCAACATACAAAATTGTGAACTTTTATATTCTTTTATTTTGAGTATTTTTGAAACTTATTAAATATGACATTTGATATTGATTTCTTTTTTTTTAAATAGTCCCAACAAACTTCCATTTATAGATTTTATATTCACTAGACAACGTAATACAGCTTGATTAATAGATTTCCTTAATTATTAAGCCATCTATATTTGTAGTCTCAAATAATCTAACAAGCTTTTATGGGCATATAACAATGAAATGTTCAAAAAATCAAAATCATTGACATACCCATAGTAACCTTATACGTTTGATATACGTATACGCAGTCCTTCAAACTTTGTATGGATTCTTTGTCAGAATCAAGTCTCAGTTGTAAGGATTCAGAAATTTCCGGCCCGTACTTGAAGTTAAGAAATTGGAAATATTAAAAGAATACACAGTGTATAAATATCAGTAACTCACTCGAGTATTACAACACATAAAACTTGACGTTGTTGAATCTGATAATACCATAATGTATTTTACGTTTCATTCCTGTCAGTAACTGCGTCTTAATCCTTAAGTTTTTTATTTTTTTTATGAACATTCTAGAACTTCTACTATGTTTTACTTCCTTGTTTTTCTTTGTATATTCTCGATCATCTTTAAGATATAATAAATGTTTTATTGGATTCGCTTCGCATTTAAATCTTTGATTTGTTTGAAAAACACGGTTGTTTAAAATTGCGTAGAGGTTTTAAACATTATTTCATTTATAGAAAACCTAAACGTAAAAGTGAAATCATATATCAAATTAATTTTTTATTCTCTTTTTTAAAGGTTATTTCAGAAACTCATTTGTATATCTATATCAATCGATTTAATTCAAAACTCACTTTGCGAGAAAAGGTGAGATTCAATAGATATATAGATACAAAAGATCAAATAAATTCAGATAAAGTGAAAAGAGCGAATATAAAATATTCAATTCCAAATCTCTGCGCCGAATCAAGAATGAAAATGTTGGTGTAAGCCTTCTCTATTTTAACTATCATAATATTATCGGGCAATCGTCGCTAGAGTCGATAAAAGGTGGCTTCAGGAAGATTACGATTGCTCTACGAATATTTTTTGACATAAAAAAGTTTCATGAAAAACCTAAATCCTTTGGAAAATATTCTAATGTATGTAAAATGTATACATAATTATAATGACCATGGGTCGTGGTGATTCTTATATATTTTGTGGAATAGATTTATTCAGTCTTTAATTTATTGTTTGTTTCTAATAGAAAAAAATCTTGCTCATTATCATAAATTGACTTAAATTGTTTGTATTACATTACTCTGTAGAAGAATTTAGACGTTTCATTTTGGAGATATGCCAAAAATTTGCTTCCACTTTCAATATAACTACAACAGAAATCGGATGAGGAAAACATGAAGTCCAATTTAGTTTTCAAGTCTCCGTATTATCTGTTATCGAGAATAGATAATAATAAAAAAAATAATTTTGTAGACAACACGGTTTATGAATTGAACTTTGTTAGAAGTAATTATTTCTTTAGCATATGGTGAAACTACACAATGATGCGCTGTATATAAGGTTTCCGTGTTTCATAATAACTGTGCATCGTAATCTTTTACTACCGATTCTCGGTAAAAAGCCAATAAAATTGATACCACATCCTGATACAACCAGGACTACCAATGTTTATGTTTGCATCGATTGCAAAAAGAGATAAGGGTGTGAAATGTTACCTTTTCAGTCGTGTGTTGTGTTATGTGTGTTTTTATTTTTGCCTATATTTTCCCAAATTGAAATAATACTCTAGAAATTTTACATAATTTTAACGACGAAATAATTAATTAATGTTATAAATGTACCAAAATTGAAGTCCCTATACACATGTTGTGGTTAATTAATCGTACTATCATTGTTCTATTTCCATAGAAATTTTATTATATATAATATTTAGTGTAAATGTTTGTAAGTACAACTAAGTAAATTTTTTTTTTAAAATAGTGAATGGGAAATTAGATTTAAATTGTCTTCAGATAAATTATAGTACATGTATCCATTCTGATATTGCTAAAATATTATCGAGAAGAATGCAAGAGCGATCTGAAAGGCTGTTGTGGGAGGCCCAAGGAGGTTTTAAACCTGGAAGAGGGTGTATAGATCAGATCTTTTCCCTCCGCATGATCACGAAAAAGTTTTTGGCATTAAACCAAAAGGTTTTCTGTGCTTTTGTGGATTTGGAAAAGGCGTTTTGACAGGGTTGTGAGAAAGAAATTATGGGAGATACTGCCCCGACACAATGTGAGCGGACCCTTGCTACAGGCTGTAAAATCTCTTTACACAGACCACTCAGTCTGTGTGCGAATAGAAGCTGGCATGTTGCCCTGGTTTGACATCCAATCGGGTGTTAAACAAGGTTGCGCTATGTCAGCTTGGTTGTTCAATTTGTATTTGGATAGTTGTCTCCAAGGCGTGAAAGACAGTGACATGGGAGTGAAAGTAGGTGACCTTAAGATCAATTGCTTGCTATATGAAGATGATGCAGTGCTCATTGTATTATCACAATGCAATTTGCAGGCATTGATTCAATTTCACACCACTCTGAAAGATGGGTGTGAAATTAATGGTCTAAACCTGAATGTAGATAAGACGAAAGTTCTGATATTTTAAAGAAATGAAAAAAGAAAAGAATGTAAGATCAACGTGAATGATAAGATAATAGAACAAGTGAATGAAGTGGTATATTTGGGAAGTATGTTTAGCAGACGCGGAAGATACGAAATGGATGTGGTAAGGCGTATTGCTGCCGGTAACAGAGTCAACGGTGCTTTGGCTGCATTGTTGAGACGGATAAACGTCAACATAGCTGCACGTTTGGCTGTATACTATGTGGTTTTGCTACCGACGCTGTTATACGGCAGCCAAACGTGGGTAACACAGAAGAATAATGTAAGAAAGATGAATGCTATGGAGATGCGATCTCTTCGCAGAATATACGGAGTCAGTCTAGATCGAATCCGCAATGAAGAGATCCACAGAATGGCAGGTACTTGCGAAGATGTCACGGTGAGAATGAAAAAGAACATGCTCAGGTGGTTTGGGCACGTCGAACGAATGAGTGATAAAAGAATAGTAAAAAAGATTTATATAGAAAAAGTTTAAAAAGAGAGACAGGGGGAGGCCTCGATTGACCTTCGAAAACACAATATCTATGATACTCGAAGGTCACGTAAAAAGCATGAGGACCCCCCGGAGGGCATGTATGAAGAGATTGATGTCTGTGGTCGCGGCGAAAGTGGTATTCAGGGATCGTAGCGTTTGGCGCTCCGTCGTCTCTGGCTACCCCGCAAGGGATATCGCGTGAAGCTAAATAAATAAATAAATAATATTACTTCGAATAATAAATAAATAATACTAATTCGAATTCAGACCACAAATAATCAGAACTTCAAAATTATCTGTCATTACCACACATATTTTTATTTATTTTCAATCCATTTAAAGTTGGTACTATTTAAACGTTCATTTAGTTAGCGCGAAAATTAACATTGGACGAAATAAAGCGATCAATACATTGAGAAAAGTATTTTATCGTATCTGCATCACAAACAGTATGTGAATTTTGTGGTTTAATTTAACGTTTTAATACAATTTAAAAAGGAATATTTTGAAAATAATGTAAACGACCTCGATACGCTAGGAACAATTTAAAAACAATAATACTTTTAATCGACTGCAAAAATGGTATAAATTTGGTGGTAACTGCCTTGTATTCAAAGTATACATGTTTTAAGATGAATGTCACGTAATTTGGCAATAACAACTTATTGAATAAAAACTACATATCTTTATAAAAAATATTAAAGTTTAATTAATAAGCAACAAATAATTACAAATTTGATCCATTGCAGAACCACGAAATAAATTACAAAGGCTCTCCAATCATCTGACGGTTGTCGACTGCATACTCCAGACCGAGGTCAACTAATTTATTCCAGATGATAATAAACGCATGCTTGTTCTGACAATCAATCATTTGTCTTATCTAATAAAAACTTTTAACGTAATTACATTAGACAAACATTATTACCGGGTTTAGGAAGAAAGCAGACAATATATAAAGTAGAATATAGGTATACCTTTTTAATTGACAAACGATGCTTTTTGTTTAATTATGATTCTGAATTCTTTAATATATTAAAGAATTCAGTAAAAAAACATCTTAACATATTTAAATCCATAATTTCTTTAATTTCGTTTTAAAATTTATTTTCAACAATCGTTACTCTTGAAATGTTTTTTGACTTTAAAGTTGAAAGTATCTTAATAATTCTTTAGATCTGGAACAGTTTCATTGGTTGTAATTGTGAGAAATAATTAAGCTGATGTTTCACTTCATAAAATGGTCTTCTATAAAACTGGATTTATGTTTTGCCAGATGAAGGCTGCAGATATAGTTTTTTAACGCATCTAATTGGTTACTGTAGTGTATTTTTATCTGTTAAGGTTTTTTACAATTTTATAGGTGCACTTGCGGCGAATTGACTGCAAGTCTTTAATCAGGCTGTAAATATTGATTGGCTCACTCCCCATTTCATCGAGGCAAACTTAGCCTTGCTCTTCAGATGACCACAAAACCGACAATGGCTATCGCAAAATGTCGAGGCCTAGTGTTGTTGCACTTGACGAAGCATTGAAAGGACTGCTCGCAAGCGACGGTAAGATGAACGGGTTTTTATTGGTAAGCACGCAAACTTGTATGGTTTTGGGATTAAAGTGCACGAGGTTCACTTCAGCACATCTGACACCATCTTTCCACCATCCATCTTTCGCCAAATATAAAATAAATCAAAGAACATACGTAAGTGCAGTTAAAGTAATAAAAAACTGGTCATCACAAACACACATACGGCACACGTTGCAAAGAAGATAAAAGTCTGAAAAAGGGACTCTGGTTTCAAAATACAAAAAAATATACGTCTACTTAGTCACAGTCATAATTGATATGTGCTAAGAATTAAAATTGAAGTAAAGTGTGCTACCAAAGTAAGTCTACTACTAACTTAGTCATTAGTTCTTTACCGAAATAAAGCATGAAATACCTGATCGGAACTAACACAAAACCTTTTACACGGGATATAACATTTTAGATAGGTATAGGTACACTTATACCATTGTAGTCAGTTCAGTGATATATTGCTCGTACCTGAGTATCTGTTGGATGCCATGTTTAAAGGTTGTGATTTACTATCATAATATTTCAAAGTCGATATGAATTCGATATGATATTCAACTTGTTTTAAATTATCTCTAGCAAGAATACGCCTAAAGATATATAATAGACAGTTAAAAGAACAAAATCTTTTTACTTCTCGATAGATATTAATATTATAACTTATAACCAGTCAGGGTAGTTATGAATGAAAGCAATTCAATACCAACCAACGTAATACTTCATAACTAATATATTTAAAAGTTATTATATTACCGCACGAATGGAATATTCGTGTAAAAGTGTGTATGTGCCAGTAATTTGAAATATAATAACAATTTTTTTACATAGTTATTATACGATAAAATAAAATTAATAAGTAATTGTTTAATATATTTATTGTTTTATTTCCCGAATTTTAACTACAATTATTAAAAACCGTTCCTTTAGAGGAAAATTATAAAATCGTTCAGATTTTTTTAATCGTTAAATATCCTTATTAAAATTATATTTAATTGAAATAACAGCGTGAAAAAATTAATAGTGTCAAAGAATTCAATTCTACTTTTACGGCGTATTTCTATTCTGAAATAAAATTATTTTACAATTGTATATTTTGTAATGTTTTTTCAACCAAAAATCAATACCATTCACCCGATTCCGCTTGTTTAAACGAACCATTCACAAAACCTTATGTACCTTATAAATATAAAATATGGATAAACGAAAAATATCCAAAATACAGTATAAAACATGTAGATTTTTTTAAAGTAGGAAATTAGAAATAATAAATATATGTTAAATAAAGAAATAAATTAATTTGAATAAAAATTAAATAAGCTGAAATACAAAGATAAAGTTAAAGTAAGTTGGGTGAGTGCTTAAGCAAATATATGAAGGATGTTTACTGCATATTATATGTCAGTAAAAAAGAGAGTAATTTAAATAAATATTTACCAACTGCTTCAAAGCAAGCAGACCTCGATCTTAATGAAGAAAAACTTGATAATATAATGTCTGTGGAAGACAACCTTTTAGAAAACACTTTTCATTACGTTTTTAACGTAATGAAAATTATTAAAAACACGTTTATTAATATAAAGTCGGCCGTATTTTTACAAGTGTTGGCAATTCATTTTATAACACTTTAATTCATACAAATTCAAAAAACACTTAAGAATTTATTTTTTTTCCCTGACCGAGAAAATAATGTACCAAAATATTCCTTTGATATCATAAATATATTAAGAATGAAGGATTAATGAAAGTCTATGACTTTCATTAAAATCATGGAATATAGATTCCATAACTCCAAAATATATAACAAGACTGTTTTATTTAATCAAGGTAATGGTTTTGATAATTCAGTAGAACTCACCGGATTGGCTCCGCGACTGCGGGGTCAGGGTGGCTTTGATCTGCAAAATTATAGTCATCGTTAATAAAATGTATTTAAAAAAACCTACATTGAAGACATTTTAAAGCAACATCCACAACATAAATAATGATCACAAAATGTACCAAGATTCCGCTTTAGTTTCGACACAGATTAGATCAATTCGATAGAATCGCGTGTAATCTTTCATACTAAAAGAAATTTAATTACTTTTTCCTTTCGCCAAACTATTCAAAATTCTATTCTAAACTTATCTTGAACCCATAAAAGTTACGTCTAACAATAAATTATACGTTATTTCATTAAAGCATTTTTAGCACCTTTAACCGATTTAGTAAGTTAATAATTTCGTAGAAATGAAAATAAAAATCGAGAATGTTTTTACGCTATTGTAACTATGAATAAGAGTTTCAATGAGAAACTTTTTCAATGAACCGAAGTGTGGAACCAGAAATGTGTGAACTTTTACCACGCTTTAATTGCAGCTTGTAGAAATAATCACTTATCGACTTCGTAATTACAAAATGGAGTCTTGGGTCCGCTCGGAACGTTACAATGAGTTTATTTATTAAATTTGGAATACGTTTAAAAATTAATTAATGAATTTACGTTTTAAATTACTGAAAATGATAACATTGTATCAATGTCAATTGTAAATACTGATTGTACCGGATAGTTTAACAATTAACTGTCTTTAGACAATGACTTCGTCGTCCTCAGAATAATAAACAATCTCAAGAACTTTTTGAACTTTTGAAATTCGAAATCCCGTTGGTTTTAATTTAGTATAGAAACTTAATACTGAATTTCGGTCTATAAACTACAACAAATATTAAATAAAATAAAATAAAATAAACGTAATCAATTCTCTTATAGTCTTAAAACATATAACTTCAGGTGCCATTCAAGACTTGAACGAATGATCTACTTAAGCAGCTAGAAAGTCTTGTTAGTCTTCTCAAATAATCCTAAACATTGAATTTAACACAAAATAGTCAAAACTGTAATGGAGGTAATTGCTTAATGGAATTTTATAAAAGTAACTTCTTGTATCTTGTTCCGTGATCGTAACATTTTGGGACTTGCAATAAAAACGTTAGTTTTAGAACAAAAAACTTACAAGAAATCACATAACAAGTAACGTACATCATCATCATCATCATCACGTACGTACCAGATTAATTTTAAACTACATTTGTTTAAGGGTAATTTAAAAAACTCGTATATTCCGTAGATTGTTAGAGAAATTTATTTGCAGTTCTAGAATAACAAAATGTTTTAAAAAAAAATATTTTATGAAAGCTTTTTGATTGAAAGAAAGATTTGAAAGCATTTTCTGTAAGGTTCTAGTTTCTAAAGGATTTATAAATTATTAAATACCGGTGTTATAAATGTAATAATTATATTATATTGCAATAATTTTCTTTAACTTCCTTAACTGATAACTAAATTACAGTCAATGGAAATAATAGTGTGGTAATTTAAAAACGAAATTAACTTTAAACAACGAGCCTCGCGCAATTCGGAGACACTTTCCGCAAGTTCTTTAGAAGAAAATAGTTTCTTAACATCGTCAAAATCGTTCGCCATTTTATATTATCGTCTCTCAACAAACACAGCCATGAAAATTTATTAACCGATCTCAGTTATCATTCAGTTTACAATAACTGCTTATTATCCATAGCCATATCTTTACTTAAATAAAAAGTCTTCTTTCCGTGAACATTGTCAATATTAACCAAACCACAGAGTCCTACAATTGATGAATGATTTAAAAAAAATAAGTTAAATCGTAATCCTTTCGAAAAATTTCGTTTGTTTAGAAAACGATTACAAAATTATAACTACTATATGTTGTAGACACTATTGTACATCTTGTGCAATAAATACTCTGTTTAATTTATTACCCATTTATGGTTAATAATATTTCTAACTCTTTTACATGGTTAATATCATACGTTATCTTGTGTCGTAATCTATCATTCCTTGTACAGAGATCTTCAAAATAGATCTAACATAAATACAAAAGCCGAAAAGAATAAGATACTTTTACTGGAAATAGGACATTTGACTCATGCAATATTATTCTTGTCTAGAAGCAGTCTTTACATTTATTGTTTGTTTCTAATAGAAAAAAATCTTGCTCATTATCATAAAGTGAGTTAAATTATTTTTATTACATTACTTTTGTAGAATTTAGACGTTTCATTGTAGAAGTTATACCAAAAATTTGATTTCAAGTCTTACCCGTTTTCTACAAAATTGTTAATTTTAGTACAGTACGAATCAGAATAGCAAAATATCTAATCCGATTTAGTTTCAGTCTGCCTTTTATCTATTATCTAATATCGGTAGTGAAAATTTGAACCCCAATTTGTAGACAACCGGTTTATAATTGCTTAATTGGAAGTAAGTATTTCTTTAGCATATAGTGTAACTATACAATGATGCGCTGTGTACAAGGTTTCCGTGTTTCATAATAACGGTGCATCGTAATCTTTTACTACCGATTCTCGGTAAAAAGCCTATATAATTGATACCACATCCCGATACAACCACAACTATCACTGGTATAACTTTATGCTTCGATTGCAATAAGAGATAAGGGTCGTGTGCTGTATGATGTGTGTTATTTCATCTTAAAGTTAAAAGTAATTATTATTTTGCCTGTAATGAATAATTCTATTAAATTGATGTCTATATTATTCATTCATTCTTAGAAAGATATTCTTACTTGCTATTCAACGTATATATTTAAATTTCTGTATGTAGGTTAAAAAAGTAAATAGTCTTTATAATACAAAAAGAAGCAAAAAATAATAAAATGTAATAAAATAGAGGAAAAAAACATCTTCTCAAAATCAAATCAAATCCATAGTCTTATCGGAAAAATGTGTCTATTTAGTTTTAAAACCTATTTCCAAAAATTGTTGCTCTTGAAATGCTTTTTGACTTAAAATCTGAAAGTGTCTTAATAATTCTTAAGATCTTGAACAGTTCCGTTGGTTGCGAGAACTACTCAATTGCGAAAACTACTTAAGCTGATGTTTCACTTCATAAAATTATCTACATTAAAACTGGACTTACTTCTCTCAAGATGGAGGCTGGAGATATCATTTTTTATCTGATCTAATTGGTCCATTGCTCCGACATAATATAATATAATAAGTGTCAAAATATTTATAAATATACATATAGTATTTTATTTCATTTAAGATTATTATTTTTATTTCATTGTATTGACGATTTATCCTTTTAAGTTTTTTATATAAAATAATCACTGTTAAAAGTGAAAGTCTTACCAAAATAGAACTTAATATAATGTTATTTATGAAGCTAAATCTCATTAAAATTAATATATGTAATTTGAAAACAAAACAAATGTCCGAAAATGGTTAATTTGTCGATGTTCAATAAATTATTTATAATCTAAGTCCCGAACAGACACAGTAATCAAAAACAGACAAGTGTTAAATATTTGCAAAACAATATACACAGTAATTTATATTCATCAAATGAATGTACCTCATAGTAACATTCGTTAACATAATGTGGTGCTATTATATATATAATTAAAACATATGCACTAAACATTAGTGGTTTGATATTTATTTACAGAATAACGTTTTAATATATCTCTACAAAACCTCGCGACCGACCTTATTAAACACAGAAATGTCAATATCGTTTGAAGATATTTAACAAAACCGCAGGAATTTCTTAATCTGACAAATTCAATTCTAATTCGACCATAACCTTTACTTTAACTAAAATACGTTAGATATAATAAATATTATTATCCAGGTTGATTAATTAAATATTATGGAACGAATAGGTAACTCTGCAATATTTTAACGTGCTGTCTTAATGTAATAAAAACAATATCTTATGATAACACCCGTCTTTAATTATAATACAGAAAACCTATTATTCCATCAGAAGGTTCTCCGTAAAGAATGTTTTAGACTTCATTCGTTAAGCTTACACAAGAGGTTACATTATATTGTACGGGATTTAAACTGTTGTTCAACAATGTTACAGTAATTTGGTTGTGGGAACAAGCGTGAGACACTGAGACCCCAAGTTACTTTAAAGCTGGAGTTTGTTATAAGTTACTACACATTATGATACACTTTACCTTTAAGCACGTACGTAATACAATGCAGCAGTTTATAATAATAATAATAATAATAATATAATAATATTCTTTATTGCACATCCTCAAAAAGTAATAAAAATACATAATAACAGCAAGAAAAAAAACGAAATAAAAAAAAATGTACAAAAGGCGAGCTTATCGCTAATAAACGATCTCTTCCAGGTAACCCCAACGTCAAAGGAATTACAACAAGTAAAAACGGAAGAGGTGTACAACTGACAAAATAATATGAATACAACATATACACAACACATAATATAATACAATATAATAAATATTAAATATATATTTTAGATATAATATATCAACACGGATTGCTAAAAAGATAACAATATTATACTATAAAGAGTGGATTTATAGGTAGAAGAAAATTATTTCGAAAGGAAATGTTTTTTTAAAGCGTTTTTGAAAGTGTACAGGGATTGAGAGCGTCGAATATATAGGGGTAAAGAATTCCAGAGACGAGAAGCTTGGACTGTGAAGGAGTTTGTATAAAAGGTAGTAGAGTGAGAAGGAATTTTAAGCAATAAATTGTCTACGGAACGAAGTGAGCGGTTTTGAGAGTCTTTTAAAAACTCAAATCGTTCTTTTAGGTAGGAAGGAGTAACTGGGTTGAACAGTATAGAGTAGAGAAGACAAAGCATATGAGTATTTCTGCAAAAGCGAATCGGCAGCCACTTGAGTTTTTCGCGAAAAAGAGAAACATGGTCATGTTTACGCAAACCAAATATAAACCTAATACATAAATTTTGTAAGCGCTCAAGTTTGTTTAGCTGCTCTCCAGTAACATCAAGATAGCAAGCATCAGCATAATCAAGAATGGGTAGGATAAGGGTTTGAGCAAAGGCAATTTTAGTGGAAATAGGGAGAAAATTACGTAACCTCCTTAAGGAAGCAACAGAGGCAAACATTTTCCTGCTCACCTCAGTAATTTGTGGTCCCCAGGAAAGGTTCTGATCAAAGAGAACACCGAGGTTTTTTATTGTATTCGTAAATGGTACTCGAACACCATCAAATATTATTGGTGGTAGTTTCAAGTGGTCAATTTTGGACAAAAGTCTGGAACTACCAATAATAATTGATTGGGTCTTAGTGGGATTAACTTTGAGACCAAAGGATTTACACCAACCAACTATAGATTGCAAATCTATATTAATTTTGCTAATCGTTTCTGGCAAAGTGGAGATTTGAGAATGGCAATAAATTTGGAAATCGTCTGCGTACATATGATAGAGAGATGAAATGTTAGTGGTAATTGAATTAATGAATACAGAAAAAAGAAGTGGAGACAACACGTCACCTTGCGGAACTCCGGTAATGGTCAGGGACCAATCAGAATAAGAGTCATTGACTCTTACTCTTTGCCTTCGTCCGAGCAAGTACGAATGAAACCATGCAATCACCTCAGGAGATATGTTAAGAGAACCTAGAATAGCTAGAAGTATATCAAAGTCAACGGTACTAAAAGCGTTACTAAAGTCTAATAACGTTAAGACCGTAACCTGATGCTGTTCCATGCCACCCCTGATATCATCTGCGATTTTAACCAATGCACTAGTCGTACTGTGACCAGGACGGAAACCAGATTGCAAGGAATTGAGTAGACTAAGTTTAGAGAGGAAAAGGCTTAATTGTTCATGAACAAGACGCTCCAGGATCTTGGACAAAAAGGGAAGGATTGATATAGGACGATATTCAGAAGGAGATTTCGGATTATTTTTTTTGGGTAATGGGATAATCTGAGCATCTTTACAGATAGAGGGAAAGGTATTGCTGTATATAGAATAGTTAAAGATGCAGGTGATTACAGGAATTATGATGTCTAAAATAGGGATGATCATTTTACGACTAATGCAATCGGAACCTACAGAATCAGAGGTAATCGCTAGAATGTTCTTCTTAACGTCACATTCAGTAAATTGATTAAGAAAAAACATAGGAATATCGGGAGACGGCGTTACAGAAAGTTGGCTAAGGGTAAGAGACTTAGTAACAGTGTCTAACGTATCGGATGATGTAAATTGTTTATTAAGTGAGTTTAAATTTAAGTTTTGTGAACTGGTTTCTTGGGGAACTTTGCCTACTCCCAAAGATTTAAGAAAATTCCAAACTTTACTGGAATTGTTTTCCTCGATAACAGATTTATAGATATGGCGTCGTTGTTCGTCTCTACACATATGGTTAACGTTGGCTTTAAACTTTGCTTTGGAGTTGTTTTTTAAATTCTGAAGTTTTTTAATACTCGACCTTAACCAGGGAGCAGGAAGATGTCTGACTCGTATTGGTCGTATAGGAGCGTGCTTGTCATACAGATCAGTCAGTAAACGATTAAACATTTTTACCTGATCATCTAAACAGCTCTGTAATGATATAAGTGACCAATCTACTTTCGATGCATCGGCTTTTTAAGCGCTAAATCCATCGCCGCAAAATTGCGTTGAAAGAGCAATTTTGCTCTCGCCTTAGGAGGTCGTAACTTGTAGGATAAGTAGATGAGATCGTGAAAAGAAAAAGCATTAGCAGCGCACTGACCATGTTTTGAAACATGACTGGTTGAAGATACTATTATTAAATCAAGAAGAGAAGGGATACAATTAGGAAAAGTGTGAGTGGCTAGTAAAGGAAGTATTTGCAGATTACTGGCGGTAATTGTAGAATTTAATCTAACTGACCGGTGATCATTTTTCAGCGAGCAAGTATTAAAATCGCCCATTGTTATGGTGTGACTGTATGCAGGTGTTAATTTTTGAAGCAAACTTTCAAATGTTGCGAAATAATCTACTGTAAGGTTAGGGCTATAAAACACGCCAAGTGAAAGTTTGCTGTGGGAAAAGATAACTTCTATGAAGAGATGCTCAGCTCCACCGACTGAAGATTGCGATATATCAATTATGGAAAAGGAAATATGAGAACGGAGATATATAGCAACCCCACCACCCGTCCGACCTACACGGTCATTTCGGATAAGGTGGAAGCCCGGAAGAGAAAAAGAAAAAGAAGATAAACATGGTTTTAGCCAAGACTCTGAGACTAAAACAGCATGAATATTATTATCATTAATCGATGAAAGCAAGTCAGGATAGTGTGCAGGAATACTCTGAGCGTTTAAATGGATAACATTAAAATTTTTATGACAATCTCTGAACGCAGCAGTGAGGTTTTCACTAAGCGATGGGAGATTCTGAAAACTATCATTACTGCTCAACCTGTCGGAAGAAGGAGAAAGAGATAAAAACGTATCTTCCAGGTTACAAGTCATAATAAATCATGTATAAATTAAAAAATGAGTTTAAAATAAGACAAATGGCTGTATATACGTATATATGTATATATTACAAAATATTTGTATACTGTATCTAAATAATAATAATAAAAAAATAAATAAATACTTCACATACCCGCCAGCTTTTAAAGGACTAAATTAAGTAAATTTCGGCACTAACAAAATTTTGTTAATAAATTATTATAATTAATAAATATATAGATTATAGAAATATAACATTATACCAGATATAACAACATTTTGAAATTATATAGCACATAAAGTTTAAATCTTAAAAAACTGGCATCCATTGCACATTAAACGAGAATGAAAATAAGTTAAATCACTGTCACCGGCGTCAAATTCACTATTGACATAAACAAAGTGTAAACAACAAAAAAGACAAAAAGTTTAATAAATGTATAATTAAAATATTTCGATATTAAAAAAGTTAGTTTATTTTATTAACAATAGATTAAAGTTAAATACTTACGTTGTAGTGAAAAGACAAAAGTGGTGACAGTATCAAAGTAAAATAATAATATATTATTGTTTCTTAACAACCCTCTTTGTGCGTGGTCCTGTAGTCTTATTGACAACTGGCTTCTCAGTCATCACAGCAGCTTGAGGAGAAGAATGGCAGGACAAGTTGTTCGGTAAAGCGTCGACATCAGAAAGGCACTCCACCTTATGTCGATTACCATCAGGATCAAGAATCCAAATGGTGCCTTCCCGCGTCCAGCACTTTCCAATACCAAACCGCTGTCTAGCTGCTAGAAAAACTTGATGTCGAATCTTCGTCAAAAATTCAGAGAGTGTTAAACCTGTGCCTTTCAGTTTGGTTTTGGCAAACCACATCTTGTTTTTGATCCCCAGCTCACTAAACTTGACAACAATCGGAAGAGGCTTCTTATCCAGTACACGACCCAGGCGATATGAGGATTTTATACATGCACTGGAGAAGTTCGGCAGGTTCAAATGCTCAGCGACAAGTCGGGTGACTCGAGCTGCCACATCTTCATTTTTCTCTTCTGGAAGACCGTGAAGTAAGAGTATTTTACGCCTACTTCTCATCACGAAGCTATCAAATTCTCTGCCAAGGTATTCGACTTGCTTTTGCAAGTTATTCAGAGCCAAAATGATAAAGGACTTGAAAGAAGTGAACTCGGCAGCCAGTGAAGTGGTAGTTGTAAGAGATGAAGATTTATGCAATTGTTGTTGAAACTCGTTCATCTTTGAGTTGAACATCATCGTCATTTCGGTCAGGGACTCTTTAATGGATTCCATTATGTGCAATCGGTTTTAACTTTATAATATAAAAAACACAAAACTCTTGAAGGAAAATAATTGCTGGTGGGTAATGAAGTTTACTCAATATGCTTTTGCATTTATTTTACTATTTAAATAAGTAAATATATTTAAATTTGAACACAATAAAAACAGCTGATAAAAAGTTGATGTCACTTATTTCACACGTGAGTTGTCAGAGATATAGATGCCTCGTGAGCAAGTCATATCTGAATAGTATACTGACAGGTCTATGACAGACTACTTCATCTTAATGTGTATTATTCCATGCTATAACTTCATTATAAAAATATATGATTAAATGCTATCGGAGATGCTATGGATGAAGTCTCTAACATATACCATAATACATGATAGAATATATTACTCTTAAGGTTTGCATTCTTTTAACATCTGACCTAATGATAGGGTTTTGAATCTTTCTACCCTGAACATTATAGGATTTCGACTATACTAATAAATTCCTAATCTTATAATTATTTTTATTCTAACTTCGATTATGTTTCACAAAATAAAAATGTAACGAAATGATGAAATTTAATCTAAATATAAATAAACATGAATAATGATTTAATTTGTTGACGTCCGCCAAACTACGACATGTGGTATGTGTATTTAATCATTTAAGTTAAATATGTCAAAATGTCAAATTATCCTAACCCGTAATTTCAATATAAGTTTTGCCGTGAAAATGAATTAAATTTCAATCAAACATTATTACAACATTACGATACTATTTCAAAATTCCGCAGGATTATAATTTACTAATATTTAAATTAAATATAACGGTTCATGCCATTCCTATGTAATAAATTATATATTTCGTTTATTAGCTTAACCTGAAAAAAAATACATATTTATATAAAGTTGTGTCAAAAGAATGTCACACGCTTTTATAAGTAATATGAAACATAAACATATTACAAAAATGAAATTTAATAATATAATAAATTATAAAATCTAAATCTTCTGTTAGTCTTGAAAATGTACCTATAAGTCAATAGGATATTTTCGTCACATAGAATATACTTCGTTTTATTATGTTGTTAAAGGAAATGGAACAAATAAAAAAAATCTTTAATATCTAGAGTCATTCGCCTGCCGAATATGACGATAACTAAAAACCATGTAAGTAATTACATCAATACAAAAAATATTATAAACGGACGAGCTGTTTGTCAAGAATAAGAACAGCTAGCACCGTAAAATAAAATATAAAGATGTATATAAGCGAAAACGAATTGGACATTATCTTTAGCAAATAATTAAACACTAAACATCTACAAAAATAATCAATTATTGTGTTTTAAGTAAATATTTTTCACATGTAAATTTATTTTACAATATTTGAATCTAAAAATACATTTTAGGCATCAATGTTATTCAATATTTTCCTTATTGACCAGAACTACCATATAGAAGAAATATACCATAACAATGAATTGCGATAAAATTTTAGTCTACTTATTATGTACGTAGTTAAGAGACTCCTTTCTGATGCTGGCTTCGCGCCAGGAAGGGACCCCTATGTTTTATGATACGCAGAGACCGCTTCACCAAGGATATGGTGTTTGTATTTCTTGTTTCCAATTAAATTTAAGCATTATCTACTCTGGTATTGGCATAGGTTTCTGAGGTTGGATCGTTCGAATCAATAGTGTCTACAAATATATAATCATATATATACAAATATATATGATTTGTTTGGATTTCAATTTTATTTAAACAAACTAGGAAAGGCCATGTGTATATATAAATTAGGTTACAAGTAAAATATGAAGTGAACATTTCAAAGTATCTCTTGAGGATACGGCTATTAAAGCATCTAGTGGCGCAAGTAGGCCAGCGCGATTACGACACTTCGTTTCGGTTCAAATGATAAAGTATTAATCATGATTTCGGAATAATTATTATCTCGTACTCGTAAATAAATGTGTAATGTGACACGGTTCATGAATTACAAGTAATTAATGTATGACCTGACTGTCGCTGAAATGTTCACAGTTGTCACAAAAAATGTTCCAGCTTCATCTGCACAGAGATTTATGACTTGGTGCATTCATATTGCGTGTGATAGTGTATATATAAAGATGATATGTATTTATGAGAATTATACATTTAAAATAATGATAAGAATATTAAATGATTATTGTAGCAGTGATTTTAGTCGAATGTAAATAGTCAAGTGATGTTTAAAATTTTAATAATATGAATTGGATATTATTAAAATACATCGAAGAGTTGTGTTTATTATTGTTATCTAAATTATAAGAATTAATATCTAAATTATAAGTGATTATTGTAATAGATCAAGATAATATTGTTGTTGCGATAGTATTTTACTAATCGATCGTTTGACTCAATTGTAAATTGATATATTAACACTTAATAGACCTTAACATATAAATGCATTTGTAAAAACAAGAATTATGTTTAAATAATACTATGTTATATATATATATCGATTGTAATAGACTTTAAACAGAAGTTAATAACATTGTCCTGATGTAATATTTAATTGAATAGTGTTTGTTACTTTCTTAAAATTCTGTTTGATAATTAGTATAAAATTTTTTAGTATAAAATTTTAGATTGAGATACTGAGGTAGAGGTTGAGTTGGGAGTAGGATACTAAATTGATACTCTTACATACTCTGCGGACATTCAAGTGGAAATAATATATGAAAATTTATATCTTTGTGAGAGTTAAGTGCCAGGAAGTACTTTGTAACGTGTGATTAGTTTGAGGTTCTGTCACTAGATAAGTAATAATAGCTAAGCTAATTAACACTGCGAGTTGTCATTTTATGTAACAATAATTGTTAAATTAACACATATTAGTAATAATGCCATAGTTGATGAATACATAAAGTAATGTTTAAAAATAAAAAGTAATATGATAAATAAATATTAATTAAATAAAGCTTCTTATCTTAATTTCCTGCTCTTAATAATAACAACTTATAATTAATGGTCATAGTAATTAATAATAACACCATATAATTATGAAGCTGATAGGCTTTAAAACAAAATATATGATAGCTAAAATACATTTGTACTTCGTAGAATTTTTTATAATTGCGTAGAATATTTATATTCTATGAAATGAGCGTCAGATGATGTCATTAAATATAAGTCAACTACAAATATAAATTCAAATATCAATTAAACTAATACTATCTCATCATCTCACGCAAATAACATAATTAATAAGCAGCAAATCAATTGGAAAGTTGTTAATTATTTTGACTACACAGTATATACCAATATATATACCAATGGTATAGTTGCAACCAATTAGTTTATGAACTCAAATGAAGATTTTAATTTTCAATACACAATGTTATTTGCAAATTATGGACTTAAAGCATTAAAAAAAATATATAAAATATTTGTAAATTATGGACTTTAAACATTATTGTGTATTAAAATTAACCAATATATGCACATAAGACTTTGAACATTTAATAAAATTAACTTACCAAAATATACTAATATTTACTACTTGTTAAAGATAGATTTATCTTTTAAGAAAAAAAAACTCTTAAATACTCGTGTTTTTCTACATTGTACGTTAAGTAGGAATATTGAAACTATTCCCAGAATAAACGGTTCGCTTCCCGCCATTTAATTTTTATATATTTTGTGGAAATTAAACCACAGGCCTTTCATTTTCTTATAATTTATCTGATCTCATATTTTTTATTCTCATATACTATATTCCTTAAAAACAATAAGAGATTCGTGTAATTATATATGTTTAGACGTCGCAGTTCTAAATTTATGAAGTTTTATTTATCTAACATTTAAATATTTATATTATGGTGATATTCTAACTTTACTAACATTGACTCAGTTCACTTAGTTAACTCTCTTCACGTTTACCACTATTGCTTCTCCTAGATATGCATCTTACTTTGGGCTATTATGCCAAGGTTATTATAACATGTAATACCATGCTCGTCTGTGCCACGTGATCTTGGAAGATCTTATTAAACTGTTGCTCCTTAAAGTTATCCTAAATAGCTTCCGAAGGCAACTTTGACCTAACTTGAGGGTACTCTCAATTATGCCCTGAATTTATATTCAAATGGACGTCGCTCTGTCTGTACTTTCATTTGTAACAAATTAATCCAATCTCTCTCAAATGTCATATCTAACCTTTTATATTAATTTTGTTTGGAACAAATCTAATTTAATATATTATATACACATACCATTAAAACAAATTGATTTCCATTATAGAGCTTTGGCCATTATTGAGCTAATATAAACAAAACAAAAATAAAGCAAGCAGTTAATGAAAAGTCAACAAAGGTGGCGATATATAATAAGTAATCATTGTTCCTCAGTTAGAAGTTAAAGCGTTTTCATAATTAATTTGCGAGCTCGTTTCCTACGTTCACGTTGACGTCGATGTGTTAACAGGTAACCATAATATTAAGTAACTTCTCGGAAACAAACGGCAACAAAATGTAAAATATAGTCTTCAATAACAATATTACTTTTTATTTATAATCATCGTATATTTGTTCTGGTATATTTATAAAACTCGGAAGCTAGGTATGAAAGTGGTTTAGTGAAATTACTGATCCAATGCCGCGGGGCAAAGGACTGTAACTTAATAATGCCCCTGAGGAAAATGTATCTTTTGTGGCACAATTGGTACAGGTATATTGTACTCAGGGTCGCACTCATCCCTGAAACGCTCCAGGAACTCAAACGAAAATTGTATTCGTAAATATATCACATAAAACGCTGTTTATTCTGTAAGAATTTAATCCTATTAACATTTAATATATTTGGTATGATATTTATCGTTATTAAAGATTTGGTAATTTTTTAAATATTTATGTTATATTTTTTATACATTTGCCAAAACATACGAGTATAAATAATATATATACTTATCCAATGAATGTTTAATTTTGAACAATAACTATATTCATATAACTCCATCACATAAATAGATACGCTTTTGTAAAATTATATAAACAGAAATAACTAAAACATGTATTTCATGATTTCATCATATGAGTGTTGTATGACTATAATAATAAAACGAAAACTTTTAATTATTGTATTATTGATTATTGTATTATTGATTTGATATTGATGTTGGAATATGGTGGATACTATATATTATTAGGTTTAAATTTCAAACTGTAGTATATTTTCTTTCATGTATATATTTTATGGTAGTTGGTGTCACAGGAGGAGCAGACGGGTCATTTGATGGTATTTAAAATATTTTTATGTTCTTCTACTTTAAGATTTTACTACTCATCAAAAATTAATAAACAAAAAAAAATATTTACGAAAAAACCTATTAGGTACATTTGTTAATATAAAAAATGTTCTTATTATTACTTTTAACTGAATAAATTTGTTATAATCGAATGAATGAAGGACCATGCTCTTGTACGGTCCACGTCAATCTATTATAGGTTGACATACATTGACACAAAAGTGAGAATACCGGAATGGTATAGAATAGATAACAAAATGCAAATCCAATATAGCAACAGAAAATTTAACTCATCCCGTACCTTTTAATGTAATAGTAATAAAATAATTATCTAATTATAATTAAGTTTTTAATTTTAATCTGTCCTTTAATCCAATGAATATTTTAGACTTCAGTCGTTAAGCTGACACAAGAAGTTATATTATACTGTACGGGATTTATAATGTTGTTAAACAATGTTTCAGTCATATGGTTGTGGGAACAACTAAGATCCCAAGTTTTGGAGTTGGTTGTAAGCTACTACACATTATGATACACTTTACTTTTAAGCACGTACAATCGCTTTCATTCAACTGTTACATTTAATTCTAATATAATAATTTAAAAAATCTAATTGTTTTGGTTGCCTTGAAAATGTTATAAAATACTCCAATGATATAATATTACTTGCAAGGATGGAAAAGAATCTGAATCTCTACCACATCGACACACTTGGCGAAGGAAATACATCGAAGTAAGTACAAAATATCTAAATCGGTGGAGCTGTTTAAGAATAATTAGAACACCGAGCGCCGGTAATTTAAATATAAAGAAATATATAAGCGAAATAGCAATTTATTTCCCTTTAATAATTTTTTTTCAATTTATTTTTTTATGTTAGAGAAGGGCAAACGAGCTTGAGGGTCACCGTTGATATGTGATCACCGCCACCTATGAACTCTTGCAACACCCGAGGATTCACAAGAGCTTTGCCGGCCTCGGAAAAAGGAATATATGCCTTTTTTGAAGGTACCCATGTCGTATCGATCTGGAAATACCGCCGAAGGAAGTTCGTTCCACATTCGAGTGGAACGTGGGAAAAAAGTCTTTGAAAACCGCACAGTGGAAGATCGCCACGCATCCAGGTGGTATGGATGGTAAAGGAGGCGATGGCGAGCTGTGCGGTGATGAAATTCGGTAGGCATCAGATCGAATAGTTCTTCGGAACACTCCCCGTTGTAAATGCAGTAGAAGACACACAAAGAAGCCAAGTCTCTACGCAATGCCAAAGAGTCCAGCCGTTCGCACAGCACCGGGTCCCCGACAATCCGAACCGCTCTCCGTTGTACCCGGTCAAATGGTAAAAGCTGATATTGGGGTAATCCGGACCAGAGATGAGAACAGTACTCCATGTGTGGCCGGACCTGCGCCATATAGAGCGCAAGTCTTTGGCCAGGTTTGAAATACGGCCTCGCTCTATTGATCACTCCCAATTTCATCGGGGCCAACTTGGCCTTGCTCTCCAGATGACCACGAAACTGACAATCGCCCGAAATGTCGAGACCCAGTATTCTGATACTTGGCGAGACAATAAGAGGAGTGCTCTCGAAGAGAGTTGATACGACAAATGGGGTTTTTTTAGTGGTAAACGCGCAAGCCTGTGTCTTTAGGGGACTGAACTCAACGTGGTTCAGTTCACCCCACTCAGAGACCATCCCCAGGGAGGTCTCTATTGAAGACACAAGTTTCTTTCGGCACTCATCGACGAGAAAAACCTGCACGACCGGAATATACCGCATCCCCAGTGCTGTCATCCGCATAACAATGTATGTTGGGAATATCGAATATATCATTGATATGCAGCAGGAACAGAGTTGGGGATAGCACGCAGCCTTGAGGTACACCAGCGTTCACGGGCTTGGGGTCCGAGCAAAAACCGTTGAGAACGACCTGCATGCTCCGCCAAGTGAGAGGACTGATGATCCACTTGCATAAACTCTCGGGAAGCCCATAAAAAGGTAGCTTCAACAGAAGCCCTTTGTGCCATACACGATGGAAGGCTTTTGCCATATCCAGACTAACTGCCAGACCCTCTCCTTTGCTTTCAATAACTGCTGCCCAACGGTGCGTAAGGTATAATAGAAGATCACTAGCTGATCGACCATCGCGAAAGCCATACTGCCGGTCATTGATCAACTGGTGATCCTCGAGGTACGTTAGGACCTGTCGGTTGATAATAATTAATCCATTATTTTGCAGATCTGTAGTTAGCTGGGTCCGAGCTATTACCTTTTTTCGGGATCGGATGGACTAGGGCACACTTCCATGAGACCGGGACTACGCCTTTAAGGTAGGAGTGCCGAAATAGACGCGTTAGCACTGGAATCAACTCAGGAGCACACGTTCGTAGCACCAATGGAGAAATGCCATCCGGCCCACTCGACTTATGAACGTCCAAAGAAAATAGAGACTCCCTGATAGTTAAATTTAAACTTTAATACATAATTCAACATCTCAAATTTTATAAGAAGAAACCAAACAAGCTGTATTTAGTTTGAGTTTTTTTTTAAATAACGCGGATAATTATTATAATACCCAAAATATCACACGTAATTTTATATTATAATGTTTAAATATAAAATACAAATTAAACTACAATGTTATTCAACATTAACTTCATTGACCAGAACAATAGAAGAAATATACCCTAACAATGAATTGCAATAAAATTTTACTACCCACAATGTAGGTAGTTAAGAGGCGCCTTTCTGTTGCTGGCTTCGCGCCAGGAAGGGCCCCCTATGTTTTATCATACGCAGAGACCGCTTCGCCAAGAATATGGTGTGTTTGTGTTTCTTGATTTCCAATTAAATTTAAGTATTTTCTACTCTGGTATTGGCATGGGTTCTGAGGTTGGATTGTTCGAAACAATAGATTATACGATTTGTTTAGATTTCAAATTTACTTAAAAACCTCTGAAAGGTCATATATAACATATATATATAAATATATATATAATTTTTGTTCATATTTCAACATTTGTTTTCCTAAATCATCAAGCAGGTAGGCTTTTAAAATAAAATGTCTTATAGCTAAAGTATATTTAAGATACTTCGAAGAATTGCAGTCATCTTTTTATAATTTTTTTTTCTATGAACGGTCATCCGTCAGATGATGTCATTACATATAAACCATGAACAAAAATAATCCAACAGTAACATTTACTTATTATAATATGTTTAATAATTCATCCTTAATATTATAATGTAGGCAAATAGATGAGTCCATATTTTTTTTATGAAAACTAGGCCTAACAATAAGTCAATATTAGTATACTTTGATAAATAAATTTTTATTGCAAATAATATATATATATATTGATAATCATTCTCCCATTGGTATACCATTGGAATAAACTGTGTAGTCAAAATAATTAGGACACAACTTTCTATTATGCTATTTGATAATGATTGTGAATTAGTATCAGTTTAATTCATATTAAATTTGTATTTGTAGCTTATTTTAAATAACGATTACACATATAATAATCTTGGATCTCGTAGTTTGTCAACAGAGAAACAAATATTACATAGGTATTATTTATTGCATTATAACTTACATTTTATAATTATTTCGAGTTTTTATCTATATAGTACATAAAATTTATTACCTTACATTATAATAAACTCAATTTCTTATACAAAGACCACACATTGCCATCAAATAAGGTTATACATAATATTAAGTAATCCCACATAAATATTATATTCAATGTCTGCGAGAGATAAACCGAGATTTCTCAGCTGAAATAATATGTTTTGTGAATAAGGTAAGTCACTTTTGAATAAAATATGAATCTCCTGGTGAAGCTGTTCGGTACAAGACATGTTTGCATTATTTTTATTAAAATATTGAGAAACACAGGTGATTTTATGGAAGTTATTGCTTAAAATAATATTACATTTTTAAAGTGAAAAAAGTAAACTCAAGTTATAACACACAACATTCACAGTATTCACATAAATAAATTCACATAAAATCTTAAATACTTTAAAAATTCAAAATTAGTTTTTCAATATAAAAAGCTAAGAATAAGACATAACTAACGGTATGCATTACTGTAAACGACTGCAAAAACTCACCAAATCAAATCAAAATGTTGTATTTTTTCTCTAATGTCGCACGGTCCTCACGACTGTTCAGTCAATAAATTAATCGTTTCAAAACCTACACAAGTTACACGAGACTAATATTACAAATTTATTAGTTTTCTAAATATTATGACTACAACCTATTTAAATATTTAATTACACTTACACATGACGCGATTAAGTTTTGAAATAAAGACTACACTTTGTAAACTTGTGGTGTGTAAATATTACTCATTATTATTTTGACTAATCATTTTGATTTTAATAATAATATGTATATACTAATAATTATAAATTAATTTGTAATTATTGAACCTTGAATTATTTAATTACATGACGTAATAAGAATATTGTTATTCATTCGTTAGATGGAAATCAATAAATACGTCTAGTGTATGAGGACAACTCATAATTAATTATATATTACACATTGATTATGAATATATAGTTACAATGTTATTATTAAAGGATATTATACTATACAAGGACTATATCAATATTAAAGGACGGCTTATCTTGCATTGAACCAAATGACCCGACTGCGTCAGCAAGAAAAGGTTATATTGTTGTCCTGTGTGCATATTCTATCGTTCTATGTATTCTCGTCAACGTCACTACAAAATATTGTATTTTAACTTTTGGTATATTTTCTTGAAATACTCGTAGACCTAGTTATAGGTCTATTAAACATTATTATTCAGTTGATTTTATATACCAATGATTATATAAAAAAGGCTAATTTTGAAGAAAATAAACTAGTTCAAAACTATAAAAATGTATGAACAGAGTTCGATCCTGTAATGATGATAAAAAGTTCACCAATCTGTTATTCATTAGTCAGCACAAAATACTCTTCAAGTTCAATTACCTACTCCTACATTTATTGTCTTTGTGCCGAGTTAAGTTACTTTCTCCTTTCGTTTTCTAATTAATCGGATGATTGTTATATATAAAATAGGCACAAACACCATCGATATTCTAATATGCATTTATTTACTACTTTAATGTTAAACGTAACTTCTATATCATAAAACCTTATTACGTAACACCGAAATAACACAGCAATAACTAAAATAGATAGTAACAATAAATAATTAACTTGAGAATGTTAATTTTAATCAAGTTATAAATATGAAGTTGTATAATTCACAATAATGACGAGTATACAAAATTTACTTTCAAAATACAATTGGTTACTTTGGGAAAATGTTTCATTAACTGGAGTAAAAAAACATCAAAATGATATATATGATTATGATTTAAGTGTTATGTCTTATTAAACTCAGGAAGCTTTTGTATGAAAATAACACGTTAAATGTAAAAATAATAGGGGATAATTCATTAAAATAAATTCGATGAAAGAGATATCAAACCTGACATTGAAAAACGGGAAAAAATAATTGTCTTTTTCCGTAATCCCAGTAAAAATCTTTATAATGACGTCACGTCCGGCTGACAATCACTGGATTAAACGCTGGTAAGGTTATTGCAAAATCAAATACCATTTAACAATAATTTTCTTCACATAACCGTTATAATACTTATTATATTATGATAATACCTTTTCTCAAGTATTGTATTTTTGTCACTCGTTATTTTACGAAGTCACAAAAATATTGTTTTAAATATTTGTAAGTCGAGGTTAATCGAGGTCTCTTAGCTGCAATAATATATTTCGGGATGAATCCTTGCGAGTAAAGTATGAATAAGCTGGTTTTAAATTAAGGATATTTTATTTTCAATTAGTTTTATAATTAATTGTGGAGCATGCCAGAGCTTTGAAGGAAAATATTGCTTTGATAGCAGCTTCCCTTTGGGTAAAATAAATACAGTAAAATTTAACTACTTGCTCTTATAATTAATAAAACCATCTAAAAGTCAAGTAACATTTTACTTGCAAGTATGCAAATAGTGTATCCGTATTTTACATTTATCTTATATGCTGAAAAGGTATAAAGAAAAAGGAAAACTAATTTCATTTCTATTTCGCTGAAAACAATCTAAAATACATTGCAATTTCGATAATTCTTCAACAACAATAATATTTTAGAGCCCAATTTTCATCCAACGATAATAAACAGTTATTTAATGACTAGAGATGGGTGATTAAAAGTAAATATCAGCCCGATTACTTTAATTTACGTGAAATAAATCTAGTTAATTAAACTTCGTTTAAAAGTTTAGTGTAACCTAACAGTCGTGATCGTAATATTTTATTAAATGTTATCACGATTTAACATTTTAATAATACTTGTAGCAAAACAAATCGTATTTTAATATTCGTAGCAAAACGAACCTTATTTTAATATGTATAAATGTATATAATCAATCAACTAGTCGACGGTAATTAATTACACCTATAAAGATATACCTTTTCATTGCGGTTGAGGAAGGAAGGAATTATATTGTTTTAAATAAGGAACTATTCATTTACTTAATTAGGATAAAATATATTACAGATCATAAACAGATTAATACAAAGTAATTTACGTTATGTTTAGTCTATTATAAGATTCTGCTAAAAAATCCTACATACATGTTACGAAACGGAAATGTTACACCTGACTGTAAGTGCTACATGAACACTTTAAATAATTTTAAGAAAATTTATATTTATATTTATTAGAATAACATGTAACGTACCCGCATATGTAAGGTATACATTACACAATAGATATTCAGATACCGTTTACAAGAGGGAACACATAAATATAAAATACATCCTTAAGGAAGGCTAACACTGCATAATTTAAATTAACTTGGACACCTTTATATAAACCCAGTGTTATATTCTATGGAATACGTTTCAAAATGTGTTCCATAGACACAACACACAATACAGAAAGTGATAAACGACCTCACAAGTAGTTTTCAGCCTATAATATAATCTCTTTCGAGAATGTTGAAACGTGTTTTCTCAACTGGAATAATATGTTTCTGGGGACTCGTACTTCAGATTTGAGAATAGATTATGAGCAACGTTCTGCTTTAACACTTCATGTTAATTTTATTGAATTATTTTAAGTAAAATATTATATTGCTAAATAATATATATAGACAGATACACCGGACACATTACAATAAAAAATGACCGGTACAAGGGCAACCTTGACATTTATGATGACATTTTAATTACTACGTTTCTAGATAAATATAACATAAAATTTTACTAAAAATTTTGTAACTCGATGGTCGTTTTGACACGTTTTTGTACAGACTAATTACAGCACACTTATTTTACACTTAATTATTTCCACGTTCACATTCATTTTGAAATTCTAGCATACTATACAGTTCAACCAAAATGCTTAACAAATTATCTCTCCAAGCTCGTTGGAGTTGAATTCCAAAACAAAGGCTTTAGCAGTTCCTTTATTCTTTGTATCTATAATTTTGAAATAGTTGAGCTGAGCCTCAATTAAAAACAGTGGAATAACTTTCATATGTAGAATATGAAAGTTTTCTTAAAATGAGCGAATAAACTGTCAAAGTATCAAATTTATTCCCTCGTTAAATTTTATTTGATGATTGATAAATCGACACTGGACGAAAAATATAATTTTTAACGTTTGTATTACGTACATCGTGGAATATAAAAAAACAAATACAGTCTCCCAATTAATAAATCCTCAACAATTCTAAGAACAGTCAAGTACATAGTCATCTCACTAGAGAATAAAATGTAGTTTTGTACCAGATATTGTTTCCAAAGTTTAAAAAGCTTTACCAACTATAACCCGTGTTGTTAAGTCGAAGTTATTTATAACATAATAACATAAAATTCAAGTTCAAAAAGTATTTACAATTATCTATCAAAATAACAATAATCTATTAAAGGACTGTATATATTGTTTATTTATTACACTTGTACTGAATACTACGAAACTTATGTGACTACTTGGAAATCGACTTAGAACCTAAGTGGGATAAACATATTGAAAAATACCTCCGAGGAGACTCAAGGAATGTAAATAAAAGATGGCTCTTGCGGACCAAGGTTGAATTTGATAAAAGCTTGTTCGAATAATTAGGATTCATATTGGATTCATATATTCAACGATAGCAAAATAGTTAATATCTCAAAAAAATCCTTCGAAAATATTCTTAAATATTTTTGTTTTTGTTATATATTGTCGTCATTCAAATAATTGTCAATGTAGGTATTCAAATAATTTCATATGTTCTTTATTATTATTTCAAAACAATCCTTCTCCCGCTAATCTTAAGAACAATTAAAAAAAATTAAGTGAAAATATTTTTAAATACAGTAATGTCTCTCAATATATACAAAAATAATTTTACACAACCGAAGATCGAAAAATACATTAATTTGTGTTGTCATCGTGAATTAAACGTTTGATTGAAGTAATTGGTGTCCTCAAGTGATGTTTTCAGCTCATAATATACCTTCACGGAGATGAAGAGTAATCGACCGCCATGACAACCGCAATGGCGTAATAAAATAAAATGCGAGCGTATTATTAATAAGAAAAATATTTTGCAATAATCCAATCAAGAATCTTTATAATGACGTCACGTCCGGCTGACAATCACTGAATTAAGCGATGATAAGCTTAGTCCAAGTTCAAATAATTGATTTAATAAATATAATTTTATTAACAAATCTATTGTATATTTTCATATCAAGACATAATTTTTTCTGAAATATCACATGTTACGACGTCAAAAAAATATTGCGTTAAATATTTGTGAGGAGAGATGACACGAAATCTGCTGAAGCTGAAGCTGCAATAATATATTTCAGGATGCACCCTTACGAGTATGAGTGTGCTTGTTTAAAATTAAGTATATTCATTTTCACTTAATTTTAAAATAAATAGTAGAGCGTTCTTTTCTTTCAGTTTTGCCTTTGTATAAAAAATGCAGAAAATTTCAGTTACTACCTTTTATAACCATTGATTAAAAATTAAAAATAATTTAGAAATAAATAAATATTAAAAATTAAATTGATTTATAAATATGAAGCGTGAAAATTCTGAGAGAGAAAGGGATGAAATGTTGACAAACAACTTCCGGGAAAACACGAAGCTTTTCTGGCGAGAAGTTAGTGGTTCCCGGGGTTGTTCGGTAACCTGTAGAATGAAAGGGGTGCTTTCGAAGAGCGGTGAAATTTTAACTGAGCAAGCACGCGTTTTGCAGCGGTGGGCGGAATTCTATGAGGAAATGTATGAACGTGAGGACGCCTCGGTCTTGACTACCAGCGTAATGCTGAGTCCAGATGTAGCCGATGGTGAAATCAGTTTAGAAGAAGTAGAGAGCGTGATTCGAAGTCTGAAATGTGGTAAGACTGCGGGAGCAGATGAAGTTACTACAGGAGATGATCAAATATGGTGGGCCACGCGTCTTGGACTTTTTATGGTTTTTGTGCAATTTATGCTGGAAATCGGGGGAGGTCCCAGACGATTGGCGAAGTGCAGTCATCGTACCTTAATATAAAGGCAAAGGTTCACAGATAGACTGTGCAAGCTATAGGGCTATCAGTTTGATTATCTTGTGCAGTAAAGTACGAGTATATGCTAAAATATTAGCGAGAAGAATGCAAGAGAGATCTGAAAGGCTGTTGTGGGAGGTCCAAGGAGATTTTAGACCTGGAAGAGGGTGTAAAGGTCAGATCTTTTCCCTCCGCATGATCACGGAAAAGTTTTTGGCCCTAAACCAAACGGTTTTCTGTGTTTTTGTGGATTTGGAAAAGGCGTTTGAACAACCCTGGTTGTGAGAAAGAAGTTATGGGAAATACTGCCCCGATACAATGTGAACGGACCCTTGCTACAGGCTGTAAAATCTCTTTACAGAGATCACTCAGCCTGTGTGCGAGTAGGAGCTGGCATGTCGCCCTGGTTTGACATCCAATCTGGTGTTAAGCAAGGTTGCGCTATGTCAGCTTGGTTGTTCAATTTGTATTTGGATAGTTGTCTCCAAGGCGTGAAAGACAGTGACATGGGAGTGAAAGTAGGTGACCTTAAGGTGAATTGCTTGCTATATGCAGATGATGCAGTGCTCATTGCATCATCAGAATGCAATTTGCAGGCATTGGTCACCACTCCGAAAGATGAGTGTGAAATTAATGGTCTAAACCTGAATGTAGATAAGACGAAGGTTCTGATATTTGAAAGAAATGAAGAAAGAACAGAATGTAAGATCAACGTGAATGGTAAGATAATAGAACAAGTGAATGAAGTGGTATATTTGGGAAGTATGTTTAGCAGAGGCGGAAGATACGAAATGGATGTGGAAAGGCGTATTGCTGCCGATAACAGAGTCAACGCTGCTTTGACTGCATTGTTGAGACGTCGAAACGTCAGCATAGCTGCACGTTTGGCTGTACACAATGCAGTTTTGCTACCGACCCTGTTATACGGCAGCCAAACGTGGGTAACACAGAAGAAGAATGTAAGAAAGATGAATGCTGTGGAGATAGGATCTCTTCGCAGAATATGCGGAGTCAGTCTAGGTGATCGAATCCGCAATGAAGAGATACACAGAATGGCAGGTACTAGCAAAGATGTCACGATGAGAATGAAGAAGAACGTGCTCAGGTGGTTTGGGCACGTCGAACGCATGAGTGATGAAAGAATGGTAAAAAAGATTTATATAGGAAAAGTGAGCGGTAAGAAAGACAGGGAGAGGCCTCGAGTGACCTTCGAAAACACAGTATCAATGTTACTGGAGGAAGGTGAGGTAAAAAGCATGAGGACCCCCCGGAGGGCATGTATGAAGATATTGATGTCTGTGGCCGAGGCGAAAGAGGTATGCAGAGACCGTAGCGTTTTGCGCTCCGTCGTCTCTGGCTACCCCGCAAGGAATATGGCGTGAAGCTAAATAAATAAATAACCATTGATAAAAATATGTAATAGTTAAGTAACAATTTAGTTACATAATTGTAATATTGTATTGCACATTTGTATATTTTTAACAGATTTTTCAAACTTAAATGAAAAATAAAAAGAAAACGGAAACCAACGTTTCATTTCGCTCAAAACAATAAAAGAAATATCGCTTTCCATCCATCTAAGAAGATTTTATGACTGCTAGAGATGGGTGATTAAAAATAAATAGCAGCTCGTTTAGTTTAAAATTAAAATGAAATAAATCTAGTTAATTAAACTTTGTTTAAAAGTTTAGTGTAACCTGACAGTCGTGATTGTAACATTACACTAAATATTATCACGATTTAACATTCCAATTATATACTTAGCAAAACGAGGTTTACTTTAATGCTATATAGATCAATTTATTATATATTATGTGTATATATTTATGTATTAATCAACTAGTCAACAGTAATTTATTATATACCTTCTCATTGCGGTTGTGTTATCTTGTTTTGAATAAGGAAGGAACTGTTAATTTACTAATAATTATATTATATACTCAGATTAATACAGAGCTATTCTGTTAAGTAATTGTAAAAGTGGATTAAAGATGGCCATACCATAATTTTCTAATAAACATTAAAAAAAAATTACATAAATTGTACGTTAAAGGAAATGTCGAGACCTGACTTTACGGTCAGAACTTCAAGATATGTATGATATTTGTAAGAATTTTAACATGCGTAGCCAAGGTAAGGGTATTTTATCCAAACATATTCAGGTATTCAGGTCTTTAAAATTATTTAGAAAAGGGAACACATAAATATAAATTAAATCCCTAAGGAAGTATACACTGCACTATTTAAATTAACTCGTACGTAACAATTATATAAACACAGTGTTATGTTCTGATGAGTTCATTTCAAATTGAGTTTCATAAAAACAAAACACAATATAGAAAGTTATAAATGACCTCACAGGTTGTTTTCAGCTTATAATATAATCTCTCGTGAGAATGTGAGGCAACCGAGTTTAATGAAACCATCCAATGTGGGTGAATTAAATTCGCTATAACTAAACTGACTGAAGCTTAAGGCAATTGGACTTTAAAATAATTAAACATTATTCTAACTGAAAGTAATGTTCCATTTTAGTTCTAAAATTACTTTAGTTTATATTGTACTCTGTGTATTAATTATACACAGAGTAATTAACATTTAATAAAAAAAAGTTGTTTATAATATTATTATTGGGCGATGTTACGTCGGAGGGCGGGGATACGTTAAGAAATATTTTGTCATGACCCCAAACAAAAAAAGTATATTTTTAAAAAAATCTAACCTAAATGAGAGGCTATGAATCTGATTATGTCGTGATCCAATCTTGTTCTGGTTTCGTTCAATCGTCTCATGTTGTGTGATGGAGCAGTACTTCACTCTTCAGGCTACACTTTCATCCCTTGTAATATATTTTCTTGTACACTTTACCATACTTATTAAATGTAAATTTAAGATATACCTAAAAGTGTATGCATAGTGGATTTTGAGTGTGATGAAAGCAGACATGTTAAAGCATTAAATATGATTTACTATAATAATAAAATTTAAAAAAATGACTTAAATAGGATAAATATTTAAACAGTTAGATACAAGAATTAAGTAAGATATCTTTGTTAAAATAAAAATGTAAGGTTAAGGTTATTTAATATTTTTCTCACATATATTAGTGTAGATAAAACACAAAAATATTATTTGAGGGACGTTTTATTTACACCACCGAATTAAGGAGACTATATATTCCCTAGTTAAAATTTCTTTGAGAATTGTTAAATCGGCACTTAGGACAATAAAATATAATATAATTAATGTAATAGTTTAATATTTGTAGTAAGTACAAAGTGAAATATAAAAATTAAACATAAATACAGTCTCCCTATCAACGAATCCTCATCAAATAAACATTAAAAGGAAGAGACAAGTACATAGTCATACCACTAGAGAATAAAATATAGTTTTATAACAGATATTGTTTCAAAAGTTTCAAAAACTTTACCAACTATAACCCGTGTTGTTAAGTTTAAGTCAGGACTTATTTATAACATAATAACATAAAATGCAAGCAAATTAATTAATTAATTTCCAAGAAGCTTGAAAGCTGTGATTCTGAAAATGAAAGTGTTGAAGTATGCTGGCAGAACCTTAGGAATGGTGTGGTGAAAATAGCGACAGAGGTATATGGTAAAAGGAAAAGAAGTTTTAGTAAAAAGCGCGATGAATGGTGGGACGATAAAGTGAAAGACGCTGTAGAGTTAAAGAAGAAAGCATGGCTGGATTATAAAGCCTCGGGTAAGGATAAAAGTATGAGAGAGATAAGAAAAAGAGAGTACAAGCTGCAAAAGAACAAAATGAAAGCACTTTTAAAGATGAAGCGTGAAAATTCTGAGAGAGAAAGGGACGACAGGTTGACGAACGACTTCCGGGAAAACACTAAGCTTTTCTGGCGAGAAGTTAGTGATTCCCGGGGTTGTTCAGTAACCTGTAGAATGAAAGGTGTGCTTTCGAAGGGAAGTGAAGTTTTAAAAGAGCCAGCACCCGTTTTGCAGCGGTGGCCGGAATTCTACAAGGAGACGTATGAATGTGAGGACGCCTTGGCCTTGAGTATCAGCGAAATGCTGAGTCCGGATGTAGCCGATGGTGAAATCAGTTTGGAAGAAATGAAGAGCGCGATTGGAAGTCTGAAATGTGGTAAGGCTGCAGGAGCAGATGAAGTTACTGCCAAGATGTTCAAATATGGTGGGCCAGGCGTCTGGGACTTGTTCTGGTTTTTGTGCAATTTATGCTGGAAATCAGGGGAAATCCCAGGCGATTGGCGAGGTGCAGTCACCGTACCTTTGTATAAAGGCAAAGGTTGACAGATAGACTGTGCAAGCTATAGGGCTATCAGTTTGATCAGCTTGGGCAGTACAGTTTATGCTAAAATATTAGCGAGAAGAATGCAAGAGAGATCTGAAAGGCTGTTGTGGGAGGCCCAAGGAGGTTTTAGACCTGGAAGAGGGTGTATAGATCAGATCTTTTCCCTCCGCATGATCACGGAAAAGTTTTTGGCCCTAAACCAAAAGGTTTCCTGTGCTTTTGTGGATTTGGAAAAGGCGTTTGACAGGGTTGTGAGGAAGAAATTATGGGAGATACTGCCCCGATACAATGTGAGCGGACCCTTGCTACAGGTTATAAAGTCTCTTTACAAAGCTTGGTTGTTCAACTTGTATTTGGATAGTTGTCTCAAAGGCGTATGTGACAGTGACATGGGAGTGAAAGTAGGTGACCTTAAGGTCAATTGCTTGCTTTATGCAGATGATGCAGTGCTCATTGCATCATCAGAATGCGATTTGCAGGCATTGGTCACCACTCTGAAAGATGGGTGTGAAAATAATGGTCTAAACCTGAATGCAGATAAGACGAAGGTTCTGATATTTGAAAGAAATGAAAAAAGAACAGAATGTAAAATAAACGTGAATGGTAAGATAATAGAACAAGTGAATGAAGCCTTATATTTGGGAAGTATGTTTAGCAGAGACGGAAGATACGAAATGGGTGTGGAAAGGCGTATTGCTGCCGGTAACAGAGTTAACGGTGCTTTGACTGCATTGTTGAGACGGCGAAACGTCAGCATCGCTGCACGTTTGGCAGTACACAATGCGGTTTTGCTACCGACGTTATTATACGGCAGCCAAACGTGGGTAACACAGAAGAAGAATGTAAGAAAGATGAATGCTGTGGAGATGCGATCTCTTCGCAGAATATACGGAGTCAGTCTAGCTAATCGAATCCGCAATGAAGAGATCCACATAATGGCAGGTACTAGCGAAAGTGTCACGGTGAGAATGAAGAAGAACGTGCTCAGGTGGTTTGGGCACGTCGAACGAATGAGTGATGAAAGAATGGTAAAAAAGATTTATACAGGAAAAGTGAGCGGTAAGAGACAACGGGGGAGGCCTCGAGTGACCTTCGAGAACACTGTATCTACGATACTGGAGGAAGGCCACGTAAAAAGCATGAGGACTCCCCGGAGGGCACGTATGAAGAGGTTGATGTCTGAGGCCGAGGCGAAAGAGGTATGCAGGGACCGTAGCGTTTGGCGCTCCGTCGTCTCTGGCTACCCCGCAAGGGATATGGCGTGAAGCTAAGTTAAGTTAGTCAAATTAATTAGTTATGAAGTAATAAGTATTGTATTTTATTTGCTGTGGTCTTACTCTGTACTGAAAGTGCATAGCTACTTGGTCTAGTGGGTAGTGACTGTCATCTCAGGGTCACAGATTTGCAGATTCGATTCCCGGTTATAAAGAGAGTTAAAAATTTTCAATAATTAGAATAATTTCTACTCTTAATATCTCGTATTTGGTCGTAAAGTGACAGAATGTGGGAGAATAATTTATAATTCTACTAATAAATCTTTATCTATAATTATAACAAATTTATGCAAAAGCGTAATATAAATTAGATATAATTGTTTAGTTACAAAAATGCTTCTTGATTGTGAAAGTATTGATAAATATAACTATACTTTCAAACTTCTACAAATACAGTAAGATCTATATCTGCCTATGCTATGTGTACTGATCTAGGCTAAGATATATAAAAACAATGGTACTTAAGTAGTAGTACTGAGCTAACCTATTTTTATCATTTATTTACTGAGTCGCTAATCTAATTCTATGGATAACATCCAGGATTTCTGTCATGAGGAAAATGTCTGAATAATAGAATTAACAAACACAAAGAAACTTATACTCTTCAAATTATTAAAGATTTCTTTTGAAAATATGTTAGTGGTTTGTGGTTTTTCTTATTTTCTACATACATGATAACGAAGTTTGTCTATTTTTAGTTAATATGGTGTGTTATAAAAGAGTAATAGTCATAAACAACACTAGTTCATTAATATCGTCACAATGAAGCCTTTATTACTACGGAGTTATTAGATAATTGAAATGACTATGATGATACACGTTGTCTTGCAAATGTACTTGCGTATGAAAATTAACATTTAGCAGTTTTAGTAATAAAAATTTTAAAAATTTTATGCTTAAGTTCATATAAATTTAAAAAAATATATATTTAAATATTCCAATTTATCAAACCAACAATCAGACACAAAATTAAAAAAGCTAAATATATTGAAATCTGTCAGTATTATGTCATTTTTTTATTATTGCACAGGTGGAGTCACGTGTGTGCATTAGTGCATAACCTTTTATAATACGTAACTGTTTTATTTAGACCTCAATAGGAACAAAGTTGTTGTTTTGTATTAACTTGAAACAGGGTTTACATTCCTGCACTCAAGGACACAAACTTATACAGATTCATATAAAGGAGTTTAATCCTTAAAGGTATATTTATGAGGATTATATTAGGATGCGTATTATTATAGCCAGCTCAGTAAATCAAAACGCAATGTGTAAGCTATAAATTAATTTTTGAAATGGTGTTTAGAATGCAGTTACTATTCATTATATAATTGAAATAGTTTGAAGCATTTCAGAAGTAAAATAACAATGAATTTTAACATTAAGTGTTGTGAATTTATTTAACGATGTTTTTAAATAAGACAAAAATATTTATCTCAAATCGTATTTTTTTTGGCTTAATTATCCAGTACAAAAACAGATGTATATTTTTGCTAAATAATCATGTTTACCAAGCTTCAAATCTTCTACAAAATCTTAATATATAAAATACAAAGGCACTGACTGACTCACTGACTCATTCATCGCTCTACAGCCCAAACCATAATACCTAGAAAGCTGAAATTTGGACACAAGACTCCTGATACATTGAATAGTTGCAATAAGAAAGGATTTTGCAAAGGTCCAAACTGTTCCAAAGTTACAGCTAAAAAACTGCAAAAAATATAACGCGCCTGTTTGATGTTCTAGGTGGTGTGGAAATTCAAACAAAATGTTTGATCACTTTCGCCGTCCGTCGCGAAGCACTGGTAACCTGCTAGTTATATATACAAGAAAAATATCTTTTATTTCTACATAGCTTATTATCAAAATTCATCAAACTGACGGACATTCGATATTTTTAACATTCATACTTTAATAATATAACATTCCCAAATACATTCACAATAGAATATATCTTCAATAAAATATATTCAGATAATATTTTTTGAATTCTCTATTGGTGCTGTCACAATGTTTGCGTCAATGATAAGTTTTGATTTATGACCAGTCAGTTGTGATTTCGACCGTAATGTGTCTGCTCAATGGCTGCAGAGATAGAGCTATGTAGAGATAGCAGAATATAGCAGAACAAAATGCAAATCTTCATATTTCTACCTACAATTAGGTTTACCTGTTAAGTTGTCAATCCAGAACAGAAAGGTAATAAAAATGTACTATATTTAATAGAACTAAGTGTTATCAATAAAGTTCAATCGTATCTACAAAACTTTATTAAATAAAAAACGATTTAAAACATCTAATGTTTTATTTATATCACACAGTAACATTATCGTATAGCATATAAACTTTTATACTCCAATTTAGCTGAATATTAAAATTAACGGTCGTCTGTCGAGCACTTATGAATGTAACATGTGTTTCAACAAACATGTTATGTTAGAACATTAATACGAAACTACATGTTGTATAACATAAATATATTATAATATGTAAGTTACCAAGTATCTGCTTGTGATGAAATCTGTAACAAAAAAGTTATATTAAGTATCAAAGCTAGATAAAATAAATTAATAATAATAAGAAATTGATATCACTATTCTTACTAATTCCTCCGTCTATATATACGTAAAATACCACATACAATCTATATGTTTAAATAAAATTTAAGTGTCCGTTTGTAATTCCATATTAACAGCTTTTCACTAAATGCATATGAGTTGTACGTTATACACTTAAACCAGTTTTTAAATTTTTCTCTTCATATTCATATTCCGCGCGAACCAAGTCTTGGGCACAGCTAGTACGATAATAAGAACATACAAAGAGTAACGAAGATGGAGGACGAGGATTCTTTATTTCTTCTGTTAGAGTATATATTCTTGATCTCATACCACATGGTCTCTGACATTACTATTAATGTGTGATTGATCTACCATCCATCTATCACCGACATGACTCTAGTTGTACAACTCACTCTGAATCTCGCATTAGCATAAATCATGAGAAGCATCAAAAAGATAGGGGCAGATTGACATTTCCGCAAGAACGATCAGAGGAAAGGATCTCCTTTGTACACACTTATTTCCATATATATATTTCAAATATCGAACTATAAATCTGGAAATCTATTTATTTATTTATCTTAACTATATTTAACTTAATTATTCGACTATCCAATACTTTTCGGATTTTATCGTGAGCTAAAATTGAGCTACTTGTAGTTATATAAATCCATGAAACTAAAAGAACTGTAGAAGAACTTTAAGAACTTTATTATTATTACAGTTTGTTATGATTAAAGTTGTCACAAAAAACTTTCAAAAATTTCTTTATATGTTAAAGAGCTTTCGCTAAGCTTTTTAAATACTTAATAACAAAAGGAAACTCGCGCCATGTCAAGTGTTGTGAAACAAAGGATTTTGTGATGTGAATAAAATATAAAACTTTGCAGGATTTTGTTGATACAGGACGAATCCTTTTAAATCCTTCTTTGTTCATGTTTGTTTACTCGTGTCTGGATCTTGAGTTGTGTGAGCTGACACTTGAAGTAATAGTTGAGAATAGAAGTTCATTTGTATCTATTGTGTCTTCAAATAGGCATAAAAATGTAATATTGTTAAGAAATTCAATAAAGTTGTTATATATAAACTTTTAATCAATTCAATCGTTTCAGTTTGATATAAATTCTTCGAAGCTAACCCAGTTGACTGACTACACTCCACATACCGAAGTATCTAATAAATTCCAAAGCACCTTGAACCCCTCAGTAATGAAGTACGCGAAGGTGCTTAGAATTCTATACCAGTAATTATAACACTAATCTATATATTTAATATTTTACAAACTAGCTGTGCCCGCGACTTCTTTCGCGTGGAATTTATTTACTAAAATAAAAGTAGCCTAAGCTATTCCTTATAACACCAGCTACAAGCAGTGAAAGTCTGTTATAATTGGTACATACATTTCAGAGATTACCCGGACCAAATAGACTGACTGACAGACATAGTTTTATATATAAGGCCCTTATATACTTTCACATACATTTAGTGAAAAGCTGTCATTTTGGAATTACAAACAGATACTTCAATTTTATTTATATGTATAGAATTAGTGTTTCTTTATATTTAATTGACATAAGTATGTTATGTTCTGGTTTTTATGCAATTTATGCTGGAAATCTGGGGAGGTCCCAGACGATTGGCGAAGTGCAGTCATCGTACCTTTGTATAAAGGCAAAGGTTCACAGATAGACTGTGCAAGCTATAGGGCCATCAGTTTGATTAGCTTGGGCGGTAAAGTTTATGCTAAAATTTTAGCGAGAAGAATGCAAGAGAGATCTGAAAGGCTGTTGTGGGAGGCACAAGGAGGTTTTAGACCTGGAAGAGGGTGTATAGATCAGATCTTTTCCCTCCGCATGATCACGGAAAAGTTTTTGGCCCTAAACCAAAAGGTTTTCTGTGCTTTTGTGGATTTGGAAAAGGCGTTTGACAGGGTTGTGAGAAAGAAGTTATGGGAGATACTGCCCCGATACAATGTGAACGGACCCTTGCTACAGGCTGTAAGGTCTCTTTACCGAGATCACTCAGCCTGTGTGCGAGTAGGAGCTGGCATGTCGCCCTGGTTTGACATCCAATCGGGTGTTAAGCAAGGTTGCGCTATGTCAGCTTGGTTGTTCAATTTGTATTTGGATAGTTGTCTCCAAGGAGTGAAAGATAGTGACATGGGAGTGAAAGTAGGTGACCTTAAGGTCAATTGCTTACTATATGCAGATGATGCAGTGCTCATTGCATCATCAGAATGCAATTTGCAGGCATTGGTCACCACTCTGAAAGATGGGTGTAAAATTAATGGTCTTAACCTGAATGTAGATAAGACGAAGGTTCTGATATTTGAAAGAAATGAAGAAAGAACAGAATGTAAGATCAACGTGAATGATAAGATAATAGAACAAGTGAATGAAGTGGTATATTTGGGAAGTATGTTTAGCAGAGACGGAAGATACGAAATGTAACAACAGAGTACAACAGCAACAACAGGTAACAGAGTCAATGGTGCTTTGACTGCATTGTTGAGACGGCAAAACGTCAGTATAGCTGCACGTTTGGCTGTACACAATGCAGTTTTGCTACCGACACTGTTATACGGCAGCCAAACGTGGGTAACACAGAAGAAGAATGTAAGAAAGATGAATGCTGTGGAGATGCGATCTCTTCGCAGAATATGCGGAGTCAGTCTAGCTGATCGAATCCGCAATGAAGAGATCCACAGAATGGCAGGTACTAGCGAAGATGTCACGGTGAGAATGAAGAAGAACGTGCTCAGGTGGTTTGGGCACGTTGAAAGAATGAGTGATGAAAGAGTGGTAAAAAAGATTTATATGGGAAAAGTGAGCGGTAAGAGAGACAGGGGGAGGCCTCGAGTGACCTTCGAAAATACAGTAGCTACGATACTGGAGGAAGGTCACGTAAAAAGCATGAGGACCCCCCGGAGGGCATGTATGAAGAAGTTGATGTCTGTGGCCGAGGCGAAAGAGGTATGCAGAGACCGTAGCGTTTGGCGCTCCGTCGTCTCTGGCTACCCCGCAAGGGATATGGCGTGAAGGTGAATGAATGAATGAATGAAAGTATGTTAATTCTCTGTATTGAATTTTAACGTAATCAAATTTTTTCTTAAACTTTTTTTTTCACTTTACTATACAATAGTCGGTAAATTGAGTATATTTTGAAGGTTTTTGTTGCAACGGTGCTCCTATATTTTCAGTTATATTTTGCACGAAGGTCATTAGTTCAAGAGCACGCTCGTCGAGATAAGAAATATCTTGCTAACTTTTCTAATGTACTTTTCTGTGTCGTATAATGTTCATACTAATTATAGTAATATTTTTTATCGTTTATTTATTTCTAAGTTTTGCTACTTTTTTGTTGAATATCACAAATTGCTCTTAGTGATAAGTGTTTTAATTTCTTGCTAATGCTGCTGACATTCATTCATTCTTATAGTATCCATGTAGTTTCTTGCCGGTTCTTCTCAATGGTCCATCCTTTGGACCGGTGCAACCAAAATCTGTGTAAGTGCAACGAATACTTGAAATAAAAAACTTGGACTGCGCCATTAAATCAATTTTAAAACTCTAACGCAGGAACCAGAGAAACCATTTTATTGTTTTTAAACAATAACTTAAGTTTAATAAAACTTTTTTGCAACAAAGCTAGCACATTAAAATCGGATACCGCTACTAAAAATAACATTTCTAACATCACCACAGAGTGTAGGTGTAGTGTGTTTAAATATATAGGTTAATTATTATAAATAATGTCAAATGTCTGTCTGTCCTTCAATAATATTACAAACACGTTTGTTATATCTAAACACACGACTGCTCCGACTAGTAATAGTTTTAATCGAAATAAGATAATAAATGCAATAATTGAAATGTATTATTTACATATATCTTTATTATCAATAGATATGAATATTGCCAGAATATATTTAATTATAAAATATTACAACATTTCTCGTCGAGAAAGTAATCGTTATCAATTTTTTTTCCACTAATAGATAACAGATTAATGAATTCATGTGAATTTAATTCCAAAACGTATATATAATAATTAAAATCTTTCATTCAAAATATATCTTAAAACTCATGGTACTAATAAAATTAAAATAATTATTTTAACACAATATAACTACGAACACAAAAATACATAACACTCGACTATGTTATATAATATATAGTTCAAACAATACATAAGGACACAGTAGTCATCTTTATATAGATAAACTAATCTTTAAACAACACATTAAAGGTTCACTAAAGCTCTGGTCTGTTTTATGACTTCATAAATTGGTTTTTAGAAAAGTCATTAAAAGAAACGATTAAAAAGTTTTCATTTGTCTATAAAGTTTATAGTTTATTACTTAAGCTGCCCAAAAACTGTTGTATAATTACTTTGCTGTTTTAAGAATAATAGGTTTTATAATTTCCAATCTTAACAATTAATTTTTGTATTTTCGACAATAATTTAAATTATAAGTGTGAAAATAATAAGACTTGTAAAGATAATAAGATTTATCGTACAGTTAGTTTTAACGATTAGGTTTAGATTATCCTTACACTAACTAATGACTGTATGAACTAAACTTAGTGTTAAAATGTATGTAATGTTTGTAGTAAATAAGTACTTCATTAATTTTATCGGTAATAAATTAGTATCATGATAGTAACAGTTAGATACGAAGCGTTTTATGGACCATGAACGTTAAATATTTCAATTTCACTAAATTTAATATTGTATATAAAGGGTATTCCAATAGGCAAGTCCGAACTTTGACAGTTGTTGTAGCGGCCATCTTGTTGAAGCTATATCTGTCAAATTGGTTGTCATTTATTCATTTTGTTTTCATATTTGACAGTATTGTGAGAAATAAATTATGGGAGTATATGGATGGTTGTCTCCAAGGCGTGAAAGACAGTGACATGGGAGTGAAAGTAGGTGACCTTAAGGTCAATTGCTTGCTATATGCAGATGATGCAGTGCTCATTGCATCATCAGAATGCGATTTGCAGGCATTGGTCACCATTCTGAAAGATGGGTGCGAAAATAATGGTCTAAACCTGAATGCAGATAAGACGAAGGTAGGTAGAAGGTAATATTTGAAAGAAATGAAGAAAGAACAGAATGTAAGATCAACGTGAATGGTAAGATAATAGAACAAGTAAATGAAGTGGTATATTTGGGGAGTATGTTTAATAGAGACGGAAGATACGAAATGGATATGGAAAGGCGTATTGCTGCCGGTAACAGAGTCAACGGTGCTTTGGCTGCATTGTTGAGACGGCGAAACAGCAGCATAGCTGCACGTTTGTCTGTACACAATGCGGTTTTGCTACCGACGCTGTTATAAGGCAGCCAAACGTGGGTAACACAGAAGAAGAATGTAAGAAAGATGAATGCTGTGGAGATGCGATCTCTTCGCAGAATATGCGGAGTCAGTCTAGCTGACCGAATCCGCAATGAATGAATGATGAAAAATGGTAAAAAAGATTTATACAGGAAAAGTGAGCGGTAAGAGAGAAAGGGTGAGGCCTCGAGTGACCTTCGAAAACACTGTATCTATGATAGTGTAGGAAGGTCACATAAAAAGCATGAGGACCCCCCGAAGGGCATGTATGAAGAGGTTGAGATGTCTGTGGCCGAGGCGAAAGAGCGGGTCAGGGACCGTAGCGTTTGGCGCTCCGTCGACTCTGGCTACCCCGCAAGGCATATGGCGTGAAGCTAAATAAATAAATAAATATATTCTTAATCTTCTCTCCCACTTTTAAAAAGAGATGTTATAACTTTATAATAATTATACACGTTTTAGATGGACAAATAATCAGGTTCTGTTTTTTGTTTTATGTAAAGATATTTTATTAATAGAATCCAAAATAATTCATAGTAAATTTTTAAGTATACGTTTATTATTTTAATGTAATTGGTTAAACAAAAAGATACTTAAACTTTTCTTGAAAAGCAATAGTGTATTAAAACATAATGAAAAAGTAAGAAATGAGATTGCACGTTTTTACATTTCTTTTAATATCAAATTAACAAAGCAATCGAGGAAGTGAAATGACTTTAACCTTGAAAAAATAAGCTTCATACTTCCTTAACGAGGATAAATACAGAATATTGACGTAAATATTGGTAAGACGAACAAAAAAAATTATATTTGATATATTTTTTACGAGAACAAATAAATTAATACATCAAACGTATTTACGGGCATTAATTTCAATTACTTTTAAATAATTTCTTCAAATAATAATATTTTATATTCATTGTCATACCTATTTTTTTCCTGGTGCTTAAAAAAATAAATAAATGTATGAAACCTCAACATTAAAGAAGAAGCTTTCAGAACTAATATATTCATAAATAAATTTGTGTTATTATATAGAAGCCTTGTTCTACAATAATTAGAATCTGATGATACAGACAATACATCTATCTGAAGTCGTTAATTTTATTTACGACTACAAAACACGTATATTCAGGAGAAGTACCGTCCTGTCCGTGCACACCGAGTATATTTACAGCTGAATGTCAATCCATCAATGTTTACATTCGGTGCGACCACCGGCTCGCACGTCTCACACACTCGGTGCTGTGTTAGAATACTTTATAAGAGCCTGGCGACTTCGTTTTATAAGTTTTGTTTTAAATCCTTCTAGAAATGTACACAATTTACTAAATTGTTTTCGTAGTCGAAGGGTACAGAGTTATAAGTTATAGAGTTTTTAAAACAACTTCTCTTCTTACTTTGTTAATGATTGAAATAAATGTCATTAATCATTAAATTTTTAATGAAAACAAAGTAATTAATTTATTGCTTATCTCGTTTTAATGAAACTAACATGTTATTTAAAATTATTATTATATTATTCGCTGTGATATTATCTTTTCACTTTTCTTTATTACGCAACACACAGAATGAATGATGAATGAATAAAAATATTGTTTATTGCTATTGTTAACAAACCAACATTTACTGACTCAATGTATCATTACTTTAAAATAAAAAAATAAACATTTTTGGACTTTTCCTTAACATACAATCTCAAATATTTAATAAATTGGGAGACGTAAAAAACCGCAGTTTCAAATTCTCGCAAACATCTTGAACACAAAGTCACGAAATGTCATTAGTACTTAAGAAAACTCGTAGATTAATATCAGATTAAGAAGCACTTCAATAGTTAATCAAAATTGACTATTTAGGTTTATAAGAGTGTTAAATACAACCTTCACTAATTAATATTTACTTCATTTGTTGTTCAAACAATACAGCCTTAATCACGAGACGCCGCAAGGTTTCATTATTTTTGAATTTTTTACCGCAATTAATACTAGGAGCGCCAACAGACCCTCGATTTCTCTCTCAGACTCGCTGCGCTCACGAAATCTCGGGTACCATTTGCATATTGAGCGAAGCGAGCCCAGTGTAATGACTCTTCGTTTCCCATTGATTTCAATGGGTTATCAATTTTTTGACGATTATTCCTCAACGACATGACATTTTTCAAAACATTTTTTTTAAAACCATCACCTAATGTGTGTCTTTTTGATTGCAAATTTTCATAATTTTCCGTCAAGTATTTTTCGAGCCTATTCGTGACAAAGAATATGAAAAAGTCTCCAGGAGTTAATGCGTAATTCAAAAATATTTAATATATATTTATAGAAGAATTTAAGTAGATTATAATATAAATAGATTACAAAGAATACTTAAACTGTTTCAGATACATTTCTTGGACAATTCCTTTATCAACCTTTAGCACGATTTCTACTGAAAGTTTGACGCTCTCATAAAAGCAGCTCAGAATAAGATTACAATAAGTATTAAAGTAATAACGGTATCAGAAGTGTTGAAAGTATAGAAGAAAACGACAGTCAAATTAAAGTGTTTGAACTTTCAATACAAACTGTAGCAAAGAAAAATATAATAAAATGCGGGAGATATTGTTACTCGCTTAATAGTTAGTCGTTTAAAAATAAATAAGAATGGCCGAAGCTGCCACTACATGTTTATTAATTAAATTATAATTAATAACAAATAGTGCTAATAATAAGTACAATAATATTAGTATATTTATTTATTTATTTATTTATATCTTTTCCACTTTGAATCATTATCAGTGATCACTTGTGTACGTCAAAATGGAAGTATCAGGAGGGCCTATTTCGATACCAGATTTATCGTAATAAGCCCTTCTGTAAAAGCACTGTCCAACTTAATGTTAAAGCTATGAGGGTTCCAAACGCGTCCTGGTCTGAGAAGAACCACACAACAAACTCAGCCGGATATATATTTTTTTTATATTGTGATCACTGTTTCACAAATGTCAATCTTAAAAGCTATTTTGGAACAACTAGAACCGTCGCAATATAATGAAAAAAATAATAATAATGATAATAATAATAAAAAATAAAAATAGGCCTACTACACAACCAGTCACCGCAAGCAGCACCCGTTCACGAGCATAACGCAAGAGCCAGCCATCACCCTCTTCGCACATATTTGAGGGAGGAGCGCAACCCGACTCCCGACGCCACCGCAAGTAATGACTTCTAAGGAATCGGTGTGATGCAACAGGTCGATAAAACGAAATTAATCTACAACAAAAAACAAATTGCGGAGATTACTAGTTATTCGCAATATAATACAATTCATTCCCAGGCCATACCGTCGTTAATGTAATCCTGTACACTATAGTAGGATTTTTTTATCAAATTTATTTTTATATATAATTTAAATTTATTTAATGATAAACTTAAGGCTTCATTTGGGAGCTTATTATAAAAACGTATACAATTAACCTTAAAGGATTTACCTATTTTATGGAGCCTAGTGTTGGGCATAGCGAGTTTATTTTTATTTCTCGTATTAATTTTATGAAAATCACAATTTTTTTTGAATTTAGAAATATTTTTATGAACGTAAATTAAATTTTCATAAATATATTGATTATAAACAGTCATTATTTTAAATTCTTTAAATTTGTTTCTTAAGGATTCTCTAGGTCTCATATTATATATTGCTCGAACAGCCCTCTTCTGTAGTGTGAATATGGTATCGATGTCGGCTGCATTACCCCATAAGAGTATACCGTATGACATTATACTATGAAAGTAACTAAAATAAACTAATCGAGCAGTTTCCATATTTGTCAATCGACGTTTTTTTAACCGCGTATATAGTAGAACTAAGTCTACTTGATAAATCTTAAAGAATTATTTTTTCAAAAATCTTGCTAAATGTGGGTAAGACTGAAATTGGTCTATAATTACTAGAATCTAATGAACTGCCAGATTTAAATAATGGAGTTATTTTACTTTGTTTCATTAGATCAGGAAATATACCACATTCTAAACAATTATTAAATATCAATGCTAAATCTGGCGCTACAATGTCAATTATGGACTTGAGTACGTCAACAGATATTCCCCAAAGATCACTAGTCTTTTTAACGCTAATTAATTTAAATACTTTGATTACTTCTTGAGCATTCACTTTTTTAAAATTAAAAATGCTAACACATCGATCTACATTATCTCTAAGTAATCCTATAGCTGCAGCGGGAGAAGAATTTAAAGATAACGTTGTAGTCACTGGAATATTAGTAAAAAAGGTTTCAAAAGCAGTAGCAACCTCGAGGTCAGACGTAACATATTTATTATCTATATTTAATTTAAAGTCGATCCTCTGGGATTTAGCTCTTCCAGTTTCCTCATTAATTATTTTCCAAGTTGTTTTTATTTTATTATTGCTATTTCCTATTTTTTTATTGATATGTTGAGATTTAGCTATTTTACATTGTTTTTTAAAAGATTTGGAAAATAATTTTACCTCATCCCTAAACTCATTACTAGTATTATACATCAATTCACTATACATATTGTATAATTTCTCTCTATTTTTGTGTAACTCAGCAGATGCCCACTCACTAAATACTAATTTATCATTAACAACCACTGTTTTTGTGGTAAATACAAAGTTAAATAATTTAATGAAAGTATTGAAAAACTCATTATACATAACATTGGGATTTGATTTTTTCAACAAGGGCAAATAGTGTATTAAATCATTTTTAATTTGACTAATACGTTCTACAGACACTGGTATAAAACTTACTTTCTGTTTTGATTTTTCTATCTTGTTACAACTGAATTTAATAAATTGGCCATAGTGGTCAGAATCTAAAGTATTGAATAAGCATTTAAAATTTGGAATAACACTTGTAAAAATATTATCAATACAAGTGACACTAGTGGTTGTGATTCTAGTAGGCTCCATAAACATGTGTAAAAGATTATAAGATTTGAATAAATTTAAAAATTTTATACTTGTTGAATTTTTTTCAAGAATATTAATATTGAAGTCTCCACAAATGATTAGCTTTTTACTAGAATGTGATAGTTTAAACAATACCTCATCCATAATCTTTTCAAATTGTTCAAAGCTAGATGACGGTGGCCTATATACGTTTAATCTAATTCAACTGATGCTAGTTCAGCTGTTCGCTCAACAGAATGGCTCACTATGTCCTTACGTTCTTTGAATTTTAATTGTTTATTTAAAAGAATTAAAGAGCCACCATGTATGGAATTAACTCTGTTGAACGAACTACCAACCTGGTGGTTATTAAAATTAAACATTATTTCATCATTTTTAAGCCAGTGTTCAGTTACACAAAAAATATTAATATTAAAATTATTCAAAAATAACTCTATTTCTAATTCTTTATTTTTCATACACTGGATATTCTGATGCACCAGGTTGATATAATTTACATTGTTATTTTTCTTACTCACACTGACAATATTATCTTTTCTATAAAAATTATTGTGATTGCACATTTCATTTATTCGGCTAGAGAATATCTCTTCTGTCTTAGAATCTAGTTTAAACTAATGTTGTTTGGGATAACATCCAAACTTGTCTTACTTACATCTATATATTGCTCAATAAAAGCAGTTTGTTTAGCCAAATTATTGGCTGTCATTGTAAAAAAATATGATAGCGATACAGCTACCTGTCTCTTAATAGATGAAGATAGATAATATCTATCTTGAATCAGTTTACAATATTTACTAACAGTATTGTTAGTGTCAATAATATGAAACTTTTTATTATATAAACATAAGTTATATAATAATAAATTAATCTTATATCTAATTTCATTTTCAGTCTGTGGCAAGTTTTTATTATAGGGTAATGTAAACCACACTATTTTATTTACATTTAGTTTACTTAAAATTTCAAAACATTGTTTAAATTCTAATTGGTTTAAATTACCCCTGTTTCCTACAAAAATTATTAAATTAGTTAAACACCCTTTGTCCATTAAAACAAGAATTCATTACTGAGCCCATTCCCTTTCCAATATTATCACTATACATATAAGTGTCATATACCATATTTGATTTGAAGGAACTATTACTATTTGAAACAGGGATATCAAGCCTGTCACACAATTTTGCTGGTGCAGTAGGAGATGATTTTATTATTGGACTGAAGAATAGAATAGAATAATAGAATAGAAATATAAGAATATTGAAGATCTTTTTTGCCGGTTCTCCACGGACCTGTCTCTCAGAACTGTATAACTAAAGTCTGACGTTAGAGATTTTTATTTTAAGTTAAAAAAAAGATAAAAACTTTAAATTAAGAAACTTTGACTTTACCACATAGTTATATGTGTAAGCACACCACACCATTAATTAAAATAACCTATTAGGTAGTTACCTTTTCTGTACTGATAAAATACAAAAGCCTACAAATTACATAATTCCCAAATAACAGCCTTAATTAACTGTAGCCAAATAATAACTGAACTCAAACTGAAGCATTTCTCTACCTTAATACAATATTCTGTGTATATTACACCCTTATTTTGAGAAGGTATTCAAAGGGCTGATGTTAACTTTAATTATAGTTTGGGTCAAGCATACGTAATTATACTTCACTGTTCATTTTATACGAAATAAAATAATTAATTCTTATTAAAAATATATAATAACTATGTAAGAAAATGTATTATTTTTTTTTACAAAAATATCTTTACATAAACTATGTCACGAGTCCACGTTTCAAGTAAATATTTTTTTTATTAATTCACATATATGCAATCGTTATTTGTTATTCTAGTTACAAGTAATGACTAATGTCATGACGTAATCGTCAGATGAGGACTTTTTCAAATATATGTACCTAATTAAATACTATATAATAAACGGAATCCTAATCGAGTACTTATATTGATTATCCGTAACTCATCCCGGTTATTGTTTTGAAGAATCCCATTAATGAGCCCATTTCATTATTTAATTCTTAACGTACTCTTTGACCCTAAAAGGTAACATGGTCATCAATCAGTAGCTCACTAACAACCCACTAACAACTTTTTGAAGAACAGATATTAATGTGCCGATTAAGCTAGGGCTAAGTAAACTGAAACGGATGCCTAGCCTTATATCATTTATTGAGAATGTCCTTACGTACTAGGATAGTTTCAGTTGCTAAATTGTAACAGAACCAATAAAGGGTTATTGACCGATCAAGTAAATATAAATAATAGCTATTTATATGAGATGTATTGGAACATAAATATCGTCTTAATGTTTGTGGCCTGTGTTATACTTACGTGTACCATTTTATTGGTTGTCTTTATATCTCATAGCTAATAGCCACGTGTGTAAATGTCTTGCTATGTTCATCTTATTTACCAAAACTTTATCGCCAATTTACATAAACTTTTCGTTGAATTATTCTTCTAATAATTTTTTAAAAAATTTTCATCTTGTATAAACCGTTAATTAATTATGATATGCCATTTAATTAAAAACCCAACATTATATTTTAAGATAAACTAATGTTTGCAATATTATTGATAGTTCTTATCTGAATTATTACACTTTTATTTTATAATTACTTTTTTAAGTGTTCATAAAAAAAATACCTGTCATGTCAAAAGTATGTAAATTTTTTTGTACATTCCCATGAAGAAAGTGATATTTTCTTTTGGATTAATCACTGATTTTCCCGATTCTTTTTCCAAGACATTACTTAAATTAATGACTTCAAGAGAAAAATATACTTATATTCTCCGTGTGAGATAAATTAATAGTTCAAATAAATGTAGAAAAGTAAAATTGTTTGTTTTTTTTTTTTGTTTTACTATAGTTATAAATAAGTAAGCAAACTCGCTTCTGTTTGTGATGGACTTGTCTTCCTCTATAACGTGGCCGCAAAACTTTATATAAAAAATAAACTCAACCCCAAGTAGTAAATTAAACTTGGGAACATTTTCCTCTGACACCAAAGCAAAGAATTTTATCTCCTGCAGTTTTCACGTCGTTCTGTGTTTAATGTTTTCATTTTACAATTATTTTAAATGATCTAGAACATACTTTGTCACTTATCACAATATAAACACTTTATTAATGATTATACTTCTTATTTAGTTGTGTGTATATTTCTTGTTTGCGTGTGTACGTGTTTGTTGGGTTTATGTGTATGTATGTGTTGTTTATTTAGTGTTATCACCAATTAAACAAAGTCAATTGTCAGCATCGCTTTATATATGTTGTGATCCTATCTCTTTTTGTTTATTAAGACAGTTGACTAGTAGAGGGGATTTAGCATTCAGTACGCTATTTGTACGATTTATTTATTTATTTTTAATATTTAAATATGTTATTCATGTTTAATAAAATTAGAAGGTAAACAAATTATATTCACCCTAAATATTAACCTGCAAAAAAATAAGAAATAAATAAATCCACAACTCCAATATCCGATAACCGCAACATATCAAAACATAACTTCAAGCTAAGATTAACTAAAACAATGTTATTGGGCTCCACATACTTCTATTGTTCAAATAAAATAAAATGGAAAATGTGTTCATTAAAATTACGACCATTTGTTAATACTAAGGAAAATCCAATTTACATTCACTATAAATAAATATTGGAAAATTTCGGCAGAACTAAATTTAATCCCAAATGAGCAAAGCTTACTATCGCATGCATCTCACTTTTTTGTGGGAATCAAACTCACTACCACCGAATACATTAAATTGCCCACCATAAAAAAGCATTCAATAAAAGTTACAAAACTTGATAATTACCGAAGGTTACAAAATAATACGTTAATATTTCACTTAAGATAAAAGACTGTACAAGAAGGAATATAAAGTTATCTCTCTGGAAGGCCCGCTATACGTCTTACAAAACACATCTTATCAAAGTGGGACGAACCCTGTGTGGAATTGCTACATCCACTAACACGGTCGCAATCAACAAAACGAAAAAACAAACCACAAATTACGCAATGTATTGTGTTCCGCCTTCACAATCAGCGTGATGAAGGAGAGTTATACATTGTATTATATTTATATTATATCATCTTATAAGGTAATATACGTGACAAGAATAAGATATCATTGATTAATACTAACAGTAATTACTATGAATGATTTATTTTATTTATTAGTTTACTTTACCTTTATATTTCTAAGAAGAATATCGTCAGCTCAGTAAACAGGGTGACGGGTATGGGGTGCCAGGGTCACAGATTCGATTCCTATTTGTATGATATTTAAGGTATATTTATTTTAAAATTAAATAAGCATTTAGATAAGCAGTTATCATGTTTAAAGATTAAATCCACTAAAACGTAAATTATAAAAGTGTCTTAATTTCTAATATTTCATATTTTTGTACTTTTATCAATTAGTTAAATACTTAATTATAATAGGTAGTAAAAAGTAACATTTTATTTGCTACTATTTTAGTTTTATGAAATGTTATGTCACTTCTTAGTCCTACAAATTTAAATGTAAAAAATAAGTTGTGTTTTGTATTCAGTTTATTTTATTATTTAAAAGACAAAAAGAAATAACTTTCACGTTATAGGATAATAAAACTATTAATTCAGAATTCGGTCAACAATACAGTAAATTATTTGATTTAAATATAATAATATAATATAATGTCCTCATCAGCAATGAAGTATGATAATAGATCAGGTAATACCGATACAATGATAATGAACTATGTGCAGTTCAAATAATATTGATAATTGAATAACTCACGTTCGTTAAATATAGAGCAATTAACGATATTTGATAATGTAAAAAATCAAAATAGTTTAAGATCAAAATACTTTTACAAAGAGACATGTCTATTCAGAGCGTAAATGGAGGGGGGAAATTGAATTACGTTCCTGGATTCCGACATCTTTACTAAATTACCAACATTTTAGTTTCAATCTAATTAATTGAGATAAAACGTTTCTAAATGGCAAATTATTACAAAATTTCTTACAAAAGAAAAAAAATGTGTTATATTATATTAAAATGCGATTTGTTTGTGCCCTGGGAGAAAGGGAGGGAGTCATTTCCAAGACTAGTTTCGTAGGAAATATAATACCATGGAAGCTCCTTTATTTAAATTGAATATAATTTTGAAACCGCTCTTATCTTTTAGCCCAAAACGTAGGTCACGTTTAAGAAATATATAAAATAGCCCGTGAGTAATGGTTGCATGTAGCTTTACTAGTGAAACCATTTTGCTTCGCTTGGAGCTATGGCATTTATTAAAGGTATACGTACGTTAAATTTATACGCTCGTTCGTATAAATTTAACATATTATATATCAATAAGGAATCAAAGGAGATATCTTTATATTTATGTTCTTGTACCGAGGTAGTATTTTATCTCCAGTGAAATATTGACGTATTATTTTGTAACTTTTGTCAAGTCATAACTTTTGGAATCTTTGGTGAACAATTTTTTTCCGATTTTAAAATAACTTTTATTTTTATGTATAAGATGTTTATATTTACAAAAAAATATTAGTTAATATGTATATGAGTAGTACATGCGACAGTACAAGCTTTGTTCATTTGGTGTCTAGATTGTGTTCTGTGGAAATGTTCCAATATTTATGTATAGTGAATATAATTGGAGTTAAATTAGTATTAACAAGTGGTAGTAATTGTAATGAACACGTTTTTCTATTATATTTTATTTGAACAATAGAAATATGTGGAGCCCAATAAGATTGTTTTAGTAAATCTTAGCTTGAAGTTATGTCTTTTGATAAGTTGCGGTCATCGGATATTGGAGTAGTGTAAAAAAAAATTACATGCTTTTGACATGACAGGGGATTTTTTATGAACACTTAAAAAGATAGTTATACAATAAAAGTATAATAATTCAGATAAACACTATGAAGAATATTGCAAACAATATTTAATCTTAGAATATAATGTTGGGTTTTTAATAATTTGGCATATCATAATTAATTGACGGTTTATACAATCTTTATCACACAATACGAAGATAATATTAGATGGATTTTTTTTTTAATTATAGAAAGAATAATTCCTCGAAAAAAAGTGAACAGACAACTTATCGTCACGGGTATTTTATATATACTTCAATAAATTAATTAAAGCTGAAGACCAAAGCAATTGCGGTTTATATCAAGATATTCCAATATTCTTCGTGTTCTGAAATTGTAATGAGCGAGACTGCTCTATAGCTCTCTATGGGACGACATACATTATGTGTATGTTCAATGAATTATATATAAAACTAAAAATGCCCCAAACTATATTTGATCCTAGCTCTTAATAAAATTTAATATTTTTTTAATCTTACATGATATAAATAAGAACATTGGATAATATAAAGATCTCTTCAATACCCTTGTAACTAAATTGTTAGAAGATAGTAATGGTGTATCCATTACTAACGCATAATACACATCTTAATACTCGTAATAATATATAATATATAAAAGAACGTGAATATATATCAAATCATACATAAAAGTGATCAGTAAATTGTGTTTGGAAAATAAGATAGTTGTGTTATAAAGAATATCATTTTTTATATTATATATTGAAATAGAAAAAATGTGTCCAAAATATTACAGAATCGTTAACACTTTGACATGTCACTGAACAACATGCGGGCATCGTTTAGAAAATCTTCTAAAAGCCGATAAGCCGCTACGTGAAACGATCTACAGCATTTCGTACTTTCAAATAAAGTTTAACTTTTACTTAAGAAATGACTTTACGTACTGGAGGTTTTTATTTTTAATATTACTATATATATTTAAAGCAATATATTTTTATAATTTTATACACATAAGTTGTGGTATTTTAGAAATTTGAGGTAATCGGTAATATAATTAAATCTACTTTATTTATATTACCGATTGGGAAAATTTGTGAAAACTCTAATATGATTTTATAATCTTGTTCTAGCTTTTTGAAACGCAAGTAGTTGTTTTTCATTGTCTTTTTATTTTCGTGTAAGGTCCACATAATGGATGAAGCAGTTGTTATCTCACATTAACACCACTAACACTAATTTTATTTAAACATACCCTGTACAGACCAGGACCACTGATCAATTTATCTGAAGTAAAGGGTTGTGCATACCACTCTTACTAGCAATTTGCAATTAATTTCAATTTTAATGTTAACTTGATACTGGCACCAATAATGTAAAAGTTGGTAATTATTACACATGTACTTATACATACATTCATAACTACATACATACATACATACATTATATATGCAAAATGTTACCATATTTTCAAGTAAATGAACATTAAAGAATATTTACAAAGTTTAAAATGAAACTAAAGTAAATAAGGTGTAAGTACGGATGAAATACATTTTATTCATACAAGTACGAAATATTCTTTTCATACTTAATACTTTTATAACAATACAACGTTCCCTTTTCAAAAGAATAATTTTAAAGAAACTGAGTTAAGGCGGAGGAGAATTTTAGATGAGAGTTTTAATAAATTCTTGAGAAAAACAATTAATAATTATTTATTTTTAATTTGTCTTTCTATTAACAGGTATGTAATTTAGCTTCTAATAAAACAATAAAACCTTCAGATATTTTCAATTCATATTCAGTACATTTTGCTTTCGCAGCTATGAAATGACATTCTAACATTCTAATCGTAGATTTATTGAGAGAGAATGCATTTTAAATAAATCTAGTTCAGATACGAGCGGTGGTCCTTTGAAAGCGTATGTAAATGCAATCTTTTCAAATTCAAAGCCTGCAGATATAAGTACAAAACCCATTAATGTCTTAGACTCAAAAAACCCTGGTTTTCAATTATCTTTGTATTTGTATTATTGCCTGATTAAACTAATGCTTTAATGAGTATTTATGACGGTGTGTACATTGTACATGTGTCCACAAGTACGACTATGTTATTTTGTGGTTATCGTATAATGTGTTATTGCAATGAGTATTACAATGTTTGTTTTATTTTTATCTATGAAAATAAAATTGATTGATTGTTAGTTGTTAATAGAGAATGGTTGAATTTTTTTGCAGGTTATTAATTGCCTGAGCGAGTTTAGTAAAAGGGAAATATAAGAGCGGAAAATTGGGAAAATTCGCTAAATTTGGAGCGCACTTTTCTATAGACATTTGGTTTGGACTCCGGAATCATTACTTTTTTACCTATGATCATAGATCACTATAAAGTAGTTTCAAAATCGTTAGTATTTCAAGCCGACAGAACCGCTGGCAAGAGCTAGTTTATTTTAAACACAAATATAAAATGTTTAATAAAATATATTGACAATAAATGTCAAAATGTTAAGATTTATTATATTATAATAAATTAATAAATTTAAATAACAAAATAAAAATAATTAACAAGTCATTTATTAATACAAGTTAATATATTGTGTTCGTTGCATTTCGATATTGAAAGGTATTGTGATTAAAAGTGTTCAAAATATAGTTTGCCAGTGTCAGAAACTTGCGACTAATATTTTTCACTTTGAATTACTAAGACTGCATTTAATATTAAATATTAAAAATAATAAGAACTGAAGATTACGTAAAATTACATCTTTAGTAAACACGCGACCGATTCAACTTTGAAAACATCCAATTATCTATATTATCCATTTCAAACCAATGAATAAAACTCACTTAGAAAGAATTTATAACCTACAAATGAGAATATTAAAATCAATAGTCCCGCTAAAAGTTAAATATACATTTAGAGATAACTACGACCATTTATTTAAACACTGTAACATAATTAACGTTTACGAAAGAGTAAACCTAGAAATTATAGCGCAATATCATAATAAAATTAATATGCTAGGAAGAAATGACAGAGTGGATTTCATGCGAAATCTATCATATTTACCATATTTTACAGAACCCAAATATAACAATGTATACGGAAAGAGAATTTGGTCCAACATCCTGCCTTGTATCCTTAACAAGTTACCAAAGGAGTTGATTACAAAGATTAAAAGCCATAATTTGAAACAAACAAAGAAAATTGTCAAGAACTTTTATGTAAAAAATAAGAATTTACCCATATCACAAATCTAAGGCTATGAACATGTATAACTTTGTTTCTTTTCTATTTTTTGTTAATATAAGTTTAAGATTAATTTTTGTATAAGATAATAAGATTAATATAAGTATAAGATAATGTTAAATATTAATTAGTTATTTAGAAGTTACAATGCTATAAAGCGTGTGAACTCCACGAACGCGACAATCTTTTAGATAAGATTTGCGTTTAGGAGCAGGTTATATTGTAAAATTTAAATGTAATAAACAGAAATAAATAAAAAATAAAAAAAGGACGTCAATTAGATGAAGCATTCAACTCTTAGTAGTCCTTAATTACCCTTAACCCTTTATTTTCAAATGCTAATGACTTGGTACATACGTCATTGTTTATGGCCAATGACATAAAAATAATGTAATAATGTGTTCATACAAGTTTAAGAGATGTTTTTATTAAGTGTCTGCATGTACTACACCAGTTTTCTTTAATTGACACGAACACCACGACCAGACCAAGACATGCGTTCGGTGAATTATAGCGCTATTCTACCACCAACAAACTGACTAACTAATAAGAATGTATGGATTTTTACTAAATTGTTGTCATTATTATCTTGCATTCAAATGCAAGAGTCCATCTAAATTGAATCCATCATTTTTGTATCGCTTAGATGTTTATTCCAATAGTAAATAGGATATTTAAATATATTTTTCAGTCCCATGCCATATAATTGTACAATATTACATGCATATATGAATATCATTTGCATATTATAATAACACTGTCTAATAAATATGCAATGTTACCTAAATTAACCCACACAATAACCATATAAAACCACTTAAAAACTCACGTTAAAACAATACGAGGCAACTTAACGAAATTATATCTCATAAACATTTGAATATTAAGCAGTCAAAGATAACAACTGTTTGACAATTCAAATTATGTGACGCAAAAGGATAAGCGAAAACTGGAAACAAAATTTTACTTCCTTCGTCCGTCCCTCATCCTCCGTCAAACGTTATACAATCACAGTTGACTAACTTTTGTCAGTGAATTTGTCTGCCTCCCCATCATTCGCAACTGTAATCATAAGTCATCCTCACATAAAATCTATAAATTTTAGACTAATTGTAAGTAATAATATGGTTTTAGACAATAAGCAAATAGCACAAGAAATGTTATCAAAAGTCTTTTGATGACATTTCATACGGTACTGGCTTTGTACATTTTCAAAATAATAAATATTTACTACAATTGGTAAGCAAGTTCATTAACAGTTACAAGTTTCAGTAGGTACAACAACAAATACACATAACATGTGTTAAAAAATAAAATTAACTAAAACGTAGTAGGTAGTCAGAAATTTGCAATTCACAGACACTAAAACGTTCCCAATTGAACGTAATTAGGTATCATTACTCAATACATCGTCTGATGTAAACAAATATTGGTAACATTGGCAGTAATCAAGATGGCGAATGCTCAGTACACACAATTATGACTACCGGATGAATCTGATGAAACCAAATATCAATGAAATTTAAATGAAATGACCTCTAGTGAAATAAAAATGATACTCATATTGATATGAATATACATATTGGATGTTTATGCAAAATAATGTGAATGTTTAATTTTAATATATTATTCAAAATAAACTTAAACTTTAACATTCCCTCTGATAACATTCCCCTTTGACGTAGAAATTCTCAAAAGAAACTTCCGAGATATCTAACCAGAACTTAACTTTAACGACATGTTCTTTACATACCCGCTATGTATAAGGTATTAGTAATCATTGGCGTGGATTATCGAATATATATGAGAGTTTTTAGATGAGAAACTTACTACTACTTCATATTGAAAATATAAGGATATATATATTTTAACCGACAATTACTAAAATTAGTACGTTACTAGCATATAGTAATGATACTCAAATAATACATAATAGCTTCTAAATCGATATTACTAAAATGAAATCAGTAAACTCAGCTATATTTAATATTCACCAGGCTAAAAGACAATTACACTTGGTGTCCCTCAGGACCAATCAAGAATAATCACATAAGACTTCAGAAAATATTATAAGGCTAAGTCACAAACATATTGTAATACAAAGTTAATTTGATATACATCATATGACGTAGATAGTGAGGTAAATTAGTTTTGAGATTAGTCTGACTGCAATCCGTCAACTTCAGATAAATCTGGATAGCCATGAGGTGACACTAACATTTTTTTTAATCTTCACTAATCCTGACTAATCTATCTTATCTTTTGTGACGAAAGTAAAACAGAATGTAATGAAATTCGATCCCTATTGGTCCTAGTAGGAAATAAAGTTTTGCAAAGACCATATTTATTTATTTATATATTTAACTTCACGACATATCCCTTGCGGGGTAACCAGACGCGACGGAGCGCCAAACGTTACGGTCCCTGCATAACTCTTTCGCCTCGGCCACAGACCTCAAACTCTTCACACATGCCCTCCAAGGGGTCCTCATGCTTTTTACGTGACCTTCCTCAAGTATCATAGATATTGTGTTTCCGAAGGTCACTCGAGGCCTCCCCCTGTCTCTCTTACCGCTCACTTTTCCTATATAAATCTTTTTTACCATTCTTTCATCACTCATTCGTTCGACGTACCCAAACGACATTTTTTTCCATTCTCACCGTGACATCTTCGCAACCTGCCATTCTGTGGATCTCTTCATTGCGGATTCGATCAACTAGACTGACTCCGCATATTCTGCGAAGAGATCGCATCTCCACAGCATTCATCTTTCTTGCATTCTTCTTCTCTGTTACCCACGTTTGGCTGCCGTATAACAGCGTCGGTAGCAAAACTGCATTGCTGACGTTTCGCCGTCTGAACAATGCAGCCAAAGTACCGTTGACTCTGTTACCGGCAGCAATACACCTTTCCATATCCATTTCGTATCTTCCGTCTCTGCTAAACATACTTCCCAAATATACACTTCATTCACTTGTTCTATTATCTTACCATTCACGTTGATCTTACATTCTGTTCTTTCTTCATTTCTTTCAAATATCAGAACCTTCGTCTTATATGCATTCAGCTTTAGACCATTATTTTCACACCCATCTTTCAGAGTGGTGACCAATGCCTACAAATCGCATGTCACTGTCCCATGTCACTGACTTTCACGCCTTGGAGACAACTATCCAAATACAAATTGAACAACCAAGCTGACATAGCGCAACCTTGCTTAACACCCGATTGGATGTCAAACCGGGTCAAAGAACATATTTCTTCTATAAAAAAACAACATTTTATACGATTTAATTTCAGTACACGTAATCAATTAATTTATCACTCTAATTTAATTATTAATAATACAAATAATAATGTAACGTAAATGTAATTTAAAGTAATTCGCTGTAAATAGAAAAATACAATGTATATAAATAAAAATATACTCAAAATATTTCATAAATAAAGTTATGAATACTAATCATAAGATCAAGTGTCAATTTCCGGAACCTTCCGGCATGACTGGCAGCGTTCTTGATTCCCGTATACGTAAAACAAACGCTGAACAAAGACTATTATATTCGTACATCAAAGACAAAAGCGTAATACTTACTAGAGCGCAACTTATTATTATTTTCATTGCAATACAACGTAATGAGAAATTGAAGTGAGTTTCTTTTGTTATAATGATATTTCCACACGCTTTTATAATAGATGTATACAGATTTTTTTATGACAAATGAAATAATGTAAACCTGATTATTTATATTAAGATTTGTTTTTTTTATGAATGAACTCAAAAACTACTGAACTAGTTTAAATGAAAAAATATATATATCAACATTATTTGCGGGTCATATGGGCTATGAATATACCACTGCCAAAGCTGGGGCGGGCCACTACTTAAGTATGCTAGGTTAATTACTTGGTGCTCTTGTTAAGAACATCCCTTTTAAGAATCGACTGACAAGCACACGTTTTTTTATGTATAAAAATATAAACTATCAAATCAAGTTACTGATACGTTTCTCGAATCTAATTGCTAGTCCACGTATTGCAAAACCATTAAAACTTTATTAAGCGGAAACGGATGTTATCAATAAAGGTTTAACGATCTCTATAAATAACTCAAATATCAACTTATTATTCTTAAATAATTTTAAGACAATGATGGAGGAATAGTTAATATCTCATTATTTATATGCGAAAATAGTTTGCGAATACTCGCAGCGGAAATTTTAAATTTGCAAAATATATTTAAGTATTTACAGCATTCATATTAATTGTGATTATTTGACCTTCATTAGTCACTAATAATACATGTTTTAAAAACCAACGGTTATTAATTAAATTTCTTATTATTTATTTTTTTTTAATGTCAAGCAATTATGTTAACAGCTCGAAATTAACCTCGATTGCATTTATTCTATATAAAAATTATATTATTTTTTACTGTAATAAACCTTAATATTATATGTATATTATTTTGAGAAGGTATTGAAAGGGCTGATGTTAACTTAAATTATAGTGTGGGTCAAACATACGTAATTATACGTCACTCAAGTGGGTTCATTTGCTCATTATTAGAATGTAGTGCAAATATTTGCTACAAAAATACGAGTCATATAAAATAATTAATTCCAAATAAAAATATGTTATAATTTAGGAAGAAGACTTATTACTTTTTTTAAATAATATTTTTATATTAACTATGTCAAGAGTTCAAGTTTCGAGTGAATATTTTTTAATTAAATTAAACATATGCATACGTTTTATCTTATTCCAGTTATAAGTAATGACATTACTTCAGATGAGGTAAACTTTTTTAAAACTTTTTTAAATTGTTAAACATATACGTATATTAAGAAAAACGGTGATATTGGTAGTAAATGTTAATATACATATATATATTTTTCTTCCGTTTTTCTGAATAACTTACTTACCTACTTAAATGCAAAAAAAAACAATCATATTTTGATGGAGTATCTACAGTTAAACACAGCATTTTTTTTCCTTATCTCATATCGCGGTTGGAGTTTTAAGGAATCTATTTTAATGGACCCATTTCTTTATCTAATACAAATTGCACTTGACGCTTAAAGTTAACAGTCAAATTCAAATTCAATTTCAAAAATATCCTTATTCAAGTATTCACTTACGAGCACTTTTGAATTGTCAATTATTACAATGAAAAAGGTCGGTGTAGTCGGTCCGTAACCTACCACCGGCTAGGAATGCGGACAATGTTTTTCGATAACTTACTCATTCTATATGTAATGAAAGTAATATTATCTACGATAATATGAAATAGATCGTTAATTAATTATGAGATGCCACAAAATTAAAAACCCAACATTATATTTATACATAAATAATAAAAATAGATAAAATATTCTTTGCAAAATTCCTATATATAGTGCGTATCTAAAATATCACTTTTATTTCGTAATGATCTTTTTATAATGTGTTAATAAGAATATATATATATATTTATAACTTTGTCTGTTAAAAAATACTCATTAATATTTTTCTACATTTATTTGAACTAATAATTTATCTCACACGGGGAGTATAAGTATATTATTCTCTTGAAGCATTTTATTTAAGTAATGACTTAGAAAAAGGATCGGAGATTTCAGTAATTAATCCAAAAAGAAGATCACCTTTATCATGGAAATATTAAAATATATTAAATATTAAAATATAATCCCGTCATGACAAGTGTAGTATATATATAAGTGTATATATATATATATATATATATTGTGAACCTATCTGATTTTACCTACTATGGCGCTTGACTAGGAGGGGTGATTTAGTATTCAGTTTGCTATTTGTACGATAATTTTACATAATGAATATTTTATATTAAAATATGTTATTTATTTACATAATAAACTTATAATGTAAACAAATTAAATCATCATCCATATCTTTAACCTAAATATGAAATCTGAAAAAAAGAAAATATTTCTAAAAAAATATCATCATAGCTCAGTTGACAGGGTGACGGGTATGGGGTGCCAGGGGTCATAAGTTCGGTCTTATTTGTATGATATTTAAGGTATATTTATTCTAAAATTAGATAAACATAATATGGTTATCATGTTCAAAGATTTTACACTTTAAATGTTAATTATTAAACTGACTTTATTTATAATATTTCATGCTGTTGTACTTCTATCGATTAATTAAATACTTAATTCTATAAAGTAATAAAAAGTAACATTGTATTTGCTACGTTTTTAGTTTTATGAAATGTAAGATATTTTATTGGTACTTTGTCGAGTAGTTTTGCCCAGTTTGTCACTTCTCAGTCCTACAAATGTAAATGGAAAAATCACGTTGATTTTGTATTCAGTTTATATTATTATTTAGAAAGACAAAAACAAATCCACTTTCACGTTATAGAATAATAAAACTATTAATTCAGAATTCGGTCAACAGTACAGTAAATTATTTGATTTAAATATAATAATATAATATAATGACCTCAACAGCAATGAAGTATGCTAATAGATCAGGTAATACCGATACAATGATAATGAACTACGTGCAGTTCAAATAATATTAATAATTGAATAACTCACGTTTGTTAAATATAGAGCAATTAACGATATTTGATAAATAAAACATAAAATTTGTAACGATTTTTCCAACATTTCTTACACAAAAAAGCAAAATTGTTTAAGATCGAAAGAATATACTTTTATAAAGAGATATGTCAGGGCGTAAAGGGAAGGAAATTGAATTAAGGATGCCGACATCTTTACTAAATTACCAAACTTTTTTAGTGTTAACCTAATTAATTGAGATAAGACGTATCTAAATGGTAATTCAGCTATTAATTAGAAAATTTCTTATAAAGGAAAGAAATATGTTGTAACATATATTTCTGTATATCGATTCATTGTATACCAAGTCTACCATTCGTTAGTGTTTATGTTCTTTGTATTTTTTTTTATAATATTTATATATCAATTTAAAAAATGTATGTTTGATTTCATTGTAAACTTTTAATAAAGTCAACGTTTCTTATTTTAAGGTTGTGTCATTCATAATTACTTTCTTGCACTTTTCCAAGGGGGTTTGAAGGGGGTCCCAAACTCTTTGAAGGTATTGTTTACAATTTGATCTATATCTTTACAAAGATAATAAAGTGCTTCGTAATATTTAAGAGTACGCTCAAAAAAAAAAATATATCGTTTTATAATTCTAAAGTAAGGATGGAAAACTCAAAAAATAATAATTACTAGTACTCTGCCGCTGGCCAAGGACTCTTTGGATAACTCATTATTTAATTAATTATTTATTTAGTTTTAATCTTAATTTAATATTAGGTAGGACCTATTTATAATGACTGATTGACTAACATTGACTTACATGTTCTCATCATTATATATCTCCTCTCATTATTCCTTCCTTCCTTCCTTTCAAGCATTGTTTACCCTTTTTTCCTATATATTTACCTACCGTCCAAAAGTTTCTAAGCACATTTAAATAAAAAAAAATTAATTAATTAATGTTATCTTTGCAACTTTTTACTATTGTTTACATATTAACAAAGAGATCGTCGGCTCTCATTAAACATGTTTTACCAATTTCTTGGATTTTGACGAAACAGGTCTTTTATTACTTAGGCCTGCGGTTGCATTCTTTTGTGGTTTAAAGTGTTGCTGTCGGTGTGATATTTTATATTTAACGTTTTTGGGTAATGTTTAGTCGCACTTGAGTATAGTGACATTAACATTATATGTGTTCGGAAATTGTTGACTACGGCTTTTCACGCATTTTTTCTTCTGAAAATGGCAAAACGCAAGCAAATCAAACTTGAACAGCGAAGTGTTATTTGTATGCTTCAAGAAGAAGGATACAATGAACGTCAAATTGCAGCAAGGCCTAGAACTTCTTGCAAAGGTGTTCAGTCTTGCAAGAAAACAAGAAACGGGAAGAAACGCAGACAGAAAAAGAACACAACTACTCAAGAGGTTAACTTCATCAGAGTTCTGTCTAAACGGAAACGACGCTTAACAGCATCACAAATTGCTGCAACAGTGAATAGCACACGAGAAACGTTCATCTCAGTAACAACTATTAAACGGCTTCTGGCTTCTGACTGTGAGAATAAGAGGATGTGTTGCTGCTAAGAAGCCCAAATTAACAATTCGACACATGAAAAATAGACTAGAATAAGCAAAGATACATAAAAATCATTTCAAATCAAAATTGGACTACAGATTAATGGAAAAATGTTCTATGGAGTGATGAATTGAAATTTCATATTTTAGGATCCAATAGACGTGTGTTTGTACGCCTATCAAAAGAAAAAGAGCTTCCGAAGCATGTACAGTGCCAACAGTGAAACATGGTGGTGCTAGTGTGATGGTTTAGGGATGTTTCGGGAATAATAAACCCGGAAATCTTGTGAGAATAACTGGAAAACTAAACAAAGGATCCGGATCATCCCAATATCAGCTTCTACCATTTGACCGCGTACAGCCAGCTCGTTCTTAAATAAAAAAAAAGCAAAGAAGGTTATTTAAAAATTGGACTATACTGTGGACTAAATCTGATTGGTCCTGAATTTACATTTCGGCAAGACAACGATCCTAATAAAATCATCATCATTAGCAAAAGGGGGTCACTTTGAAGAAACTAAAATTTGATTAGGTTTCCCATTATTTGTTAATTTTCTCTTTGGTCTAAGTTACTTATTCTATTTTTTTATCAATATATTTAATTGAAGATCGTAAGATTTTGATTTATTTGATTTTATCTCGCTGCTTCCAAACTTTTGGTAGTATATATTATATTAATTAAAACACTATTTTAAAACAAATGTTTAAATTTCTTTCCGAAATGTATCATTCACCGACAATTACTTCAAGAGATCTCACTTATATATTACTTATCAAGTTGTCTTACTTGGTTATAAATTCTGCAACACGTGATTTGGAAAGTGTTCGTACGTTATTTATGTACATATTTGATACCTTTAAAAATACAAATGTATATATTTTTACTACAAGAACTGCTGTTAAATTATATGTCTATCGAGCATATTTTAGTACAAGCAACAAAAGAAAAATATTTTTTTTTTCTATCAGAACCTGCTCATTGCACCTTTTTAAAATAATATACATAATACATAAAAGGTTCCAATGTTATTCAAAGTCTAGTTTTTAATTATAAATGTATTATTATGGAAGCGGTTTTACTTTCATTGAATATAATTTAGAAACAGCTTGTAGTAAGTATTTCGTAGCTTTTATATCACAACGTAGGTCACGTTTGAGAAATATAGAAAATACCCCGGTTGCATGTAGCTTTACTAGCGAAACCATCTTACTTCGCTTAGAACGATGAAACTTAATAAAGGTAACGCGTACGTGTGTATAAATTTATCAAATAAATATATTATTTATTATTTCTCCTTTAAAATTTAGTATATAAAAATAATAAATAATATTATCAGCATTCTATGAACATATCTTAGAATGCTGATAATAAACTTTTAATTTAAAGAGCTGTTTCCAAAAGCCACTTAATACTCAAATATTTATTCATACTAAATAAGAGTCGAATATATAAATATTTATCCAGACAAGGACTGAAACTGAATATCAATCAAGGTCAGTGACTAAATGCAAATAAAATATACTACTATATGGCCGTAGAAGAAAAGTAAGTGCAATATTATAAAGCAATATATACATGTAATATAAAAAATATTTAAATCTTCAAAAAATCAGCACTCATATATAAATATATGACATTGGGTTAACGACAACTAACGCGCAAGTCAAGGTTCAAGGTTACTTGCGCATTTAAAGTGAACAGACAACTTATCGTCACGGTTATTTTTTATATATACTTTAATAAACTAATTAAAGATGAAGACGCAAAGGAATTGTGGTTTATGTCGAGATATTCCAATACTCTTCGTGGCCTGACTTTGTAATGTATGAAATTGCATACATAAAAATGATCGGTAAATTGTATTTTGGAAATAAGATGGTTATATTATAAAAGAATATATTCTTTTATGTTATACGATGTAATAGAAGAAATACGTCCAAAATATTACAGAATCGTTAACACTTTGACATGTCACTGAACAATACGCGGGCATCGTTTAGAAAATCTTGGAAAAGCCGATAAGCCGCTACGTGAAACGATCTACAGCATTTCGTACTTTCAAATAAAATTTAACTTTTACCTAAGAAATGACTTTACGTAATATTTAAAGTTATATATTTTTATGATTTTATAAAAACATAACACATGTATTTTTTTTAATTACAAATAATCGGTAATATAATTTCAATTAAATTAGAAGGTTGTGAAAATTTGTGAAAATTTTAATATGATGTTATAATCTTGTTTCTAGCCTTTTATTACATAAGTTTTGTTCCATTTTTTTTTCTATTGGCAATTATTACACATTTACAATGTTACCATATTTTTAAGTAAATGAACATTAAAGAATATTTACAAGGTTTTAAATGAAACTAAAGTATATAAAAAGGTGTAATTACGGATGAAATATATTTTATTCATACAAGTACAGGGTATTTTTTCATACTTAAAACTTTTATAACAATTCAACGTTCCCTGTTCCGAAGAATAATTTAAAGGAAACTAAGTTAAGGCGGAAGAGAATTTTAGATGAGAATTTTAATAAATAAATTTTTAATTTGTCTTTCTATTAACGGATTTGTAACCTAGCTCCTAATAAAACAATAAAGCCTTCAGATATTTTCAATTCATAGTACATTTTGCTTCCGCAGTTATAAAATGCTACGCTAACATTCTAACAGTACATTTATTAAAAGAGAATGCATTTTCAATAAATCCAGTTCAGATACGAGCGGTGGTCCTTTGAAAGCTTATGTAAATGCAATCCAGTACGATAAGTGTGTGATAGGTTCAAACCAATCGGTCTTTCAAAGCCTTCACATATAACTACAAAGCTCTTTAATGTCTTAGGCGCAAAAGAAACTGGTTTTCTCATGATATTTGTATTATTACCTGATTAAATCTTTTGGCATAATATTATCCTCATTTTTATATATACATCATCGTCTTACTATCGCCCTATACATATCGTATGCATGTATATGTATGAATCTTTATATACATATATATATATATATATATATATATATATATATATATATATATATATATATATATATATGTATCCATATAACTATTAAATGTTATGTAAGTAAGTTGTGTGTATTTGTTTTATATTTTTTTGTTCGGTTGACTGGTAGAGAAAGCATTAAGTCCGCCACTTGTATAATTTTTTATAAAGTTTTAAAATAAAAATAAAAATAATTAAACTAATGATTTAATGAATATTCATGATGGTGTGTACAATTAATGTGTTGTGGACACATTAATTGTACACACCATCATGAATAGTACGACTATGTTATTATTTGGTTACACCAAACGTTTTTTTTTAAATTTTTAAGTTTTATAGTTTCTTCTTCTTCTAGTTTCTTAGTATTTTAAGCCGACATAACCGCAGGCAAGAGCTAGTTCATTTTACCACAAATATAAAATGTTTATGAAACAACGAAACAATAAATGTCAAAATGATAAGATTTATATCATAATAAATTAACTAACTTCATTAAAAATTAAAATAATTTGTGACTAATGTATTAATATTGTTTTCGTTACAATTCGATATTAAAAGGTATTGTGATTAAAAGTGTTAAAAATATTGTTTGCCAGTGTCAGAAACTTGCGACTATTATTTCTTGCTTTGTATTATTAGGACTGCATTTAATATTCAACATTCAAAATAATAAGAACTGAACATTACGTAAGGTTACGTCTTTGGTAAACACGCGACCCTTTAAATTTTGAAGGCATCCAATTATTTTTTATTGTATAAATATTTCAACGTCTTTCCAAAGTCCTTGTTAACAGATAATAATTGCCATAATTATCCATTTCAAACCAATGAAGGACGGCCATTAAATGGAACGTTCAACTCTTAGTAATCCTTAATTAACCTTCAACCCTTCATTTTCAATTGCTAATGACTTGATATATAAGTCATTGTTTATAACCAATGACATAAAAATAATGTATTGCATCAGGTATCAATTATGAATCAAAAATTATAATACTACAACAAATAACACGATTATTTGTAATTTAATAAATTACGTACTAAATTAAGACTGTTTCCTGTCGTGTTCATACAAGTTTAGGAGATGTGTTCATTGAGTGTTTTGCATGTACTACACCAGTTCTCCTTAATTGACACCAAGACCACGGGCAGTTGTGCAAGACTTGAGTATGTTGAACGATAACGCGATTCTACTACTAATACTGACTGACTGAGAGTGAGTGGATTTAGGTTTAACTTATATAATATTTTGATAATTTATATCTTTCATTCAAACGCAACATTGGGTCTAAATTTAAATATTAAAAATAAGTGTTAGTTGGTATCACTTACAATAATAAATACAATATTACCTAAATGATTTTGTTTTTCAATCCTAATCGCTACATATTGTACTTGTCATGTACAAATTATAAAATATCACATTTGTATATATATATGAAATATATAAAACTAAATGTTGTAGGTAATTAACTCACAAATATTCATGTAATAACACTTAATTTAATCCTTGACTTCCTTTTCAATTGAATTTAAAAAAGTATTTCCGAGAACGCGTTAAAACAATACGAAACATAGACTTGAAAGAAATTATATCTCATAAACATTCACAGTGGAGATGTTGTACGGAAATACATACATATGAATATTAAGCAGTTAAACATAACAACTGTTTGACAATTCAAATTATGTGACGCAAAAGGATAAGCGAAAACTTGAAATAAAATTTTACTTCCATCTTTTCTTTATTTTATACTGTCGTTTGCTCGCAGCTTCGTCAAACATTATACAATGGACTCACTTTTGTCAGTGAATTTGTCTGCCTGTTCGCAACTGTTCGCAACTCCAATAATAAGCCATCCTCACATAAAATCTATATCTTTTAGTCTAATGGTACGTAATAATAAGATTGTATTACTACAACCCAATATTTCTGTTTTTCAGTAGTATCAATAGTTTTTTTGTAGTCAGAAATTCGCAATTCACGAACACTAAAACGTTCCCAATTGAACGTAATTAGCTATCATTACTCAATACATCGTCTGACGCAAACAAATATTGGTAACATTGGTAGTAATCAAGATGGCGAATGCTCAGTACATACGATGATGACTACCGGATGAATTTGATGAAACCAAATATTTTAAATGAAATGACAACAAGTGATAAAGAAAACGATATTCATATTAATATTTATACAAATATTGAATATTTATGCAATTTAATACGATAATGTGTAATTTAAATATATTATCCAAAATAAACTTTAACATTCCCCTTTGACGTAGAAAGTTTCAAAAGAAACTTCCGGATATCTAACAAGAACTTAACTTAAACACATGTTCTTTACATACCCGCTATATAAGATCCAGGATTATTAATAAATGCCGGGTTATTAATAAAAACAAAATAAGAAGATTGTTCACAAAATACACAAACATATATACATAATATCTTTTGTAAATTAAATACGTTAATTATAAGAAAAATATAACAATACTACAATTAGTACAGTGGCTATATATTATTAATTCTCAAATATTTACTTAACAACAAATCAATATTACCGAAATTAAACTTAGCAACATTTAATATTCACCAAATTACCAGAAAATTATATTTTTTTCTCATGACCATTTCAGAATAATCTCATAAGAAGTCAGAAAAAGAAACATTTTAAAATAAATTAAATTTTAGGATTAAATATTTTAAAACTAAATTGCTTTTTGTGAAGAATTCAGTAAATCAGAATGTATTGAAATTCAATCCCCATTGGGTCCAGTAAGATATAAGGATTGTAAAGGACATATATATATATATATATATATATAATTTTAAATTTCATAAATAAAATTAAAAATACTAATCATAAGTTCAAGTTTCAATTTCCGGAACCTTCCGGCATGACTGGCAGCGTTCTTGATTCCCGTATACGTAAAACAAACGCTGAACAAAGACTATTACGTTCGTACATCAAACACAAAAGCGTAATACTTACTAGAGCGCAACTTATTATTATTTTCATTGCAATACAACGTAATAAGATATTGAAGTGAGATTCTTTTGTTGTTTGAATGATATTTCAAACAGTTTTATAATAAATGTATATTATATAGATTTTTTTATGACAAATGAAATAATGTAAACCTATTTATCTATTGTAATATTATAAGGGGGAACGATTTAATTGTTTGCAATGTATTAATTCAAAAACTGGACAGGTTAAAAATAAATAAAAAATAGAAAACTAAATTATCTGCGGGTGATATAGACTATGTACCATAGGCAAAAGCTGGAGCGGACCACTAGTTAAGTATGTAAGGTTAATTAGTTGGCGCTCTTGTTAAGAACTGACTTTAAACAATTGACTAACAAAACACACATTTGTTTGACGTTTAAAAATATTAAATTTTCAAATCAAGTTACTGATCTCGAATCGTTATCGTTATGTTTCACGAATCTATTATAATTGCAAGTCCTCGTATTGCATAACCATTGAAACAGTATTAAGCGGAAACGGGTGTTATCAATAAAGGTTAATAATCGCTATAAATAACCCAAATATCAATTATTATTCTTCTATATATTTTAAAACAATGACAAGTATAGTTAATAAGATATTTATATGCATATACGAATTGCGAATAACCGGCAGTATATTTGTATGTTATATAAATATAAATATATTTCAGTATTTACAGCATTCATATTAATAGTAATAATTTGAACTTCATTAGTCACTAATAATAAATTTTACCAACCGTTATTTATTATAGATCTTATTAAAATACTTTAAAAGTATTTCAGAAGAGGGTCAAGCAGTTATGTTAACAGAAAATGTATATTAATTACGTCATTTATTACCGTAATAATAAAAAGTACAAAATTGTCACAAAATCTTTTAGTGTAGTTCCTTCTGTCCTTCGCATTCCGTCGAACAAATAACGATGGAGAATTCAATTACCAGTGTTCTTGAAACATCTTTAAATTGTTTATTCTTGCTTCTTATAGTAATAAGACAAACAGACAGATATATTGTAGTGTATTCTAAGATTTTCAATAGAAAACAAATATCCCATATAACTACAGTTTATGATAATATCATTTGTATTCACTTATTACTGAGAAAATAAATCAAAGTACCTTTTATGGAAGTATTAGCCCTCACTTGTCCTTTCTGGAAATGACGGCTTCAATTTATGCTGAATGTGTGATAGCTTGATCTACATGGAAATCAAAACCTGGATAGAAGACAGGATAACTTGCAAATCTTATTGCGATATTCCAGAAGTATAACATATTCTAATTATCGTTTCAATGAATTATTCAAGTAACTTGCGCCGTATGTTGATTAGGGTTAGTGACTCCACAAAAAATAACATATGGAAATAATTTAGATTGATTGATTGTTTAAGAAAATGTAATCGTAATTGAATGTTAGCGTTGTGATTATATTTATAATCCAGTTTTAATTGTGGATGTCGTCTGGGTGGTTACCGTGCTGACACAGATGACTGACTTTACCACTTGGTTGTATGTGTAAGAATACCACAGCATTAATGAAACTAAATAACCTTTTCCGTAACTTGTCTGCACTGACAAAATGAAAATACACAAGTTTAGGAAATTGTCAAATAACATACTTAATTAACTGAAACCAAATAATAACAGAACTCAAACTAAAACCTTAATATAATATTCTGCGTATATTATACCATCATTTTGAGAAGGTATTCAAAGAACTGATGTTAACTTCAATTATAGTTAGGGTCAAACATACGTTATTATACGTCACTGAAGTGTGATATGCTCATTTTGCTAATTATTTATAAAAACAGCGTCTGTAAAGATGTATGTATTGCTATGTTTATCTAATATAATAAAAAATTATCACCGTTTCACAACAATTTTTTCGATGAATTACTCATTCTATATCTCATTAACCTAATATTATCTTCGTATTATAATTTTCCGATTCTTTTTCCAATTTCATAGTTCAAATGTTTATTCAAATTGATTGCTACAAGAAAATAATATACTTATACTCTCCATGTGTAACAAATTATTATTAGATGAAATAAAAGTGGAATGAAGTGGAAAGTGAAACTATGTTTTTTTTTACTAATAAAGTTATAAATACGTAAGCAAACTCTTTTCTGTTTGGAATGGACTTGGCTTACTCTATAACATGGGCGCAAAACTTTCTATAAAAAATAAACTCGACCCGAAAATATAAATTAAACTAGGGAACAATTTATTTTCATTTTACAATTATTTTAAATCAACTTAAACATACCTTGTCACTGTGTTATAGAAACTTAGATTATACTCCTCATCTAAATTGTGTGTGTGCGTGCGTGCGTGCGTGCGTGCGTGCGTGCGTGCGTGCGGCGTGCGTGCGTGCGTGCGTGCGTATGTTTATATCAGTGTTACCGACGACTGATCAATTTTATTTTGTAACCCTCTCTTTTTTATCTATCGTCGCGGTCTACTAGTAGAGGTATTTTAGGAATACAGCCGACATTTGTTCTAAAAGTATATTTTTAGTTCTAAAAGTTACAAGTTACCGAAAGTTACAGAATAATAAGTCAATATTTCACTGGAGATAAAATACTGACACGGTAAAAGAAAGATATATCTCTGGAAGGCCTGTTATACGTCTTTCGAAACACATCTTATCAAAGTGGGACGAACCCTGTGTGGAATTGCTACATCTACTAACACGGTCGCAATCAACAAAACGAAAAAACAAGCCACAAATTACGGAATGTATTCTGTTCCGCCGACAATCAGCGTGATGAAGGAGAATTGTACATTTTATTATATATTATCTTATAAGGGACAAGAGTAAAGTGTCATTGACTAATATTATCGGTAATTACCACGAACCACCACAGCTTCGAGTCCGATTTGTATGACATTTAAGATATATTTATTTTTAAGAAGAGAAGTGAAGTGAAGTGAAGTGAAGAGAAGAAGAACATAATAGTGATAACCGCTCATCATGCTCAAAGATTTCATCCTTTAAATTTCTAATATTTCATATTGTTTTACAAAATAAGTAGTAAAAAGTTTATTGCTACTTTGTCAAATATTGCTACTTTGTCAAATAGCTTTGTCCAGTTTGTCACTTCTTAGTCCTACAAATGTAAATAGAAAAATCAAGTTGATTTTGTATTCAGTTTATATTATTACTTAGAAACACAAAAACAAATCCAATTGCACGATTATATATTATAGATTATATATATTATAGAATAATAAAACTATTAATTCAGAATTCGGTCAACAATACTGTAAGCTATTTGATTTAAATATAATAATATAATATAATGTCCTCATCAGCAATGAAGTATGATAATAGATCAGGTAATACCGATACAATGCTAATGAACTATGTGCAGTTCAAATAATGTTGATAATTGAATACTCCTTGTTCGTAAAATATAGAGCAATTAACGATATTTGATAATGTAAAAAATCAAAATAGTTTAAGAGCAAAATACTTTTACAAAGAGATATGTCTATTCAGAGCGTAAATGGAGGGAAATTGAATTAAGTTCCTGGAATCCGACATCTTTACTAAATTACCAACATTTTAGTGTTAATCTAATTAATTGAGATAAGACGTTTCTAAATGGTAATTCAACAATTAATTACAAAATTCCTTACAAAATAAAAAAAATATATGTTACATGATTTCATATTATATTAAAATGCGATTTGCTTGTACCCTGGGAGTCCCTGGAGAAAAGGAAGGAATCATTTTCAAGACTAGTTTCGTAATATAATACCATGGAAACTATTTTACTTCAATTGAAAATAATTTAGAAACAGCTTTTATCAGTATCTTTTAGCTCAAAACGTAGGTCACGTTTGAGAAATATAGAAAATACCCCGTGAGTAATGGTTGCATGTAGCTTTACTAGCGAAACCATTTTATTTCGCTTCGAACGATGACTTTTATTAAAGATAACGCGAACGTTCGTATAAATTTAACAGATAAATATATTATTTATCCTTTCACCTTTAAAATGTTGTAATCAGAAATAATATGTTAATAGAATGTTGATAATAAACTTTTAATTTAAATAGCTGTTTCCAAAAGCCACTTAATACTCAAATATATATTATACTCGTATATATGTAATAAGAGTCGAATATATAAATATTTATCAAGACTAGGAGTGAAACTAGATATCAGTCAAGGTCAGTGACTAAATTCAAATAAAAAATATGTCACTATATGGCCCTAGAAGAATAGTACATGCAGTATTTTAAACCACATTTATAAATATTAAAATCTTAAATAAATCAGCATTATATATAAGTGTATGACATTGGGTTAACAACTAACGCACAAGTCAAGGTTCAAGGTTACTTGCGCAATAAAAGTGAACAGACAGCTTATCGTCACGGTTATTTTATACATACTTCAATATTATTAATTAAAGATGACGACCAAAGGAATTGCGGTTTATATCAAGATATTCCAATACTCTTCGTGTCCTGAAATTGTAATGAGCGAGACTGCTCTATAGCTCTCTATGGGATGACATACATTTTGTGTACGTTCAATGAATTATATATAAAACTAAAAATGCCCCAGACTGTATTTGATCCTAACTCTTAATAATATGTTATTTTATTTTAATGCTTACATATAAGATTTAATATACACAAAACAATGATATAAATAAGAAACTTGGATAATATAAAGATCTCTTCAATAAGCATGTAACTAAATTGTTAGAAGAAGGAAATGGATACAACTAACATAGTACACATCTTAGTACTCATAATTATATATAAAATATAAAAGAACATAAAAATATATTAAATCATACATAAAAGTGATCAGTAAATTGTATTTGGAAGGTAAGACAGTTGTGTTATAAAGAATATCATTTTTTATGTTATACGAAAACAATGTGTCCAAAATAATACAGAATCGTTAATACTTTGACATATCACTAAACAAAATGCGGGCATCGTTTAGAAAATCTTCGAAAAGCCGATAAGCCGCCACGTGAAACGATCTACAGCATTTCGTACTTTCAGATAAAGTTTAACTTTTACCTAAGAAATGACTTTCAAGACCATGACCTCTACTCATTTATCTGAATTAAAGGATTTTGCAAGCCGCCCTTTCTTGCAATTTGCAATTAGTTTCAGTTTTAATGTATACTTGAAACTGCCATGACACAACCAATAATTTAAAAGTTGGTAATTATTACACATGTACTAATACATACATTCATACATTTACATACATACATATATATATATATATATATATTATTCATACAAGTACAAGATATTCTTTTCATATTTAAAACTTTTATAACAATTCAACGTTCCCTGTTCCAAAGAATAATTTAAAAACTGAGTTAAGGCGAAAGAGATCTTTAGATGAGAATTTTAATAAATTCCGAAGAAAAATATTAAATATGTATTTATTTTTAATTTGTCTTTCTATTAATAGGTATGTAACTTAGCTTCTAATAAAACAACTCAGACATTTTCAATTCATAGTACATTATGCTTCTGCAGCTATAAAATGATATTCTAACATTCTAACAGTATTTTTATTAAGAGAGAATGCATTTTCAATAAATCCAGTTCAGATACGAGCATTGGTCCTTTGAAAGCTTATGTAAATGCAATCTAGTACGATAAGTGTGTGATAGGTTCAAACCAATCGGTCTTTCAAAGCCTTCACATATAAGTACGAAGCTCTTAATGTCTTAGGCGCAATAAATACATGTTTTTTTCATGATTTGTATTATTACATGATTAAAATGATTTAATGAATTCTCATGATGCTGTGTACATTGTAATTGTGTCCACAATTACGACTATTTTATTATGTGGTTATCGCATATTTTTTATTGTAGTATTAAAATGTTTGTTTTTTATCTATCTATATAAATGAAAAATAATTGATTGTTAGTTGTTAATAGATAACGCTTCGAAATTTTTTGCAGTTTATTAATTGCCTGGGCAAGTTTGCTGAGCAATCGGAAAAATTTGTTAATTTTATAGTGCTTTTTTTTCTATAGACTTTGTTTGAACTCCTAAAGCATTACTTTGATTTCAGTATAAAATTAAAAAAGAAAAGGTAATAGAATTAATGTTAACCCTTAGTATTGCAAACCGACAGAACCGCTGGCAAGACCTAATTTATTTTAACATAAATATAACATGTTTATTAAACTATGAAATAATAAATGTCAAAACGATACTTCATTAAAAATTAAAATAATTTGTGACTAATGTATTAATATTGTTTTCGTTACAATTCGATATTAAAAGGCATTGTAAATAAAAGTGTTCAAAATATACTTCACTAGTGTCAGAAACGTGGATTATTATTTCTTGCTTTGTATTATTAGGGCTGCATTTAATATTGAATATTAAAAATAATAAAAACTAAACATTACGTAAGATTACGTCTTTGGTAAAGTCGCGACTATTAAAACTTTGAAGGCATCCAATTATTTTTATTATCTACATATTTCAACATCTTTCAGAAGTCCGTCTTAACAGATTAATAATTGCCATAATTATCCATTTCAAACCAACGAAGGACGGCCATTAGATGGAGCGTTCAATCTTTAGGAGTCCTTAATTAACCCTTACCCCTTTATTTTCAATTGCTAAGGACATGGTACATACTCGTTTGTCATTATATAGGACCAATGACATACAAAATAATTTATTGTATCAAAATATCATGGTTTAAAAATTATATTACTACAAGAACTGACTTTGTGGCTGAGAGTGAATGGACTTTTGCTTAACTTGACTTAGATAAAATTTTGGTAATTCGTATCTTTCATTATACACAACATTAAATAATTCACATAATAACCATGTAAAACACTTAATTTTCTATTTAATTTAAAAAAGTATTTCCGCGAACGAGTTAAAACGATACGAAGCAACATAGACTTGAAAGAAAAATATCTCCTAAAAATTCACAATGGAGATATTACACTTATGTACGTACATTTGAATATTAAGCAGTTAAAGATACCAACTGTTTGACAATTCAAATTAAGTGACGCAGAAGGATAAGCGAAAGCTTGAAATAAAGTTTTTCTTCATTCTAAACTTATTAGAGTTTGATTACGACTTTATTATATACAATTATTGTTAGCTAACTTTAACAGCGTCCATTTATGCCTCCAACTCATTTCGTTAGGCGTACATACTCAGATTCTTTATATTTTAGTTTAATATCATAAAAGAATTTTTATATTTGTCCTTTAAAAAATCCTATATTTTGACTTAGACATTAAGCTGATGTCACATCCAAATTCACCAAATTCAGTCCAGTAGTATTAAAATTCTTTTTAAAATCTAAAATAACACCAAATACCTAACAAAATTGATTAGATATTAATGGTTATATAAAAACCAGTAACTATAATTATGAATGTATGTGTTAAAAGACAAAATTAACTAAAACGTAGTAGGTAGTCAGAAATTCGCAATTCACGAACACTAAAACGTACCCAATTGAACGTAATTAGCTATCATTACTCAATACATCGTCTGATGCAAACAAATATTGGTAACATTGGTAGTAATCAAGATGGCGAATGCTCAGTACACACAATTATGACTACCGGATGGATCGATGAAACCAAATACTTTCAATGAAATGACCTCCAGTGAAATAAAAATGATACGCATTGATATTTATATAAATATTGGACATTTATACAAATTGATACGAATTTGTAATTTTAATATATTATTCAAAATAAACTTAAACTTTAACATTCCCTCTGATAACATTCCCCTTTAACGTAGAAATTCTCAAAAGAAACTTCCGAGATATCTAACAAGAACTTAACTTTAACGAGATGTTCTTTACATACCCGCTATGTATAACACACAAATGGCGATTCAGCATTATTAATACAACCCGGGCTAATAATCAAAACAATATTTTAGAAGATACTTCACAAAATACACAAAAACCAATAACAAGCTTCATTTTATCATGAATTTAATGAAGTAAAATGTATTATTTTATAAATTGAATATGGTAACTATAAAAAAATATATAACAGTATTACAATTAGTTCTCAAATACTTTCATAACAACAAATCTATATTACTGAAATGAAACTTACATTACAGAAAATTACATTTTGTTCTCGTTATGACCATTTCAGAATAATCCCATAAGAAGTCAGAAAAAGAATCATATTTTAAAATAAATTAAATTTTAGGATTAAATATTTTAAAACTAAATTGCTTTTTGTAAAGAATTCAGTAAATTAGAATGTATTGAAATTCAATCCCCATTGGGCCGAGTAAGATATAAGGATTGTAAATGACATATATATATTTTTGACGTGACATTTAATACAATTTAACTTCAGAACACGTGTAAGAAAATAAATTTAATTAATCACTCTAAATTGATTATAAAATATTTTAGAACTGAATATCTAACATAAAAATAAGTAAAAATACATATATTAAAAAATATACTCTAAATAATACGTAAATAAAGCTAAAAATACTGATCATAAGTTCAAGTTTCAATTTCCGGAACCTTCCGGCATGACTGGCAGCGTTCTTGTTTCCCGTATACGTAAAACAAACGCTGAACAAAGACTATTACGTTCGTACATCAAAGACAAAAGCGTAATACTTACTAGAGCGCAACTTATTATTATTTTCATTGCAATACAACGTAATGAGAAATTGAAGTGAGTTTCTTTTGTTATAAGGACATTTCACACGCTTTTATAACAATTGTATCTAGGTTTTTTATGACAAATGAAATAATATAAACGTATTTATTTATCTATCCTAATATTATAAGGAGATAAGATTTGTTTTTTGTAATGTATTAATTCAAAGGCTATTAATCTAGTTTAAAAAATAAAATTAAAATAGGTAACAACATTATCTGCGGGTGATATAGGTTATGTACCATAGGTAAATCAGGGACAGGCCACTAGTTAAGGTTAAGTAGTTGGCGCTCTTGTTAATAACTTTCTTTAAATAATCGACTAACTAGCACACGTTTGTTTTACATTCATAAATATTAAACTATCATATCAAGTTACTGATATATTTCTCGAATCTAATTGCTAGTCCACGTATTGCAAAACCATTAAAACTTTATTAAGCGGAAACGGATGTTATCAATAAAGGTTTAACGATCACTATAAATAACCCAAATATCAACTTATTATTCGTCTATTATATATTATTTTAAGACAGGAATAGTTAATAAGATATCTATATGCGAAAATAATTTGCGAATATCCGGCAGCGATAGTGATATATTTGGAAAATATGTTTAAGTATTTACAGCATTCATATTAACAGTGGTTATTTGTACGACATTAGTCACTAACAGTAAATGTTTGAACCAACGCTTATTAATTAAAAATCTCATAAAGCATATTGGAAAAGTTTTTAGGCATAAAGTCAAAAAATCATATCAATCTCGATTACATTTATTCTATATAGATTTTTTGTATACGAGTTCAAATATAACGTACGTAACATTTTCACAAATCTCTTAGTGTAGTTCCTGCCTATTCCGTCGAACAAATAACGAAGGAGAATTCAATTTCCAGTGCTCTTGAGACATCTTCAATAGATTGTTTATTCTCATCATATATTAATAAAACACAAAGATAGATATATTGTAGTATAGTCTGAGACTTTTATTAAAAAAAATATCTGTTTATCAACAGAAAACGAATATACTACATAATTGACCGAAGCGTTCTATATGAGACTTTTTGCATCCCATGTCCGGGGATAGCATGAAAACGGCTTTACCGATCTTCATGAAATTTTGCACATTTATAACGATGGTTTTATAAAAAAAGTGTAAAAAAACCCATGTCACTCATTGATTTTTATTATTCTATATTTTTTGCCTGTCGTTTCAGCTTTGTACGCTGATTTGAAGATGGGTACTTCGCTTCGCTCAATTCGCCGAATTCTACCGAGATTTTGCGAGAGCAGCGATTCAAAATCGAGATCCGGCTCGCGCCCCTAGTAATATTATTTATATTTACTTGCTGCAGAGAAAAGCAATTAAATAACCTTTTATGGAAATATTAGCTCGCACTTGGTGTTATTGGAAATGACAGTTTCAATTTATGCTGAATTTGTGATAATTTTATCTGTATGGAAATCAAAACCTGGATAGTAAGCAGAGCTGGCAAATCTTATGTTATTCCAGAAGCATCACATATTCCAATTATTGTTTCAATGAATAATTCAAACGTATATTTGCGTCATATGTTGATTAGGGTTATTGACTCCACAAAAAATTAAATATGTAAATAATTTAGATGAGTTACTTTTTATCAAAATGTGACGGTAGTTGAACGACGGCGTTGTTATTATATTTATAAACTTGTTACATCCGTACCAGTTAATTACAGGTATCGAGAATGGTTATATCGCTTATATTTCGAGACATGTTTTAATAATATTTATTTTCAAATATAATAAACAAGAAAAATAACAAAATACAAATAATGAAAAAGTAAAACAGGTCCAGGCGCAGTCTTAGTTCTGAGACATGCGAATAATAGCAAATAATAACCTGTGCCTCCGACGTCGTTCGCAGAGATGTATTTTTTTAATAAAAGTTGCATCAGTTACTTCTTATAACATGTTTTATCCATCAGTGTAAGTCCTGTTAAAAGCTGTTAGTTTGGAATTACAAGAGGACTTTTCAATTATGTATAAAGATATTAATATTAATAAAATTAGCTGTGATTATCAAACAAAAACCGGATTTATCGTGACCTTTACATGTAACTATACAGATAACATATCATATCATATCATATCATTTAGTAATTAAGATTAATATATAAAGTGGATAATAGAATAGCAGATTAAATAATCAATTATAATGATAATAGTCATATAATACTGATTTTTAAATTACATAGCTGAAAAGCGTCTGTTAGTTAACTAGAAAACCTGTATGGCATAACTATTAATATATTTTTATATAAACATAAAGTAATGTGGAATGTTTCTTTTCACAAAGGTACCTATCATCACTTGATTGTTATAATAAACATAATAATGCACATTAATTTCGTACAATCTATACATATAATTGAAATCTCTGTTTGTAATTTCAAATTAACAGTTTTCCACTACATATATATCCAGTTATATACATAAAATAATATTTTTGTAACATTTTTCTCTGTCTGTCTTTGTGTTTCGGCTAATCTCAGAAATGGCTGGACCAATTTTAACAGGACATAAACTGACGAATAACTGGTGTTATAAAAAACAGCTCAAGCTACTACGAATGAACTCATAGGCACAGCTAGTCTATATAAAAGATAATTGTCTGGTCCTTCTAATAAGAAACAATTTGTCTAAAACAACACTCCTTATTGGAGTGTTGTTTTAGACAAATTGTTTCTTTTTTAATACACAATATTACGTAACAATCCAATTGTGTCAAAATAATTAAATTCAAGGCTTGTTGAAGTTATCCCAATGTTATTTTGTAATCATTGTCATTGAACAACTGGTTTCCTAATAGTTGATAAATGCCACTGTCAATACGATTTAATATGTATATTATGTCTATATGTTTTGTTCCTCAAAGGCCTTTCAAACTCTTATTTGCATCTGTTGTATTTGCACATATATTTAACAACTAAAAGTAGAATTAAGTTTGTAAGAACTAGTTTAATAAATAACACATTTGTAAACTGTTTTTTGTTTATTTCGTCCAAAGTCCAGCTACTCAATCATCTACACAATCAACTACAACAAAAGAGTATAAATAACAATTCAAATTCAATAAACGTATTATTAAAAATTCAAACAAAATCATATAAATTTATTTAATACTAAATATACATATATAATTATAGACCACACTAAATGATTTAATTTAAAAGCACATCTCAATAAAACTTAATGAACGTGCGCAATAAGATTAATATAGAACTGCAATTATGCACTTAATCGTTTAAGGGATCTCTGATTGTTCTTTGCCCTCATTAATAATGATTACAAAAGAAGATTGAAGTAAACATTCACGGTAACGGAATTCCTTTATTCATTCTACTCAATATCTACTTCAAATAAAAAAATTACAATAAAAAATTCTCCGCAATGCAACAGGAACGTATGTAACCAACGACTTACTTCCCATTTATATTCTGATGTGAATAGAAGTGAGAAACTCGTTAACATACACAGTTCTGACTCTTAAAACCATGTTATGTTATGTAATAATAAGAAAAATACTATTATTTATTTTACATATTTATTTATTTACTAATGATGGTCGTTTTTATTAATTGACTAGAAGTACCTTCAATCTATTAATAAATGACGTGACATTTTTTTTTGCTAATTATCGTATTGTCTTGAATTGTATACGTATTGTAGGCCGAGGAAACGTTCACTAGATAAGATTAAAATCAGAAAAGATAAGGTACCGTTATACAGTACATTTACTAACACTGACTACTCATACGACTTCCATACAAAATACTACAAGGAAACAAACTCAGATCATTGGAATAAAAAAACATTAACAAAAGAGTGACAAAAACACAAGGAAATATAAAAAAACAATACAATAGTCGTGAATAACTTTTATATAGTAGGTAGAAGAATACGCAGTATATATTTCACTGTTCCTGGAATATAATTTTAAATTGCACCTAATAAGTAACATATCAAATGAATAAAAACAAGAGTCACAGTTGTTTATCTAACATCACATTTATCATCACATGTCATTCTGAGTCATAATTAATCGAGTCGATTAATCGCAAACCTTTGTGTTGACCGAACAATCAAATGTATCTGAAGTATTAACAGCGTATTTCAATTGTATTAGTGACGTAGATTTTAATAACAATCTTGGTCAACATTGGTCCTCCTATCCTTATTCTGAGTATTTAGGAGCGGTTACATACATACATAAATTAATTTAAAAATTTGTTAGTATTATTAATAAGTTTTCTTCATTCAAATCAATGGTTTTATTTACTGTTTCACTGTTGCCACAATGTCTGTTCTGTAATTGGACTGTAACTGTGCTGGTAACCGTAACTAGTCAACCTTAGGCACATTGCGACTTCATTCATTTTTAAATAAAAGAAACTACCTTGGGGTACGTTATTCTGTTTTGCAACGATTGTTGTAATGAGTCACATCATCAAAATTACTTTCAATATCTCGTTTAATCAGTTTGTTACATCCATCCTTCTCCCACGAAAACTGGCATAGTTTTTATCCAAGTATATTCCATTTTATTAGATCTTCATCAATTTCTCATTCCACTGTCTATTGCTTTATCTTTCATTCTTCTTACACAACATCTTTCACTTCTTTGTAAACGACAAGTTCATTTACAGTTCTCTTACCATTTATAATATTCTTTTTCTAATCACTGAAAAACAATTATGTCAATTTTTTGGTTATTCTATTTATTTCATATAAAATGTATAAGTATTTCCGGCAATAGGTTGGTATTTGATATCTTCACTTTTTAGTTATAAGATATTGGCTGAAAGTATTCTTGTCCGAGTATTAATAAAATTACATTTTAGTAAAATACAATATGGTTTTCGATCTAATCGTGTATGTATGGAACACTAATACCTTACAAATTGTAATTAGCAGTGTGAAGAACGACGAAGCCAAGGGTATTATGCCTTTCTAGATCGTGAAACTGAACTAGTATGCTCTGTGGTTAATTTTCAAACGTTATAGAATTACTTTTTATTTAAAAATATTAAAATAAGAATATTAATTTAAAAAATTATACGAAGGAAAAATATTTTTTTTCTTATTTTTATAATTATTTAAGGTGTATTTATGTTAACTAATAATAATGTACGGTTACTAATTTGTTTAATTTATTTATTCATAGTCGTTTATCTTTACATGGACGCTATGTGCATATGCACATGCCAAGTCGTTTAGTGCAAAGTCTTATTCGGGAAGTCATTCTAGATTCCAGTTATGTATAATATTATTTGAACGAAGCAATAGTGAGCACATGCAAATATAGATGCATATGCAAGCATTGCCGCTTTCCAAACGCAAAGGGAGGAACGCAGATATTGCATTGGATTGTTAAAGGTACATTATTTCGGCGCAGGTTTGTTTACCTTCTTGTTTTAGTGTCTGCGCTGCTACCATCGCATTATTCAATACTATTCTGGTCAGACAAAACTCTACTATTCCTAGACGTTGATAAGTCGAGTGGAGTGGATGGAATGGAAAATCTAATAGAAATAGTAAAATTAAAATCTTTATTCCAAAAATACATGTATAATCAAGTCCCGCATTATAATAAATCGAAGAACGTCTTGGTTATTTTATATCCAAAAGATTTGAAATCATAACTTAAGATAAGTTATGGCATTTCGTTTTCACAGAAAGTCTTTAAATAAATACCAATATTTGAGTTTGAGATTGCAAAACTCAGCTTTTGAAATATCAGAAATAAGATATAAATTTAGTGCATGAGAAATAAATATTTCTAAAACTAAATCTAAAACTAAGTCTGTGGTGAAACCAAATCAAACATTGCACGTGTGTATTATCTTGTCTTCAGTGACACGCGTACCTTTCATCTAACGACTTTAATTAACATATTCTACATTCTTATCTGATAACACAGCACGTGTGCATGTATTAACATAATTCTACGTAAATTGATTATGTTTAAGGGGAATTTTATTTTACTTTACACATATATTGAAAGCTTTTTCGGTTGCGTTATTTAGATAAAAATATATCACATAGGTATTTTCGATATAAGGATAGTATATTTAACACCCGGCCTGTTAGTGTAGCGGTTAGTGATCCTGACTGCTGATCTGACTGATCGATCCCTATTCAAGACAGTTATTCGTTTGATCCAACAATTGCTGTATTGAGTCTAGACTTTGGGTCTGTTCTTTCAATGTTCCAAACATTGAAATAATATTGCGTGTTTATATATACGTGTGTATATAAACATACACATATAAAAATATGTGTATGTGTTGAAATCAACATTGCAAAGTCTTTAAAAAGCAATAAAAACATGAGTCAAAGCGATTGCATTTTAACCAAGTCGAGCAATGAAGAAGTACGACTTTCGTATTTCGATTATATCTCGTTTGATATTTCACTTTACGGTTAAATTAAACTTTTAATGTAATAACTTTTATATTAATACCGTTGATTCTTTGCCTTTCTATGCTATATTTACCAACTCCTTAAATAACTCATACGTTAATACAAACTTCTGTATTATTAAAATATTCATTTGAATATTCTATGTTATAACTCTGTCTCAACAATAAAGTGTAGATCACAGTGTAATAGGGGCCTTTGTGGACCAACTTCGGGAGTCTGAACGGTTGATTGGTCAGCTGCAAAGCTAACAGGAGTCTGTCATTTGGATAGAGGAACATTATGCACTGTAGTTATTATTAAAATATTGTAGTTCTATGAAAAATATATTTCTAGGTATATCTAGTGTATATTCAAGAGTCTCACATTTTATTAAAATATTTCATCTCATCCATCAAGTGTAAATATAAATATAATGTTAGTTTATACTGAGCTCTAAAATCTAGCAGTTCATATGAAGAGCATATTAGTTTTGCCTTTGTGACTTGAATAATAGAACTCGTAACATTGTAGAGAACTTAGAACCGTTGAAATAGAAGATTTATATAACAAGATTATAGATTTTATATAATAAGTGAAATTTTAAAACTCTAAAAGAGTTTATCTTTAATGTTTTGTAAAATTAATACATTATTTTACCTTAGCACGATCTCCAATATAACTTTTTTATTTGCTATTAATTATCAGCTTCAACTCGATCATCCAACTTTGAGCTTCGTAACTTTTGATAAAGTACACATAATTACGGCTCATCAGAAACCAAAATTAATATTACCCTTTTAGGAATCTAATTAATCTTATCCGACCTGTGAGTTGTGACGTCAACCACTAGGACTTGTCGAATATGTTGTTAACAGACCGACTTTGATTACAGACTGAACCAAGTGACTTGAAACGCACCACTAAAATATTATAACCATATTAATTACACAGGCACACAAAAAAAAAAGTCATGAACCAGAGGGGAGACCCCAATATTCTTAGGTTTTTGGGATTGCTGAAACCGAATATGACAATAAAAACTAATTTTAAATGCCAGTTTTCCCGCTAGCACCCCCTTACTACCTCTTAAGGGGTGAAAATTGAAATTTTTGTATAAAATCAAGATAGATGTCTATTTCTACGTTTTTTGGGATGCTGGAACCGAAAATGATAACTAAAAATAAATTCATGACCACTATTACCCCCTTACCACCCCATACAGGGGGTGAAAATTTAAATTTTTCTATAAAATCAAGATAGATGTGTATTTCTACGTTTTTTAGGATGCTGGAACCGAAAATGATTACTAAAAATAAAATTTAAGACCTCTATCACCCATTAACACCCCTCACCAACCCTTAAGACTGAATCATGATTTTTGTCCTATTCTTCACAAGTTTTTTCACTTTTTGTTTTTTTTTTTGCTTTTTATTTAATACTACTTATACTGTTATCCATCCGGCAGTGTTGTAAAAAACTTAAAAGATACTGAACCTAATTCTATGCCTCCAAAATAGAATTGTTACTATTTTCCTGAAAATTTAGGAGACTAAAAGATGCTGAACCTAATTCTATGCCTCCAAAATAGAAGGGACTATTTTCCTGACAATTTAGGAGACTACAGTGAGGAGCAAGATGCAAGGTTCCATCAGGATTAGAGTAGAATAAAATCATGAATATATATCAGATACTTCTGATCGATAAAGCATTTGAATTTCTAATATAAGAGCGAGAGAGAGAGTAACCTCAAACTAGTTTGATAAACATGTCACTTACTGTAAATCGTTAAAATTTCTTCATACATCTTGATTTTATACAAAATTGAAACCCCCCATTAGGGACGGTTAGGGGGTGGTATTGAGTAAAAGAGGTATCAAATTCACTTTTGGTTGTCATTTTCGGTTCTAGCATACTAAAAAACGTAGAAATACACATCTATCTTGATTTTATAGAAAAATTTAAATTTTCACCCCCTGTAAGGGGTGGTAAGGGGGTAATAGTGGTTATGAATTTATTTTTAGTTATCATTTTCGGTTCCAGCATCCCAAAAAAACGTAGAAATACACATCTATCTAGACTTTATAGAAAAATTTAAATTTTCACCCCCCGTAAGGGGTGGTAGGGGGTGATGTGGTCATGAATTTATTTTTAGTTATCATTTTCGGTTTCAGCATCCCAAAAAACGTAGAAATAGACATCTATCTTGATTTTATACAAAAATTTCAATTTTCACCCCTTAAGAGGTAGTAAGGGGGTGCTAGCGGGAAAACTGGCATTTAAAATTAGTTTTTATTGTCATTTTCGGTTTCAGCGATCCCAAAAACCTAAGAATAATGGGGTCTCCCCTCTGGTTCATGATTTTTTTTTTGTGTGCCTGTGTTATTGATTAAATCCTTATTATAATAAATAAGCATTAATGTTAATGGTGATTATTTGAACTTCATTAATGATAAATGTAGTACAACCAACGGTTATTAATTAAAAATATTATCACGTATATTGGAAAAAAAATATTTTAAGAAAAGGATCAAGGAATTACGATGTTAACCTCGATTATGTTTATTTTATATGGATGTTAAGTTATTTATTATTAATAATATAAACGACACAACATTTTCTCAAATCTTTGAGTATAGTTCCTTCTTATTCCTTTTAACAAATAACGATAGAGAATTCAATTTTCAATGCTCTTGGAGCATGTTCAGTAGATTGTTTATTCTCATCACATAATAATAATAAGAAGAGACAGATATATTTTAGTATAGTGCGAGACTTTCAACAGAAAACAAATATCCTATATAACTATATTAAATAATAATATTATTCGTATTCACTTATTACAGAGAAAAGCAATTAAAGTATCTTTTATGGAAGTATTAGCTCTCTCTTGTCCATTCTGGAAATGACAGCTTTTATTTATGCTGAATGTGTGATAACTTGATCTGTGTGGTAATCAAAACTGAATAGTAAGCAGAGCTGGCAAATCTTATGTTATTCCAGAAGTATCACATATTCCAATTATTGTTTCAATTAATAATTCAAACGTATATTTGCGTCATATGTTGATTAGGGTTATTGACCCCACAAAAACTAAGATACGTATATAATTTAGATGATCGACTGCTTGGTTATCAAAACTGATGGTAACTGCATAACTGAAGCGTCTGTTTATAATTTCAAATTAACAACTTATCACCAAAAACTATTTAAAAAAAACTATTTTAAAACTTTTCTCTTTCTGTCTGTCTGTGTATGTTTGTTCCGGATAATCCCCGAAACGACTGGACTGATTTAGGACTGGCTGGACTAACTTAGGACTGACTGGACTAACTTAGGCTACTTTTGTTTAAAAATAACATTCCGAGCAAAGGAAGCCGTGGGAACAACTAGTCTATATAAAAGATAACAGCCTGTCCCTTCAAATACAAAACAATGTATCTCAAACAATACTCTAATAAAACTTTTTAATACACAATATTACGTATTATTTCAATTGTGTCTAAATAATTAAATTAGAGAAGTCTTGTTAAAGTTGTCACAATGTTATTTTGTTAATAAAAGTTAATAATCATTGTCATTGAACAACTGGTTTCGTAATAATTGATAAATGCCACTGTCAATACGATTTAATATCCATTTTTATTATTACTATCAGTAACATATCTTGGTCAAAGACATTTCAAACTCTTATTTGCATCTGTTTTATTTGCACATATATTTAACAACTAAAAGTAGAAATAAGTTTGTAAGAACCGATTAAAAAAATAACACATTTGTAAACTGTTTTTTGTTTATCTCGTCCAAAGTCCAACTACTGAATCATAGTAATACACTCAACTATAACAAATGTATAGTCAACAAAATGTATAAATAACAAAGTCAAAATGATAATTAATAACTTAAACAACGCCATAAGAATTTATGTAACGTTTTGATAAATAAAAATAATGTTAAAAAAATATAAATATAAACCAATATTTATAGACCATACGGATTATTTAATTTAAAAGCGTATCTCAATAAAATTTAATGAACAAGTGCAATAAAGTTAATTGAGAACTGTAATTATGCACTTAATCGTTAAAGGAATCTCTGACTGTTCTTTGCCCTCATTGATAATGATTACGAACTATAGCAACAAGACTAAATTAGATATTCACGGTAACTGAATTCCTTTATTCATTCTACGCAAAAATCTACTTCAAATAAAAAGAATTACATTTAAAAAAATCTCAGCAACGAAACAGGAACTTATTTAACCAAAGATTTAGTTCGCATTTACATTCTGATGTGAATAGAAGTGAGAAACTCGTTAACATAGACATTTAAGAGTCTGAACTATATTCTGACTCTTAAAATCATATCATGTAAATAATAAGAAGATAAGATTATTTTTTATTTGATATATTTATTTATTTACTAATGATGGTCGTTTTTGGTAATTGACTAGAAGTACCTTCAATTTATAAATAAATGACGTGATAATTTTTTTTGTTAATTATCGTATTGTCTTGAATTGTATACGTATTGTAGGCCGAGGAAACGTTCACTAGATAAGATTAAAATCAGATAAGATAAGGTACCGTTATACAGTACATTTACTAACACTGACTACTCATACGACTTCCATACAAAATACTACAAGGAAACAAACTCAGATCATTGGAATAAAAAAACATTAACAAAAGAGTGACAAAAACACAAGGAAATATAAAAAAACAATACAATAGTCGTGAATAACTTTTATATAGTAGGTAGAAGAATACGCAGTATATATTTCACTGTTCCTGGAATATAATTTTAAATTGCACCTAATAAGTAACATATCAAATGAATAAAAACAAGAGTCACAGTTGTTTATCTAACATCACATTTATCATCACATGTCATTCTGAGTCATAATTAATCGAGTCGATTAATCGCAAACCTTTGTGTTGACCGAACAATCAAATGTATCTGAAGTATTAACAGCGTATTTCAATTGTATTAGTGACGTAGATTTTAATAACAATCTTGGTCAACATTGGTCCCTCCTATCCTTATTCTGATTATTTAGGAACGGTTACATACATACATAAATTAATTATAACTGTTGTTAGTATTAATAATAAAAGTTTTCTTCATTAAAAGCAATGGTTTCATTTACTGTTTCACTGTTACCACAATGATTGGTCTGATGCTGGTACAATCTGGTCAACCTTAGGCATATTGCGACCTTATTTATATTTAAATAAAAAAACCTAACAGTTATTAAGAAAACGATTACTTTCAAAATGTCGTTAAATCAGTTTGTTACATCCATAAGATGGATGTAACCACGAAAACTGTCATCATTTTTGTACAAATACATCCTCATTTAATTAGGTCTTCCTCAATTTCTCACTCCACTGTCTATATCTTTATCTTTCATTCTTCTTACACAACATCTTTCACTGCTATCCCTTTACAAGTTCATTTATACTTCTCGTTCCATTCATACCATTCTTTTTCTGTCATATGCCATATACTTAGGATTTAAGAATAATTAGTCTCATTGGGTTGAGATATGACCACTTTATAACACTATTATAGGTATACGTATTGTAAAAAGGAAGACTCAAGGTGTTCTGCCGTCGGTATAGCGATTTTTAACCATCATCTTCATATCTTTAATTATTATACCCACATACATGTCTTTCAAATATTCTCCAATGTATTGCTTACCATTACTTCAACAAACACTCCGAATTCTTTATGACTACATTGTTACTTCAGTCTGATGAGATAAGTACATATACTATATTCACAACTTACTTCCCTCGATTCATTGTTACTGCTATTGTGATAACAATCTTACTTTAACATCCGTCACTACTATCTAGTACTAATCTTACAACAGTCGTATGAGCGCTATGAAAAACAATTATGCCGTTTTTTTTATTATTCTATCTATTTCACATAAAATGTATAAGTATTTCTAGCAATAGGTTGATATTTGATATCTTCACTTTTTAATTAGAAGATATTAGCAGAAAGTATTCTTGTACGAGTATTAATAAAATTACATTTAAAAAAAATACAATGCGTTTTTCGATATAATCGTGTATGTATGGAACACTAATACCTTACAAATTGTAATTAGCAGTGTGAGGAACGACGAAGCCAAGCGTATCTTGCCTTTGTAGATTGTGAAACAGCGTTTGCAGTGCTCTGTGATTAATTCTCAAACGTTATAGACTTTACTTTTTATTTAAAATTATTTAAAAAAATATATTAACTTTAAAAAATCTACAAAGAAAAAAAAATGTTTTTTTTCTTATGTTTAAGACTATTTAAGGTGTATTTATGTTAACTAATAGTAATGTACGGTTACTAATTTGTTTAATTTATTTATTCATAGTCGTTTATCTTTACATGGACGCTATGTGCATATGCACATGCCAAGTCGTTTAGTGCAAAGTCTTATTCGGGAGGTCATTCTAGATTCCAGTTATGTATAATATTATTTGAACGAAGCAATAGTGAGCACATGCAAATATAGATGCATAAGCAAGCATTGCCGCTTTCCAAACGCAAAGGGAGGAACGCAGATATTGCATTGGATTGGGAAAGGTACATTATTTCGGCGCAGGTTTGTTTACCTTCTTGTTTTAGTGTCTGCGCTGCTACCATCGCATTATTCAATACTATTCTGGTCAGACAAAACTCTACTATTCCTAGACGTTGATAAGTCGATGGATGGAGTGGATGGAATGGAAAATATAATAGAAATAGATATATTAAAATCTTTATTCCAAAAATACATGTATAATCAAGTCCCGCATTATAATAAATCGAAGAACCTCTTGGTTATTTTATATCCAAAAGATTTGAAATCATAACTTAAGATAAGTTATGGCATTTCTTATTCACAGAAAGTGTTTAAATAAATACCAATATTTGAGTTTGAGATCGCGAAACTCAGCTTTTGAAATATCAGAAATAAGATATAAATTTAGTGCATGAGAAATAAATATTTCTAAAACTAAATCTAAAACTAAGTCTGTGGTGAAACCAAATCAAACATTGCACGTGTGTATTATCTTGTCTTCGGTGACACGCGTACCTTTCATCTAACGACTTTAATTAACATATTCTACATTCTTATCTGATAACACAGCACGTGTGCATGTATTAACATAATTCTACGTAAATTGATTATGTTTAAGGGAAATTTTATTTTATTTTACACATATATTAAAAGCTTTTTCGGCTGCGTTGTTTAGATAAAAATATATCACTTAGTTATTTTAGATATAAGGATCGCATATTTAACACCCGGCCTCTTAGTATTGCGGTTAGTGATCCTGACTGCTGAACTGCTGAGCCAATGGTAGTGAGTTCGATTCCTATTCAAGACAGTTATTCGTTTGATTTAAGGATTGCTGAAGAATGTTCGAAACATTGAAATAACATTGCGTATGTGTATATTTATATATGTGTGTGTGTGTAATGTGTAATGTGTAATGTAATGCATTAGTAACTTAATAAATTTGAATTCAACATTGCAGTCTTTAAAAAGCAATAAAAATATAAGTCAAAGCGATTGCATTTTAACCAAATCCTTTCACAGTCGTTATTTAAATCTCGAGCAATTAAGAAGTACGACTTTCGTATTTCGATTATAACTCGTTTGATATTTCACTTAACGGTTAAATTTAACTTTTAAATGTAATAACTTTTATATTAATATCGTTTATTCTTTGCCTTTCTATGCTATATTTACCAACTTCTTAAATAACTCATACGTTAAAAAAAAAACTTCTGTATTATTAAAATATTCATTTGAATATTCTATGTTATAACTCTGTGTCAACAATAAAGTGGTGATCAGAATGTAATGTGGACCAACTTCGGGAGTCTGAACGGTTGATTGGTCAGCTGCAAAGCTAACAGGAGTCAGTCATTTGGATAGAGGAACATTATGCACTGTAGTTATTATTCAAACATTGTAGTTCTATGAAAAATATATTTCTAGGTATATCTAGTGTATAATCAAGAGTCTCACATTTTATTTTATTCTCACATACTGAGAAAATCTAGCAATTCATACGAAGCGCGTATTAATTTTACCTTTGTGACTCGAATTATAGAACTCGTAACATTGTAGAGAACTTAGTACCGTTGAAATAGAAGATTTATATAATAAGATTATAGATTTTATATAATAAGTGAAATTTTAGAATTCTAAAAGAGTTTATCTTTAATATTTTTTAAAATTAATTATATTTAAATAAGCATTAATTATTATTTGAACTTCATTGATAAAAGTAATAAAATCAACGAGTATTAATTAAAAATCTTATCAAGTATCTTGGAAAAAAATATTTTAAGAAAAGGGTTAAGCAATGTTTATGTTAACCTCGATTATATTTATTTTATATGGATATTAAATTATTTATTATTAATAATATAAACGACACAACATTTTCTCAAATCTTTGAGTATAGTTCCTTCTTATTCCTTTTAACAAATAACGATAGAGAATTCAATTTTCAATGCTCTTGGAGCATGTTCAGTAGATTGTTTATTCTCATCACATAATAATAATAAGAAGAGACAGATATATTTTAGTATAGTACGAGACTTTCAACAGAAAACAAATATCCTATATAACTAAATTAAATAATAATATTATTCGTATTCACATATTACAGAGAAAAGCAATTAAAGTATCTTTTATGGAAGTATTAGCTCTCTCTTGTCCATTCTGGAAATGACAGCTTTTATTTATGCTGAATGTGTGATAACTTGATCTGTGTGGTAATCAAAACTGAATAGTAAGCAGAGCTGGCAAATCTTATGTTATTCCAGAAGTATCACATATTCCAATTATTGTTTCAATTAATAATTCAAACGTATATTTGCGTCATATATGTTGATTAGGGTTATTGAGCCCACAAAAATTAAGATACGGAAATAATTTAGATGATCGACTGCTTGGTTATCAAAACTGTAACTGTAACTAACGGTAACTGCATGATTGAAACGTCTGTTTATAATTTCAAATTAACAAATTGCATATGAATGTATAAATCTGCATTAAAAAAACTATTTTAAAACTTTTCTCCTTCTGCCTGTCTCTATGTTTGTTCCGGATAATCTCCGAAACGACTGGACTGATTTAGGACTGGCTGGACTAACTTAGGCTACCTTTGTTTAAAAATAACATTCCGCGCGAAGGAAGTCGTGGGCTCGGCTAATCTATATAAAATACAACAGCCTGTCCCTTCAAATACAAAACAATGTATCTCAAACAATACTCAAATTAAACTTTTTAATACACAATATTACGTATTATTTCAATTGTGTGTTCAAATAATTCAATTAGAGAAATCTTGTTAAAGTTGTCCCAATGTTATTTTGTTAATATAATGTTATTTTGTTAATAAAAGTTAATAATCACTGTCATTCAAAAACTGGTTTTGTAATAATTGATAAATGCCACTGTCAATAAGATTTAATATCCATTTTTATTATTACTATCAGTAACATATCTTGGTCAAAGGCATTTCAAGCTCTTATTTGCATCTGTTTTATTTGCACATATATTTAACAACTAAAAGTAGAAATAAGTTTGTAAGAACGGATTTAAAAAATAACACATTTGTGAACTGTTTTTTGTTTATCTCGTCCAAAGTCCAACTACTGAATCATAGTAATACACTCAACTATAACAAATGTATAGTCAACAAAATGTATAAATAACAAAGTCAAAATGATAATTAATAACTTAAACAATGTTATATGAATTTATGTAACGTGTTAAAATAAAAATAATGTTTAAAAAATATAAATGTAAACAAATATTTATAGACCACAATAAATAATTTAATTTAAAAGCACATCTTAATAAAATTTAATGAACATATGCAATAAAATTAATTGCAAACTGTAATTATGCACTTTATCGTTAAAGGAATCTCTGATTGTTCTTTGCCCTCATTAATAATGATTACAAACGATAAAAACAAGACTAAATTAGACATTCACGTTAAAAGAATTCCTTTATTAATTCTACTCAATATCTTCTTCAAATAAAAAGAATTACAATAAAAAATTCGCAGCAATGAAACAGGAACTTATTTAACCAAAGATTTAGTTCACATTTATATTTCGACTAGACTATGACTAGAAGTACCTTCAATCTTTGATATAAATGTCGTCATGTTTTTTTTGTTAATTATCGTATTGTTTTGTATTGTATACGTATTGCAGGCCGAGGAAACGTTCACAAGATAAGATTAAAATCAGAAAAGATAAGGAACCGTTATACAGTACATTTACTAACACTGACTACTCATACGACTTCCATACAAAATACTACAAGGAAACAAAATTAGATTAACAAAAGGATGACAAAAACACAAGGAAATTTAAAAAACAATACAATAGTCTGGAATAACTTTTATATAGTAGGTAGAAGAATACGCGGTATATATATTCCCTGGAATATAATTTTAAATTGCAGGTAATAACTGACATATCAAATGAATAAAAATAAAAGTCACAGTTAATTATCTAATATTAGATGTTAAAACATCTATTATCATCTATAAAAAACCTAACAGCTATTAGAAAATCGGAATAATCAGACACTCCGAATTCTTTATTACTACATTACACTACCTTCAGTCTGATAAGATAAAGACATTTATTATATTCACGACTTATTTCCCTCGTATCATTGTTACCGCTATTGTGATACCACTCTTAGTTAACATCCGTCGCTATTATCTGGTACTAATCTTAGATATTAGCTGAAAGTATTCTTGTCCGAATATTAAAAAAATTACATTTTAGTAAAATACAATATGGTTTTCGATCTAATCGTGTATGTATGGAACACTAATACCTTACAAATTGTAATTAGCAGTGTGAGGAACGACGAAGCCACGCGTATCTTGCCTTTGTAGATTGAGACAGTTTCACAATCACCTTTGACACTGAACTAGTCAGCTCTGTGATTAATTCTCAAACTATATAAAGTTACATTTTATTTAAAAAGTTTTAAAATAAAAATATTAACTTAAAAAATTATACGAAGAAAACAACCTTTTTTTGTTATATCTATAATTATTTAAGGTGTATTTATGTCAAATAATCGTAATGGACGGTTACTAACTACTTTAATTTAATTCATAGTCGTTTATCTTTCATGGACGCCAAATATGTACATGCCAAGTCGTCTATTGCAAAGTCTTATTCGTCATTCTTGATTCGAGTTATGTATAATATTATTTGAAAGAATCAGTAGTGATGTCGTCGCTCGTGAGCACATGCAAATATAGATGCATATGCATGCATTGGCGCTTTCCAAACGCAAAGGGAGGAATGCAGAAAATTGCATTGGATTGGGACCGATGTGTTATTTCGGCGCAGGTTTGTTTTCCTTCTTATTTTAGTGTCTGTGCCGCTAGCATCGCATAATTCAATACTATTGTGGTCAGACGAAACCTGTACAGAGAACTCTACTACCTCAAGACGTTGATAAGTCGAGTGGAGTAAATGGAATGGAAAATCTAAAAGAAATAGAAATATTAAAATATTTATTCCATGAATATATTTAAGTCCCAATTAATAATTTATCGAAGAACCTCTTTGTTATTTTACATCCAAAAGATTTGAAATCATAACTTAAGATAAGTTAGGGCATTTCTTTTACGCGGAAAGTCTTTAAATAAATACCCATATTTGACTTTGACATCGCGAAACTCAGCTTTTGCAATATGCGAAATATGATATAAATTTAGTGCATAAGAAATAAATATTTCTAAAACTAAATCTCAAACTAAGTCTGTGTTGAAACCAAATCAAACATTGCACGTGTGTATTATCTTGTCTTCAGTGACACGCGTACCTTTCATCTAACGACTTTAATTAACATATTCTACATTCTTATCTGATAACACAGCACGTGTGCATGTATTAACATAATTCTACGTAAATTGATTATGTTTAAGGCGATTTTTTTTTTCTCATATTTTAAAAGATTTTTCAACTTTGTTGTTTAAATAAAAAAAATAACTTAGGATAGTATATTTAACACCTGGCCTGTTAGTGTAGCGGTTAGTGATCCTGACTGCTGAGCCAATGGTAGTGAGTTCGATTCCTATTCAAGACATTTGTTTGTTTGGTCCACGGATTGTTGCTCTGAGTCTTTGCCTTTGTGTCTGTTATTTCAATGTTTCAAACATTGAACCAACATTGTGTGTATATATATATATTTGTGTGTGTGTTAGTTAGCATTAGTTAATATAATATATTTGTATTCAACATTGCAGTCTTTAAAAAGCAATAAAAATATAAGTCAAAGCGATTGAATTTTAACAAAATCCTTTCACAGTCGTTATTTAAATCTCGAGCAATTAAGAAGTACGACTTTCGTATTTCGATTATAACTCGTTTTATATTTCACTTAACAGTTAAATTTAACTTTTAAATGTAATAACTTTTATATTAATGTCGTTTATTCTTTGCCTTTCTATGCTATATTTACCAACTTCTTAAATAACTCATATGTTAATACAAACTTATAGATTATTATAAAACTAAGGTAATTAAGATAATATTATATCTCTCTGGCAAATTAATTAGATTTTTTAAAAGTATCTTCTAAACGTGAATTGCTGAATAAAATTCAAGGAACATTTGAATATTCTATGATATAACTCTGTGTCAACAATAAAGTGTAGATCAGAGTGTAATAGGGGCCTTTGTGGACCAACTTCGGGAGTCTGAACGGTTGATTGGTCAGCTGCAAAGCTAACAGGAGTCTGTCATTAGGATAGAGGAACATTATGCATTGTAGTTATTATTCAAATATTGTAGTTCTATGAAAAATATATTTCTAGGTATATCTAGTGTATAATCAAGAGTCTCACATTTTATTAAAATATTTCATCTCATCCGTCAAGTGTAAATATGAATATAATGTTAGTTTATACTGTGAAAATGTAGCAGTTCATATGAAGCGCGTATTAATTTTGCCTTTGTGACTTGAATAATAGAACTCGTAACATTGTAGAGAGCTAGAACCGTTGAAATAGAAGATATCTTAACATTTTATATAATAAGTGAAATTTTAGAATTCTAAAAGAGTTTGTTTTAATGTTTTGATAAATATATTATTTTATGTTAGCACGACCTTCAATATAACTTTTTTATTTGCTATTAATTATCAATTTCAACTCGATCATCTAATTTTGGGCTTCCTAACTTTTAATAAAGTACACATAATTACGGCTCATCAGAAACCAAAATTAATATTAGCCTTTTAGGAATCTAATTAATCTTATCCGACCTGTGAGTTGTGACGTCAACCACTGGACTTGTGGAATATGTTGTCAATATACCGAGGGTCGACCTCCAACTTTGGTTACAGACTGAACCAACTGACTTGAAGAAAACAACTAACATATTACAACTATATTAATGATTAATATTTATTACAATGAAAATGTTTCTTTAACAATTTTCAAAGAATAAAGGTATGGAAGCTATAAAACAATTAGAGAAATATGAAATTTGGGACAAAATATACAATGACAAGTTAGTTATAAACAGTATTGATATTCAATAAATTTTTACTAAAATTCGTCGTTAGTAAGAATTCAATGAAGAAACCCCATTACACAAATAAACACATTCTAATTTTTTTCATGATCGACATACCAGGACGTTTTTAAAGTAAACTAATAAATGTTATTTATAATTTTTTTTAAAACAACTAACAATATCTCTGCAATTAAGAGTTGAATTAAATAAATTAATCCGACATCGATTAATCGAATTACATCAAAATTATGTTCAGTTACATACAAACATACAACCGAAGATAATAAAAGCAATAAAAAACCTTGTATTTATGACGAAATTTTCCTAATTAACACCTACTGTTTAATTTAACAATACGTTCAAATCCTTACAATTAATTTACTGTCCGTAAAATTAAAACGTGAACAGGAAAGTTCATAATTTACTTAACAGGAAAAATATTTAAAAACTTCTTCTCCACTAATAAGCGTCATTAAAATAATTTAAAGATACACATGTGATAGTCATTAGCAGGAGGTATTTAAATATATATTTTATTTAGAACATTATAAAACGTTATAATTATAATTACGTGAAAGATAAGTGAAGCGTAGGGTAATCTCACACTTGCGCAAATAAAGCAATCTGAGCAATCAGATACATAAACCACAGTTTTAGGCTGTAGTTTTACGACGTCGTAAAACCTCTTCAAGCTGAGCGCCTGTTTGGGCAGATATTGTTAGATTTTATCTCTAAATAAATGTTACGTATAAAAAGAAAACATATTTTATGATTATTTTATCGAAGTATTTTAGATTTGTATGACAAATATATCTAGAAATTGAAAATGGTATTTCTTGTGTGTTGAGTTCACGATCAGTGATCCTTGATATTGTTATATGTTACAACTTTTTCAGTAGACTATTATACAAATAGTGACTGCGAAATATAATTTAAAAATTATTTAATAATTCCATATTTTAAATGAGCACATATGTATATAATTTTAAATAACAAAGAACAATACATTTAACCTCCGCTAATGAACTCAAAGTTAAATTAATGCAAAGTTACGATGGATTAGTGAATACATTAAAATGCCACACAGTGATGGATGGAACCGCAGAAATAAAAATATGTTTTTTCGTTTTTCTTGTCGGAAACTTTATCCAATAAGATAAAATTACGGATCTGACGTTTAAATAAGACGTGTCTGTGCTGTGATCACGACACTGATATCTAACTTTAAATTCTTTTATAATTATAAAATTATAAATATAATATAAAATGTTAAATATTAAAATAGATCCACTGAACTACGATCTTGAATTATTATTAACATTCAAGTATAGTACCTATTGCTATCTATTTTATAGACCTTCAATTAGTGGGTATATAATATTTATTGAGTACAAACACGTTAATTGTCTACAACGCTGTACGAGTACATACCTCCATAATCACTTAATTATAGCACAATAGAGCCAGTACTACTTATTTGTCTATTTATAACGTAATATCAAATTAGATACAAATATATATATATATATCATAAACGATAAACTCTGAACCCATTAAAGAAAACTAGAACGCGCCTCATTAATAATGTAATTAAAATAAACACGAATTATTTGTAAAATAAGTCGGTACTTACGATTTAAAAGAAGACACCGTTTAAGCAAACATCCACTCGAGGTTAACACAACCTCAAAACTTTAAAACACAAAAATAACACCACAATCCTTGAAAATATCACAACAATTTAACACAAAACACGGTCATTACAACACAAACACACATCACGGATGATAAAAAGTTTTAAATACTTTCGGAATTTGATAACGCAGTACCGAACGACACAACCACTCCGCACCGCGTGCGCTCGCAGACTGACTGAGTGTGTGAGTCCATGCTCAATGAAAGGAACGATCAACAGATTTAAAATCAAGATTTATAACCTCAAATACGTGCTATCGGTCAACATGTGGACCCGATATAGATTACTGCTTTGTATTACCACATGTTGGTAATACTATTAAATTGTATATTACAAACTATATATTATACATGGAAGTTGTTTATGTCTTTTGTAATACGGTCTATAATCTCCCGTTCCGGCTCTACCTTTATAAAAGGTTCCTATTTACTTGATTTTTCCGGTTCAAAAAGCTATTCGAAAGCTTTATAGGAACACTTACATGTCTACTTTCGGTTTGACCTCACGAATTTCTGGCAAAGCGTTGCGATTTAACTTTGAAAACTGAAATTCGAAGAGATAAAAGAATATCATAGCCTCGTTTATTTTGAAATAGCAATGTAGGATATTTAAGTTTAGGAACATTTATTCCTATTTATAGTGTACATAATAGGAATATTAACCCATTTTGTACAACAGCTCATATATGAAGTACCAATTTTGTTAAAACCCATTTAAGGTGTTAACCCTTTGCCTTTTAGTACAACTTAATTCAATGTTCTACAAACTATTCCATACTAAGTTTGCGCCCGGCGAGAACCCTTGTTAATATATTAAGGGATCCTTATAACTAAGTCACGTACAGTATCAAACACGTCACACGTCAGAACAAGGAAACAAAGTTTTTATAACTTCTATTATGATAAAGATGAACCATAAAGGTTATTGCTATAATATATTTTATTTATATAATAATTTAGGTTTAATAAGAAAAGAGAGCGGCTGAAGAAAACTCGGATGAAGTGCGAATAAATTATACAGCAAAGAAGAGTTATAATTGGGCTAAGAACAGAATAATGACAATAACCGGAAACTTAAAATTCATTATTGTCTAAACATATAAACCTGCTCTTAACTTTAAGAACACATATCATACAAATACAATATTTATTGTATTTTTATTTTAAGAGAAGGAATTTCCAAAAGAAGATCTAATCATGGTGTGGCAGAGTGGGATTTCCCATGATTACATTACTTAAAATTTACATTAAACCACTAGTAAATATAAAAGTATTATAACAATGTAAACCGGTAAAGTTTCTAAATTTCTGATAGAGTTCGCAGTTTCTAAGCAGCTTAGCTATCAACCTGCAATTATCTCGCTAAACCAAAATAGACTAGGAGTTTAATTGAACGAGCTGTTAGTTTAGTGACGGTTGTAATTACAAAGTTAATTCATCAAGACTAAAGTAGAAAAGGCTTAAAGGCTAGACCATTTTAAAGAAACAAAGCGAACAGTTTTCCGTTTTGTGAAAACTTTTCGTACATTATGTTTGAAAAGATAATACTTTCTAATTAAGTGTAATTATAAAATATTTCAAATTAAATAAAGATACAATAATATTGTATAAAATTTATATTAGAATTTCTCTTAAATATTTAAAAGAATTACTCAAACCAACATAATACTTCTATGCTTATTTTTAAGAACATTTGTACACAATTATACATAATGTATGTACAAATAGCTTTGCATTATATCTTTTTATGAAAAGAGCAATAAAAAATTGAAGCCTTTGTAAGAAATGAAGGCTTTAGATGGAAGAGTAATAACCAGCCAACCGACATTCAATTTAAAATTCAAAGTGTAAAACAACGTAGCAAACAAAGAAGCCAGTCGAAAACGTCGACTATTCGGGCCAATTATTTGCAGTCACCGAAGTGTGAATGGATTCCAAATCTTTTAACTGAACGACTAACAATCGGCTGTAGAGTTAGCTTTATCACCCTATAATAGTTTCCGGCGACGCTACCAACACTTTCAATGGATCAATGAGTACTTGTTTTCTTTTGACGTTGGAGTGTTTGGTTTGGTCAAATATTGAGTGAAATTTTGTTGTGTATGTATAAGATAATAAATTTGTACGGTATGGTTATGTATGGATGAAAAATGGTAACGATAAATATAAGTATGAATGTAGATTATTATAATAGAAGGCTAACCGAAGAAGTCGTGATAGATTTACATGAAAAATGTTATGGTAAAGATGCTTCTTTGAGACGACCTATAATAGCAGTGCTAGCCATTGACATAATTCGCCGACTTCGAATAATTGGGATAAGGGTGGCTGTACAATTTTACATTGAAAAAACTTAGAAGCACATATAATTAATACCAAACAAACTTCCAACAAAGCATTAATTACACCAACATTCTAATTAAAACTTTGATACATGGAAACATAAAACAAGTTTAATTTAAAATATGTTACGTTTTTAATGACATCATAATGACATCATAATGACATGGTAATCCAAGAGGAATTAACATGGCTACTAATTGTCAAACGTCAAAGGAAACACTTCAAAAATGAAACTTCAACAGCTTAATAAAGTCGAAAACACATGTTTATATTTCTTATACTAAAAGACACAATAATTTATATACAAGAATAGATATTCTTAAGTTTTACGAAAGTCCAAACACAAAATCCAATTTAGAACTGATTTCAGTTGATGTGGTTTGTCAAACTAACTCAACCCATAAGTCACCTCCTTGTTTGAATTGTGGTTACAAGAAATACGACCACAATTTAATTATACTACCTTAAATTGTGAAATACCTCTCTCCGTTACTTCCACGTTCGCGTATGAAAGGTATATATTTGCCTGTCAGGAGAATTCCTCTGTAAAAATTTCTATTTCCGTAGTTGCTTTAGATCATACGTTTTACTTACTCCCAGAGTGGCTGTCGTGATTAATAACACTGCTTACACATCTTGAAAGTATTCTCTGCGGTATGTTGAAATAACAATATATTGTTCTCATTTTATACGTATTTAGTAGTATTTTTATTGATCTTTATTGAATACATGTATTTTCTGTTTGAATTAGTTGGTGATATTATAATGTAAACGCCTACAGCCGACGACACAGCAACAGCACATAATGATGAGAGAGTGGAGAGCAACACATCTGACTGTATTGGTGTACGTACCAGCCTGTTAATATGAGTGTTCAAAGTTACTGTTATACCAATTCAGTGTTATATATTGTGATTAAATTATCTATGAATTGTTATAATTTCTGTTGATATGAAGAAAATATTTAAAAACATATTAATAAAATGAATTTTCATTTACTAGTGGTTTACCTTTTCATTAAAAATATACATATTTAAACAAAACAATTTTTTTTTAAACAAAAGTTAAAATAAAATTTACTTTGTGGTCTACAATACGAATATATGACTTTTTATTATTAAATCCTGTTTATATATTGTTATTTTAGGGTTTATTTAAATTTATTATTACAATCCGATTTTAACAAACCCTCATAAATATTAAGTAAAGCAATTCAATGTATTGGAAGTCTAAATGAGTTTAAAAACATTATCAAAAATAAAAAATACTCAAACCTAATATAAGATATATATCAAAACTCTGTTAAATATATTTTAAATATAATATTTATTTGCATACTTACAAATAAAAAGGCTGCCACAGACCTCACAATAAATCGTATACCCTTAAGACTATCGCCGATTAATTTACAGCGCGATCTGAACGGAAAAGCACTTCAGGGAAATTAGTGCTGTTATATAACGACTTTATATATTATTTTATAACAAGTGCATTGTTCCCTCGGCATATGAGCAATTAGTTTAACGAAATTCTCCCGCATCTGCTGGTTTAATACGAATTAACGATCGGTAGTTTAAACGTGCATTATTTATGAGACTCCAAAGTCGTTTGCTTGCTTGAGTTTATTGAGTAATGACTTTGTAACGGGTAACATTATACACACACACATACACACATACATAAACGTACCCGTATATTGATTACGAAATAGTTGGTACTCGTACTATGGTATATCTAGTTTGACTTTGCGTTTATTGTTCAATATTATTCTAACTTCATTTCGTTCGTTTTAAAACAACATTACATTTCAATGAATGAAATTTTGGTTAAATATAAAATATATTTAAAGTTTTTCTAGTTTTGATCGCGCTCCCAATATTTTGACGCAGCTGCATGCATGCATTGCATACGCCATGTTGACGGACTGAACAGGTTTGTGTGGGCATGTCAGTTTTTAGTGTTAATGTTACCTACTTGTATCCCATCTATCCGTATCCCTCATCTAAGAAGTTAAGACGAATATATAAGTATAATCAAAAAAAGACAGACTTTCAAACACAATTTTATTCGGTATTTTTGTTTACTTATCTCTTATCTCAACGTAACCGTATTTTAGTCGCAAGCCTTCAATGAACTTCTAATTAATATTACAGATAAGAACCTCCGAGCTCCCAAAGTATAGTCTTTATGTATCATTATTAAAAGGATCTCAGGAGTAATCAAGTGCGATCACTCGAGTAACTTTACGAGCCATCCGAGGCCCCAAACTCAATTTATACACTTATTATACTAAAATTATGTACCTGGTGTTTTGATAATTACGTGCTTAAATTATTTGAATAATCCTTATTAAAATTCAGGTTATAAATGCGTAGAGATGCCTCGTTTAATTTACCAGTTAATATATGTAAACTGTTTTAAAATGTCTGTTTATAAAGTATGTTTAAGATTCTGAAATAAAAATAAAGTATTTTTTTATTCCTTTATAACTACTTCACATTTCGTGAATATAAGATATATCCTATATGTTAATTAATAAAATAATTTACAAAATACAAAAGAAAACAAAATTGTCTGTTGAGGTATGTTACATATTTAATAAATAGCAATTATTTACTTCAATATAATATTTAAAAAAAACATTAAAATTAAGTTAATATTATTATTATCAAGTGCCCTTCTTCTGCTTCTCCTCCTCCCCTCAATAACTAATGTAAAAATTGACTTTTGTTATTTAAATATGAAGCTAAGCTGCAATCGTTAATCCCTGGTAAGACAATAAGTTATATGCTGGCGGTCGAAGTTTAAATTCGCCGTCCTGATGAAACAGTGCCAACCTAAATGAAGTAAGTTTTAGACTTGAAATACTAAAGAGAAATACAGATTTAAATTATTCAAATTCCTTCAATGTTACTTAGTAATGTATTTTAAGTAGAATTAAGCTTAAAGATGTTATAGAAATAGAGCAAAATAAGTGTTTCTCGGTACTCGGTACTGAGAAATTATTATCCAAATAGAGAAGGTGAAATGATCGAATAAAGGATTCCAAAAATTCATATTTTATTCTTTTGAGTAAACTAAAAAAACTGCATTGAACATCAAATTTAGTGTCATTAGTATATATAAATAATTAAATCTCTTATCGAATTTTGTAGAAAGATATTAGTCATATTAGATTTATTAATATGTGGAAATAAATATTGTATTAAAATTGATTGACCATATCCTGAGGGTCGTATGTTCAAATTTTGTTTGTGTAGATATATTTTACTTATTATAACTTCAACCGCATTAATTTATTTAAATAATATTATATTTTTTGTAATTTTTGATCCTTACGTAAATGTAAAGCCCTAATGAGGTTGTTCTTTGCAGACAGACAGGCTAATAATTAGGTTTTTCAGTGTTTACTCCGCTCGTTACTATTTGTTACACTGATTAACTTTATTCGAGACCGGAATCACTGATGTGCTTCACAAATAAAAGAACATCCTTTGTTCGCAACTGGAATATATACATTGTTATACAATAAATCATCTATCATCATATATTTTGAGCTATCTATTTTATGGTATTGGGATATATATATATATATATATATATATATATATATATATATATATATATAGAGAGAGAGAGAGAGAGAGAGAGAGAATATCTTAAAATAGACATGTAATGCCTTATTAGTACACTTGTTATACATAAAACACATGACGTCACAGGACAGTGAAGAAGCCTGTTCAATATTAAAAAGAATTATTATTCTTTTAGTCTTTACTAAAATATTTTCTTTTATATTAACAATAACACTAAAATAGAGACAATCAAATAGAGCAATTAGTTAGCCTAAAACATATCATTATATAAATGTCAAAATCAAACCCCAAATAAAATAAGCAATGATTGTTTAATTTATTTAAACAAATAGTATATTAGAATGCATATTGTCTGTTCAAAACACACAAGTTGTGTTTGACAAATGAATATTTGATCAGAAACAATGAATAAATTTATATACCTGTCCAATATAATAATTAAATTATTCAGTTAGATATATGTGTAATTACATTTTGTTTGAAGAAAATCAAATTTCAAATGTAGTCCAAACATACGAGTAAAATGCGTTTATATAAGAAACTACTATCTATTAGTTTAAACATTGAATAGTAGTCACAAATAAAACTAATAAAGCTAAAACCATACTAAATAACTTCATCCAATTACTTACAACATCCACGTAGAATAACTTCAAAATTAATTCTAAAAACTTAAAGATATTACTTACACTTGTATTATCCTCCTCCCATTCAAAATTATACAGCATCAAGAACTTTATATTCAGAAGTTTGCAAAGTTCTTTAGTTTACTAACATATAAAAGATATATTAATTACAAGCTGTGCCGGCGACTGCGTTCGCGCGGAATGTTTTTTAAAATAATAGTAGGCTAAGTTACTCATTATTTAGGTCTCCACCAGCAAATGTTCTTTTACACCCGTTTCAAAGATTACTCAGACCAAACAGAGAGACAGAAAAAACTGCATTTGGCAAAAGCTGTTAATTTGGAATTACAAACAGACACTTCTAATTATTTGTATAGATATTTTTCGAAAGAATTTTCATTTATAAAATACAATTTAATACAGTAAATATATTTATAAGTTTTTATTGTAAGCTCGGGCTCCGTAGGCGCGGCGAGAGACTGGGTTTAAGCTAACTTGCACACAATGTATGTACGGTCTGAACAAACACATTTTTAAAGTAAAAATAAACTTCATGTTGTGGTTTGTTTGTGAAAAATTTTAACCATTTTTTATAAAAAACATAAAACGCTGCCGTGGCTTATATTACGAACTATTTTATTTTGAATGTTTTTAATTTACATTTATTCAGGGTTGCAGTTTGTATGAACATATAAAATGGTATTTCTTCTTTTAAATGTAATCTGAACACTTCTTACATTTGTAAATGATGTTTTTTCTAATATTAATCAGTAAATTGTTTTTCATTTCTTCATAAATGTAAAAGTTTCTTTTAGCTTTAAAAAAATATTTTTTTTTAACAAGATAATTAAAACTGTTGACAAATTTTGCGAAGACATTCAAAGTTATATAAAATTTTGAATTATGTTAAATTACTTCGTCCCATGATATAAATGTTTAACTTCAAAGTTACCAAATAATCTGTCAAAATTACCAAATACGTAGTATATTTATAAGAACGAATATCTTAGTTATAAATAATATATAAATAATAATACGCACGCTCGAATAAACATGATTCCTTGCAGCTAAAACAGATTCATTTCTTATTTGTAGATAATTTCTTCCCAAATAAAGATATTTCATGTTTCATATTTGTAAAATGAGAGACTTATACTAGGGAATGTATTTAACCACTTCACTCTTTCCGTGATATCTAAAAATCCTTCCTAACTTTCACATTGCAATTAACCGGTACTGTTCAAACCTCTCACTCACATACACATACACACACACACACACACACACACACATACACATACACATACACATACATACAGTTACAGTCTACGCTCAATGATGAATCAGTCAATCAAGACAACTCCGTATATAATATATACAATATGGACATATTTTTAAACTGTGATAATCAAGTTTATATCGCTATACTATGCACATATATATAAACAAAACTGTGATAAAATAAGGCTGTTTATAAAAAATATTTGGGCAAATATCGCCCTTGATCTATCAAATAATAAACTGAAATATCTAATAATTTTGCGTAAACTCAGACGAACTTTATTATGAAATTCTTGAAAATGTTTTAGCTTGTTCATTATCTTCCATGTTAGCTATAAATCTATACTGCTTATATTTTTATACACCCTAATATTATCTGAAGCATTTTCGATTTGATAGCCCGATCCATATATCATAATAAGTATAAGAAAAACTAAAAAATACGATAATATTTTTGAACAAATAGAATACTACTACTACTCTTCGACTATAGAATAATAATAATAGAGTCGCGAGAAACAGCTAGTTTTATTATTTTTTTTTTATTTATTTATATATATTTTCCACTTCGCACCCACACCAGTGATCACTTTGAAATATAAAATTGAAACAAGAATATGCTTACTAATTCAGCATATCAAGTATCGGCATCATGTCAAATATATAACTCTTGGCAACAATCCAGATACATTGTACGGGAAATAAAATTGATACGTACAACTTTTTCAGACAGAGTAGTCAAGTGTTAAGTCCTTCATAGAAAGTGGGTCAATCGCAGATAATTTAGGGATTAGAACTTTCTTTTATTTGCTCAGAGAAAGATAATTCCAACCAAACCAAGTATTTTCCGATTTCTTTATTCAGTATAGATTTGTAGAAATAATAATTTTAATATTTAGGATATAAACATTTATGTAGATGTAATATATTATTTGTAAAACCCTAGTTTTTGTAATATAATAATACCTCCATAGTCAAGATACGTCCCGGCCATAAAAAGGTCTTGATAAAAAAAAGTAGAATATAGAACGTTTTAAATTCTAAATGGCAATGACATTTAAAACAATCGTAACAGATATATATTATTTTTTATACATAAATTAATATAAATTACCGAGATGCAAAGCGTAGTGACGTTCGAGAAGCCATTGCCACACTTAAGTTTGCCAGACTGGGACGCTAGATTGTATGGATTGCAGGTGATTATTTATATAACATAGCTAATCTACTTATCCTTAAATAAATCTTCTTCAGTATCTTAACAAATATGACATAAATTGAAAACTGATTAAAAATGATAAAAATATTCATAAGTACAATACTGTGGTATTTCTTTAATCGTAGAAAAAACAATAATACTAGAAAATAGTTTCTTAAATAACAGACAAGATGACTAAAAGAAAACAAAGAAGTAATAAAAAACTGAAAATGTTTTCAAAACAAAAGGAAGTCGTTTATATTTCTCATATAACTTTTGTAAGTTACAAAACAGTACCGATTACAGTCCAATACGAGTGGAGATGGAGACAGTTCGGTAATGCAGTAGGAACTACAAACTACAAACTGCACTCCCGTGTCCAACTCAAAAAGCAATGTTTCGGAAACAGAAACTTTGTGCTTTACGACTGATCTCCGTTCAGATTATATCGAAACGGTTTTTTAGAATTCCCCAACGAAAATACACAAAATTAAGTTTTTCTACGCTCCGCTTGTAGGTACTCGTAAATCGTGGTTTCGCAGTCGTTTTAGGCTTGAATTTTAAATTACGTGGGCCTGTAACGATACGGAATGTAATTATAGTAAATATTATCTGAGAATAAGATATTTTAATATAAAATATAATTTTGATAATCAAATATTAATTAATTTTAAAAATAAACGATTTTTAATAAGGAGCGAATCAGACTTTTTTTGAGTATCATTAAAGTATCACAAAACCATTAAAATCATCAATTTGAATAAATAAATGAAATGTATATAAAGATGAAATTAATGAATATTTTAGTATTTTGTTACATTATTGATAGTTATTTTATTGTGCCTTTGTAACATTATCGAAACCAAATAAGCTTGAAACGTTAAATCCAATTATATAACTTTTGAATTAAGGAACGGTACAACTGAGTTGAAAGCAAAACATTTGTAAGGTTAACTTTATTAGGGCCAGATTTGTACCACAATTACGTTTTAGGCAGCGCTCCGATATGCCCTTTAATAATAATTTTATGGAGGTCCGTTATTTTGGCAAATTAGAAAAGTTTTACCTGTCTGCCGTAATACCTACTAAGCCGTTTATAGAAGATTTGAGAATCGCCAGACCTCAATTTTCACTTTGAATAATGTGTCCAAGTTATGCAAAATTTTTGTCTTTCAGCGAATTTGAATGGGAATTAATTTAAAATTTTTATTACTTTTTTATACAATAAGAGATACATCGTTTCTTTTTTTTTCTACTCAGAATTAGGATAAATTTTGCATTTTATTAACAAACATATATTGAATAATGATTGATTACTTTAAATATTATAAATGGTGTTAATTTTTTTTTCTATTCCATAAAGTTATGACATGATGTAAATTAGACATGCCATCGGTCTAGACAAAGAATCTGTAAAAATTCATTTTAAATTTTCAGCTCTCGTCTCCACTGAAGGGAACGAGTATTTTCACTATCGCTGTTCCAACGTTATTATTCGTTTGAATAAAGTTTGTTTTCATTGAAATGGTGAAATGATCCTTTTGACATTTATATTACTGTTATAGATTCCCTCATGTTGTATTCATATATTCTAGAAATGTTTCAACAGAATAATAGAAGTTTTCTTTGTATTATACAATCTGTAAGGTAGGATATGAAGTGATTTTTTTCTATTACCTCGTTTAATTGTAATAATATTCAATTATAGTTTACTACAAATACTATAATCGTAGTATTTTAGACCTAGAAACATTTAGTATTGCAATGCAGTAAATGCCCTTACTTATATATGTTTAAAAATGTATAAGTATTTCAAATCTATTTCATTATTGTGGGTCTATGGAATGTTAATTTTTGCAACGCTTTTCAGACTCTATTCTTTGCCAAATCATTTTTTTTTATTTTATCCGTTTCTTTTAATCGCCCTCCTCTCTTTTAATTCACATTCATATGCTAGACTCCTAATTACATTCTTCTCATTCCTACAAAATATATGCTTATTAGTTTTACATGGCTATAAAACTAATAAGCATATATTTACAATAGTATAGCTTGGTTATTTCAAAGAAAAAATACAGGGTGGGCCAAAAATTTTTGCACTTTTGAAACATGTCTAGAAATAAAAGTACAAATGTTATTTTGTTTATGATTTATTTAACGTAATTATCATTTATTAAAATTTATTTTTTAAAAATGATATCGTCGAGATGTGCTCCGTCTCGTCGTTGGCACTCCTGCAATCGACTACGTAAACTTTGGAAAACTCGTTGACACATGCTGCGAGGAATCGCGGCTATCTCCTCGTGGATGTTTTCTTTTAATTGGGATATGGTCGTCGGTTTATTAAGGTATACTCGACTCTTCAGATATCCCCACAAGAAAAAATCGCAAGGTGTAAGGTCCGGGCTTCTGGGAGGCCATGGGATATCACCTCTGCGAGAAATCAATTTGTTAGGAAACATTTCTATGGCATGTTGCTCCATCTTGTTGCATCCAAGTCCGGCTATTTTATCCTTCAAATTCATGCAACTGTGGTGTCAAAAACTCTCGCAACATTTTCACGTATTCCACCGAGTTCACAGTTACGTTATTTCCTTGATTATTTTCAAAGAAGTATGGACCGATTATGCCCTTTGTGGATATGGCAGCCCACACTGTCGTTTTTGGTGAATGAAGAGGCTTTTGGTGTTTATAGTGAGGGTTTTCCGTGCTCCAATATCGACAATTATGTTTATTTACGTGACCATTAATGTGAAAATGGGCCTCGTCCGTAAACAATACATTCTCAAGGCTAGAGAATCGCTCCAGTATAGTGTCAGCAAATAACTTGCGTTGAATGTAATCGTTTGGTTTCATCTCCTGTACAATTCGAAGCTTATATGGGTGCAGTTTAAGGTCCAAATGCAAGATTCGCCGCAGACTAGTTCTTGGTATAGCAAGAGCCGCCGACCTATTACCTTACAGAAATTTCAACCTCCCGAATGTTCTCTTCGCTTCTTCTTGAACGTGGTCGCCCAGTTTGTTTAATATTCGTTGTCGATCCCGTTTGCTCAAACTTTTTAACCCAAGCTTTAATTAAATTAACACTTGGACACTCACTTACACGTTGTAATCCGTATTCAACTCTAAAGAGGCGTCGTACAGTAACGTAGGAATCGTTGGTTTTGTAAAATTGTTTTACGCAAAAAGCACGCTGTTGTCCCGTGAAGCGCTCCATCGTGACTAAAATTGCATTAAACGACGCACAATTCCCCGCCACCCGCGCGCCCCTTACTCTCACGGTTTTGGAGAAATCAAGTGTTGCTATTTGCTAAAATTTTTGGCCCACCCTGTACATCGAAAATACGTTATTAAAGAAAGAGGTTGTCTATACATTCACGTATAGGGTATACGGTAAGTCGCGGGTGTGTAAGTGTCCCATCATAGATCCCTGCTTGAGCTCATTCTGGTGCACTTGTATAATGGTCCAACCACTAGTGACTACTCACTCAGCATTCTGTGCCTACACCTTGTCCAGGACAAAAACAGGTGCACTTGACTCATGGTTTCGTCCCGATGACCAAACAGCTTTAGTATTTGAGTCTGTACTATACTTGATAACAGCTGTTTGATGCCCATTTGAGATGGAAACATTGGGATAGAAGTGAAGGTTACTTTCAAATGTTAAGAAAACAAATTCAAATACTTTTTCAAATATTATTAAGTCGATATCTGTTCCAGCAGTATATCCAACTGTTTATTCATCATTCAAAAAAATGTTTTCACTATTTCGCCAAAGAATGTACTTGAAATAATAAAGACAGTTATTAATTTTTTACATAACCATTACCAATTACTTTCTGCTTACATACAAAATAACATTAAAGATATCCTTTTTATGTTTAATACTTTATTCCCTTTGTCTGTTTCGAAATTAAAACAATATCAGAATGTACGATGGATTTGCAACTAAATTGCCTTATGAAGTTTGTGTTATTAATATAGTAATTTCTTTCACATAAATTTTAGATTTTGTACTCTAGAAATTATATTTTCTTTATTAATAATTTGTCTTAGAATTACAGATCATATATTTCACACACTGATGCTTGTCAGTTATTTGGTCCAAATAGTATAAGTTAGTAGTTAATTAGATTTCTATTCTCAGGTGACAGCAGACACTAGACGAGCTGATGCCTTTGATTTGAGACACGGGGCGCATCAACTGCGCAATGAGACCAGAATTAAAACTGAATGGGACAGTTACCACAATAATAATCGTCTGACTGCTCGGTATATAGTATAATGTATTTTGGAGTAATTTTAAGTATATTAAATTATTTTTTATTCAAATAACCTGCGATAATACCTATATAATATTTGTCATTTCAAAACCTCAAACACTTAAAAGAATTCAGAATAAAATGAGGTGAAAATATTTATATTCCAATTTATCTTCACTTAAATCTTTTTTCGTTTATTTCCCTTTAAAATATAGAGTATATGAAATTGAACAATGGAAGTCGACTCTTCAAGAGCTGCTGGATCGCCTAGACAGAGAAATGAATGCTTTAAAAGAAGAAAAGGCATCAACAGAGAGAGAGTTAGAACAACTAAATATGCCTTTGCTGGTTTGTTCCGAGTGTCTGTCCAATAGGGACGGGAGAAGAAGCAGCGAATTGACTTACGACCTCGCTGACACTGAGTTAAAAAAGGTCAATATTAGTAATAATATGTATTGGATAGATATTTGTTATGATCACGACAGTTTATTTTTAAGAATAATTTCTCTTTTACAAAGATAATAGAATATTTATAACTTGAAAAATGAACCTTTTAATTAACTCCATAAAAAATGTATATCGTAAAAAGATTTTAGAAAATTAATTCGTTAGAGCTAACTAATTTATCATTAATTATCTTCCCCATTCTATTTTCGTTGTATATTGAAATTAGAAATTATCGTCGTTGGAAAATGGGATTATTTAATAATTTTATAGGAACTCTGTGTTACGGAGAGCAATAAGAAGATGCTGATAGATAGATGTCAATCCGCGTGGGAGAAGATTAATAAATTGGAAGTTGTTAAATTCAAACTACAACTAGATTTAAATGATAAGAACGAAGCTTTGCAAATTGATAAAGATATGCTGTCTCTAGAAAAGAACAGCGCTAATATCACTTATAAGACAGATTCACTTAAAAATCCTAATAGGTAAGTTTATTTATTTAGGTATTTTAGCTTCACGCTATATCCCTTGCGGGGGGGTAGCCAGAGACGTAAAAGGTAAGTATACTTTCAAATCCTTAAATGTCTAGTTATTAAAAGTTTTATATAATTTTTCGCATCTCCACTCTCATATAGGATAATGTATTTTTTTTCTTAATAGGTTACAACAGTTAAATTTCAGAAAAAGAACCTTAGTAGATAGATACCTTAATTTTGATAAATTGAAACTTGCTCTAATAACATTATAAATTTAAAACGTTAGAATGATCACATATGACCAATGGTTGGAAAAATGTGAAGCTACAAAGAAGATGGCGGTAGATGAGCTCCAAGATACCCTTCGTCTTCGTGAATCCTTGTTTGTAGCTCGAGGTCGCGCCAGAAATGCTTTAAGGGCTCAGACCGATGTGACGAATTACATGATGAGGAGAAGGATTTATGATACTCAGAGGGCTAGAAACGAACTCCAGTGGCAGAAAATGAAGGTAAGAAGGGCGGAAGGAGAAATTTATTTTGAAGATTATCAAATCTTAGATTATCAAGTCCTTTTATCAAAAAAATCAAATAATATGCTGCTCTTCGAAAACTTTTTCTTTTATATTATTCTTATAGTTTTTTAGCTATGATCGAGTATCAAATATCGGAATAAATTACCTTGTCAATTATATTTTATTATTAAATAATTCTCTGGAACATACAATACTGAAAAGCAATTTATATCCACAGATGGAAGAAAATATGGATAAACTAGCAACCGAGCTGAAGACAATAGGAGAACAGTTCGCAGATAAAGTAAATGCATTAAAAGTAGCTGAAACTCGTTTGGAAACACGCGGGTACCGACCGGGAATCGAACTTGCCGGTGACGAAGCAGATATCGGATTAAAGGAGGAAGTACGTAATTTAAGAGAAACGATTCGCCAACTGCAAGAAAAGCAAGATTGTGCAAAGTAAGTGTTCATTTATATCTTTATAAAAAGATGATTTCTTTTATAATATTAAGTATAGTGATCGCAATAAAGAAACGCCCGACTGAGTTTGTTGTGTGTTTCTTCTCAAACCAGAGTGCGTTTAAAACTCTTGTACGGTGCAACACCGCACATTTCGCCAAATCACCTTTTTAATTGTTTCGCTATAAATCATAATTGACATACTTTTCAGTTCGCATTAAGCAAGCATCGCGCGCGTTCTATCTATCATTTCTATCATTATTTTATAACCAAAATATATCAAATATTATCAAGCAAATCAATTATCATTTTCTATCATTAAAGACGTATGAAAACCCCATACATCTTTTTGGTCCTTCGAACCTTCTCGCATGTGTGAATTAATTTCGAATAATTTCGTAACATTTACCACGCGGGTGTGAATCAAACCAGCATAGCAAGCATTTTATAAGTGTTACGGACATTGACTCTAATACGTGTACTACGAGGATTGTATTACGTGTTATTTAATATCATCAAGAAGCATTTACAATTAAATATATTAGCAACGATTTGTGTGAACGGTGTAAGTAAGATTAAATCAAATCGGGCAGCACCGGTAAGTCAATCTTATTATCCTATTACGTCGTGATTCACCAGAAATCTTAAATATCAGAACAGCAATTTATATAAATTTTAAGCAATTAACATATAAAAAATATAACAATGGAAGACATTTACGCTACTCAATGTCAACTTATGCAAAGCATTGAGAAGCTACTTGTGAACTTCAAGAAAGATGGGCCTGAGCGCAAGACCTTCTCCAATATACAGAGACGGTTAACAACGCTCAAATCCTATTGGAATGAATTCAACAGCAATCATACACAGCTTGTTGACTATCAAGACCTTGATCATGATTATTTTATACAAAATTGCTATGAAAGGACAAAGGAATTTTACCTCAAACTTTTGTCTTATTTAGAAAATTACTCCTTGTACATAGAGAATCCAACAGTCCACGACATACCTTCGACTCCGCGACCAGGCGCTATCTATTCGTTTGAGGTACCACCCACTGTTAAAAGTAGGCAATTTAAGATTGATATTCCGTCGGTCGAAGTCTCTCAAACAACACCGACCCCTACGACGTCAGCCATTCGAGCTTTACTGTTTTAAAGAACATAGATAGCTGTTTTAAAGAACATAGAATCACGTTGGAGAACCATTGACTCTCTTCACTGGGAGATTGACAGCTTTCTCTGTGAAGAAGATGAGGAGTACATGCGTTTATTCAACAGATATGAAAAAGAGTATAATGATATCAAGAAAGTGTTGACTAAAAAGATGTGGTCAACATCATATAAGACCAAGATTACTCCAACGATGGACATTCCTACTTTTAATGGAGACTATCACAAATGGGTATCATTTAAAGATCTCTTTTCTGAAGCGATTCACAGCAACGGGTCCATATCAAAGGCGCAAAAGATGCAGTTCTTGAAGAATAAGGTTAAAGGCGAGGCAGAAAAACTTATTCAACATTTAAAAATAAGTTCAGAAAACTATCAAGTATGTTGGGATATTCTCAACCACAGATTTAATAACGTTAGAAAAATATTCACATATCATATGCAAATTCTTCTGTCTCTACCTACCATGCAACAACAATCAGCAGCGTCAATAAAGAAAATGCATGACACTACAATCGAGTGTATAAATGCCATCAAGCCACTCGGCGTAGATATATCGTCATCGGACCCTGTACTCACTCACATTTTGTCGCATAAATTAGACTCAGAGTACGCACCTGGAGTATATAGAATCACTTAAGAACCCCCGAGAGCTGCCGACTTTAAGCGAATTCATCCAATTCCTCGAGAATAAGTTTACATCACTGGAGGCGTCTCGCCGAAAATAAGATAGCATTAAACAGAAGCCAAGTGTATCTCCTTTTTATACGAAAAAACCATGGCAATATCAGTATAGCAATAATAACAACTATAGCAAATCTCCAACTAGCAATTTGAACGCAAATTATAATCAGAAACCAAAATCATTTTACGTGTCATCAGCTAATAAATGTCCCCACTGCGATGGCGATCACGGTATTTTTACATGCAAGGAATTTCTTGATTTACCTCATGAAATGAAAGTGAAGACTGTAAATAAATTACAACTTTGTGTCAACTGTCTGTTTGACCACAAAGGTAAGAAATGTTTATCTACGAAAACCTGCCGGAAATGTTCGGGGAAACATAATACTTTGCTGCACGAAGCGTACGTCAACCAACCGTCCAGCATCCCGAAGCATTCGTCAGATAACGTCTATGTCTCACAGAGCAAATTGTCTGAAATTCTTCTGGCAACAGCACTTATCAAAGTTCTGGCACTAGATGGAACCTATCATATCATGAGAGCGCTTGTGGATCAAGGGTCTCAAATCTCCTTAATTACTGAAGATGCTGCTCAGAGGTTGGGACTACCACGGCGCCATTGCAAGGGTGTCGTATTCGGGCTCGGTTCTCAACAAAACAATTGTAAAGGTGCATTACAAATTACTGCCTCGGCGATCAAGGGCGACTTCACCTTTAACACCAACGTAGTAATATACTATTGGGAGCGGAAGTTTATTCTCTCATCATGATGGGCGGAATCATCAAGGGCGATAGCAAGACCGAACCTATTGCTCAACAAACACATCTAGGATGGTTATTGTGTGGCAAGGTCACGACTTATCACTGCAATGTGGTTCTGAACAATTTAGAAGATATTCAGAGATTTTGGACAATTGAAGACATCGCAGATAATCCGTCAGACCTAACGGCAGAGGATCACTATTGTGTGACTCAATATCAAGAGCAGACTACACGTCAAGTAGATGGGCGATACGTTGTGAGATATCCCATGTAACCCAACTTTACAGAAAAATTGGGCGATTCTAAGAATCGAGCAATAGCGCAGTTTTTACAATTAGAGAAAAAGTTTTCAAAAAAAATCAGAAGTTATCAGATGGTTACAAATCTTGTATAAACGAATACGTTAGTTTAGGACACATGCACCAAGTTCACAATGACTGTAATGTGAACTCGCCGGCCTCGTGCTACCTTCCGCATCACTGTGTATTGCGCTCTGACTCTACTACAACCGCGCTGCGTGTAGTAGTAAATGCATCATCGCCTACAACATCAGGTTGCAGTTTCAATGACCTTATGTACAGTGGGCCAAACTTACAACGTGACCTATTATCTTTGATAATAAATTGGAGGCAGTACGAAATAGCATTTACAGCTGACATTGAAAAAATGTTCAGGCAAATCATGGTACACCCTGAAGATCAGAATTTACAAAAGATAATCTGGAGAAACAACAGTCAGGAACCTTTACAAGAATATAATCTAGCAACTGTCACCTATGGTACAAAGGCCGCACCCTTTTTAGCCATGATGACTTTAAAACAGTTAGCAAAAGATGAAGGTCACAATTATCCATTGTCACCCGCCAGGCAAACATTAGAAGATAAATTCTACATGGATGATCTTCTCTCGGGGAGTCACAGCATCCCGACAGCAAAGCAATTGCAATCAGACTTGTTAAAGTTGCTTAAGTCTGGTGGTTTTCGTCTTCGCAAGTGGGCTTCCAATAAGCAAGAACTTTTACAAGACGTCGAAACAAATACAAAATCATTTGATTTCAAACATCCAGAGTCAACAAAAACTCTCGGATTACAGTGGAATCCGAAAGACGATCATTTTTCGTTTAAACTCAGGCTCAGCCCGCCGTCACAAAGGTTACTAAGTAAACGAATACTATTATCGGAAATATCCAAAATTTTTGATCCCCTAGGTTGGCTTTCCCCGGTAACCACGAAATTGAAATTGCTATTTCAAAAGGTATGGCTACAGGATATTCAGTGGGATACTGAGTTAACAAAAGAAATAAGCAAAGAATGGCAGAGAATTCGAGATGATTTATATAACATAAATGATTTTAAAGTACAGAGATGGCTAGCAACTCAGGAAAACGATAACATCGAACTTCACGGATTTTGTGATTCATCCACCAAAGCTTTCGCCTGTGTAATTCTTTGTAGGGTGAAAAAAACACATAACACAATCAACATTGTGGCAGGAAAATCACGACTGGTACCCGTAAAGAAAACTATCACTCTACCACGACTCGAGATAATGGCTTGTCATCTATTAGCGAAACTTATGAATACGGTACTTAAAACCTTACAAAATCATAACATTAAAATATACGGTTGGACAGACTCGACTGCAGTGCTAGGATGGCTTGAAGGAGACTCTAGTCGCTGGAAAACATTCGCAGCTAATAAAGTAAATCAAATCAAAGCAATCATGCCTTCGGAAAAATGGCACTACGTGAAATCAACAGAAAATCCCGCTGACTGTGCCAGCCGAGGTATTTCAGCCAAACAATTGAAAGAGCATCAACTGTGGTGGACGGGACCTACATGGTTAATCTCGTATGAGCCCGAAGACAATCCAAAGCACCCTGTATACCTAACTGATCTAGAAATGAAACAATCACACCAAAGCAATGTCACGACCATAAATAATTACAATATTATAAGTGACATAGTTAACAAACATAGCGACTTCGCACGTGCAACAAGAATAGTAGCGTGGGTATTACGTGCGGTGTCACGCAGCAAATCAAAGAAAGCATTTTTATCGGTTGACGAGTTATCAAAAGCAAGAAACACAATAATTGTTTGTTTTCAACATTTATCATTTTCAAATGAAATTAGCAGACTAAAAGGTGGAGATAAAATAGATAGCAAAAGCAAAATACTCAGCCTAAATCCATTTTTAGGTAAAGATCAATTGCTGAGAGTTGGTGGTCGTATTAAACACGCAAACATACCTGAGGAAATGAAATACCCTTTAATCATCCCGCACGATACCCATCTGACGAACTTGCTTATCGATCGAGCTCATAGAGACACATTCCACGGTGGAGCACGTTTAACACATGCTCGACTTCGGCAGCATTACTGGATAATAGGAGGAAACCGAGCCGTTAAGAAACGTCTTCGCAGATGTCTTATATGCAGACGTCAAGACCCTGTGAAACAAACACAACTTATGGGGGATCTACCGACGGCACGCGTTAACCCCAGTCGACCATTCCACAGTAGTGGCGTGGACCTATGTGCTTACGTTGAGGTCAAGGCAAATAAGGGAAGAAGAATTAAGACTACAAAAGCATATGTTACAGTATTTGTCTGTATGGCAACAAAAACAGTGCATTTGGAGCTTGTTTCGGACCTCTCTTCATCAGCATTTCTAGCAGCACTACGACGAATGTCTGCTCGACGAGGAACACCAAGACATATCTATTGCGACAATGGTACAAACTTCGTGGGGGCCAATCGCATCTTAAAGCAACTTACAAGCAATATTAGACAATGAATTCCATTCCCAAGTATCTGACATGGGCATCGAGTTTCATTTCAACGCCCCAGCATGGCCAAGCGCTGGGGGACTGTGGGAAGCAGCCGTAAAGAGCCTGAAATACCATCTGCGAAGAGTGCTCGGTGATCAAAAGCTCACATACGAAGAGTTCACCACATTGTTAGCACAGCTAGAGGGATGCTTAAATTCTAGGCCTCTCGGCGCTCTGACAGAAGATCCAGAAGACATCGATTTTCTAACGCCATCACACTTTTTATCAAGTGGACCTAATTTGACAGTAACAGAAACGGAAAGGGATGGCCGGACTCGATGGCAACTTATACAAAAAATGGTTAATGACATTTGGAAGAGATGGCAGAATGAATATTTATGTAAATTATCATCACGGTGCAAATGGCAACAATATGAAAACAATCAGCGAGTTGACGATATTGTGATTATTCAAGAAGCAAACTTACCACCAGGAAAGTGGGCTCTCGGCAGGGTAGTTGAGCTGCACCCTGGTAAAGATGGTCATGTACGAGTAGCAAGTGTGAAAACCAAGAGCGGCATCATCAAACGACCGATAGTAAAGCTATCACCGCTCCCGGTACATGACAAGATAAGCCACCACGTGCCATCAAACAAACAAACAATGTATCAAATGTCATAACTTTGAAACCAAAACATACAACAACATCGTTCAAGAATATGTTTATCACATTACTTACCTTACTATTAATCTTGCCGGTACAGGGTGCATATAATATAGCACAACTGAAGCATAATCAATCAATCTATTTTGACAAAATCTCAGACACGAATATTAGCAGAGATGAATGGAAGTTAATAGTCTATTATGATATGGATCCATTCTGGCGTGGGTCTAAAATACTCACGGAGTACGTCGACAGTCTTGAAAGCATTTGCGAAAAATCAACAAAACCATCGCTATGTGACATAGTACTGTTACAGCTGCATCATGCCTACAGTGAACTTGAGCACTATAACCATATTTTACTCGGTCACCAGTTAACTGGACGCAATAGTCACCATGTGCGTCGTGGTTATATAAATATAGTCAGTAATCTTGCAAGTACACTATTTGGAGTACTTGATGATAATTTCGCAGAAAAATATGAAAAGGACATTGATCAGATTAGAGCAAACCAGAAACCACTTATCACTGTTGGAAAAATCAGACCTCGATCATCGAAGCACAGTACAATGTATTACAACGAGTGGAAGATAATATGAACAAACAACATAAGCTTATCAATCAGCACATCAACAACATCGAAAATACTCTGAATTTAGCCAAAGGGGAGGTTCAGAAATTATCAACTAGCAATGACTTCGCGTTATCTACTATCGTAACACATGGACTACTTATCAATCTTCGAAACATACAGGAATACCTACTCGACACACTGGTTGATCTTAATCACGAAACGTTCAACTTCCATCTCATAAACCCTGAACAACTTAGACATGAATTGAATACTATATCTGGCCAATTACCAAAGGATTTGGATTTACTAATAATAATTTATTAATAAGGCTACGTCGCCTATCTGTCATATTCGTTTTAGTTATATTAGTTAAAATATTTAAGTCAATGACATGTAAATATTTAAGTATCATTCACCATCATAATTTGATTGTATTATCATCATCATCTTCATTACCCTACTAGCATCTCTTCCTCTCCTCTCCCGGAAGATGTACGGTGCAACACCGCACATTTCGCCAAATCAGCTTTTTAATTGTTTCGCTATAAATCTTAATTGACATACTTTTCAGTTCGCATTAAGCAAGCATAGCGTGCGTTCTCTCTATCATTTCTATCATTATTTTATAACCAAAATATATCAAATATTATCAAGCAAATCAATTATCATTTTCTATCATTAAAGACGTATGAAAACCCCATACAACTCTCGTAGTTTTAATTTTAAGTTAAAAAGTGTCTTTACAAATGTGTAAATTTAGCTGCAGGCATCAGATAAAATATCTCTTCAGAACATTCCCCGTTGTAAATTCAGTAAAAGACGCACAGAGAAGCCACGTCTCTACGCAATGTCAAAGCCAAAAACGGTTGGACAATCGTTTGCAAAGCACCGGGTTCCTAACAATCCGTACGGCTCTCCATTGGACGTGATCAAACGGTAAAAGCTGATATTGGGGTGATCCGGACCAGAGAAGAGAACAGTACTCCATGTGTGGCCGGACCTGAGCCTTATAAGGCGTGATTCTTTACCAGACCTGAAATACTGCCTTAAATGTTGTTAATTTCAACCCATTCTGAGACCATCTCCAGGAAGGTTTTTATAGACGACACACTTTTCTTTCGGCACTTGAAAACATTTTCTCGTGAGAGCCCTGCTCGGTTAAAATATACCGCATCCCCCATGGAAATATCCAATATGTCATTGATATCCAGGGGAAAAAAGTTTTTGATAGCACGCAGCCTTAGGGTACACCATTCACGGACTTAGGATCCGAACAAAAACTGTCTAGAACGTCCTGTATGCTCCGCCCAGATAGAAAGTTAGTGATCCACTTGCATAAACTCTTGGGAAGCCCATATGAAGGAAGCTTCGAAAGAAACCTCTTGTATCAAACACGATCGAAGGCTATTATCACATCCAGACTAATTGCCAGATCTTGGTTTTAACAACCGCTACCCAACAGTGCGTAAGATATAAAAGAAGATCACCAGCCGATCGACCATGACGAAAGCCATATTGCCGATCATTGATCAAATAGCTATCCTCTAGGAGCTGTCGGTTAATGTTGACGTCCAGTATTTTAGAGAGAAGAGAGATAATTGTGATAGGTCTGTTGTTAGCTGGGTGCAACCTATCTCCTTTTTTAGGGATTGGATTGAGAAGGACACACTTGCATGAGACCGAGACTACACCTTTAAGGAATACAGAAATAAATACATTAGCACTGAAGTCCACTCAGAGATCATGTTCGTAGCACACATGTAGAAATGCATTCCGGCCCACTCCTCCTCCTCCTGGGGTATATTTTTTGGAGGCTTCGCTTTCATGTTTGGTGCGGGCCTTGGATGTTGGACTTCCTGATTCTCTCACTCACTGACAGAATATAACCAAATGAATCTGGTTACTACACGTCGATTTTCTTTGAGAGAGTGGTCCTTCCGCGGTCAACAGTCCAAAACGAGTTGCAGTGTAATAACTACAGGTAGGCTCTACCACTTCTAATCTATCTTGGTTTTTCGCTGACTTAAAAGTTTAAAAATGATCTCTCCATTTGGAGCGAACAAACAATTAAAAATGTAACAAAATAAGTAAAAATAGAATGATATGAAAAAATAAAATGTTTCGTATTTTTATAGTAATTACAAGCATACTCATTTTTGAGCAGGCTTTTGAACCAACAAGCGCTTATATGAAATTACTGAACAACGTGTAGTCTAACGAGATTATATACGACCAGCATAAAATAATACTTTATAATATTTATATGTTTTTACAAAAAGATTAATTTTGAAAATCAATTAATATTAATTAATTCGACTTCTGTTTTTCAATAATTCCGTTTTTAAGTATAAAATATTTGAGTAAAGGGTTAATATTCCGGCCATGTTTATCTTGTACATGTGAAATATGTGTAGTAATATATTTCGTCGCTCTATTCCTAAGGGAGAGATACAAGTTGTCACCAAGCAAGCAGTAGAAAGGTTCCCTAACATTTTAGATTTTCTAAAATAAAGAGAAAATGTGAACATCACATACAAAATACATTGTTTTGTTGGAATATTCTCAACAAGAAACACGTAAGACAGTCGTAACATTGATTCAGAGAGCTTTGCGCTCGTAATGAGATGCCCGGGAATGTCCTCTCTGGAACATATCCAAAGCCTCGAGCCAAATAAGAGTATTTCTATGACCCCTTTCATTTGCACATAGTTTTCTCTGTTTGCGACAATTAACTAAATCCTGCCAACTAATAAAATCCGCTTTAATTTGTTACTTTCATGATTTTTTTACTCTAATTGCAGTTCATTCTGCAAATTTCTCTTTGTACTTTTCATTGTGACTCTGAATTGCTGTAATGTTCATGTATTTCTAACAAAAAAAAATGCGAAAAGAGAAATGGTGAAATTTTGGTTGTTGGAATAAATTTGGATGACATTTATTTTACATTTAATTATGAGTTATTCAATACTGTATTCAGTACAATGGACATTAAATATAATAAATGAATATCATACTAATGGAGTAACATAATATTAAATTACTTATAAACATACTTTTCAACTTATGTCCAGATTTTTCATTCGTTACAATAGCGGCTGTAGAAGCACGTAGTCAATGAAAATTATAAAATTCTATTACGGTAAAGGCACCCTGCCAGCAGGACGGACAGACACACAGCGGTATGTTAATAATAAGTACGCAACCCTGAAACAGTTAACGTTATACTAATTTAGAAGACACAGCTTTGAACATACTTAAGTAAAATAAAAAACTCTCTATGAATAAAAACTTTTATCTAAATAATAAATATTAAATATTTATTACAAGGGCAACGTACAACGCTCTGGAGGCTGCGTCAATCAAGATCGCGATAGATCTGAACGATAAGGAACAATCTCTCGAGACTGATACCCAGGCCCTTGAAATGAGGGCAGCCTTGGAGCCGAAGAGACCTCAAGGCACCGACAAAAACCTTGTACTAGCGAGTATGAAGGACGAAGTACCCATTGTTGAGGGCTGAATTTTTGTGATTCGTTTTTAAATTGCTTTCTGATGATTTTGTTTGGTTATGTTGTTAAATTTTGTATTGCATTTATGATTTGTTAATAAATTTATTTTTTTAGTGATTGTGTTTTTTGTTTGTTTATATTTTTTCTTTGGCGGCGCCATCTATGTTATTAAAAAAGAATAAGGGAACTTAATATAAAAAAAATACGTGAGATGGCGTTGAGCTCGTTTCACAGGTAACAATAACATTTTAACCGTAATGGTAAAAGTATAAGCGTTTATAATACGTAGCGCTCATTACCTTTTATACACACGATTGAATTACGTAAAACGTAAACGTAGTTCACGTATAATGTAAGTATCAAAGTATAAAAAGACGTATGAGAGCATCATTTAAATATGAATCTCGTAACAAGGACATGGAGCGTTATTTGAATTTTACGATAACATTGAAAATGATTTTTCATTACCTTGACATTAATGTGTGAGTGAAGTCGATGAGAAAAGTGAGATGGTGGTTTTGTTGGATTATATAAAGTAATATATTTATTTTTATTGATTTAATATACGTTTTAGTGTCTTTTGATAACAACAACTACTTTTAACTGTAAATTATAATTTCGACAATATTTTAGGTAATAAATTAATAAATATAACATTGCTTCTACTCCATAAAAGAGGCGATCCATAATAATTTTGTATGCAATGTAATGTGAAATATATACTATAATTATTTTCGTTAATTTGCTCCTTCCGCCTTACCGTCAGTATTTTTAACTCTACTTTAATATATATGTATAAGGTCATCAGCCAAACCTCTTAAAAACTATTTTTTTCCTATGTCTCATAAATACGTATCAATATTTTCGTTTCAATATTCACTCCACAGATTTTGTCTCATTCCTAAATAAATAATAAATAAATTAGATTTTGGTAAAGATTTGTTTATGTCTGATCAGAACACTCTTTAGAAAAACCTTACTGAGTCACAAGTTATAACAATACCTAAGTATGTTTCTATTTTAAGTCACTAAAGTTAAAAGTACCTGAACAAATGTTAGCATGGGTTTCAATGGACTTAAGACTGAGGCTATCTCGGTGAACCAAACCTACTTTAATTACACTAAAAGTTAAGGATAAATGCTATTTCAAAATATAAAAGAAATCTTTTCACCGAATAGTAACATTCAAAATGCTCATTTTTTATACAAAGATAATACGAAACATACTTTATCTCTATTTGAGAACGCGGTAATCTAAATGGAAAGGAAAAATAAATAAAAATTAACATCATTTAGTTTAATTAACTTTTTCCTTGGAAAATAAATGCTATTGCTTATTCAGGTTCATTAATAGAAAGTATTTATCATTAAACAGCTTCACATAAACCTTTTTTACATATACATAGAAATAAAATTTCAGTGTCCTTTTGTTATTCCAAATTAACAGCTTTTACTAAATGAAAAAAAGGTATGCATGTTACTTAAATAAGAAAAAATATTTTTTATTTTTTCTTTGTTTCTCTGTTTGTCTGCCCGATTGTCTGACCGATTTTAAAAGGACTTTCACTGTTAGATAGCTGATGTTATAAGGATTACCTTAGGCTAGTTTTATTTAAACATATTCCGCGCGAGCCAAGTAGTGGGCACAGCTAGTATAGCTAACTAGTAACATAAAATGCATAGATAGTATTCAAAGTTAAAATGGAAAACAGTACGCAGAAAATCATATAAAAGTGTAAAGACAATGAAAAAACAAATCGCTAAAGCGTGCACATTTAAATTTAATAAATATCTGAGGAGAGCTGAGAACAATAGTAATATTAGCTTGAAGAGAATTACGGTTGAAGCGTTCCCATTCCGCAATCCAATTACACCAGATATCGCAGCCTCCGAGTGGTTTGGACACGGTTCGTTTGGGAAATGGGTGTGCTTTGAATTAAAAAGCTTAATATATCACATTCGAGTTATTTCTTCTTCGGTAATATGAAAAAATACCATTCGACGAGTTTGAGACGGTTTTTTTATCCTCAAATACAAATTATCAAAAAATTGTCTTTCTGTACAACATCTACAAACATAAAAGTTGTTAAATTCATCGATAGATCAATTGATTGATTGATTGATTGATTGATTGATGAATTGCTTGATAAATTGGTCTTGATAAAAGTAACTCTGGCTACATTATTAGTTCTTTAATTTAATAATTCCTTTCTTTAATCAGCTCTCACATATCTTATATATATATTTTTATATAGACATTTAAATAGAAAATATAAAATAAACCACGACATTACTTAGACTTTGCTAACTTGTAACATAAGTAAAAGATACATGAATTTATATAAAGACAAATTAATAAAAGAACTTTTATTATTAAAAAAATTGAATATGGGTATAGCCAAATAAACTTTATTTTACATTTTTATTCAAAAATCACTAAGTAGATAGATATAATTATATTACTAAGCTTTTAAAAGCTTCAGTTTCTATACACCAATTACTTAAGTTAATTAATTGATTTTCATTGCACTAAGTTAATTCTTGCTTTCATAACATTCATATAATTAATTTTATTTAATGCTTATCGTAATTTCACTTACTTATCGTCTTAATATATATTAATAATATTCTAGAATATTAATTATTATTATTAGCAGTGAATGGACTAGTTACGCTGCGAGATCTATTAAGAAACGAGGAGATCCGCAGAAGAACCATAACTATCGACATATCTCAGAATATTACTCGTCTGAAGTGGCACATCGCTGGAACAAACAACCGCTGATGGGGTTGAAAGGTTGTCGAGCAGCAACCGCGAGCCGGTAGACGTGGATTGGATTGGGTTGGCTTCTAACTAGATGGACCGACGAGACAAAGTCAAGATCGCTGGATGCAAGCAGCGCAAGGCCGATCATCATGACGATCTTTAGAGGGGCCTATGGCTTGGAGGCGTCTGTAGGCTGATAAGAAGAGGAAGAAATATTCATAACATTTATAAAACACAGCTGTGATACTTCCCGAAGTTTGTCTAAAGTTTGGGAAGTATCACAGGATGATAACAATGCTGCTGCTGATGATGATGATGATGATGGTGACGATGATGATGAAGATAATGATGATGATGAATGAACAAAATATAAACTATTTAAAAATATTAAACAAGTTATTACTCTATATTCATTGAAATGTTGACTTGGAAGTGAAAATTATATTCGAACTTCAATAGGTGCAAATATGGAACCCCGAATCCCATTTTGGCAGTAATTAAACTTATAATTAAGATTCTATGAAAATGATCAGCTGTTCAGAGTAATAACCTTGAATTATAATATTTTTGTATGATGAAATTGGAAAATAACCATATATAGAATAAGATTTCTATTTAATTATCATATGAACAATATAGCTATCGCAAATTAATCCAAAGATAGACAAGCTAACGTATTTACATCCAAATCCAGCTAAACTAGTAACTATTGATGAACTAAGTTACCAACTACAAGAGGTTGACCAGCGCTCGAACTAATCTAACAACTTGGATAATTGCTCACTGCATGGACATTATATCTGCATTCAGTTGCTCCTCAGATATTAAAACCAATAACTCACTATTACTCCGCGCCCAGTAGAAGGAGCAATATATATTAATTGAGACAAAATATCAAGATTTAATGAGTTTATTTACCTCTGCAGGAAAAGTGTATAAAATATAATTTTAAATCGAGGGCCATAATTAAAGTGTAATGATACTCTTTATTTGGAGTAATAATGTACATATCAATACGGTAATAAAATTAACTCATTGCGAGTGGAAATTACCGTTAATATTATGGAAGTTATTTCGAATGATTTCATATGCGGAAGTGTTTTAAAATATATAAAATATCAATCACACCAAACGTTTTCCGGCAGATTGCGATTATTTATATTAGGAAGTGTTTGGATCACAATAATTGTGAATTAAAAGTGTTTAACTTCCTAAATGCGAGCGTACTGTGAATATACTTGCGGTATATCTTGTAAAGTTGTCCTGCCTTGAGGCCCGAAGTATGCCGCCGTGCGACTGGTCGGAGCAGCGCGACTATCAATACTTTTATTAACAGTTTATTTACTCTTGACTTTTTGTGCGCCAGCGCGGAAGTGGCGATCGCCTTTGTCCTAATCTTAACGATATTACACAAAAGAATTATGTACGAGTACGTATCGTTATTGTTATAAATTTTAATCTATACAAATGAATAAAATTAAAATATCTGTCCATAATTCCAAATTGTCAGCTTTTCACTAAATGCATACGAGAGTAAATACGGTACTTAAAAAAAAAACAATTTTAAAATTTGTCTCCGGCTAGACCGATATTTACAGAACTTTCACTGGCTGATAGCTGATGTTATAAGCAGTAACATAGGCTACTTTTATTTTAAAAAAACAAAATTCTGAGCGATCGAAGTCGCGTGCACGGCTTGTATATAATAAATTTAAAACAATTTCTGAATATAACTAGATAACATGTATCGTAGTTGTGAAGTAGACCCCAGAGTACCATCAATACAGGGACGCCGGCGCTGCGGGATACTGCGCGGGACGTCGATTTTAAAGGATAATGTGAATATTCAAATTAATTGACTCGGAATAATTGACTTGAAATTTGTACCCTTTAATGTTTAAAATTTAAATCATTAATTAATTGCTTCCGTATTGATAAAATTAAAATAATTCGATCAACTGTAATAAATTCATTTGAAATACATTTAATACTTTTGAATTAATTCCAGTCGCCGCATGTACCACGTAACATCGCAGCACGTCGTGATGCAAGGATTACCTAAGGTGGATCATCCCGCATGTGTATAATATATATCAGCCGAGAACACTTCCTGAGAACTTTTCTCTTTCATAAAGTACGAATCGCTTCCTGGGGTATTCCTTGATACGTGCAGGTACCTCCTCCTCCTCCCCTCCAACGACGGCACGGACGTACTCACTCGTATCATATTTAAGAACGATACACTTACAACCGGTCGCTTATAGACGAAATTTTCAAAACTATAAACCTTAAATCACATTAATACAAAGTTCGCATCCGTTTCCTGATCTTAGATGAATCTAGAGTCGGTGAGTGCAATTGATACGTAATATTGTCGAGTGTTTATTGACGCGTTGTTTCATTTAGGTATGAAGGAAGTGTTGCTGTAAAATAGGAAGTGTCGCGAGCGGTTTCGCGAAGTTCGCTAGCTTCCTTAGTATTGTGACCACGTCGTGCGAGTGAGGATTTCGTTCTAGTGACGCTCGGACTTCCTAATTGAGGATATGTTTTTTATTTCGATCTATTTATATTTTGTAATCCTTTACACGGATGCAACGTATAGGTATGTTCGTTTTCGTTTCTCATCACAATTATGTTTTGGTAATAACAGTATGTTACGTATGTTAGCAATGTTGTTGATAGTTATATATGTGATTAAATATGGAACATGTAGTATGCTTTTTTTAGATAATATCAAAATGGTCCGAAAATTCGCCTTCGCTTTTCTCGTCCTAACAATCCTTCAAGCGCATCTGGTGTCAGTGAACGCCAGTCCCGCCATCGGTAAGATTTATATATATATGATTTTTTACAGTTTTATTCAAGTAGTAAAATAAATATAAATAATTAGAGAATGGTAATTATATTTGTTAAAGTAATTGAAGTTACATATATTTTCAGGTAACATTTATAAAAAGTATCCAAGTATTGATATTATCCAAAATTTATTTGGAAATAAGTCATGTTTAAAAAAAGGAATACCGCCATTTTTAAATGTTTTTTAATCTTTCGAATCAGATTTGTTATTACCATGTTGTGTACGGTTTTTAATCTATCACTATGTTTTTAAATAAATACAGACAATATATCGATACGGGTATTAATTTTTCATTCTGTTTCTTTAATAATTCATGGTTTAACATGTTTGTAAACATTTTTGCCATGAAAAAGAATTTTAGGAGTACAAAATTCCAATGATATCCCAGTTATACAACATCGCTCTCTGGTTTATTTATATGTATTTATTAATTTATGTAAATATTTAAATGTATTTCGAAATCATTTAATTTTATATTCTTATTAACAATATTACGGTATTTTATCTTAAATGTCATTTGATATATCATATATTAAATCAGATGTTTTGATATTTTGCAATAAACTTGTTCGCGGTACGATAAGACTCGAACAATAAATAATAGTTTAATATAAATGGTAGATATACGAGTATATAAGTAATAATTAATATGTTAGTGTTCCGCAAGAAGTGATCACTGTGTGTTTGTTTGCGACGTCCAATATATTAAACTAAGTCTCAACTGTGCGCTCCCAAACTAAAGTCCGAAGTTAGTAATTTGTACCAGACTACACCGAATGCGTTTGCTTTGGCAAGTTTTAAAGCCAAATGTACTTATACGTACCGCGGACGGCGATGCTGAATTATTTTTCATTGAATTGTATTTTCTTTGTGATTTATTGATTATATTTTATTTTATTTACATATTTAAACAATTCTATTCGATTAACCGGGACAAGAGACAGGCTGAAAAATAATGATTTTTAATATAGGTACCGTATATACTTTCGTTTTTAATTTGGAATTACAAACGAATACTTCAGTTTTATTTATATTTATATATTATGTTTTAATAATAACTATACTTAGTATATTTTATTGTTCATCAACAATAATTTATGAGACAGTTTGTTTAATTATCTCATGACTCTTGGAGGTATGTTGTCGGACCTTCAAAAATGAATTTGTGGAAAGCGAAAGGAATGAAAGGAAATATTAATGAATAATATGTTCGTTTCAAACATATTATTCAAAAGAGTTTTAATTTTGGTATTAAAATGTAAGCTTTTTTTTAGAAAAAATATTGTGGAATTCTGAATAAAATCGTAATAATATAATTAAATGTACACTTAAATTTTTATTATATGTATATTCTATGATGGATTACCTATGTGGTATATACATAATTTATGTAATAAATAGTTAAGTTTTTCTAAATGTTAAAGAAAGGGTCTTATTTTTTCTTTTATTAATATTACAAAAACATTTATGTAAAATTCTGTGGTATAGTTTGAATTGAAATCTAAAGCTAATATAATGTTGAGAGCTGATCATTTTAAATGGATAACTAAAACAGTCTGTTCTTCCATATTATTTATTTACATTTATTAATACAAGATATGGACACGCAAATTCGTTTAAAATCTCAAAACGATTCGTTTAAAAATATCTAGCACGAGTTTGATAAATGATCTTTATTATACCTATCTCGGTATTTGCATTATAAAATATAGTTATAGTTAATTCAATCCAAGTGTATGTGTGTATGAATCAATAAAAGGTGTATAAAATATACGTTTCGTTCATGTTCCATGATTCATCTACAGTATAAGGTTACTGTGACTTGCAATAGATTCGGATAATCGATGTTATCACGGAGCTTGGCGATCGCGAAGACGAGAGACAATGACCCCAATACGATTTGGTTTACTTTCGTTGTTATGCAACGTCACCTCACTTACACTTGACCTCCAACCACCTGAATGACACGAGCTTTACGAGAAAACACGTGAGGCAATCGTTTGCATTCACGGAATTAGGTAATTTTTAAACGAATTTTGTGGAATTCCATTTCTGGCAATACATGAAATTTATACAGCACGTGACATCCGTTTGATATCAGCACGTGACATTCATTTGACATCATATATAGGTCAAATGTGGGTCACATTATTTTGTTTGGCATAATCGATTGCTATAAGCAAGAAATTACAAAACATACATCATTTGAACATATTCAACAGTAATTTGCAGATCACGCATTATTTTTTTCGACGGGGGAGCGAATTCACGATTTTTAGCTCAGCTTTCGGGGTCACTGACCACTAAACCAATGGAGCTATAAATAAATGAAATATCGTAGTTATAAGATTTAATTTTTTTTTACAGCTACTAACTACGAGCCACTAGAAATATGTATGGAAAACTGCGCTTTATGCAGAAAAATGCTTGGAACTTGGTTCAACGGACAGCTCTGTGGAGAATCCTGTTATAAATACCGCGGAAAACTGATTCCCGAATGTGAGGACTTCGCTTCAATCTCCCCATTCCTGAACAAACTGTAAAATGACTAAATATCTGATATTTCAACATACCAAAGCATTTAAACTTTATTTTTTATATAGGTACATAAGTAATAAAAAACTATTAAACTATTCAGTTTTATTATTTATTGCGATTCTAAAAATTTTACATGATTTCTAAATAGAAATGATACTTAAAATAGTTTGTTTACAAACTAATTATCTACTTATTATAGCATATTTTTCAGCAAAACAGCCCCCGTGTTGTAAAACATCATTAGCTTTTATTATTTTACTACAAAAATATCCTCCAAAATCTGACAAATCCCACGGGAGTATCGCCTAATAAAATAATAAAATATTCCTAAATTGCCTTCTTATATCCAAGACTTATAGTTTAAGTTATTTAATGAAATAATAATATAATTAACAGACTAAACGTTACCTGCGATTTTGTCTGTCCTCTCTTACATTTTAAATTCAAATTTAAAATATCTTTATTCAAGTAGGCATTTACACATTATAATATAAATCCTGCAAATGATTCAACAACTTAAGTTCCACATATTTCGATCTACTAAAAACTCTTGAACGCTATAATAAGATTTATTTAATAATAAACTTGATTTTAGATTTAAAACCAAGGAAAGAAAGGTCTAAGATATCTTGTGAAACTTTATTATATATTTACATAGATATATTATATATTTATATAGATAGATTGATTATATAGATTTATTAACTTTTTGAAGACGAAACTTTGGCGTTACGAGTTTGTTTTTATTTCTCGTATTTATCGCGTGTCTGTCACTGTTTTTTATATATGTTATTAAATATATATTGCAAGGCGACGGTAAGAATATCTATTTCTTTGAAAACATCTCTCAGAGAATCTTTAGCTTTTAAGTTATAAATAGCCCGCACAGCTATTTTTTGTAAAATAAATATATAATTAACTTCGGCAGCTCTGCCCCATAATAAAATACCGTAAGATAAAATACTATGACAATAATTGAAATAAACAAGTCGAGCCGTATTAACGTCAGTTAATTGGCTAACTTTTCTAATTGCAAAGACGGCGGAGCTGAGTTTGGCTGCGAGTGTTGAGAGATGAGAGATGGGGGTTCCACTGGAGCTTTTTATCTAAAGTACATATCTTGTAGGTATATTTTTTACAAAATATATATTGTACTGTAGTCCACATTTCCTTATAAAAATGCAAAAAATTTCTTCAGAAAAAAGCAGTCAATTGTTCCAAATTTCTAAAGTCTAAAAATAAATACCAAATTTTAAAACCTTAGGGATTTGTCGATGAATTCGTTTATAAAAGATATTTTTACTTTATTAAACCACTAGCTGTGCCCGCGACTGCGTTCGCGTGGAGTGTTTTTAAAAATAAAAGCAGTATAAGTTACTCTTTATAATATCAGGTATCCGGCTGTGAAAGTCCTGTTAAAATCGGTTCAGCCGTTTTAGAGAGAGAGCCCGAAAAGACAGACTGATAGAGAATTTTTTTTTTAAAGTACGGTGTTTACTTCCATATGCATTTAGTGAAAAGCTGTTAATTTATAATATCAAACAGATTCTTTAATGTTATTTATATGTATAGATAATATCGTATAGATTGACCTGATAGCTATTATTTTATATTTAAATATTTAATAGCAACGCAGTGGAAAGAAAAACAAATATATGCCAGCGACTTGTACTTCACAACTATTTCACATCAATTAGTTCATCACACCTATACCATGGGCCATGTCTTCTATCTCACTCTCTCCTATACATTTATGTGTTTTCTTTGTCGTGACGCATTTCCGTTACATCGAGTGAAATCACATGATTCTAAAGAGAATCACTTCAAAAAGTTAAAAATAAAAATAAAACCAATATAATAGTTAAATTAATATAATTATTTAACCTGGATCAGTGATACATAATTAGCTTACGGTTATTGAAAAACAAATCAATGCATTATATATTTATATGTATATGTATTTTAATTTTCTTGATCAAAAATTCATTTAAATACCATCTTATATATATGAAGTATATTATGAATAAAGACTCTTTAACACGATTTTATTATCCTCCGTATGTTTGTACAACGTCTAACGGAAACTTTGACCACCATTTTGACGTTCAAGATGGCGGATTAATATTAAATTTTGCACATTTCAAGGACCGATGACAATATAATACATTTGCAATACATTTTTGTAGACTGCAGTACATTTATTACATTCATTTTTATTTCGAATTGTATGAAACGGTGTTTATTTAGATTTTTCAATTATTATTAATAGGTATATATAAAAAATATTTCAAAAAAAAACCTAAAAAAAAAATTCATATTACATTTTTTTTTTCTAACAAACTAAGTTGTAGTATTACTTTATTTCGTGTATATACAGACGACTTATCCGCTAAAGATAGTATCAGTTGACGGGCACCTCCACCGGCAGAGCGTCCGCGCCCGGGGCCGGCTGCTCGGGCTGCGGTTGTGGCAGCTCCACCGCTGGTAGATCTGTTAGAGCTATATCACATATTAAGTTATAGTTGAAACTACTCAAAATAAACAATTAATATTTAGTATAATAAAAAAAATATAAAAATAAGCAATGCATTGTTAGAAACATTCAATATTTTAGAAAGAATCTTAACATAAAGAAAGAAAGGATATAGAAAAAAATACTAAAAATAGGTCACAAGTTCGAATACTGTTTGTGAATGATTTTTTATTTGTATAATTAAAAACAATAACAACATGTCTAACATGAAGAATAAAAGTTTACCTGTTTCGAGTGAAGGCAGTGAAGTTAGTGAAGTTAGTGAAGGTAGTGAAGGTAGTGAGGCTAGTGAAGTCAGTGAAGTCTCCGGAAGGCTGTTGTCCGGAGTGACATCCATCGGTATCTCCGGCAAGGTCGCGGCTGGTTCCAGCGGTGGTAACTAACAACAAATAATATTATATTTCCTTTTTTTAAGTTTTTTATTAACAATGTTCACTAATAACAGTTTATTAATATATGCTGATATAAAATAAATGCGTAAAATAAAAAAAAAAATAGTAATATTAAAAATGTATTGCAATGTTAAAATATATTCCAATGTATAAAAATCAAAATGCACTGCAGTGTAATGTTGGTAATAAATATTAATTATATCTACTAATACTAGATAAGATTTCGTTCCCAGCGCAGTCTTAAATATATTTCGAGCAAAATAATACCAAGATAAGAGTACTCTACCTCCGGGGCAGGTCGGGGCACTCTACCCACGCTGTGCCTCACACTGAAGGGGGCGCACTGCGAGTAGTACCCGATCAGGAACTCCGGGAAGGCCTGTCCGAGCTCACGACCCGGGACCACGTCCACCTCTAAACAGTCTTGCCTGAAATATAATAGTTAATTGTCTATCTTTTTTTTGGATTTAACATTTTTTGTGTTATTATATGAATATCTATGAGATAACCCGCTCCGGGTATGAGGAAAATATAAATATAATTGAGGTGTTAATTATGGCTTCTAAAAAGGAACGATACAACCCCGATGAGTTTCTGTCTCCAGCTCTTAGATTAGTGGGAAATAACTTTCAGAGCTGGCGGATAACTTTTCGAGCAAACAAATAACTTTCCGAGTTGATGGTAACTTTGACAATAAACATATTGTATAAAACTTCATTTCAGTAAAGATTTTGATTTTGATATTTTGTTAATTCACCCATCCACATGTATTATATTGTATGTAATTGACAAATACATTTTTCTAATTGGCGTTCAATACAATGTTTAAAAATTACACATTCTTAGATTGATCAACATATCATTATAATGTGTTTAAGTGTCTTAATTATTTATAGTTATGTAAATATAAATTACCATTTTACCAAGAAGTACAATGTTCCATGAAACAGTTGGCCGGCCATTATTTTCTCAGGTTGTAGCCCTCGGGACAGGCCTCTGGGTTTTTCTATTTCCTGAAATTTAAATAAAGTAAGACATTTTAAAAAGGTAAAGATAAGATATTTTAAAAACTTAATACGGTACGGGACAAATGAAAGTTACTTCAACTCTTTTCTTTTTGTCCCCTCGTTTTGCTCGCTTGCGAGTCAAGTGACATTCCTCCATATCCGGTATGGTTGCTGCTTCTCTCTCTCTTTTCAGCCTAGCTTCTTCGTATGCCGCAATCAGGTCTGGACAGTCCAGATTGTCTTCTGGTTCCCAGGTGTTGTCCTCGCTGAAATTATAATACAAATTAATTAGTTAAAACCTAGTTATTATGAAAACTAAATATGAATTGCGACGTAAAGAACATATCTATGACAAAAGAAATAACATACTCGGAGTAACCTTTCCACTTCAATAGATATTCAACTTTTCCATTCTTAATCCGTCTGTCCAATACTTTTTCAACGGAAAACTCCTCGTGTTTCCCACTCTGAGGTCCAACGGTCTCCGGCGGAATTATGGCGTTTGGTATTTTATCTGAATCAGTTTCCATTGGTTGGTGAACTTCACCGAGTGGTACCGTTGGGAACTGCAAATCGGACTGAGAAAGAGACTCCATCTGTAAAGTACAAAATATATATTATATGTATTAAAACCATGTTGGTCCATGTGTTAGTCTGTTAAACATATCTTACTGAACTAGTACATGTATTAGATATAGATATATATATAGAATATTATGTGAACTGATGCTAAATATAGACTTTATGGGCAATACATCTTAAGCTAATTGTATATTTAATAAGTGTTTTGAAGCAACTGTGATTTATAACAGTGTCGCTATCTTATGATACCTTAGTAGTGAATTCTTCCTAAAGAATGGCATGTGACTAAAGTGAGTTACTCTTCAGATATTCCAGTGTAATAAGTGACAGGGAAATATACAACTAAGTGCAAGTGCAAGTAAGTACGGGCAAAGTACACAAAGCAAGTATATAAAGTATATAATGCAAGTACATAAGTATATTAGTATATAAGGCTAGTACATAAGGGAATTATATAAGCCTTGTACATAAGGGAAGTACATAATGATAGATAGTACATAATATTTTATTACAACATTTGGTGAGGTAATATAAAAATAAATTACAAATGTAAGGTTTATAAATCAATCTATTCGACTTTACCTATCATAATTCTATATTTCATGTGAAATAAAAAGCTCTTTGTGAACCAGAACAATAATAAATTTTGTTGTTAAATAAGTTTATCGCCAGTTTAATAAATAATATATTTAACTTTAAACTTAGTAATAAATACCTGAGATTGTAGCAACTAAACAAGCATACAATAAACATACATAAATCTATTAAGCTACTTTTTAAAAGGAATAAAACTTTTAACACAACTTATAAAATAATGAAAATCTTTGTAAAAGAGAAAAAGATACCAGTTACAATAACAATATAAAATATATTGGTACTTTGTTTTATTGTAGAGGGAGAATGCTTTTTTGTTCAAATATTTACTACTTTACACTACAAGATTATGTCTACAAAGCTTTAGCTTAGTGCACTCACTGCAGTAAATCAAAATTCTAAATGTTTCTGACCTATATTTTTGAATAAGTTCATCTAAGTTTTTTTATTGGTCTGAAAAAAAAATAAAAAACTTAAAAAACTTAAAAAAAAAAAAATATTAAAATAAGGATTACCTCAAAGAAAAAGACTATTAAGTCGGTTGTATTAAGGCTTTCAAGGCTATGTTTTAATCACTCTATTAGATATATAAAACAGACGTATCCTCCAAAATAATACACAAATGTCAACAAAAAAAGCAATAATATGGATTATGTAAATAACATATTATGTATTATTGTTGTCTATAAAGCATGCACTAATTCATACAAGCAAAATCCAAATTTTTAATTTTGGCCAATATTTAGCCCCATTTGATAACTTCAATAATACTTAGATAAATACCTGTAAAACGTTTTATTTTACTCAGATAAACACAAGTAAGAAATTTTGTAAATACAAAATCTAACGATTGTTTAGCGACCTGCAATCGCGGTTGTCAACTTGTCAAAACTTACAAAAATCAAAATACATGCAAACAGAAAGTTGCCATAGTTAATAGGTTTTAAATATAATCTGGGCACAGACTATTAAAATAACTAGGGGCGCCAACAAACCCTCAATTTCGACTCGCTGCGCTCGCGAAATCTCGGGTGCCGTTTGCATATTGAGCGAAGTGAGCCCAGTGTATTCACTCATCGTTTCCCATCGACTTCAATGGGATATTAATATTTTGACATGATATTAAAAAATATATATTTTTTTTGGACATTTTTCAAAATTTTTTTTTAAAACCTTTACGTAATTTATGTCTTTTTGTTTGCAAAGTTTCATAATTTTCCGTCAAGTAGTTTTTCGTGACAGTAGCCAATTCGTGACAAAGAATGCAAAAAGTCTCCAGTAAAACGTTCCGCTCACTTCGTTCGCTTCGCTCAATAAAATATGTATTATTTGCCGATTATTATTAATAAAACTATTAAGTTTAAATAATGTTTAGTGGAGAAATAGTTATAATAAAGAAATACTTATTATATATATTAAGAAGAACTTATTATTCATGAATTGTAATATTATTAAGTATTTAATACGAATGATTATAAAAGGAAAGTGTTTTATTCTTAATTAATTTCCTGGCTAAATTATGTTTACAAAAAAGTGTATCTCAATTTTTCTGAAATCATATCTTTATTTTGCATATGCATATGCATATTTAAAAGGCAAGACTATAAAATAGAATATACCAAATTAATACACCGCTCTACTAATATACTAACTGCGATTATTTTGTTTTTAATAATTGAATCATATTTCTAAAAATATATATACAACTGTGCGATGTGTGTTGCACATCACTACTACTATCAAAAAAAATTATTAAAAATGACATGTTGGTAAATAAACTCGAAGTGTAACGTTTTTTTAGTTAGGTGTGTATTTTATATTTATGTTTTTATTTATATGCTTTAATTATATAATTTGGTATAATTTTCAGCAAATATGTGGATTCACGAATTTTACTTCACAATTTATTTATAATTTATAACCTATAAAACATAACCACATTTTAGTAATAAACTTAATTTATTTATTTTTAAAGCATTAAAGGCGTTTGAAAATATATACTGTAGAGATAAAATTAATCTTACATAAAATGTATTATTATTATCTATTGTCAAATAAAACTACTTTTGTTTACAGTGTTATTAGATTATTAGATATGGCAGAAACTGGTCCATTTACTACTAGCACGGCGTTTTGTGCTAAATGTGGTTCAATATTGCCGTTATTACAAGAATTTGGCTCGGTTAAATGTTATGCTTGCAAAGCTACCTATGATCCAGACGGTAAGTTAAACTTTCTGTTTATAAAATGTTAAAATGGCCCTTTTACTGTACTGGAAAAAATTAAAGAAATACTTATTAACTATTTTGCCAACCCTTATTTTCTGTAGGTTTTCAATATATTTAAATATATATCAGTTGTATATAATTATCTTTCCAATTTATTTAATATAACTTACTATTATTATCTTGAGAAAGGAATAATTGTTTAGTTATTTAGTTTAATTATGGTATTTTGCTAAATATTAAGTACATTTTGATTTTAGGTTTTGGCAACATAAAGTTCAACTACACAATACATTTTAATGCGGTATCCGCTCTTAATAATGATAAAATTCTACACATGGATAATCCCGAAGGACCGGTTGTTGAACGGAAGTGTCCAAAGTGTGGTAACGACAGAATGTCATACGCAACTCTACAATTGAGATCGGCAGATGAAGGACAGACTGTATTTTACACATGCATCTCGTGCAAGTAAGTGAATATATAATATAAAAAGATTAACCTTTATTTTGTCCACATTGTTAACGAAATACCTCTTTAAGTGTTTGTTCATTACAATAATAAAATATGGAATGCAGAATAACAAATAACATACACTATACACTATTTATGTTCAGTTTTAATATTTTTATTCTCATTTCCAGGTACAAAGAAACAGAAAACTCATGATTTGAAGCAGTTATAGTAATAAATTACCTATGAAATTAATTATAAGGTACAATATATTTTTATAAAAAACAATGTTTTCTCTTTTATTATTTGTTACCCTTTCTTTTTTTATTTGAAAAATTTTGTAAAAAGATAAAAACTGCAAAATGCAAAATGACTACTTTTCGTATTTATTTTAACGCTATTGTTACATTTAAATAAATATGCAAATTCTTTAAAATCCTATCTCAATCATTGTTCACATAATAAAGAAAATATGCAAATTTTCACTTTTCTATTCCCATGGTTTTATTTTCTGGCTGTCAGATTTGACAAATAAAAATATAAACGAAATTAAACTAACCTAAAATAAATGCCTTGTGGTTTTTTTTCTAAGATTTCCAATACTCGCAAAAGTTTTTATACTAAAAAAAATATGAGCCTTATGTCAAAAATATGTCAAACTTGACCTGAGTACACATGGCTGAGTTTTAAACGTTTTAAATATTTAATTAAGATAATCAATTCGTAAGTCATTAACGGGCTACTATAAAAAACACCGTATATTTTACATATTTCTTTTCCATACTATTTTATAACTGTTGAATATAATATTTATTTAAAATAAAGATAAAATATATAGTTATAATTATACAAATCTTGTGTTAAAAATTCAATTTAAAAAAATCAACCTTGAATATTTAAAAATAAGAAAAGTAGTACGGAAATGTCTACAATTTTTTCGCTAAAACCAAATGTTTCTTAATTTTGTTCACATAAGAGTCATACTCGGGTAACATTAAAAGTGTTGGTTCATTGTATTTTGTTTCCATACACGGGTAAGTCATACAAAATGGCTCTCATTCATGGAGACCGCGACCCCGACCCTTGTAACGGAGCTTGTTGACTGTATCATTATTAAGCACACTACAGACTTGGTGCGAGTTTTTACCAACGCGAACATGTTAAAGTAAACTTCGATTTGTATGAAATAAGAACAGCGCCATCTAGCGTAGAGAATGTAAAACAAGAACAACGCCATCTACCTTAACGAAATTAAAATTGTTCTTATTTCATATAAATTGAAGTTAACGTGATTGAGTTAGTAAAAAAACTACTAGACACACTCAACGAACATCAAAAATATATCACAGAAATACTAATTGCATTGCATTTTGTACACAACAAAATGTTATATGTTGTCTGAACTAATTTAATATAAAAGGCTCTTTTAGTTAGTTCGGATGTTTTAAAGAATACTTACCGACGTTAATTTATACTGATTGAGACTAAAAAACTAAAATTTTATAATAGTTCAGAGTACATTAAAATTTAAACCCTTTACTGTTCTGAGTCGAAAGGAGTTTTTTTAACAGGCATGGTTATGAAAGTAAAGAGAAAATATTACTATGCACGGAAATATTATAAGCCAAGATATTTGTAATCGTTCAGTTTGCAGTAATCTTTAGTCCCATTCTCGAGCAGGGCGCTGTTTATTGATATTTTGCTGCGGGCGAGCGAAGAGTGAAATATTCCGTTACAAAATGTTTTGTTACTATCTTTCCTTATCTTTTTAACAATAATTAAAACTTCTTTAGTAAATCAGTGTAGGTAAAAGTTATGGAAAGTGTCTTAACGACAGTAGAAAGTATTTGAGCAAAGATATTACCTACTTTAAAATTAAGAACTGAGATTAAAGAGAGTTTATTCAAACGTGGACTGACTCAGGGATTAAAAGATCGCTGATTAATTAATCTTTTACATTGATATTGATTAAATTTCTGGAATATTTAAATAATATGTTCATTATCATCAAGTGTATATAAAAGAATTTATGGAAAAAGTTAATGTAATTAATTTCTTCTCTGTCTTGATATATGAGTACGTATAAGAAAGTAACAATTATAAATATTAATGATAGACCTCTCGTATTCTGATAATAGAAAGAGAGAGAAGAGAAGAGAAATTCTTATACAGCATTAAATATTTTTATAACGCTTCAGTCTCGTTTAAAACGAAATTCAAATGATTTCATTAATATTGTCATTGAACTGACATGACCTGTCTCATCATCTTCCTGCCCTTATCCCACCTTGGGGAACGGCACAGTACGTTTTTTCCTTCCATACTCTCCTGTTACTTGTCATCTCTGTACACACTCGCTTCTTCTCCATATCGTCTTTCACGCAATCCATCCATCTTTTCTTCGGCCGTCCTCTACCTGTCCATCTCTCCCCTACCAAGACATCATTATATGTACATATAAAATGTAGGAATAATTAATGATTTTAAAAACTTTTCTAAAGGATAACAACAAAAAATATGAGAATAAAAACATTATTTTTGATTAATTCCATTCCGTAGCGAAGGCTGAGCTTTAAAGATAAGATTAAAATAATAATTTAAACCATTAAGGATTGTTTTAGTGAAATTTGTGATAAAGTCGAAATAATACAATGATATAATAAAATAAAAGTTCCCATAAAACAATTAACTCAATTATTCTGATTACGTGAGAACCATAAGTAAGTCAAATATTGCAAACATTGTCTCGCACCAACCAACCAACCAACCCAGTTTGTTATCAGCGAGAAAGTAACATGCAATTATACTTTAATACATTGTAATACTTATTTTGTTTGTAATTTTATTACTATTTTATAAACAATTAAACATTGCTACTATGATAGGTCACAAGTGGAAACTTCCCTTATACGTTTAAGAATATATTTTTAGCAGTAGATTCTTTTATTCACATATTTTTGCGGGGCAGCCAGAGACGATGGAGCGCCAAATTCATGCATACCTCTGTCGCCTCGGCCACAGACATCAACCTCTTCATACATGCCCTCCGGGGGGTCCTTATACTTTTTACGTGACCTTCCTTCAGTATTATAGATACTGTTTTTTCGAAGGTCACTCGAGGCGTCCCCCTGTCTCTTCCCGCTCACTTTTCCTGTATAAATATTTTTTGCCATTCTTTGATCACTCATTCGTTCGACATGCCCAAACCACCTCAGCACGTTCTTCTTCATTCTCACTGCGACATTTTCGCTAGTACCTGCCATTCTGTGGATCTCTTCATTGCGGATTCGGTCAGCTAGACTGACTCTGCATATTCTGCGAAGAGATCGCATCTGCACAGCATTCATCTTTCTTACATTCTTCTTCTGTGTGACCCACGTTTGGCTGCCGTATAACACCGTTGGTAGCAAAACTGCATTGTGTACAGCCAAACGTGCAGCTATGCTGACGTTATATTTTTTTAAATTGTAATGTACTTTTTGTCGTGTGAAGGAGAAAAAAGCAGCTATTTTAACATTTAATCCTTGAATTACGTATAGTGAAGAGTAATTCGATCAGATAAGCTTTTACATCAATTAAAGTTCTCTTATTAAAACCGCCATCTATTGGAAACTTGTAGAACTTAGAAGCGAATTAAAACCTTTGTGGAGATGAAAATATCCTTTTAAATTGTATCAAACTATATATCTCTCCAAAATTTTTGTGAAATCGGTTTAACTTCACAGGTTAGCACAAACAAACATCGTGACAAGGGATTTTTATATATTAACGGGTATTGATATCTTTATGCTAAGGTTTAAGACTATAAATTATATGAATGCAATGCAATGAATATTTTAGTATCTATAAATTACGTATTAATAGCAAATTTCATTCTGACATGAAAGGTAAGAAAACTGCTTTTCGCGGAGAGAGCTCTCCTAAAAGAATCCTGCTAATAAAGATCAGACCCTTGGTCTTGAGGTATATGGAAGATAAAAGGATTTTCTTATTTCTTTCGCTTATTTTTCAACATAGCCGTAATCGTATTATATGATTACAGATAGTTGTAAACTGTTACTGTTAAAATTTCTTATTTTAATACATTTACTAGGAATATTGTATAATTTGTCTTAAACACATCCATAATTAATCAACCAGGTTTCTTGACTCTGTGACATATATATATACATATATATATATTATAACAAAAAATTACTTACGGACATTTAAAAATATCCTTTTTTAATATATTTGGCTAGAAACAATTGTTTTATAACTTAACATCTAACATACGTCATTTTCATTACTTATCTTTGGACTCCCTCAAAATCGACACCTGTGTCAGGGGGGAGGAGGGAGGAGGGGGGGCAGGTGTGATCAGACGCGGCGGCGCGTCAGTCTCTCGCGTCGCTCGCTCAGACCACACGTCGCGTCACCAACCACACTTAATGACACGTGCGACCCGTTTTTGACGTTCCATTTTAGTGTTAGTGCTAACAGGATTAGTGTAACAAACGACACGTAAGTTTTTAATGTTATATATATAATTATTATATACGTCAGTATGATTTACGATCGAACTTTCCTTTCAATTTTTTTAATTAATATTTTTGTTTATGTGAGAATTTAAGATATAATTGAACGTAAAAAAAGTTGCCACAAAAGACATCACTCGCCACCTCCGTCAACAGTCAATAGTGGGACGTTGTGAGAAACGACACTTTTAACGTTTTCTTTATAACATTCACTTAGGAATTACATGACTTGCTACTTCAATGAGAAAACTTAATAACCTGATATCTATACGTACGTCGAATGAAAACACAAACCACAAAACCTATATTGAACATTATTTGATATATATTTGTTATATTTAATTATCATTTAATATGTGTGTCGAGTGCTGAGCTCAGAGGCTAATTAATTCCATATGATGGTGTGTTCTTGAGAAAAAATCTAACGTCTATAAATATTATAATGAGAGAAAGCGGCTTTATAGTCCTTGATTGTTGAACGTTTTACATATTATTGATATTTTAGATGGAATACGAGTGTCTCGGAGTGAGATACCGCTATTAGTATTGATCATATCTATTAACGGTATTTAGTTAAATATTTTACTACATTTTATTTTAATTTTTTATAAAAAAATATATATATAAATATATATATTTATATAAAATTTGTTATCAATTCGCATACGATTAGATTTTAAATATATTTATAATAATAAATAAATGTTAAGTTTTAATCGATTTTAACTGGATATTGTGTATGTAAAACGACTATTGAAATATTTATCGATGTTTCTGTATGTAATAATTTATTTTATTATATACAATGATAAAGGTAAAGCATGTTTTTCAAAGGGATAGATACAAGTTGAGAAGCGATTAATCAAGATGAAAAGTTAAAAAGTATTGTTAATATTATAATTATACACAAGTAGGTTGGTTCAGTGTAATTGTTTGAATCGCTCGCGCTCAACTCATTTAACTGACAATAAAATTATTTACATGTAAAATTATATTTATTTTTATGTATATCTGTTCGTTTTAGGGTGGAACGAGTTACAATTAAATATCTATTAGCCAGCTTTCATTTAATATTCATTTATTTATATCTTTTCCACCTTGAATCAGTACCAGTGATCAGTTATGTATCAAATGGGAGTATCAGGAGGGTCTATTTTGATATCATACTTATCGAAATAAGCCCTTCCGTAAAGACACTCCAACTTAAAATAAAGCTTCGATGGTTCAAAACTGCTCTGAGAGGAATCATACAACAAACTCACGCGGATATTTCTCTATTTTGATAACTGTTTCAGAAACGCCAATATAATATTGTGATTCCACTGTTTATCTTTAACCACCCTTCAGCTGACAAAAAGTCATTAGTATTTTGGGTTACGTATAATGTAAAAATAAGTGTTTCTTTTAAGCCATCACCAATTCTATATAAAAGAACCCCGTTGAAACCAGCATTATCTTTACTAATTGAGCAATACAATGAAGCATCTTATCATTAATAAATCTATAAATTAAAATTAAGAGATTGAAATCGATCGTGCGTCTCTTTAGATAAACCACAGATCCATATCAAAAAGTTGCAATGTTCTTTAATTAATAATAACTTGCATCATATAACATTAGTAGTATAAAATATTGTAATTAGCATTAAATTAATTACACGAACTCCACAAACAAACCTACGGACCGATCGGAGAATATATTAAAGTAGAAATTAACTATTTGCAATAAAAACCTTGATATATGAATGTACAGATGAATTAAATTTCTGTAGCAGTAGGTACATTAATTATAAGAATATTATAATTAATTAATAATTCCTGCAGTATTTTAATTAATTAACATAAATCAAGGTATGGTAAATGTAAGTTGAGTCGCTAACAAGCTGCTCGATTAGATGAATATCATTAACAAAAATCAGATGTTGGCGCGTGGTAAGAAACGATTACTGATATTATCTGTTACTTCACACACATACGAGCTTCACGCACACAGACTTACGCACGGAACAAATAAGTAACTGCATGGAACAAATAAATTAATGCACGGAACAAATAAGTAACTGCACGAAACCAATAAATTTTTAATGCATTTAAGAATTTTGTGGTTACAAATATAACTATCATATTATTATTTTTTACCGTTTCTTAATAAAAAATTCAACAAAAACCAAGTCGCGTAACCGAATTTATTGTCAAAAAATTGATTTTGCTAAAATTGTAAGATTATTTTCCTGTTCCGATTTAACTCTTAATGTATAATAAATCCAGTTATGTTTAAAATGTATAATGAGTCGGGTTAGAAATGTTCTGAAGCATCCAAGATGGCAGCGGAATTTCATTATTAATTTATTAATGAAAACAGCTCTCTCGTGACGCCTCGATGTTCATACGCGTGTCCTAGCTGTGCTTATTGTTTCATTACATTCACTCTAATAATATTATTTCATTTAAATTAATAATTTTTAATGTATATATACCGTTATATGCACGTTCATTCATATTTCTTTCTCAAGTATACTCGTTCGCAATGATGTCTAAGACCCCTGTCTTTGTCCGCACTGACATGAGAATGGGGAATTGTTAAGTCAAATTACTCTTAATACGCATCAAAATACAGTTTTTATAGATAATTGTATATTATTTATATTCAAATTATTTACTTTTTATTATGAATGAATAATTAATTTTAATAAGAAAATAAAGGGATGTATGTATGTGTGTGTGTGTGTGGGTGTATCTATGTATCTGTAGTGAGTTGTCTATTTGTCTTATCTTAAACTCGGTCTTATTAACATTCAAAATTCTAATCAATAAAAAGATAACATATTTTTTTTAAACAACATTTAATTAAAAAATAAATTTTAATGTTAATTAAATACATTTTAGATGAATTAATTTATTAAAGTTAGTTTTGTAAATGAGTGGCGTGTGCTCGTGCTCGTATGGGTACCGCCGAGTACCCGAGTACCGTAAGTGGGACGCGCTGCACGCACGTACAGCTAAGACCAAATATAGCACCCAGACTGTCAACTTATCGATAAGGTATTATCTTTTATATGCTTTTTCCGTTTTCATTATATTTTTCTATAATAAAAGATAGATTAATAAAAGGATAGACCCTTTATATACCTACCTATCAGCGTACAGACTTGTCGAGTTTATCTATTGCTGTTATTACTCTATGTTGGCTATTATCCCTTTAAGGGATAAATTTAGGTCAATTGAATAATCAAAGTACTAAATATGTTAAATAAATTAATTATTGTCTTTTATATATATAAACATTATAATACTTTATTAATATTGGCAAAGAAATGTCTATAATATCGCAAGCACGCCAGTGAGAAATATGTCAAACAACGGCAGCCATCTTATTACTCAGACAGACCATTTTAAGATGTTTTCTATGAAGTTCTGCTTTTAGTACCTCTTATTCAAAACCAAAATGAAGTTCTGATATGAGTAAATCACATTAATTTAATTAGTAAATCGTATTTCTTAAGCAACTACAGATATTTTAGTTTAGTTATTTCTCTAAGTGCCCCTTGACCTGGGGTTAGTTCGTAGTTCATAACAGTTGTCAGTTAAACTCGGATATCGAAGCGGCTATCAAATACAAATTGTACACAATTCGTTCCATGGATTATCAAATTAATTGGTGAATATTTTTAAATAATAATCAATTTCAGTATTGCTAATCTCACTTAGCTCCTCTGGAATACCGTGAAGATTCATGATCCAACCAAACAATACACTTGACCGGCGCATTAACAATTTAACACCATTAGGGATTTCACGAATTATTTGATAATGTTTTATTATTTTTATTATAATATATCTATAAATATATATATTTTTTATTATTTATACTTTATTAAGTAATAATTATCCAGAGATGTGTAAATAACCACAGTCGTGTCACATGGTGGTGGTGGCCCCGCGGTGCACCGTCACATGTCCCGTTAACTACGCGCGAAGACTTCGCTAAGCGATATGCATTTTGTAGATAACAATGAATTGCTAGAGAAACAAAAATATATTATATTTACACACAAACACCAGAATACACAAATATATAATACACACACACACACACTCACGCTCACACGCGCGCACGCACACACACACACACACACATATACATACATAGACACGCAGTTTTGGTATTAAGAACATTTAACAGATTTTCAGAATAAAAAATCTGTGAAAAAATTTGAAAAAGTACTATAAAGTTCTGGTAAATATTGCAAATTTCGCATAATTATGTTATTGTTAAAATCATGTAAATTTAATTTAGAGATATCAATTAAATAGATACTTATCTAACTCTCTATAGCTGCGTTTAGTTTATTTGTAATCTCAAATAGAAAAGAGAGAGCAGTATATTATTGAATTTAAAACAAAAATCACACAAATAATTGATAATAATATAAGACTTATATTTACAAACAATACAAACAATATTTTGTACGAGCGACGCATATTACCAACTGTTTTAAAACGCACTCAAAAATGTTGAAACGGCTCATTGTATCGCTTAACATCTTGCTTTAGGATCTCCCATCTCCCGTGCTTTCCTCAACACCGCAGACGGATTTAGTCTCTGTGTGCATGTAGAGAGAATTAAATTTCCATTTTAACATTTCAACATTTTCTTTTTTGGCCTTCTTTATGTATTTTCGGTGCCCTTTGTCTGATAGCCGTCTTGTTTCGCTAACGTGCCTAACATACCCGACTCGACGGGTCGTATAAATACAATGCAATACAACTTAACTGATTATGAGATCTAACTTCAAACTAGCCGTTGTTAGCGGCTTCGTCTGCTTCACAAACATTGCGTTGTTTGTTGAAATGATATCTATACATACTGTCAAATGTGTGTTTTGAAATATATTCTTTGTCAGTCCGTCATAGTTTTCTCAATATTGAAGAGGTCTGTCTCCTGTCTCATTCGCACACTTTTCAGAGATATTTAAATTATTTGTATAATTTTTGTTAATATTGCATACAAATCTCCAATAATTGTCTAAATCTTTCCAGATTCGTGCAGTGTGGGACATGCTATGTGAGAGCCGGCTCGGACGCAGGTGACGAGTGTTAATGACAGACAGTGCTGGACGATGGTAGGTGGTACAAAGAACACCAGGCGGCGGAAACTCGGTGATTGGTGAGTGTTTACGTTTGTATTTCACTATTTTTAATTAACTCTGCCTACGACTTCGCGCGGAATTTTTTAAAATAAAAGTTATCCGCTTTCAAAGTCCTGTTAAAATCGGTCCAGCTGTTTCAGATCGTCAAAAATCTATAAAACCTAAAACATATGTCTTGAGTAATCCGGCAGCTTCTACCCAGGGTGTAATATAAATGTGTTTTATAAATGTTGCTCAGTAATATGTTTTTAACTTGCCCCTCCTCAATATTTTAGTGTATGAGAACAAAGTGTCTGTAGCGAGTAATGATACAGAACTAAAACTAACATATTAAACACTGTGATTATCACATTGTAAGTGGTGCAAGTTTTTAATTAAATATAATAATTGCCATGTTATCAAAGTTGATTAATTATTTTTCACTTAACTAATTACACAATTGTGATCTAGGATGAAGCGGTTTTTAATAAATCGGTTTATATCTAAACAAATAGTTTTAGTTTCAACTTTACTGTTCTTATATTCTTGAGGAATAAAAAGTGAATCCCAAAAACTCCTCCCTTCACCTACAACTAGAAGACCCTTCTACCCTCTTTCCATTACTCCAAGTATTTAGACTCAAAGCTTAGCAGCCTTTATGATAGGCGATGGTACCACCTATCAGTCTATACCTTCCCTCCAATCTCATCTACCATTTCACACCACAGTCACAAGATATACTGTTATGTACTTTAATCAATACATATAAATCATATTACATATGAAAATACTGTATTTACATGAAAATAGATAAAAAAAATCTCTGTCTCTCTGTCTGTTTTTTACGGCAAATCTCTGAAATGCCCGAACTGATTTTAAATGGACTTACACCGGCGGAAAGACGACGCTATGAGAAGTAACTTCGGCTACTTTTATTTAAAAAAACATACCCACGCGAGCAAAGTCGTGAACAGAGCTAGTGTTACATAATATTTAAAACAAGATATGGAATTAAGCGTGAATTTTGTATTAAAAAAGCTTTATTATATATAATAAAAAAAATAATTTCTTTTTAATGTGCCTTATATGGAACCCAAACACTCCAACAATGGCCAATGTTGGCCCAATATTAAACCAACAATTTAGTAAACCCGACATTAAGGAGCAGCGACAACGAATTCCAAGAAATATAATAATTTGATATCGGTAAATATATGTCGAGATCGAGAGAATTACCTGTAATATTTGTTATTCCGAAAGCGGTTTTATATCGGGTATTACATTATCATTATTGGGTATGAATTACAATGTCCGCTTTAAGTATCAATGAGGCGCGAGAGACGTTAAATTTATTTCAACATATTACATACATTCTCTCCCTCTCTCTCTTTCACACACACGCACACTCACACACACAGATATATATTACAGATATATTCAATATATTAACGATAATGGTAGGAACTAATCAAGTGAGATGTTCCGCGCATTCCTCATAATAATGCACTTTCGTTTCGTGCAAAAAATATATTTTATCGCGCGATCGCGCCTCATCGGCTCCGAGCGGTTCTCACTACAGCATGCAGCATGGTGTATGGTAATACGAGGGGTGCTCGCCGTTTGTAGATTTTAATTCAAAGATACGCCCACATAAACCTCCGGAAAGTTAAATTTCAACGTAAAAGTCGTTTAATGCGTGTTGATTAATTATTATGTACATTTTGATTTTCTCTTTTTGTTATTTATCAAATAAAAAATGTTTTGCCGTGTTAAAGTATTCTTTGCAACGTAAAGGAAGGATGGACATACCTAATTTTCTTAAATATTAAATAACATATAATTAACTAAAAAAAAGTTAACGGTACGGTGAAGATTTAAACTAGGTTTTAAATTTCGTATATTTCAACAACCCACAAAACAACCCCCACACCCTCAATACAGCGGACCCCTAAGCGAGAACAGAATATTCTCAACTTTCGTATTTAATACCTTCCGGTAGTAAAGCATGTTGTAGATATAACAGTATCATTTAGTGTTGGAAAACTATCTATTACTATTAGAAACTGCGTGTTATATTTTTAATAGCTACAATTATATGTATTCTACAAGTATTAGAAACGGTGGCGTACTGAGTGGGCAGTTTAGAAACAACTTCACTACAATTTGTTTATTTTATTACAATCCTTGATTGAATGACAGTCAAAATCGAAAATAAATATATATATAGTTCCAAAATATAATTAATAATAAAAAATATGTAATTGAATACTTATTACCAACTTATTTGTATCGAAATACACGAAATACTTATTAGTAGACTTGTCCCACTTCGCGGTACAAAATTGTACCACCAAGTCATTGTGAACTGAACCTACCAATCTTTATCAGTGCACGGAGAATTGGGCTTTGGCACCTTCATTAAAGGAAAACTTTCTTATTTCTCTAACATACATGTTTTTATAATAATAAGAATCAATACAATTATACACTAACATTAAAATCTTATTATAACTATGAGCTTAGTTTTCTTCCTTATAACCTACTACTACTAAATGTAGTAGGTACTGACACTGCCACTAGATGCAAGTGATCACTGGTCTTGAATCAAAGTGAAAACATATTAATAAACAAATAAAACTACTTACTATTTTACTAAATTCCAAATCTCGGCCCAGTTTAAGCTTAAAAGTGAATTTGGTATAAAATTTCAATTTATAATAAACATAAAACAACATGGCGGTGACAAGCGTGATGGCTGAGAAAGTCTCTGAAACTAGTTTATTACGATTATTCAGATATTTTCACTTATGTAAATAAATCCCGCATTCCTGTGAGATGTGCTGTATGATGTACGAAATTTTACTATTAACTTCTTTTACTATTTACCTTTTTTATTATTTAACTTTTTACTATTTACTTTTTTGTATTCACAAAAGCTTTTTGAAAATTTGGCGCCAACTAAAGTGGGGTATTAATTGCATTGAGAATTGAAGTCATTGTTATATTTTTTTTGAATTTTATTATTTTTTATTCTACAAATATTACCTTTTTTGTTTTGGGTATAATATAATTTTAATTTACTCTTTCCTTTTATAATTACATCCGAACAACTAACTTATATTTTATTTATTTTCAGGACCAAAATGGCGACCAATGTCGCGTCACAGATCTCACGGACAACATTCATCTGGTTATTATTGGCTTTAATAAGTGTAAGTAGATTATTATTAGTATTATAATATGTAGGAATATTAAATAATAAATAGGTAAACAAATAATTGCTTATGCATAATATTATCAATTAATAAAACATCCCGTTGCAATATTATCTAGCGACATTCGAATGCTAAGAGTCGCGTTTAATAACTTCGCGAGCGTCAAAAGTGAAGTCAGATATAATCTGAAATACAAGAAAACTAGAAATACTAGATAAAGATTATCAATAAGTAAATATAAACTTGTAATGATAATAATCAAGAAGAAATGTTACATGTTGAAAACAAAAGCAGTCCTGGCACGTACGTACCGACGGTAAAGTTATTTATATGTGTGTGTATGTGTTTGTGTGTGTGTACTTTATAAGAAAATAACACGTTAAAATAAAGAATATATTAACAAAGTTCAATCCTTTGAAGGAGTAGACACGTCATCTGAAACAAACTATTTGATCGAGCATCCTTTTTTTAATAAAATTCAATGTTCTTTTGTTACAATCAGTACATTTAAATGAGAAAACGAGTTATATTTATTGGGAATGTTGTTTCTTTTTGTTGTTCGCTAATTCGTTTAGCGCTTTTTATCTGAGGCCCGTTAGTTCGTCTACGAGCTTGGGTACAGTGTTTGTATTCGAAAGAAAAAGCGACACTTGTTAGATACACATGCAAAATTACACGATGACAACTTGGCAATTCAATTAAACTATATACCTACTAAAAGATTAATTAATTAATTAATATAATAACGTGTGACAGTAAAACAAATAGTTTATAAATGTAATTCATCAGTAAGAAGTCGACCCAGAAACGAATAAGCAGAAGCGGTCCGTCCTCGAGGTCGCCTCAATGCCGACTGACGACCGATTTTCATAACTTTCCTAAGCCTTATTACATTGTCTAGATTAAAAAAATCATATAATCTTAAACCAATACAAAGTTTTAACAATATCTGCAGTGCATTTTATTAACAATTGATTGAAAAAAACAAACTAAAAAATGAACATATATCTTTTCTTCATAACGGAACACAATTTAAGAATTATATAAATTAAATTAACTAAAAGCTATTTATCTAATAGTTTTTATGAATCATCTAACTATGTTGAGGTCTGCGCGGGTGTCGTTCCATTTGTCTCATCCGGCTCGCATAGTCCATAGTCCATAGTCACATAGTCACATAGTCCATAGTCACATAGTCACATAGTTCATAGTCACATAGTCGGCATATCGCACGCACCGCTGTAAAAACACACGGACGGACTTAAACCGCTATTTACTCGTATAAAGGTGAAGCTAAACGAATTCCAAACAAACAATATACATTTATATTGCAATAATTACCGAAGAATTCAAAACTCAGTGAGTTGTCTTTCGACACAGCGCGGTCGGCGTCGTCCGTCGCTCCCAATAATCAATCTTTAAGATTTTAAAGTGTTTTATCATTGTATTTTTAACTTGTCACATGTAGAAAAATGTCATCTGTCAAATAAATGTCAATCACATGATTTTTTAGTTCTGTTTTTGACATTTCGGTGTAGCTATCGCTAAACAGAGACAACATTTGTGTGATTGGGACAGCTTCAAAATATAAATAGTGAATGCCGAAGATCGGTAGCTGTTGTTGTAAGAACGGAACCTCGCATTGTGCTAATATCATGTAATGTCCATTTATATATTATTAAATAGGTAAATAGGTTTCTTAGAGCAGGTCGCTTTTGGAACACTCGCAGCCTTATTTTAAGGTGGAGAGTGTCTTTACAGACTTATACCGATAATTATGGTACCAAATCAGTGGTATTAATTCAAAGGGAAAAGATATTAATAAATATTGTAACTGATTTTATAATCATTTCTCAATAATCCTTGATTAATAACATTAAATGCCATATTATTCTTGTGTAAATTCAACTTACTACAAATTTTATTTAATTTTTTTAAACCATTTTAACCAAATGGATTTGAAAAATAAACGTTTTTAAGTTTCTTTGAACATAACATCTTTTTGACCTTAATAAAACCTATTTATTATTCAAATAACGAAAAATAAACAAATATACGGTTAGAAAATTACGTTCGCATTCTTCTAAGAGATTTTAAGATTAGTTTTTTTTCGTGTGAGCAAATTTCTTAAAAAAATATATTCACCGTCGTCATCGTAGAAAATGTTTAAAACACTTAAAAAATATATTTTATCTCGTCATTATTGAATTGATACTTTCTTTTTAAACATTTTTATAAAAATAATTCTAATGAATATATTATTAGTAGTAAGTAAAACTGGGAAATGCCACTAAGCTTAACCTGTCTCGTCACGTCCTGTTGTGAGAGCATGTGAATCAAATCAAACCAAGCTATTGGCGAACCAATTACTCATTAATTACAAAGAATTCCAGAATTATCTGGATTTATTTTATTCCCGATTTTAATTACAATGACACGGAATGATTTGTGAAAAGGATTCTTTAAAGCTTGTTTATTGTATTTAGAATGTCTCCAGAGGTCTCCAGACGAATAGCCACGTCGCTAAGAGATGTCCTGGTTCCCTGTAATTGTATAAATTTTGTTTAAAATGACTGCTTACAATTTTACATACATACATACAAAGGACTCGTTTGCATAATAAGCTTCACCAGTTTATTTATTTATATTATTGTTTTCTCTTTTTTTTGTGTTAATATTTATGTCGTATTTTCGAAATAATAGTCAAAAAACTACCTTATATATAATGTATTGCATTAAATTTATGTATAGGCCATGTATAAGAAATCGAATCAGTCAGAAAAATGCTTGGCTTTTACCGCATACAAGTTTATATATATTTTTGTTTTAATTATAACATTTTCACATATTTTCGCCTCAACCGGAATTCGAAGCCACGAATTTAGGAGCACGAATGAATGACAAGAAGAAGAAATACCGGATTCCCATTTCTATTTCGATACATATTCATAGTGCAGTCCACAAATTAGCATCTCAAGGTCAGTAGTTTATCTGATACAGTAGGAACTGTACTGCGACTATGAATAAAACATAGATTCACCTGAATATGCATATCAGCTGACGCCCCGTCCCGGAATGCTAACGGTCGGTACACTTCAACAATGACACCAACGAAAGTAATCACAACTGGTTTTATACATCTCCATACTTCATTTAATACTCCATTACTCCACACGTAATAACCACTCGATAACCCGCTTTACCTTGGCTTTATACGTTTTTGGTTTATTTTACGATTAGTGGGGTTAGGAATCATTGAACTCTCTACAGTTAAAGAATCTGAATTTTTATATTAATTGTTTGTCATTACAACTTTCATTTCCTTGTAATCTTAGATATATTTAATACTAGCTGTGCTCGTGACATCGTTCGGAATATGTTTGAACGGAATATTGTAAAATAAAAGTAGCCTAAATTACTTCTTATTACATCAGCTATCCGCAAGTGAAAGTCCCGTCAAAAACGGCTCAGCCGTTTCAGAGATAAGCCGGAGCAAACAGGCAGAGAAAAAAATTGTTTTTTTATGTAAATACCGTATATAATTTCATATGCATTAAGTGAAAAGCTGCTAATGTGGAATCACAAACAGACACTTCAATTTTATCTATATGTAGAGATTGTGAGAAATATATTTGTCAACTCATTATTAATTTGTATTATATTAACTTTTACTAATACAATGAAGTTATGTGAAAATGTTATCTACCGTTGGTTTATAAATACTATTGAAGTGATTGTTACATTACTCACTTCATCATGTTGATTATCTCAGCTATCGCTACCATGTGAGAGGCAAATTAGACTAGTGTTTCCACCCGGTCCTTCTTATCGATGCTCGGTTACACTTTACTACTCACTGTAATTGAATGCCTTGCAAATGTTATAGACTTATAATATCTTCATTCGTTTTTTTTTATAAACTATGTATGTCCGCGACTTCGTTTGATTTGAATATGTTTAAAATAAACAAGTCTAAGTTACTTATGACATCGGGTATCCAGTGAAAGTTCTGTTAAAATCGGTTCAGCCGTTTCTGAGATCAGGAACAAACAAGTAGACAAAAATTTTATTTTTATGTAAGTATATACTTAAATATGCATTTAGTGAAATATTAATTTGTAATTACAAACGAACACTTCTATTATATTTATATGTATATATTCAAAATAGGAGTACTCTCGTAATGACGAAACAAATTAAATTTTTCTTTCTATTATTTATTGGCCTTTACTTTGGTCTGTTTACAAACGAAAAATATCTTTCTCCATAATGTACTTGGAATTCCATTAATACCCTGGTGTACTTATATGTATGTGAGGTTTGTATTAATTGAAGTCACTGATTCGTCAGAGCGTATTACATCAACACATATCTCTTGGTTCTAAACCTCCATTTTTATATTCGTCTTTATTAATGGTATATCAAATGATTATGACTGGTCTAAATAACTGATTACAAATTTATTGACAGCGGTATGCAACTAGCTCTGCCCGCGACTTCGGCCGCGCGGAATGATTTTTAAATAAACCTACCAGTGAAAATCCTATTACCGTTTGAGAGTTTAGCCGGAACAAACAGGCAGACAGAAATTTTTTCTTTAATGTATTGTATATACTTTCAAATGCATTTAGTTAATTATTTTATTACAGATTTTCTGTTAATTTGGAATTACAAAAGGACACCTCGATTTTATTTATATGTATAGATACTATATGTATTTATTTAGATATCGGTAAATAAATTATATAATAAACAATTTAAAAGCACTAATTAATTGTATTTAAATGTAAGATGTTGCGGTCAAGTTGTGATCCTAATAAGGTCCACTCCACCACGTCTTGAGACACAATGAGACAGTTCGAATTCAATTTACAAGTAATTTATTACTGGTGATATAACTATGCGTGTGTGGAAATTATACTTTTTGTCACTCGAATATGTATTAACTGGGAGAAAGGCCTTGATGGGTTCTTTTATATCCTATATATATAAATAGTTATCATTATTGTATAGATTTTTTATTGTCAGATAAAATTTAACGGGAGAATAAAATGTTTAGAACTCACTGTATTGTTCTCAGGTAAGGTAATCATACAATAAATAATGTTTGAAAAGTTTTTTAACACATATATATATATATATATATATATAATTTCGAGTTGTTTTGAAATTAATATAAGTTATTAACATAAGTTTACACAAGAATTTGAAAGCAACAGAAATAAATATTTTAAATAACTTAAAAAAATAAGAAATCAAACCAACTATATTTTTCATTAAACATTTAGATCACACATGTAGCGCAGTCCGCAGCCATCTCAGTATAAAGCAGTGATACACAAAACAGAATTAACATTTTCCACTGTTGAAATATTTTTTCAATTAGTTCGGTGAGAAAATGACATGTCTATACACGGCCCGGCCTCCCCGGCCTCCCCGGCCTCGGGTGCCTTTGAACTATCATTATCATAACAATGGAGCTAGAGGAGACTAGATGTACCGATTGTCATCATTAATACACAAAATTATACAAAATGACAATGTATATATATACGACAAGTAGTCAAAGATTGGGTCTTACTGTCGAAAATTAATTGCTAAAATAAACGTGTGTTTCTAGATTTTTAGTTACATGATTAGGTTTTAAACTCAAAGTATGGTCTAATAGTTACAGATTAGTTCAAATTATTATAGATTTGGCCTTGACTTCGTAGATTACGACAACTCAAAGATTAAGTCTTACTTTTGAGAATTAGGTGCGATAATAAATTCAATATTTATGAATAATAAAAAATGTAAGTATGTCTATTAATGTATCTGTAGCTCCGTGTGCTCGTGTGCTCCAACACCTGGCACGAGTCGTTGATCCCGAGGTGTTCTGTGGACGCGGTGCCGAAAAAACATACGCAAAAAACACATAGAACTTTGTGAAATATCTCTTAATAATATGATCTTCATGTAACTGGGTTATAATGATTGTTATGAGATTATTGTGTGAATAACGGACTGATTGGATTTGTTAATGTTTAATAAGTCTTAAACTAAGTTTAAAATGTACTATCACTTATCAATTAATTTATTTTGTCGATTAATAATTTACGAAAATTTAAGGTATATTATGTTATAAAAGGAATTTATACTCGCTGTGAACACGACCTTCTTTGCGTTAAATGTTTTTTTTTATATAAGTAACTTTAGTTACATATAACATTGGCTATCCCAATGAAAGTCCTGTTAGAGTAGGTCCAGCTGTTTCAGATATTAGCCGGACCAAACGGACAGAAAGACAGAGATATATAGATGTTTTATTGATTCAAATTGTATTTTATGTAGTTTTTAGTTTGAACTAAGAACCAATTCTCTAAGGCACGTTAGTTTTAGTGTATCTTCATACAGTTCACACGCTGCCACAGGTGGGGCATAAACTGGTTTATGAATCATTTCATAGTTTATGAATCATTTCATTCAGATTCGTCGGCCTTTTGGTTATTAAACATAAATCAAATATTTTTTATACCTATTACATTTTCGCCCACACGCATATCAGTAGCAAAGAAAACGTATTTCTTAATATCTCCTGAAGAGAAGTAAGTGTCATACCATCAGGTTAGGGCATTCTTAAGTTAATCTAGCACTGTCTCATCAGTATACTGGGGATTGAGTTGTCGGTCTGCTCTTAGTATACCTACTAATTATTAAAAATATGCTCTTGAATTCATCGTTTACTCTTATACTACATGTTTTAGTATTATATATATATAATAAAGTTAAAAACATTTGTTATCAATTGAGTTAGTCTCAGCTACCGCCGACCGCATATCTTTTATCTTTTTCAAAGTCTGAGTTAATTTGTATCAAGTAAATTATTACGGACATACAAACTGATAGTTATTTTGATTGTATGTCCGTCTCGTCTGAAGCATGTCGTCTCGTTTCAACTCGTTCCGTTCTTTAAATTCAATAAATACTTCTAAAACTATGATTAGCGCTAGTCATCGCAGCTAGGTAACTTTTAATATGAATTTGAATGGCAAAGTGAAAGTGTGTTTGTTTTTTTATTAGATTCCATCTCGTGAATTCCTGAATGGGACGGTGACAATTCGTCATGTGACACTAAAGAGACGGTCACTTTCGGTTTTTAGATATAAAATAATATAATAATTGTTATTCTTTCAAATAAAATGATAAACACTTTGAAGACACTTCTTGTTCTAATTGGACACGTTTCAAATATTTTTTGTCATGTATTTTAATAATCTCTACATATAAATAAAACTGAAGTGTCTGTTTGTATCCAAAGTAATAGCTTTTCACTAAGTGAAATATGAAAGTATATAAGTTGTCTATATATATTTTTTTTATTATTTTTCTCTGTCTGTCTGTTTGGACTGGCTAATCTCTGAAACGGTTGGACCGATTTTAACAGGACTTTCACTGGCATATACCTGATTATAAGAAGTAACTTAGGCTACTTTTAAAACTTAATCCGAACAAAGTCGTGGGAACAGCTAGATATATATTTAATCTTATAAATACATATATCAAATTAAGTATGTCCGTGTGGTGTTCATATATTGTTCTTATAAGATTAGTTAATTGCAAGAAATTTAAATCTTCTATTAATGTAATATAGGTTTTAGTGAGAGGTGACTGTAAATAGATAATGGCTTATCATTTGTGATTACAGACATTGAACTCTACCTGGTAATGGCATTTGCATAAACTGTAAATTGCTGTCACTTTAGATTGGTGAAAATATGGGAATTAATAATAAATATAAAGATAAAAAGATTTGTTATTTGTATCAGATTGACTTATTTTTGTACTGTCCTTTAGTGTACACACAATTAACACTTTAATACACACATGGAAGGATAGTTTAAAAATATCGAAGGAAAACACGGAACGCTTGATTGCGGATAAGACCAAAAGCAATTGGGATAGGGTGAGGGATAGCAAGGATAAAGTTCTCCATCCTTAATATATCGGATTAAATCCATCATCCATATTCAATGGAAGTGATAAAAATAAAGTGGATCTAAACATTTATATATTCCGGCCATATTTTTATATTTTTTTGATATTTTTACATGTGTTATAATTTATAGTTAAATAGGTGGAAAGTATAATAAAGCATTCGTAATAGCAGCTTGTGATAGAAAAACAGTTCTTATTATTACTGTACTCTCTATACTGCGTTACTGTAATTCATTTGTTTATATTTATTTTATTATATTTATTTACTTGTATCACAAAGTGTCAGGACTATTTTGATACCACACTTATCGAAAGAATGAAGAAGAACGTGCTCAGGTGGTTTGGGCACGTCGAACGAATGAGTGATGAAAGAACGGTAAAAAAGATTTATATAGGAAAAGTGAGCGGTAAGAGACACAGGGGGAGGCCTCGAGTGACCTTCGAAAACACAGTATCTATGATACTGGAGGAAGGTCACGTAAAAAGCATGAGGACCCCACGGAGGGCATGTATGAAGAGGTTGATGTCTGTGGCCGAGGCGAAAGAGGTATGCAGGGATCGCAGCGTTTGGGGCTCCGTCGTCTCTGGTTACCCCGCAAGGGATATGGCGTGAAGCTAAATAAATAATATATACTTATTGAAAAAACAGTAAGGACTCCTACTTAAAATAAGACTACGTCGATTCCAACCGCGCTGCTCTGAGAACACAACATACTCAGGGTATTTCTCTATTGTGATCAGTTTCACAAATGTCCAAGTACCATCGCAATCATTTCGATAATCCGCCCTAATAAATAAGTTGATTGTCACTTCTCATCTATAGTTCCTTATAATTCAGTAATAATTTATGTAATCAGTATATATCGACAAAAATATGCGTGACTATTTATTTTAAATTAAAATTTTCTTTTATGAGAGAAATCTGCAAAAAAATATTTTTCTAAATCTGTTTTTATGTAATTTATACCCATTCATTGACAGTTTGAACTAACTCTTTTAATTATAATGTAAGTAAAAAGAAAATAAAAGTAGAAAGTATTTTTCTAACTCTATAATATAAGTAATATAACATCAATCATAGTGTTAGAGTGTCGTTGAGATGTACTCATTGACTGATCCAACACTTTAGAAATTCACTTAATACTATGGTATTGTAATCATGACTCGCATGTAACATAATTTGTATAAAAAACATGATTTTGTGGTAAAAAAGTATATTAAGTTAAGTTTACGTCATATTTTTGTAAAAGAAAATATGTCATTAATTCACACAAATATAATTATTGTGTGATTTAACTTAATATAAATAAAATAATAAAAAGTAAGCGGTTAATATATAAAATGATTCTTTGAATCTCAGTTGCAATTATTTCTCAGTATAGTTAAATTAGTTGCGTGTTTAATCTAAACAAACAATTTCTATCTAGATTTTCTAGTGATTATATCTACTTGAATATTTATTATAGAAAAGTTAGAATCAAATAAGGATACAAGTTTATCTCATAGAATTGTAGGATATATATAAACTAATAATAATTCTCTGTATTTTAAATACGATTATTGTAAATGCTTAACGAAATATTAAGCAAGGTATTCTCAATTGCATCATATTTCCGGTTATAAAATAAGGACAGAGATGCAATATTGCGAGGTCCATTAAGATAGTGTTCAATTTAATTCCAACATTTCCTACGGGAGATAGGATAGCGTTAATTACAACAATAATATGATATTCTTACGATATCTGGAAACGCAATTCATCTCAGCGATTTACCGACTTTCATATTTAGCTCTAATTTACTGAAAGTAATTTAGCAATTTTAGTGTTAGTTATATTCTGTTAGAAAATCTAGTGACTTTTGATAAATGAGTTAACAGATTAGTGTAAAGTAATATATATCACAATTATCTAGATAATTTAGTCCTTTTGACTGTAGAATGAGTATATAAATCTCATAGATGTTCTAGGGGAAAGTTTACTAAATAATACTAAAGTCGGTATTCGTATTAGTATTTATAATATTGATAAAAAAGGTTTAAAAAGTTTGCACTCGTATGTTACCAGATCTTGTTTTAAACTAAAAAATCTCAACCATGAAGTTAAAACTCTTCCTTGCCCACGTTTGTGTGTGTTTGTGTTCTGTAGATATGACACGTGAATACCGGGTATTGATAATGGCTCGTATATAATTTATTGAAGCTTATGATTCCATGTCTCACTGTAATATTACAGCCACTTTCGCTGCCACCCGCCACCGGCCACCGGCCTGTCGTATATCGTTCAACTCACTCAATAATTCCATACTAAAGGCTATACTTATTATATTTTATGCCGTTTCAGACGATTTTCCGCCGATTCATTGATAATTTCATATTTCTGAAACTTAAAATCATATGCTCCTAAATTTTCGAAGAATTCAATCCATCTCGGACGTAACTTTTTAAAATGGAGCAGTCTCACGGAACCTGTCCGAATTTGAAAGAAAAATGTAAATTGCAGTTATCCCTAAAACGCCATCTCTCTCCGACACGCCATTAGCAATATAACCATCTCGCTTTTGAATTCCGCGTGGGAACGCGATGCGGCATCATTCCTGGAACGCGCGCGTGCGATTTATCAAAACGCTTTCGTTCAAAGATCAAAGATAAGATGGGCTCATTTAAATTAATCACATTTTAATGACATCTAGTAGCAATCTATCTTTGACCTCTGACCTCTTTTGTAATGAGTTAAAGTCCTACAATTGTGTTACAGACGAGGGCAAAGGCCGGGGAGCTCTGGCCGATGGAGCGGCCCGAGGGCATGCCCGTCATACAGTCCCTAGAAGTAATGTGTGGGAAGGACCACATGGATGTTCATCTCACATTCTCGCATCCCTTCGAGGGCATCGTCTCCTCTAAAGGTATGTTGGAGTTTTTATTGAATTTCCGACAACCGCTTGTGCGTGTTTTAAACTTGACATATCTAATTCTGCGAACGAACTTTACTAACTATTATTATATTATTATAGGTGTTAAATTATTAATATTAATACAATATTTGATATAAATCTTGTAAGTGGTCATTCGCCACGTATGGAACAGTTAGTTTGACCAAAACGTGTCCCATTTCCAAGTGGGTCGTATTAATAATTCAGTTTTCCATAATAATTGTGAGTAAAACTCGTGTAATTATAAGCAACAATTATCACCGCTCTGATTGCGAGTGACGGGAAATCACACTATTGAAGCTCCGCGTTCTTGGCGCTGTCAAAGTCTGGTGCTTAGATAAAATATGGCTGGCTTTTCACTTATATATTAAATAATTAGCTGTTTTTACGACTTTGTTCGTGCTAAATGGATATTATTTTTTAAATAACTTAACTGACTCTTCATAACATCAGCTATCCGCCAGTTAAAGTTTTGTTAAAATCGGTCCAGCGTTTCAGAGATTAGCCGCACAAAACAGACAGATAGAGATTTTTTTCTAATTTGTATTTTTAATATAATAATCGTATATACTTTCATATGCATAAGCTGATAATTTGGAATTACAAACGGACACTTTAATTTTATTTATACGTATATATTATATTATAAAGTACTAACTATAGTAATTTACATTTATATATTTATTATTTAATATACAGATACATAGAATATTATAACTAAGACGAGTTAGTTTTTAAATCTAGTGAACTGTGACTGTAAGTCATTCACACAATGCACTTAACTGGGTGTAGGATGCAAGCATCATTAACCACAAGGCAACTAAGCACTAAATACAACTACAAGTTGATCCTGTTCTTAATCACATGTATCATATCATATCATATCATATCATATCATATCATATCATATCATATCATATCATATCATATCATATCATATCATATCATATCTCAAATATTACTAATTTAGCGCCTCTTGGTGTTATACGAAATGATATTATAATTAAATCGACCGAGCGGTGTTGTACGCAGTTAAGAAGCATAAAGGACCGTTAAACGCGTGCTTTCTAATTGGTAGAGAAAAATCATTTGCTCTGTTTTATTTAGTTAATTTTAAGTAAAGTCATAGTATTTATATTGAATGTGTGTGGATCTCGGAGCCTCGCTTGTAACCCTCGCCTTAATCTAAGTTGGAGTGTCTCTACAGAAGGGCTCTTGATAACTATGGTATCGATTTTTCATTTCACTTTTTATAATCATATCTTCTAATTTATATTTGTGTTATTTATTTTTGCTTACTTATTTCTTAATTAAAATTATTTATTGCTGGCTATGCGACTGTATTATTAGTAAATATTCAATACATTTGATGGATTGTTATATTTATAACCCACCCCTAAAAAAATAACAAAAAAAAAATTATCAATTATTTTTAGATATTAAGACTTAGAAAATATTTTTTTGTCATTATTATTAAAGTTATTGTAATAACATGTCAGTAATATTAATGTAATAATGTGATATATTCCTGGGCGCAGGTCAGCACGGTGACCCGAGGTGCGTGTACGTGCCGCCGTCCACAGGACAGACGTACTTCTCGTTTCGGATCGCGTACGCTAAATGTGGGACAAAACCGGGTGAGTCACATGTATATATATCTAAATATCTGTGTAATAGCCTAATACAATTAATGTTAAAATAGAGAGAGATTTAAATTTTTATTCTATAGATTATTGAATATTTATAAAACTATGATTTAAGTAAATGAAAAACAAAATTTACATTAATAATTAGTAGTTAGTAATTCAAGTCTTTAGTAATCGTTATATTTGAGGGAGTATTCCTTCTTTCCTGTCTTCCGGTTATGAATAGTGATAACAGATAATACTTCCAAGTGACATTATCTATAAAAAGGGAAATGTATTTAAAGTGTAGAAGAAGTCGCACAGTCGCACAGACACACAGTCGCACAGGCTATCAGCGGCGCTAATCGCACGGAATGTAAAATGAATGTCTCGTATATAAAATGTTAATTTTATTGCTCTCAGTTCGTTAAAGTAGAATCTTTATATATTTTCTATCATTTGTTATAAAACGAAATTTGATTTCTAATATATTCATGAATTTATAATATTATAGAGAAATGTCTTCATTTCCGTTAAGTTGGATTGGTTTAAACTGAACCGAAGATCATTAAGAATACGAGTAGGTATATCCGATCTTATTAGAAGTATCCAAACCTTAAGAAATGTTGCTACTATAAGTAATACCATGTTTTTGAGGCTTCTGCTATTAAAATGTTTCAGGCCGACGCCCGATTAAATGATATAAAAGTTAAGATATTTAATCAGAAGCAAAAAATAGTCAAAATAATAAGGAACAGTTAGAAATGATGTGACTTAATGAAGGCTATATAAATTAACTGGCTGCGTAAATTATCATAATATTAAATCGTTCTGGAGGCTGGTAATGTATTCCAATGTTTTAGGGTACTCTGGTTATCATTTTTTGTGAAAATTATAAAAAAAGTTTTTCATTTTTTTTCGGCCTTTATCCCACGTTAGATCAAGCTTCTTATTACATTTTTTTCTCTATTTCCTACTCTATATTGACTCCCCTTTACATTTTTCACTCTCTTTATCTCTCTCTCTCTGCCAAAATTTCTTCCAAATCTTCGCCTGTAATGTTTATATCTATACTAATAAAATACAATTGAAATAGTTGTTTGTATTGTAAGTTTTCTTTCCTCCTCACGTGAAGAAAGTCGCGTGTTTTCCGTAGTTGTCTACGATTTTTTTTAATTAAGATTTATTATCGAATATAAATCATTCATCTTTTGCTATCCCAATTATTGAACTATCCTTACCGTCGTCTTAGATACTTCACTTCTTTGCTATGTCATTTTTCACGCGCTCTGTCCAAGTCTTCGTCAGTCGCCCTCTTCACTAAATAACCTAATAAATATTAATTAATAATTGAAATGTACGGAACCCTCAATAGTATAATAATAAGTCTACGTTTGTACGAATGTATTTTCATGACGTCATTAAGTCATATAGCTTCACCAGAAAGCCGACTGGTTCAAAAACCAGTACTTCCCGTTGCCTTTTTGACCTCATTTATGATAATATTTTTGTTTTTCTATGTATTGATATGTTTTGATATCGGAACATGCCTTCAGTGGACCAATATCTTCTTTTATATGTTTTTTAATCTGTGGTTTTTAAAATTATATTCTGAATAATGGCAAACAAGAAGCTACAATCAATTATAACGAATATTCTACTGATATTTCTGATATAAATTGTCAAATTGCTACCACATCTCTCTCTCTCTTAACAAAAGCTCTGTTTGTTTTGTTTGTATTAATTTTTATTTGCAAGAGTTCATTTCTTTCCATTTATTCATTCAATTATTTTAAAGTATTAAATTTTTATACTAAATTATAAAAAAATACTTCCAAAATTAAGTGCAAATATTCATTCCCTCAACACTAATATTATGTTACGGGGGTCATAAAATATATATCTCTTAATATTATTATAAAAATAGCTGCTATTTCTCTTAATCTAATACGTACGTAGTTTTTAAAGTAGTCTATAAATTATATTTTCTCAGCAATCTGTCAATGCTTCCGCAGTACACTCGTCCAACGTACAACACGTTACGTACGACAAGGACAAACATCACATTATATATCTTATATATACTTACAAATAAATAAACTATTTTAATATAAACCAGTAATTATCGCAGACCATCCAATAAATCACTTGCAAACTTCTCATTTAACAAAGTAGAGTTAGTTTTTCCGAGCGTTCCCTAGTTTGTCCTACGGGCGGTGTCAGTAACGGACGCGACCGTTCCTTCTTCGAATCTTGAGCGCTCTTTGTTTCTTAGAAGCACTCGTCATACCGCATAATTCAGCACAGCCGAGGCCCCTTTTACCCTTCCCTCCGATCCTGACTCCACTAACTCCTACGACTTTATGTGCTGGTCGAGTTACGCCGATGTAAATTGAATTTTATGGCTCGATAATAGAGCTTAGTTTAGGAGATTGATGTTCTAATGAATCGCGTCGGTTAAAGAGGTGGTAAGTGATCTTAGAGGTTAGAATCGCGTGCCGAAGTCGTCCGGTCCGATCCGCGTTCTTTGGACGACTTCAAGTTTTTGCGCGAGTTCACCCGCGTATAGCTCTAGCGATAATAAGGATTTGAAAATTAAACTTTTTAACTTGCAATTTTACGTACTTCTGAATTATTATTTGGTTAACGCCATGTATATCATTCAACACCAATTACAACGATTTCGCCCGGACCAAGAATAACTTAAAGAAATATAATGAATCTCCTCCAATTCCAGACCTCCACGGGCAGTTCTATGAGAACACGGTGGTGGTGCAGTACGATAAGGACCTGCTGGAGGTCTGGGATGAAGCAAAGCGTCTGAGATGCGAGTGGTTCAACGATTACGAGAAAACAGCCTCCAAGCCTCCCATGGTGATTGCAGACTTGGACGTGGTGCAATTGGATTTCAGAGGTAAAACAGTCAAAATCTTTATTAAAAGTGAGTCTATACAAAATATTTGTTGTCAAAGCAACCACCAGCTCGGAACGTTATTTGATAACTGAGAAGAGCTGGCGACAGAAACTCAGCGGGCTTGTCTTCTACCTTATTTTTAAACCAATAATTAAGATTTAAACTACATTTATAAGAAATCTTGAAGTAGCCTGATCTTTATACCCAGGGATGCACCCTGAGTTTTGAGTACATCCATTAACTCTTAACAGGTGACAACGTGGACTGCTGGATGGAGATCCAGGCGGGCAAGGGACCCTGGGCAGCTCCAGTCTCCGGGATTGTGCCCCTGGGATCAACCCTCACCTTGGTGGTCGCTATAAATGATTATAGAGGTATGTAATGTTCTAGATGATATTCTTGCTGCATTATTTCTTTCTTTTCTATTAAAGAGCCATACTTTATCCATTAGCATTAGATTATATTTATAGAATCTATAAAATTTTCTGCTGTGTATTTATTTATTATCATTTTTAGCGTCGGTATATTACTTCCTTATGTCTATTTAGTACTTATTGGACATTACAAATAAATACTTCGTTAGGAATTCCATTATGTTATCGTATGTTTAAATCAGTGTCTGGAATTACCGATAAAGATGTAAACAGCATCCAGGCGTTATCTTAAACAAATTAAACGACCATTGAAGTGTAAGATATGGTGCGTTAACATGAAGACAGACAGACAGTCGGGCATAACTTTTATGTTAGTACTTCCTTAACATATGTTAAGACTTAATATTTTTTTGTTAAATCCTGAAGCCAAGAAAGGTTGATTGTAATCTTAACATTTATCAGTTTCGGTTATAAGACTCGTATGTTTCTTTTTTTTTATAATGATGAAATTGTAATCCGTGCGAATCAACGACAGAGAACGAAACATCATTCGATGTTAATGCAATCATTAATTCTACTGATTTTATCAAATAACCTGATAGCAATCGACTGTTAACTACAAAATGGAATGTTTTTACATTAGCTCAATATTATTGATATAAACTTTTTACACCTCTCTAACATTTTTTATTGATCTAATATAATAATATATTGTATAGAGAACGTAGTTTAATTATTATAGATACACCTGTTGTAAGCAATTAATCACGAGCGATGAAGTATTATTTTATATACATTTTTATTGATCTACGTCGACCTGTGTCGGACCGACCACCTCCACCAGAACGAGGTACCGGCAATTAGAGAATCGTTTTTAAACTTTTTTTTGGTATTTAATGTTTATATTATATAAGTTTTATAAAGACAACTTTTTCTTTCAAGTATTAATATATATCCCGATTTTACCCGGTTTTAGTGGTAATAGTGTTTCCACGAGCTGTCTGACCCTCAAAACCCGTTAACCACGATCTAAGGTCACAATCTATTACTTACACAAGCTTAATTAATAACTTTCTCGAAATATCTGGAAGCGAGGTATATTCCAAGTCCTGAGAATAAAAATCCAATTGATCACCCATCATACAGAAAACCTGTTTTACCGTCGCCTTACCGTTGATATCTATTGACAATAATAAAAGATATCCAAAATTTGCCTTTTTTCTTTTATGATATATGTTATAGATATAATTATTTTAAGTAGATAAGTTAATCTTTGAATGCTATTAATTTATATCGATGTCTCAATTTGTTACGTATATTTTTCAGTATTTAAAATATAGTTAAATATTGTTAAATTTTAAAAGGCTTTTAGCGACTTGTTATCATTCAATCAGTGTGATTTGTATTAAATCAGATTATCTTAAGACATTTATTTATTACTTATTACTTAAAAGAGTCGGTCAGTATGCTCGGAGTGAAGCAAACAGTATCTCTGATAAGCAATATAAATAAAATAAAAAAAATCTAAATAATATATATATATTTATAGAAAACATATGGAAAAGAGTAAGTACAAATCATAGAAAGTGTTCTAAATATATGTTGGTTTATTTCATAAATTTAAAATATCGTAGCAGGTTACAGTCGTTATAACCAAATCCAATCCAATCCGAGTTGAAGTTAAAATAAAAGTTTACTTAACCACGCTAATTAAATATTAGTTACAGACTGTTTAGAGTTAATTAACAGATATCCTAACTGTCTTCGCTTCGGTATTTAGAATTATTTTGTTTATGATTTATCAATTTAACTGTTTAACCGTAAAAGATATGTTTAAAATGAATCAATCCAGCTTAATTGGGTAGTAACTGTTAATTTTTTTAATGTACTTGAAAAGATTATTGCTAACCTTTCAAATATTTAATCAGGCGTTTAATTAAATCAACAAGTGGTGTCCGATTGTGTGATTGTGTGATGTCGGACTCGCCCAACATACCGCTACCTCACATCATGGAGCCGAATCATCACGGAACTATCCCATAAGAATTTATACCAAGTTATTCATAGTATTATTGTATTTCGATATATTTGTTGCCGTTATACGATTGACGTTAAATCTAACTGTGATATTAAGTGCCAATCTAAATATTATAATGTAAATGTGCACTATTATTGTGAGTTCTTTAGTTTTTTACATAAAATGATTTTGTTTGTTCGAACGCGTCGGTCGTGAGCCGTGCGTTACTGATTATAACAAAATGCCGGATATTTGTTTTCCGAATTCGATAAGTTATTAATTAATATTTCGTTGGTTACAGAAGTAATTCTGTAGTCCAAAAGTTTGTAGTCCAACTTTTAAGTGTTCGCGAAAATTTCAGTAATTTGATGAATTATGAGCACGCTGTGTAGATTTTTGGTTGTCTGTCTGTCACTTATTATACAACTCCCTTATTACAAATATAATCTCTATAGCAGGGTTCTAAAGGGAGTTACAAACACAAATATCGGACACATACATACATACATCCAAACACACAAAGATTTGACCCATGAATACCCCTTGACTTTAGTGCCACCACTGCCACTACGAAACAAACACACTAACAAACAGCCGTCAATATTTTATTATATATAATAAATAACACTTTGACAAACAATTTATATTATTCAACAAGTGAGTTGGTCACGTGATAACAATGTCCGTCTTCACAATACGATGGCTCGCACTTTTAATTCAAAAGACTAATAACGGGGAACACGTTCTGTTGATTTATTAATATTCGATTTTGATTCTTATCCTATTAACAAAGGGTGTATAACTGCTTGGTGTAATTTTAATGTTGATTTATCGCGTGGGTGGAAGGTTGTTCGTCCTGAATAATTAAAAGACAAATGAAGACTAAATAATTTATGGTCGAGCACACGCTGAGACACAATGCACCAGTGTTTTCTGTAGTTTCAGAGTATTATTTATATTACAACTATCTATATATTATTTGTTCTTACTCTTTAAACTTGCTAAAGTTTTCCAAGCTTCCACCAACCCAATTTTATTATATATTAGCTGTGCCCGCGACTTCGTTCGTGACGAATATGTTTTTAAAATAAAAGAAATCAAAGTTACTCCTTGTAACCTATAACCGCCAGTAAAAGTCCTGTTAAAATCGGTCCAGCCGTTTCAGATTAACCAGAACAAACAGTCAGACAGATAGATTTGAAAAATCGATTTCTTATCTAAGTATACTTCATTATCCATTTAGTGCAAAATTAATTTGGAATTACATACAGACGGCCATTTTATTATATATATACATACATATGGAGTATTTAAAATGATTAGTATTAGTAGTATAAGCGACACTTAGTAAAAGCGTCTCTAACAGGGTAATAATAGTGCAAACTCTAACGGTTCAAAGAATAGTAAAAAGTAAACTGGACAAATACGAACGAATGAGTTTGCTTAACGGGCTCCGGCTCTAGGGCTGCCAGCGCCGGAGTTCATTATTATTATTGATTAATGACTTGTCGCTTCTTATTTACTGTATTTATTTGAAAAAAAGAATAACACTGCATATGACATATTTAAGTTTGAAACTTATTTAAATTTTTAAATATATTCTGATGATATTTCACATACATATAAGGTTATTTTTCAATAGAATAAAAGAAACAAGATAAATACTTTGAGATCCTCTCGTAAGTTAGGTCTCGTACAGTATAATATATTACAATGGACCATTTACAATAAACTCCTTTATATTTATAAGCCTACTTACGATGCAAAAGTTCTTTGTCAAGTCAACTATTGTTACTGGTTTTAAATAGCGATGAACATTTCGCTGACAACCCTATACAGGGATGTGGAAGGACTGGAAATGATCGCAGCTAGTTCGTATGGAGTTAAAATTCAATATTTACTAGAACGAAGTTTTATGATGACTGACACAATTAGCAGTAACAGTACTGAAGAGGCGGCTTGAGTTACGCACCTCGTGCTGGTAGTAAAGTACGTACATTCCAAACAAAATAGGTCCGGTGAAGAATCTGAGCGTGGAAAGAATGCAAGGTTGAGATAGACAATAGCATCGGTATACCTCAATAAAATACCGTTGGGAGAATTATGGCTATACGAGTGGTAAGTTACAAGAGATGTGTAATGAAGTGCTAGGAATTTTAAGGAGAAACTTGATAGAGAACTCAATAGAGAAATAACCAAATAACTACATAGAGAAATAATCAAATAACTCGATAGAGAACAAACGAGGTAATTTGATAGAGAAATAACCAGATAACTCGATAGAGAAATAACTAGATAACTTGATACAGAAATAATCAGATAACTCGATAGAGAAATAACCAGATAACTCGATAGAGAAATAACTAGATAACTTGATACAGATATAATCAGATAACTCGATAGAGAAATAACCAGATAACTCGATAGAGAAATAACTAGATAACTTGATACAGAAATAATCAGATAACTCGATAAAGAAATAACCAGATAACTCGATAGAGAAATAACTAGATAACTTGATACAGACATAATCAGATAACTCGATAGAGAAATAACCAGATAACTTGATAGAGAAATAATGATAATAACTTAATAAGAGAAATTTGGTACTTAAAAATCATATTGCAAACGGAAAAATACATAAAAAAAGGATACAAAGATTTGAAAGACTATTTTCAAAGTAATATTGTGTTGTCATTTATATTATTATTATTCTCGTAACAAATAGTTGTTATAATGCGATCGGTACGAGTACGAACGTCGCGGATGAAGACGTTCTCACAGATCGATTAATTGATCAATTTGATTGATTCCAAGCATACTGTTCGTGAGAGAGATGAAGGCAAATTAATATTAATTTACTTGTAGTTTTTTAAATGCGAACTATCTCAAACTATCATTACATTGTAATCAAATTTGAACAGTAAAAAACTATTATAAGTTACGTTTGATATTTTAACAGAGATGGTATGTCATATTGTATAGTAATTGAATAGCCTTGAGTGAGTGTGTTGTGTTGGAGAGGTGTGTTTGTTATGCGTCTCCGGTGAAGCTGCGGTTTGCGTGTTCTCTCCTAATTACATTTCACTTAGAGTTAACTGGATACTTAGCTATTTATTGTTTAGCGTTTACTCATTGAAAGCGCTGCGGCGTCCCACTACGTGAACGAACTTAACAACTTCAACAGAATTTTTACCGCAAGACATTTGTGAATACGAATTAACATATTAAGAGATATTTACAATTAAACGTAAAACCTACAATGTTTCAAATGATTTTTATGATAAATTGCTAAATATTAATTTACATTTATCTTAAACGTATGTTTTAGTTATATTTTATATGTATATAATCTATATAAATAATACTTTTATTCCAGGTGAATTTGACATGCGAGTGAAATCATGCGCAGCTTCAGATGGTTCAGGTCACGTGATCCAGCTGTCCGATGAATACGGATGTGTTTTGCGTCCAAAAATGATATCCAGGTGAGTTCTATATCATTGTAGATGGAGCAAACTATGAAATATAAAACAATATAAAGTGAATAATATAATAAATATAAAATTGTAGATTTCTCAAAGCGAAAGCAGCGGACGAGCGAGCAACGGTGATAACGTACGCATTCTTTCACGCGTTCAAGTTCCCTGACGCGTTGAGTGTACACATACGATGTAAAGTGGAGATATGCAGGCACGGGTGCTTGGACCACTGCCAGCTGGCGGGCATAGCGCCGCAGCACGGTGCCCTGGATAGGAAAGACGACAGAACTCACCAGGATCGTAACGATATTGGGTACGACATTATAAAGTACATTATTTGAGCTGACCGAGTAGACAATTGTATAAAAATAATGTTAAATTATCATAATCCACAGTGACTCATCGATAGAGGACTCAGACCTCAGTCTAGCTGAGGATCACCAGCGTCTGCCGCTGGAAGAGGCTTTCGGTGATGAAGTGTCTGGTGATGCTGTTCCCGCTCCAGCTCCTCTGCCACAGAGAGCTCCAGCTCCTCTATCACAACGACCTCCCGCGCCTGTAGTAGAATCGAACTCAGATCATATGTCCGCTGTTGAAGAGCTGGTCGAAGCATTGGCTAGACCTTTTACTGTAAGTTTCAGGATTATCGATTTGATATGTTTTATAAAACACTAGCTGCGCACACGACATTGTTCGCGCGGGATATGTATTTTAAATAAATGTTACCTAAGTTATTTCTTATAACATCAGCTATCAGCCAGAGAAAGGGCTGTTAAAATCATTGCAGACGTTTTACAGATTGGCCAGACCAAACGGACAGAAACAGAACAAACAAAAAAAAAAGTATATATATTTATATGCATTTAGAGAAATGCTTTTAGTTGGGAATTACAAACCGACACTTCAATTTTATTTATATGTATAGATAACAATGAGTACGATACGATTTATTTATTTATTTCTCTAAACTACTAACGTTAAATTTTCAGGATCGACCATCGGACCTCGGTGAACGCGAGCGTTTCCCTCACGGACCCCGCAACCTTGGCTCCAATGTGCAACTAGAAGCGGGAGATGGCGTGGTCTCTAAGCATCCAGGTCCAGCCGTTGCTGGACCCCGGTCATTGCGTAAACGTAGAACAGTGAGAGACGCCAGGTCTGCTGATGTCGGAGTGTCGGGCATATACGATGTGGTGTCAGAGGCTGATCTCGCGTTTGGACCCTCTAGAGAACCTGTCACAGTTTTTAGTGGAAGAATACGCGAAGAGGTATAAATTATAGTAATTCATTAGATAAGAAGATAACGTTATAAGTTTCATAATCCTACAGTTTTATTCAGAGAAAAAGCATAGATAAATGTTTATTTATCTATGCTTTTTCTCTGATTAGAGGATTTACATTCAAATTTTACTGCGTAGGTAGGTTATTGTTACTTAATAAGTTTATTTACGGTAAAGGTGATGCAAATAATTCTAAAATAATAATTAAAATATAAAATGAATCCTTAATCGATCATGCATTTTATAAAACTTTTATCTCTCAAATAAATATTTTTTTAAAATTAATTTATAAAACAATAGTGACACTAAAACACCCGAACCCTTCCATAATAGGTGGTGTACGGCATATGCATGGGTGCTGTGAGCTTTGGCGCATTGTTCGCGTCGGCGGCCGGAGCGGCTGCAGGTGCTGCGCTCGCTGCAGCGATACTGCTGCAGAAGCTCCGATCTCGGACCCAGGTACCCGTCACTCCGGCCACCGCCTCGCACTCCCTCGCCGCCTGGATGGCGTTACGCCTGCTCGGGACACCACACTCACGTGAGGGATGACTCTTACGTCATTTAGGACTATTATTAAAACTGTTTCACTCTTATATTCTAGTAAATCGTTTCGGGTATTGACTTAATGCGTTCTTTTTATTTGTGTAATAAATTTATATTCGAATATCATTTTTAGAAGTTAAAAGCTAAGTTATTAAGCTTCTTTTATATCTGTTGTTTGAAATCAGATGTTCCCAAACTTATTTCGTCTTACGCCCGTCCAAAAATTTTTTATAGCGCAATCCATTTTATTCACCTTAAAAACCTCAATAACATGTTAGTCTCGCCTTGACTTTACAATGTTAAGAGTAATTTTTATTATAAATTAACAATAATTAACTTCTCGTCGGCGTCCCCCTATCCTTGTGCCTCTTTGGGTGTGAATGTTAATCACACCCACAATGTCTGTCCCAAGTACATACTCGTAGATATATGCAATCAATGGTACTAATTCATTCAAACGTTGGTGCTAAGCCGTGCTAAGGACTCCGTCCTCAACTAATTGTAATCACTTTGTTGTGAAATTTACATTTATAGGTTAAGTTTTTGTACAGACTTTACTTATTTATATATTGTTATTTCTTGATAGGATAAAATACGTCGAGTCATGCCATTAGATTAAGTTTAGATGACATATGTCCTGTGCTCTGTTATATCATTTAACGTGTTTGAGGATTCATCAGACATTATTGCCAAATTATCTTAAATTTCACTTCATTAGTTATCACTTATAAATATGTAGCTCTATAAATATAATAGTAATTACATATACTTTGCTTTTTTTAATGTAATCAATGAATTAAATGAAAAATATCACGAAACACATTTTATATTTAATTTCATTTACTTATGGGTACTGGGCGAGTCTTCAATTATCTTATTTTTTTTTATTGTCAAAACATCTCGCATTTTTCATTTAATAACATTTGAATGTAATTTATTATAAAATATTTAAAAAAAATGAAATATTATGATTACCGTGAAAATATATTGAATTCCGTTGTTTTTTATATATTTATTGCTTTAACAGATAGAGTTATTTCATTAATGGCTAAGTTAGTTATTGTAACATACGAACCGTCCATTCACAGTAAGTAATGATAATCTTTTAAAAATCGCATTTATTTGCATTTATCTGTATTTTTATTGCTCAATATTAAATCTTTATATAATTAGTTGTAATTAGATTTATTTTAGTATTTAATTAAATCTAGATTCATGTTTGGATTGAAAGACTAGACTGGACTTTAGATATTTTGTTTCAAAATATTCTTAATAAATAGTTTTCCTGATTATATTATTAAATCAAATTTAAGGAATCCGACCAAATATCATTTTGAATGTTTTCATTATTTCAGATGTTTTCTGTATCTCAACTCGATCTATAAAATGGAGATCAATATCCCATCGGTCTTTCAATCCTTGTTACATAACATGGTACTATGGTATCGTGCCACCCAAAAATCTTGCATTTATTTTAACTATTACGTAATAAGGTATACATTACTTGGTGTAAGTGCAATGTTCGACTACATACATACATACATACATACATACATACATACATACATATCCCTTAGTCTAACTGTCCTTCGGTTTGGTTCTTCGACTCTGTATTTTCTTCGATGTGTAAAAGTTAATAATTTATTGAACGCTATTATATTCATCTGTATGGACGTGTAGGATTGATATCGACGCACTTGTTTATTTTTATGGAATAAAAGTTACGTTGATATTGTTTTGTTTGATTTTTTTTCCTTTTTTAATACCACCTTTGAATGAGGAGTCGTGGTTCACAATCTCACGAGTTGTAAGCTTTAATAGACACATGCTTTATATGTATTATCTGATTCGATAATGGGTATAGGTCTTTAATAAATTAATATATTTTCAACTAGCATTTTCCCGCGGCGTCGCTTGTCCTTAGTTATATGGTTTCCAAATTAACTCGCCCACAGAAACAGAATATAATTAAAATACCGAATAATCGAATTAAAGCTTTTACAATGTGTTGTGTTTTGTCAATTTCTTATGTCCTAACATTTGCGTTATCACAAATCTTGAATATTTAACAGTTTTTAAGATCGAATTATTGAAACAGAGAGACACACAGACGGAGATGGAAAAAAATAGTGAAAATCGAATCAGTGATGATGAGATGATTGTTTATCAAAATTTAGAAGATAAAACCTAATGTATAGACAACCAATAAACTTATATGGCAGTACAGGTCGAATACGTTTTGTTTACGTTTGAATTGAATGCATTGTCAGTCAAAGTCATGTATGATTTCATTTAAAGTTTGTTTTATACAGCTAATGTTAAGCACAATTGAGGAAATGTATTTCTTTGTAATACAATTAGTATATTATCTAACCTGACTTAGTATTTTCATTACAAGGTTGTGGTCTTTTAGAAATCTTATTCAGTTACTCAATTTTAGTTCGTAAAGTAGACTGCATTGGTAATGTTTAATATTTTATAAAGGGATTTGATATTTTGGTTAACACTAAACCTACCGACAAGAATATACCTGTTCCTACCGCACGCCGTCAAATTGACCGGTAATTAAAAGTTATTTTATTATAAAACGCAGGTAATAATGGGAATAACTAAAAGTAAAGAGTGTAGAAAATAAATATTATATGCATATTGTAAGAATTGTGATGTAGTTTGATAACGATATTATAACGTTTAAAAATGTGTAAGTTTTACAAAAGTTTAAGAACGGTCAATGTGACCGGTACTTGGTAGGTTTAGTGTTCATTACATTATTTTCTTTTTTTCATATTATTGTTTAACAAAGACTTTTATTTTTTTATAAAACATTATTAACTAAAGTTTATTTTCAAAGTGAAATGTATGTTAATGGTATTTAGATCTACCCATATCTCTATCACAGAGACACCTTTTTGCGGATATTTTAATTTTATTGATCACAAACCACAAAATTTGAAGTAGGTATTTGGTCCAAATAGGTTATAACGAAACTTCACAACAAATTCAGCGCCACCTGCACGAAAAGACTAATAAAATTGACCTGTCTGTTACTCCAGAAGCAACACGATCACTGACAAATAAAAATTTGAGAAGTTGATTCAAACAGATGACAAAGATAATTTAATATTACAAATATATATAGAAAAGTGTACTTTTTCATAATAAGTATGTCTCTGTGAGTTAATTCAATGTTTAAAGTTATACTTCTAGCTGATCTTTAAAAAAATATATAATTTTTATATATTTCTATTTCTTATTTGTAAAGGCAATTAAATAAAAGTAGTCAATAACTTTATATCGTTTAAATATATTATATTGAATGCTACACTTGTTCATGTTCTTGTACATAATTCACTTATATTAGATAAAAACCTTTTAAAATATCTTCCAGAAAACAGATTTCTCATCAACAACACTCAACATTTCGTAAAATTCGTACAAAATTAAATAAAATAAGAAAACAACTAAAACAAAAGGGTCCCTGCGGTGAGGTCGACCCAACAGAAGAGGAGGTACTCAGGTGGTAAATAACATAGCTAGCATGTAAGTAATGACTACAACGAACTTAACTACAATAAATAATATTAATACTAATGACAAGTTAGTTTAAATTATCTCTAGCGGTTTAACTAAGTGTCGCTACACCACGTATTTTCCGTTGCCCCTGCATCGAAAGAAACATTCGACAAGAGGTAACAGAAGATTGTACTTGGGACGTTTTAATACTAATTTGTGTAAACGTGAAACTCCTCCGACTCGTCTCAACGTAGATACTGAAATAAAAAATTTGGCACCTACCAATATAAGCTAAAGATTCTTTATGGCCTTAATAACCTACCGCTTACGAAGATGTAAGTACATTATATTTTAGGCTTTTTATATTCCCTTAAGCAGAAAATAAAATGATTGTACACATTTATAATATAATAAATAGACTATTTTATACTGAAGCCTCTCGATAGTATTTGGATTGTTTGATATCTTGTAAGATTGGATAGGTACTACTTGAATGACACCAAATTAATTAACACTAGAAGGATTTCGAAATTAAAATATTTGAGCACATAAATAAAGTATTGGCATGGTCATACTTCAGTCTCATTACGCTACTATATACAAATTAAATTATAATCCATTACATGTTATGAGTAAAATCGACTTTTCGAGATGACGTGTGGTCCCGAGGCCGGGTGCGGTCGCGGTATTGTGCTTATGGCAGCAGTTTTCTTCTTAAGTTTTGTAATTGGGCGTAATTTAAAGAATAAAACGGCAGATACTGCGCAGGAGCATATTAAAGTGGCGAGAAGCGTGCCGAGTGTTGCAGCAAACCCTGGTGTCGTCATACATACAAGCCCTGGGGTGGGTAAAATTTTAGGTGCCGTAGATTCCTCGGTGGCATCTAAATTTAAATCTCCAGCAGATACGACTCGAATGACTCTGTTGACTCCGACTTCTTTCTCAGGGGTCGTTGCTCTACGTTGTCGCCTTACCCTTCTTTCGTCTCGCCTTATTTCAACACTGACGGGGTAAGACTGATCTATTTGCGGTGGTCCGTATTCAGCATGAGGAGCGATAATATTGTGAGGTGTATCTGTACATTGTTCGGGGCAACGGTATCTGCAAATCTGTATCGTGCATTGGAAATGCACCTCCATGGAATCAGGGAATTTAAATGCTTGGAAATGGGCATATGAAAGAACAGACGCGCTGGCTCCGAAGTTCTTTATCTTTGTAAATCGTGACATTAATTTTGGTCTAGTAACACAGCCTCGCCTATCGACTAGTTGTATAGGAGCGCGTTGACCATCGTGTGCTACACAATCACGGACTAACATGTCGAACTTAGCATCATCATCCTTGATAGCTAACACCATAGTCATGGTCTGTCCTATCTTCACCAATCCCGATACTTCCGAAGCCCAAGGTCCTTTTCCAACTTGTATTTGCATCCAGCATCCAACATTGTCACCTGCAAAGTCAGCGCGTACCACGTCTAACATATCTACAGGGAACGGACGGAATGTTACCGCTTTTTCGTATTGGTCGTGCCATGTGCACCGCAGCTTGCGTGCTTGATCCCATACTTCCTGAACTTGTGGGTCGTACTGTATAACAATAACGTTCTCAAAATATGTTCCAGCTGCAGCAACATCACCGCGGTATCTTGGGTCCCCACTTCCAGCGGTACCGCACGCATGCGCTCCGATTTCGAATGATGCCGATGTTCTTCCCAGATTAGGTGGGAGATGAACGCATTGGTGATTAGAATAATGACCTTTGGAGAAAACTATACCAAAGAATGGTTTGTCGAAACTAAGAAATACTCTCATAGCATTCTTTTCACATTTGACGTCAAGAGATAAAATTTTTGGCATATCAGGTGCTGGTGCTGGCCACACGTCTCCACTTGTGCTAAAGACTTTATCACTGGCTGACGTTTGAGAGTCAGCTGGTGGTGCCGGCGGAGGCGGTGGTCCACGGAATCCAGTTCCAATATCATTTTTATGATGATTGACTGGAGGTCCAAGAGCAAAAGGTTTTGAATGAATTTGCTGATGATTAGAAATACGAGGCATACCTGAAACAAAATGATAATATTAATATTACATTTTATACCTTACAGTCGGTCTATGTTACTCTCTGTTGGTTCTGTCGGTATACTTGATTTATTTTCCATTAAACTCGAATTACAATATTTTAAAACGTTTAATCTGGTACAAAAAGTTTACCTATTGGATGGTGTGACTGGTGATGAGGGCCGTTCTGTCGTCTGTTGGTGACATGAGGTGGTGGCACTGGTGGTGGTGGACCATTATAAGCATGGCTAGGAGTTTCCCTTTCAGAAGACTCCATCGCCAACTGATCGCTGGATGGTTCTGCAGCGCTGTTACTGTCTGAGTTTGGTGACCCCCCGCCGGCACCCTCATTTGAGGTCTGATCACTCAAAGTTCCGCTCTGAAAGAAATAAGATAATATAAGCATTTGCATCATATTTTGAAACACTTTAGTAATCATTAATTTCAGTCCATTCATCGAAATGCACCGTAAAGTCTTGTAAATATTTATTAAAGGAAATTGTACTTAAAATACGTAAATTTATTTAAGAGTACGAGAGTATTTAATAGAATTCAGAATTTGAATTACAAATATCGGTCTACATTAATGAAACTGTTATTACAGTTTAATTAAAATCACACCACCAGCGCAATAAAAAGAATCAGGCTTTATAACATTCCACTTCTTAACTCGTATCTTAGTCTGACATGAAAATTATATGTTTTTCGTAGTAGCAGCTTTCACTAGTGCGCGTGGGCAGTGTTTTAAATATTATTTAATTCGACACACTGACCGTTTTAAATATCTTAAAACCAGTACCCGTGTACCCGCGTAGTTATAGAACAACACCCGAACTCCTCTGAGCAAAACCTGCCTAGATGACTCTCGGATTCCAATTTTCTCGACATGAATAGAACCATCATGTGAAAGTTGGCATGCTTCTGACTTCTAGTCCAGATTAAATTTAAATCATTGCCCAATTGACCGCTCCGGTTATAATTAAACTTGTTTTAACACTTTGTTAATTACTCGTTTCCCAGATGTCTCGTATCTAAATCATTGGTGGTAAATGGGTGGTCGAATGAAGAATGTTATGTGAGTTTATCAATCTTTTATTGTTGGCTATCAGTAAACCTAGAATTATCGGATCGTCGATTCTTTTATAACTCTCATTTGTTTCGCCTCGGGCTACAAAATTAGAAAGTATAGGACCAACGTGATTCCGACATTAGCGAGATGCATCGAGTTTTTTTATTTCATCAATAAAGATTTATGAGTAAGCGTAAAGGTACAGCCTCGAAGGTTGAGTCGAATCCAGCAATTATTTAAGATTGGTATCACCGTGACTCCGCTCCTACACCCATTAGTGTTATGTAACAGACTCAAAAGAGAAAGTTGAAATGAAAAAGGAATTACGTTTCAACTAGACAATGCTATTAATGATTAATTGCGTCTGCGGCATCTTACTGTAATGTGTTCATCCTCTTCAGTACCGTCATGCAAATGTTATGAAGGGTTTTTATTTTTGAATAACTGTAATTAAATGTGTTATTAACTTTATTGAGAACGAAATTATCATGACTTATATAGGTATCAAATTAATAATATATATTTTTGTGTCCAATTTGGTAGATTAATTATTAATATTGCAAACGTTCGTACTGTCCTACGTGTATTGAACTAAAACAACAATAAAAAGTAATATATAATAGGTAATGTAAATAGTCTTTATTCTTAATAAAAAGTCAAAAAACCAAGTAAAAAACTTTTCCTAAAATATTTAAAAAAATTATATTCAAATAAAAATGTAGGGTAAAAGCCCCGATCGTCGTCCACTAGAAACCACAAATGTAATCGTCGAAGCGGTAAGCGGAAGCGTAAGCGTTAAGCGCAGAGCGAGTCCGCTGCAGGGAGCGCCTCAAGTGCAGTGTGTCACGCGGTCGTTGATCTCCTTCGACTAATTTTACTTTCATTAAATCGTAGTGGAGTATTCGTGACTCGGTCTTTATTTGGTTTCGGTTTTTATTATATATTATAAATATAATTTTAACTTCATTAAACATTTGAAATACAAGTATCATCAATTAGAACCGAAATGAATGGTAAATAAGTAGAAAAATATATAATAGTAGGTAGAGTGAGCAGGATTACAAGTTCCATGTGTGTCGTGGGTTTAGGTCGCGCTGTGACCGACGGACGGGAAAGCTGGCTTTTACTCTTACACTCATTGTAATAAATCGCTACGGCCTTCCTCACATTCCGGTAAAAATATATTATAAATGAAACTATTATTATATTATACATACTTTATTTGATTTTGACTCGCACTTGAACGATTTGAATCACTTTTTACGTATACAAAATTATATTTTCACCAATTTTAATATCATTTGCGTAGCCTTAAAACTTATAGTTATTTAAAATATTAATTTGTTTCAAAATATAATATAATAGTGGTTTATTAATAATAAATTACATTTAATATTATGAAAAACATAGATTTGCCCAAGGAATACTACACTGCAGTATACATACTGTATAAGTATACATAGTTTTCTACACATGTTTTAAGAACCTACTTTCTGTCAACACATTTTAGAAAGCATACTAATTGATTTTAGTTTAGGACTTTACTCAAATTTAGTGTTCAATAAATCGTATTCTAAATAAGGTACGAAAAATTTAGAATACTGAAATCAGTGCAGCCGTTTTTATTTCCGAGTATACAGAGTTGTTTACAACGTTAGAATGATACCATTTTAGATGCAGGTTCTTGTACCGAAGTACTGTGCTTGGACGGATCTAGACACGTCCGTCACCGTCCAGTCCGTCCAGTCCGTCCAGTAGGTCAGTCCATCAGTCCATGTTTGGTCTTCACCCGGTGACCGTATTAGATGGTATCTCGGTTTATTTCCTCACATATATTTAACATATTATTGATCATTTAAGACTAATTTAACATCTCTAATCATAGATTACTTAGAGACTGCTAAATAATAATAAATATGAATTCACAGTAATTATATGTAGGTCGAACATGATGATGAAGACACTGCAATGGTGTACTTTAACATGACGCGAAACTATTTTGATTTGTATGAGTCTTGGTTTTTTGCTAACGTTATTGACAACAAACAAATTGAAACTACACGCAGTGTAATATTGTGTTGGGGTCTTACCACTTGACCCTGAGGTCATTGCGAAGTGTAAAGAGAAATTTTAGTTAGGACAGAACATAACAGTTCTTATTAGACTTTGACGAATCTTAAACATGATACTATTTTTTATAAGAATATGATTTTGAACAATAGTAATAATAATTGTTGGTTACATAAAAATAAAGGTTTTTCCTTACCAGATGTAAAGCGAGGAGAACGGCGACAGCCAATCCGCGCCCGGGCCGCATCGTGAACTGCGGACAAAGACGTACGTACAGATAATGTGTGCTTCTTGAAAGTTTAAATGTTTGAGGAGTACATCTCGTTAGGGAAAGTACCAATAGATCGTGTTACCAAGTGTCACTAAATGGAGTTTGGATGTACCCTGTACAGAGTCATAGTCTATACGAGTACGCAACTTATTTGATTTATTACTTTATATACAGATATTTAATTAAATATTTAGAAACGATGCCTTAATTACTTATAAAAGAAGTGGATATTTTTTGTTTATTACTAACGTGATTATAGATGAAGAAAAAAATTATCAAAATTTGTATATCTTTTTAGGACCACAAGATTAACGGACACCAAAATATGATTTAACATAAAAAGTCTATACTATTAGTTTATTATAAATTGGGAAGATTTTAATGAAGAACACCTCTCTCTCATTAAACACGCCGAGCAAAACACAGGTAACGTTAGAATTTTCTCATAAACAAGAGATCAGACCTCCCATTGTGGTTGGTACCCACGAGATAAATTCTTATTTAATTGCAACTCGACATTACTTATTGTATTTCAGGTCAAAGTGGGTCACGATCTTTATTGTTTTTTTCTATAAAAAGAGTAAAAGTAGGCATGTTGTAAAGAATCATAGAGTTATCACTGGAATTGATAGAAATATATTATTAATATTATAGTGTCGCGGTAATGTAAGTTATAAAGTAAATAGCAACCGTGACTTAAGTTAATGAGCCTCGAGAACGGGTCAAGGGTGAGCGGTTATCGAGCTGAGTTCACTTCATGGGATCTGAAAGGAAAAGTTACTCAGAATGTGAAATAAATGAAATATTTCTAAATAAAAGTACCCTTTAAAGGAGTAAGAGATAATTAAAAATATGACAATTATTATAATTAACATTCTGTATGTGTAAGTAATTAGTAGTGACGGAGTTCAATGAGGCGGTGATATCCGGCTCCGAAGATTGATCTCATTATAAATGAGTTCTCGTCAACCAGAAGAAGAACACGTGTCCAATAAACCAGCTCCTCTAATTGGCAGATGAAAAGTTGAAAGTAAAGACGCGAGGTAAACGAATATTTGGGCACTCCAGAACAGGCAGGCTGGCAGCGATGGGATGGAGAAAGTATTACGAGCACTGACCAAACTTGTTGGGGAGGTTGTACTTACGAACTTTGGATGCGGTTTGTTGTAATGGTTTAATTTGGACTGTCTAAATATTGTATAAAATATATAAAGATATATATAAAAGAATAAATATATTATTATCGTTAATCTCACACATTCAAATGACAAAATGAATTATTAATGAAGAAAGTTTATAGTTGTATTATGTAAATTACAATTACAATATCTCATGACACGATATTTTTTTACATTTTCTTGTTTTGCTAATTTTAAAATCAAATTTTACATTTGAACTACAAGGCTTATTTCTTGTAAGTAGTTAAAAGTCGAAAAGCACATTAAGTTTAGATCTAAAACTAGATATAGATATAATCTAAATGAAATTAGTAATCTATTTATGATATATATATATATATATATATATATAATTAGGGTATTTTTAATTTAAGTTACAATTAATTACGTTGAGGAGAGGTCGGCAGATGTTTTCTGTAATACTTAAAGCAAAGTCAGGACTATTAATATGTAAAAGTTATACTACATTTACAAATATTGTTATGTATATAATGATCAAAACATATATTTTATGTTTCCGTAAGGTCTATAAATCTTTGTTAAGTAGAATTATTTATATCATAAACTAAATGGAATTATAATTTTAGACAATCAAATATATTATTTAATACATAGTTAATTCCCCGACTTCGGCTGCCGGATGTACTTTCACTCCGGCCTCAAACGGGCCCTTAATCAAAATTTCTTGTTATTAGAACTTGCAATGAGGGTATTAAGGTAATACGATAGCTTATACTTTTATTCTTATAAGGAAGTTTTTGTATAATAATTGAATAATCATGAGTCTTGATTTAAGTAATCAATAAAAAAACACTTATATTTGATAAAAAAAAATAAAAAATCCTTTCAAGTATCAATGAACTGATAAACGATGTGAATCCATTGTAAAAAGAAATTTGATATCAACACTTCGTAAAACACTCGTTGATTTTTTAAAATGAATTCTGTAATCCTTAATTTAAAGTTTCAATTTCATTGTATGTTAAGATGAAGCACCAAAACAAATATAAATTTATTGATTCACACAAATATAGAGCCTCATATACTATATTTAAGGTTCAGATTTCTTTCACATTATTTCAATACTTTACAAGGCGAGAGTAAAATGACCGTACAATAAAACGGTTCACGCTGACATTTAAGATAATACCTAAAATATGTAAAGCCATATCGAACCACATGTATTGACTGTAGGGTTGTCACATACGAATTATTTTATCACTAATATAATACGATACGATATATATGTATATATATTTTCGATTCAAATAAACGATTATGAAATGTCGCTATCATATAATTAAAAAAAATATTCAATATTATACCTTTTTAAGAGACCGTGACAACCCTGGCAAAGATGTCAATCTTTCTATTGAATTATAATTTTGTAAATATCAATGACAATGTAATTTTATCGTTAAATTTAAATGGGAATAATATACAATAATACACTTCTTTGAAGTAAGAGAAAAAACATTAATAAAAACTAAAAGGATTCTTTTCAATCAACAATTTTTTTATCTGTTATATCAGAAAGAAATCAACGCCTTTAACATGTATGTAACATATATATATATATTAGCGATGTAAACCAATCAATAAACATTTTTTTGTTTTCAATATAGAAAAAAAAACAATTTTGAATACAATTTAAACCGTAGGCAGGTACTGACAGACACAGACACAATGGTAACAGTCTGATCAGTGCGTTTGTAAACTGAAAGTAAAAGTGAACGCGACTGAGTTAACTGAAACTGTGATTTGCATTCACGAACCAAGTGACGTCCGATGATCATTAATACTGAGATGTAATTACATGAATTAATAACTTTTAACATTAATTGGTTTAATTATATTAATAACATTAAAGTGTATCGTTGTAATACCAAATTAACAGCTTTTCATTAAATGCATATTAAAGTACATACAACATTTTTTTTTCTCTGTCCTTCTGTTTGGTCCGGCCAATCTCTGGAACAGCTGGTATTTTAAAAGGACTTTCAGTGGCGGATAGCTGATGTTATAATGAGTAACTTATACTACTTTTATAAATAATTTATAATTAAATTACTTATATAATTAAATATTATATTGATCAGAGTAATTATTAATGTAATATCAATTCAATAAAACTATAGTTAAATATAACTGAAACACTTTTACAAGTAGATAAGTGGGATTAAAAAAATGCCAATTAAATGTCCGATATCTGTGTAAGTGTGAGAGCAAACAGAACTTAAACGAAAGCGCTCAGTGTTTACACTTTCACTGCTCCGGCGGTAAGTCCGTTGCATCAGGTTAGCCAAACTCAATCTTTACATTCCTTTCTAACATCATATATTAGAAAGAGATACATGCATATTATAGATTAATCTCATTATACAATTTAGGGACACTTTTCGACCCCAAAATTATAAAAGTTAAAAATCCACCAATAACACGCGCTAACAGCTCTAACCACAGTATGCCAGTCCACTTAGCACTTTATAAATGTAAATGATTTAAACTTCCAATGTGCTAAAACGACATACAATTTAAAGGCATTTTTTGACCCCAAAAATAGCGAGTTAAATCCACCAACCAGAGACTCACTAACAGCCTACTTGTTAATTTGCTAGATGATATAGCATTTGATTAGATGTGAACTTATTTTTTAACTTTTAAATATCAATAAACTGTATTTAAGTTTACTAAATCAACATGTGTTGTTATCTCCATCAGTACTTGAGGATATCCCAAATTTAAAACTTTAATTAAGAAATCAAATTAAATTTAATAATTAGATCGATACCACTTTTTATTAATATGTTATCGATACATAAGATATTTTATATTTACGTCGTAATGACGGAAATTCATCCACTGACTATACTTCGAACCTGAATAGTGTATAAACAAAATCTATCTTTCCAGGATCTATAGAAATTTTCACAATAAAAGATAAAGATAACATATTATTACACAGATAGATATGACATATTACAACTAAAAGTTAATGATAACTGTACACAGCAAATCAAAGCCATCCGGATTTAGATATGGGACGATCCCATGGAATGCTAGGAACTGACAGTTATAACATTAATAATGAAGACAATGCCTGGGAACTTGACTATGGATTCATAGACCTCGTGACATACTGGCCGTACATACGTGTGAGGTCTGTATATATATATATATGTGTGTGTTTTTAAAATAACGTTATGTATGTTCAAAAAATGTGTTTAATATATATTATTATGTTCAATATTTACTGTATACACGTATTACAATGTCTTTATGATTCACTTCTCACGGTAGTTATGGACTAACACACGTTATTTATGTGAGAATAATTTATAATAAATTAATTAGCCTACATCGAGTTAATTAAGCATCTCTAACTAACAATAGATGTCATCCCTTAGTTTAATTGATATATTAATATCAGAGAGTAGGAAATGAAATAAGTAAAAATAAATCAGTGTTTTAATAATATAGTGAACGGTGAGAATGAGTAGCCAAAAAACGAAAGTATAATCGATCTAAAATCGGTTCGGCCGAAACATCGTCTTTGGATCGGATCGTGGTCAGTCGGTCGGGACTTTCACCGACTAATTAGTGAGTGTCGATGCTCCGAGACGTCGATATCGATGTTTGCCCGCGCTGGCCTGTGTGTGTGTGTGTGTGTGTGTGTGGTCTCGGAATGCGACACGCCCTCTCGATTTACTCAATTTTATTGACAGACAGAATTTTATTAATAATTAAACATCATCTAGAATAAAAATAATATGACACCAATTTTAATAAATTTATTTAACTAAATGGAACATTGTAATGTAGTTTCTTAAAAAATGTAGGTATACAACTTCATTACATGTGTTGGAAAATATTTATTTATATACTTTAATGTACACCACGCCAGATACACATTATCAAAGAAGAACAGAGAAATAAAGAACGGAATATAATGTTCTCATCTTCAAAAGACGATTGCTTTCAGACAACCATAGGGATAGAAGAATTATAGACAAAACCGGATGATACAAAAGCTATAAAAATAGACGTACATTCAAATATATATTTTTTTCATCGACACAATTTTTTTATTCCACCGACAACTGGTACATCACTATCAAAGTGATGCCGCGCGGCACCGGGCGCTGGTCTCCGCGGCGAGGGCACTTGTCAAAAACAACATGTACATGATTGTACGATAATGAACTATCACAATTTAAGACACATTTAAGTACTACCGGCAGTCGTCTTAAACAGCAATATCTTTCTTTTTGTACTTATTTTCTGAATCAACAAAATTCCGAAAGCGGAATATTTATAACTTTCTTAGTAAATAGTTTTTTCGTGTGTAATTAACGGGCGTGACAAGAAGCACATGCGAAATTATCACTGGTTCTCATTAAAATTTCACTTTATATCTCTTTTTGAACAAAGTTTCAGTTCTGTGTGAAACCACACACACGCAGACACACACAGACGAACCAAAGATCACAAAAGACCGTTTGTATACGCCAATTAGAAGCTTCAATGGCTTTCCCTTATAAAAATAATAACAACCGAAAATGGTACTTATTACGTATTAAAAGAACACATTTCACAATCTCACGTTAAATGAGATACGTTCGTCTGTAATAATAAATAATCGTTAAACATCTCCATTGTGTAAGTAACGAGCACTATCAATATTCTTCAATTATTTTATTGATTGGAGGATGTCATATCACCGGCCATTAGTGAAGCGTTCCTCGGAACAAAAATATATTAATTTAACTTAAATAACACTTCTATTACAATTATAAGAGATGTCATCGTTTATTACGACGTGAAAATTATACAATTATTTCTTAGAAAGGGTTTCAATTAAAGAAAATAAATTTGTATGTTTCATTTTTACATTTTTAATGTGAATGACATATAACATAAAGAAATTACCATTTTTTTGTATTATATTACTATAATACTCGAATTTTTCACAAAAAACTATCGTGTAAGATACCACGTCCTTCAGTGACCAGGAAAATGTTACAATATTGATTCCTTGTGAAGGTCCGACGACAATCCAGGTCATTGTTGACCCCAGGGCTATTTATACCAGTACATTTGTATTGTAACCTTATTTAAGTTAAAGTTAAAATAAGCGTTTATAAAAGTAAATTTGTCTCAATTGAGCGTTTAATAAAATTAATTTATCAGAAATCTGACCGCTAACAAATGAAATGTAATCAAATTAATAAAACTCGTTGCCAACAAATAGACGAGATGATGTATTGAAACACGATATTTCAATTTCACATAATCTATTAATAATTGGATTTCAATTTAATGATAACAACATGTCAGTAAGATTCAAAATACCGAATTTCTTGGAACGTCGTTTGACACGTGTTAGTTTATGTTTAGTTTTTTTAGTTTAGTTGAAGTGGTTTCAATGAATAGTGTTTATAGCATTCGTGACTGTCCATTCTAGATGTCTTGATATCTTTCTTATTATTAGTTTGGCCGCAGGGGGCTGTCAATGAGATGTATCAATTGAAGCGCCATTATCAGAGCACAATATTATTTCAATATATATTTTGGTTCAGAGACTATTGAAGGCTGGGTATTTTCTTACGACGACATACATATATGTGTTTTAAAATAAAAGTAGCCTAAGTTACTCCTTATAATATCGGCTATTCGCCAGTGGAAGTCCTACTAAAATCGGTCCAGCGGTTTGCAATATTAGCCGGAATAAACAGACAGATATACAGATAGAGAAAACATTTAAAAATAGTTTTTTATGAATATGAATATACATATGAAAATAAATATGGTACTTACCGTATAAAATTTTAGTGAAAAGTTGTTAATTCGGAATTACAAACACATAATTAAACTTGAAGTATAAGTTTAATTATGTGTCACTTTATTTGAAATTTTGTATTTTTTTTGTTTTTGTGTGTTTTGTGTGTATATTGAAAAACATTATTTAATTGATAATAGGTTTTAGGAAAAGAATATGAAGTAATTTTAATATAATAATTATTGACCATTTACAAAGTGGCTTCGTGAGGCGATGGTATATTAATACGCTCACCGAATGGAGAGAGTCTAACGGAGTTGTGATTTATGGACTAATAAAATAAAATAAAATATTAAATTATAATAATAATAGCTTTTATATCATCAGGATCTTGTTTTATTTAATTATTATTCTGTATCTAAATTTAAATATTGTTTGGAGTCGGTCGAGAGTCGTGACCGATCTGCCGCAGAGAAAGTCACATTGTCTCAATCTACGAATACATATGAAAATTCTTTAATATAACAATTTATTTTTTCTAAAACCAAGTTATATTGTTTAATAATTCATTACATTAATCAGACTCGAACCCTGAGAGAACACATTTAGTACGCGACAGCTTTTATTTGGTACCGCAGATACAAACTCTATTTCGCCCGGCATGTTGACATTAACCTGTGTTAAATCAAATTGCATATTTTGTTGAGAATTTAAATTACTATGAACATATTCTATTAACACAAATTAAATTTGTCGTTTAACAAACTTGACTTTCTCCCGTCGCTGGATAGAGTCTTGTTTTGATTGTTGTTTAATAAAACATGATGCACACCCAGCACCTTCATCTTTTATGGATTACAATCTATCAAAGACAAAACTACTACTGATTTAGAATAAGAGATAATATTGCCAGAATTATGATATTAAAATAAGTTACAGAAATGATACATATAATTAATAAGTCGAAGGAGAAAGCCCTGCAAAAAAGCGTCCCATCGACCGGACCGGAGATGCGTTTCTCCTATTAACGTGACGATTAGAAGCTATTAAACGAATGCCGGCGATCGCACGCGGGCTTCCTGTTTACCTCACTGACGGCTTGTTTGCACATTCTTCATTCTACCCAATTACGTTTAATTCAATTTGCTTTACGAGTGACAAATGAATGTTACAGTTTCACTTGTAGTACTTGAAGGTCTGCTTTAAACACATGGAACATCGTATATATATCTTATATTTAATAAATATTATATGTTGGTTTAGATGGCTATTGATTTTAAATCTTCTTTTCTTTTTCTTGTTATTAATGCAATCTACAACAAATTCTGTTTTCTTTACAGTTTTAATCTTTTGTATATATAATCTTAGGATGTCCAAAGATTATATATAGTATGATTAGTAGCTTCACTTCTACCTTTTTAAAATTTTTTTAGTTGTAAAATGAAGTAATATAAACCAATAACAATGATATATTATCATTTGATATAAACTGTTAAGAACAGGCACATGCGATCTAAAATAGCAGTTTATATAAAATAACGTGTCAAATGTTAAAACTATTTGATATACAGTTAAATGAATATTGTACACAATTAATAATTCGTAAGTTAACGGCTGCAGGAAAGTGGCACAGAGACGGAGTGAATACTCTGTAAACGAGTTCGATTAGTTTTTATTTTATGTTCAAAGTATCTCCATACAGTGCTATAATGTCAGTTAATCAAATCTTCATAAACTCTATTCAACCGAATTCTCTCGTAGAATAAATATAACCGCAACGAATGAATGATTTGTTCTTAATTGGTCAATATTTATCTCATTCATGCTTGATGGGCGAGAAATGGCGGCGTTTTCCAAAGTAAATACAAACGAACCGATAAAATTGTTAAAGTTTGAAAAATTGAGCGTAAAAAAAATAAGGCTTGTTAATAAAAGAAAATACTTATTATAATTATTATAATTGAAGTTATATTGTAATAATCAATTGATTTGGTGGTGTCACTGTTAATATTTCATCATATAATATATAAAAAGCTGGTCCCAAAATAGTGTGTTTATTCTATTCTTGACACCAAGTACCTTAACTTTATATAGAAGTTACTATTATTGTGATATGCTTAAGAAAGTTTTTTCTTTTAGATTTTTATTTAAAAAATCTTCTTTCTGCATGCTTTCTTAATTTCAACATGGAGTATGTAAATAAATACAGTTAATATAAAATATACAAATCGTAAATTGTGTTAATGTTAATTTGATATTCAAATTTATTAAATTAATGTCACCAGGGCCGGATTTAGAGGTCTGGAGGCCTTGGGGCAACGAATGAGTGAAGACCCTTAATTATTATGTATTTTCCAAATAAAAGCATTTTGTTTTCTGTAAAGTCTTTCAAAAATTAACAGTAATTAGAATGCAATCAGGGCTTCCGGTATATCGATAATAATATTATTATGTTTACGCAAGTATAGTAAAAATGTTTAGGAGGAAAAACGTAAAAGTTACATTTGACCCGTTCACATTTTGTTATTTTTTTCTTTATTGTGGGACTCCACTCCTGCAATCCCCGGGGCTGTAGCCCCGCCCTCCCCTAATTCTGGCCCCGTATGCCACTATAACGTTCTTTATAAATACAATATGAATATACAATACACGTGCTATAATATCTTATGATTTGACGAGATCACTGCAATTTTCCACGCACCGTATAATACCAGTAATAATACGTTTACTTTATTACAGTGTACTAGTTAAAGAGTTATCACATTTTGTACACTCTAACAGCCTCCAGTCAAATGACAATTATATTTAGTGTCATTTTAAATATATAGATATCAATATGATATTTATAGAAGAATATCTCAGAGCGGGGCGCGTTTGGAATACTCGTAGCCTTATTTTAAGTTGGAGTGTCTGTACAGAGGGCTTATTTCGATAAGTATGGTATCAATATAGGCCCTTCCGACACTCCCATTTGATAAATAAGTGGTACTGATTCAAAGTGGTAAAGATATAAATAAATTAAATATGATGTCTGTAATGATGTAACAAATAATTGAATGGCAGTGGACGTGCTTTAACGTATTTGGATAGTACACCTTTTACGTTACCTATTGAATGAAGTTCAAAGCATTGTTACACTTATTACGTGTCACCTGTAAATATATATTTTGTTAGATGCTAAAATGTTTTTGATTAGTTTTATGTCTGGCAGGTAACTTACTAGGATCACACCTTTACATATTACCTTTATACTTTTGATAAAAGTAATTAAAATGCATTACACAGAAACAAATTAGGTTTACTTTTTTATATATTTTATATATTACATATAAATGCAAGTGAACTGAATTAAAGAAAATATAATTTATATCAAACTCTAATGAATAAATCCCCGTCTCTGTGTACGTAATGCTTGATAAATGCGATACGAAGCGAATGTCAAGGCTGGTTGTACTCTACTCAATGAGTTTATTTACGCAATGCGCGTGCGCCGATGCGTAGCAACGATCTACAGACCTACTTATAGTTAAGATCTATGGAAACTGGAAGATCTTTTTCCGTACCGACCTATATTTATCGAGCTTCTTGAATTTTAAGAACTACTTGAATCTCTCATACAATATAATAAAATATATATTTTTTATTTTAAATGTCATAATAATAAAAGGTGCATTAGAGCTTTTTAATGACGTAAAATTATTTAATTATTTGAAAAATGTACATACCAATTTACCTTCCAAATTCAAAAGATCACACACAAGGTCACAGTTCTCACTGATAATGGTCCCACAGATAATCGGAATTGGTTTATTTTGGCACGCGTATCACGTTAGGTTGAGGCGGCGGTGCGCGCGCGCAGCCCGAGAGTGACAAGTGCTCACGGCGCAGGTGTCAGCCTCCCTCTAACAAGGTCGACCCCCCCTCTGCACACCCATTTCACCCGGAGAAAGTCTGCCTACATACATACCAAATTTTCGAACTGATTGAGTCGGAATTAAAGGTTGGTGATGAATGAAGCGAGGTCAACGTTGAAGGTTACTCGGGTTACTTGCTCAACTGCTCACCTGTACTCGATTCATCGCTCAGGCTTTAAGAATTTTGGTATTACAATGATTATATATCTCAGATAATACTTTACAATTTGTATGATCATCAAATAATGAAATAAAAAAGTAACATTACAGATAAATACAATTATTGATATATATATATATATGTTTTTTCAAATAAAAAACATTAAAAAGATATATATTTTCTATCACTATTCGTAATACCCGAGGTCAGCGTTGGAACGTGTCCTCTGAACGCCACCCCGGTGTAACTAAAAGTTTTTCCATTAGCTTTTCTCATCTGGAATTCACGATCAGATCTCGTATTGATTACAAAGAAGAAAACTTCATTAGTATCCTGGGTAAGTTAAAAAGCAAAGTGTACTTGTAGTGCAAAGCACAGTTAGGCATTAGCATCAAAACAATAGTTTGTTGCAGAGATGGCATTACTGGGAACACCCGCTAATGGAAGACGCAGAACAATTAAACAAAGTGCGATGCGATTGCTTCTCAACTATCCACGTCTGTATGGAAAATTAAATTATATTCCAATAAAATAATCTTAAAAGTTTCACTCAACGAGGCAATGATCAGTTATACTTTCAGAATACCATAAAATTATTGCTAATAAAAATAAATTGGTAAAAATCAATGAACATCGAGTTAACCTTATACATAATTATTATTCATAAAAACCATTTGTCACAGCGCTGACTTTCAAAAGGATTATTTAAATTTTGTTAAAGGTCACATTCGATTCGAAGTTCACGTTCGTGTTATAATAAAAATGAGAGTTAAGACTTAAGATAAACAGCATCCCTGAAGGTGTTTCTCGATTTGAGTTTAATTTTTGCGAGAGTTTCACTCTCGACTCCTTGTAATTGCTTTTATAAAAGTGACCTGTGAAATTATAATATAAGTTTGTGGTCAGAGATAAATATACTTTGAATGTAGTAGTGTTCAGACATCTACCAATATTTGATTATAAGAGTTCCTTCGAAGTTATTTTCTATGAGCCAAGTTTGTTAAAACATATAACATAAAAAATAACATACCTTTTAAATTCCATATAAGTACATTGTGATATTCAAAAGAACATTTAGGATGGAGAGTTGCAAACTTGACATTAAATAAAAAGTTTAAAACCATTCTAATTTCGATAACTATAAGTTTAGCGATATAATGACTTTAATATCACTACAATTAGATCTCAGTCCCACAAAATAAGACAACACACCACCAACCAACCAACACCATGCCTCGTCAGAGTGACGTATCACGAAATATCAAAAGCCAGCGAGGCGATGAATCGTACCTCGACCGTGATCACTTACCGAGATGAAAGATTACAGCAGCTTTGTATCTCATTCATATCGGTACAAATAAACGATTACATAGGTTACAGGGATTATGTGAGAACGAGAGTAAGTATATTGTCGTAATTTATTCGTATTTTTTTTTTATAAATGTTAATGAATTTGCCAAATTTATATACCGCTATCATTTTAATCCAAAAGCAACAGATTTTTTATTAAATAAGAATGAATTAAGGATATACAATAATATTTATACATGATTTGTACTTAAACCGAGGGTTTTATTGCAAACAATTATGTGGTTTGTAAAACATAATTATAAATATCACTTCCTATTAATTGTGAAACTTGGACAGGAAAATGTGTATCAAAATGATAGTTTAATTATTATTATATTAATTAATACCAACTCCAAATGGACAGACAAATTTTTATATTTTGTATTCATTAATTCGATTATGATTTCTAAATTAAAAATCTGATTGGATACAATATGCGACTCTCTAACATTATATAACAAAATAAAATAAAATTAATCAATTTAATTTTAATTATATTTTATTAAATATTGAAAATAAACAAAAATAAAATTATATTTAATATAATAATTATATTTAAAAGAATTCAAAATCATTTAAATTAAAGCTACGAAAAACAAAAGTAGGCACGCGTTGAAGTAAGGAGCGTCTAAAAGAAATTTGTGAAGTAAACTCCGCTTACGTAACTGGTGTTTAAGAACAAATAGTATTTAGTTAAGTCCGTTAGAGATTTCTTTATTTCTTTAAATAGTAAATAGTCAAACAATGCGTCCGGCGAAGGTGAAATCTAATTTCGTGTCGTGGGAAAGATAAGTCTGCTTTTGTTCTTCACTTTCTATGTAAGGATTAGAGGATTCACTTTTAATATACTTAAATAGAATCGTGATATAGTCTTAATGTTCTCGAATCTATACACATACATATAAATAATTGAAGTGTCTGTTTGTAAATTAACAGCATTTCATCAAATGCTTATGAAAGAACTTACATAAAATACTTTCTTTAAAATTGTTTTTTGTCTATCTTTCTGAAACGGCTGGACGGATTTTAACAGGACCTTCACTGGCGGATAGCTGACGTTATAAGAACTAACTCAGGCTACTTTAATATTAAAAAAAATTCCGTGCGAAGTCGTGGGCAATGTTGGTAGATAATAAAAATACATATGTATTTATGACAATGTTATTTGTCGGAAATATATGATATTTAACATTTCAACCTCTCAAGCTACCCTTACAACACTCCAGAGGGAACACACACGGTAAAACATTGCCCTTCGCGTCTAACAATAAAGAAATGAATACAGTCAAGTACTCCTTCCCGTCTCGTTAAAAAAGGAAATCATTAGAGAGAAAGCTGCATACTCAAAGTTATATTCTAGGGCTGCTTTTCTATTGTTTTGATTTCATATGCCTAATAAATAAATATAAAATCGACTTTATTTTTAATGGCGTCACTTTTAATTTATTAATATTTTAATCTTAATTGAATGTTCCTTACATAAGTGTAAAATTAATGAAGATTGTGAGTGATGGTAGTTTTAGAAGAGAGGAAGTGAAACCTTAGGGCGCATGTCGGTCGCAAGGTCGCCTCTAGGATGCGCAAGTGGACTGTGGACACACACACGGCACTTACGTTTGCGAATATAATATTTATTTTTATGTATTATGGTCAATAATTATTATTTCACTGTAAAAGCTTAAGTCAATGTGGGACTGTAGTAATATAATAATTTACACAATGTTATAGAAAGAATTGATAAATTAAATATTAAAAACAAATCAAACATTGCAATTATTTCATTGGTATGTCATTTTTTTATACTAAAAGAACTGCTAATTCTGACGATATTATAAATCTGTCAAACATTTATATATATATAATATATAACCCACTGCGTGTCCGTGTGTAGTGTCCCGTCGCGTGCTGACGGATACACATACATTTCTAGGAGGTAACTATTTATCCTTTCTCGCTTCCATTACACTTTTCCAGGTGATCGACTTTTCTAATAATTTCTAGAACGATTATATATATGTATATATATTTGTATTTATACTATAATTATTAATTACTAAAAACAAAGTAATCGATAGTTTTATGAAAGTTATTTTATCTAACATTTTATTATTTTAACGAGATATTATTGTGTTCGTTGAACCGTGAGATGTTGAAGTTAAATTGTTGGCTGGTTATCGAGGACAGATCACAACAGACTATAATATTTATGGAATTTATAGAGTATATTTGTTAAAGTAGGTTTTTTTATTCAAACATAAACTTTAATCCTCTAGGAGAATCCGGGTAAGGCGAGGTTTGCTGTCGCTATGGTTTCTTTGAATAGGTAGAGTGGTCTTGTCTGATAAGGGCACTTTACGACACAGACACATTTAAGACACATGCGGATGCACAAAAAGTGTAACTTCAATGAAACACAACAATAAACACACATTACAATTTTAGTTAAAATTATTCAATAGCGCATATGTTAGGTTACTATAAGTTATAACAATAATTATAATTAACACTTTTATTAGTAAGAATTATGTATTTCCATCGCTAGTGAAAGGTTTAACCAATTTTGATTAAGCACAAAACTACTAAAACACTAAGAATATATTTAAATAATATCAAATCATAATTTGAATTTTAGATTATCTTGAAATGTTTTATCTTCAATGATTGAGTGCTTTAGACAAGGAGTTTGTACTGCTTATTAATCACTTAAGTTATTATAAATAATAACAAAGATAACTTATATAGATATAAATTTGTTACATCGAACAGACGGATAAATAAAAATATAAATTACAACTCTTCAGAAATGCAGCAAGTTAGGAAAATAAGAGCAAGATTAATTGTTTGCTTCTCTCCGTAAGATAAGTAGTTTTGATAGTTAATTTATCTTTTGTGGGGGGAAGGGGGGATACTACCTGGCCAACTAGCTGGACTCTACCTGTGGTAATAGATACCTATTATCTTCTATTTACAATCACTGTTTAGAATGTAATCGAATTTTAACTTTCGTTAATCAATACTTTTGAGATATTTAAATATATTAGAAAAGTAAGGTTAAGTTAATCTGTGAAATAAATTCAAAATATTTTTATATTTTTTTCTTTTAAATTAAATACTCAATACCGAAAGATGGTTTAAACAATATCCGTTCGCTAAATCAATGTCAGTAGTTGTAGTTGGCGAGGCACTGGTCTGATGGAGTGCGGACTGCGGCGCAATCTGTCGATACGGCGTTACAACAGCATCCGTATAAGAGCAACATACCATAACAACTGTAAAAGCCCATTACAACCTGGCCCTCCAAAATCAGCTTAACAAAACAACGCGAGGGTCTAACATAAATGGCCATGCAGACAAGTAAGGCTACGTTCTGAGCGGAGGTAGCGGAGGCGGATTGAATCGCAGATGTATGAGCTTGATCTTTGAACTAATTTATTTTAATAGTATTAGATTGTCAAGTCATTTACCCGCTATATACCTAGACTCACGACGCGCGCTAGGAGCCGTCAATGAAACTCAGTCACACACTGGATCCGGTTTGTTAATGATGTTGCCGCGACCAACTTTTGTTTCAGTGCAAACCTCGTGTATAAAGACTTTGAATACGACTGAATAACGACTTAAGTCTTGGATAATTTGCTAGCGATTTTGAACGTTCTAACCATGACATAAAGGTTAATATGCATTAATTCAAAACAAACAGTCTTTTAATAAGAAAATGAAAGAAATCATTCGACGCAAAATTACGAAAGAACTTCTAAATCTACGGGATAGAGATGAATTTTCTATGAAGATTTCTTACTACTGCTTCCAGTATAGACAGTGTTTGAAAAGAGTTAACAAACTGGTAAAGCTTATTGTGCTAGTTTAAGATGAATCTTGAGGTTAATGTCTCCTTTGATTTTACAAGACCTGTCGATCTGTGGGTGTCGGAAAATTTCTGTCCATATGAGATGCACAAATTTTCTTTCCAAATATGAATATTTTTAAGGTGTAGGTACTATAACATAACTCATTAAATTTTGCACTGCGGTGCATCTTTTGACTCGAAGTAGAGTTATTTAATAAAAAATGCTTCGATTAATTATTATTTTTTTATTTAAAGCGAAACAATATTCATAGTACTATTTGTTATTTCAAATAACTTTATATACTTTACCACTTTTTTCTTATTTTTTGCTTAATTTTCAAATATATAAACCGTATTAAGGATATCTCGGGAAGTATTTTGAACTTTATGTAAATGGAATAGAAGTTAAGTTATTCTCCTCGCCTCTTACTTTCCAATAAGTCAATAAGAGCTTTCGCTATCGCTAAACGAAAGCAGAATTTTGTTTATTTAAGATATTTGAACAATTTATTACGGATTCGTTACGAACCGAACAGGATCAGTTTATAAGTGGCGGCTAACTCGCTCGGTAGTGGGACACGCACGACACACACGTCGATACATTTGATATTATTAATGAGTATGGACACTTAATCAACCGATAGTAGGCCTCGATCTGACCTCACCCTGCGCCCCGGTTTCTTTTACTAATTTGATGTAGATTTTGACTATTCTCATAACATATAACAGCTCTATAATTATATATAGATAAATGTTACAAGATATAACTAAAAATAAAAGCGTTAAAAATTGAAGAATAACAGATCGTAAGGAAATAATTTATTGAATTAATATTTATAAATAATATAATGTGAATGTTATTTTGATTTAATACCCAATTAATTCATTAATTGCTTTAAGATATTATAAACAAACCAATTTATGCACAATAAATATTATATATATCTTTTTAATCATTGTAAATTATATATTTGTGAATATAATTTCTAAATATTTGAAGGAGTTTGTAAGTTTGGGTGTAGCAGATAAACTACGAAACTATTTATTGAAAAATCCTTCACTATTAAAATGAGTTATAGACATAGGCTTATTATTACGAACCAAGTCACGGACAACAATTAGTCGTACGATATAAATATATATATATAAATATAGATCAGTTATTACACATTTCTAATTTCCAATATCGTATCAGTGATTGATAATTGAAGATTCTGATTAAAACTGAAACTATGTATTTTTAAGTACAATCTAGTTAGAAAATCAGAAAACGTACCATATTTGTAAGATGGCAAAGTTACTATCGAGTAGAGCCTCTTCACACACAACAACACTACCGCTGCAAGTCACTAAGGTGACAAGATAAAATAACAAGGTTAATTAAACAAATACTTCATTTGATTGTATATTAGTTTGTGAAAACAATTAACATTTAAGTAATATTTGAGTTTTATTCACTGCAAAATAACAAGGGACTTACAATTTCAAATGTGACTTAACCTATTCACTTCTTCATGTGAATATTTTTCGTTCAGATAAACAAGTATAATAACAAAAAACGCCATACAAGCGGTTGCTAGTGTGAAGCCTCTCTAAGTCCACACTTACCGGACGCACCCAACACACTAACACACATTTTTCCCCAACACAATTTTATTTATTTATCTGTTTGTATTTGAGCATTCTCCGGTGACGTCGATTAGCATTCCGGACTGTGATGGATTAGCTCCGGAACTGGAACGACCAAATGTGGCCTGGCTTTTACAATGTTTGCCAAAAAACTATTGCCTGCCAAATTATACAACATCCTGACAGTATTGTTGTGAACATTCTGTAAGTTTGGATGTTTGAACGTCGATCATGGAAAAAATATTGGATAGATTGATTATGATCTAGCAACGGATCTAAGAGTAGTAAATATTTAAAAATAGTCTCCTTCTTTCTTTTCAATGCGAGCGGAGCCGTGAATAAAGGCTAGTAGTTTACTTGATAAGTTTCTTCACTCTTTGGTTATATCCTTTATAATGTCACATGGCAAGAGTGACATCAAACTAAGGCTAAGAAAATAATTTGATTGCCTTGCATTTCTTATGCAGGGAAGTCCCACATAGGGATGAAACGTTACCAATGAAGTATCAATACTTATACTCGATACAGTATCGGTAGTAAAGTATCGATACTTACTCGTATCTCGCATTTACTCTACTCCCGCACTGTTGTTCTCTCCATCCTGCCCAGGGCCAGGCGGTATCCATAAGGTTCATAAGGTTTCCAAAGGAAAAAAATATGCATTAAAAATAAACTTAACATATTTAAGGAACATCACAAAAGATGGATATAAATACATTATAATTATATAAATACGTCAAACATAAACAATATGTTAAATATATAAATATCTTTTGAGTACAGTTAAATAGAACATGAAAAAACAGCAACGAAGATTCTTAATATATGATATTCCAATAAATATCAAAATTACAAATACAAACACTCCCTAGATACACACACATACACACACACACACACACACACACACAGACGGAATGCTTTTTAGATGATTCTGTGATAAAAATAGCATTAAAATCGTGTTTAGTAAATTTAAGACCATTATAATATTATAGCAATCAATATTTGAGCCGCAGACTGCTCGTCGTGTCGCGTCGGTCGGCGTTGTAACCATTACACATCCCATTAGGAGGAACCGGTTCCCGATGGGTATTTGCAATAAATGATTTACTTTCTCCTAAAAAATCTCATCTAAACGTTCCCACTTAATATGATCTAAAATAATTTTGATTTACTGCTACATAAATTATATTTTAGTAAATGAAAGTTACAAGTACTTGTATTAATTATAGCTTCTTACGAGATGTTTCTCTGTGAAATTAATATTTAAACGAAGTCACATTTACAGTATAACTTAGCTATAAACAAAATGAGACATGAATGACTTCTGACCGACCAACTGTTATACTAAAACAAAGTACAAATAGGTTACAAAAAAATACATAACAATATTTTTCAAATTGACCTAGTTAGGTAAAAGCCAATACTGGAAATAGGTTCACTAAAAATAGAGATTGAGTAAAGCAATCAAGTTATTTGAAGCAATGAAGCGAAGTTGGACCACTGGACGTGGCATGTTGCCAACGAGATTGCTGGCGAGATATCTTTGACTAGATTTCAATAAGCAATCAAAGTATTATCAAAGTAGTATCATTATATGTATTATTGTTACAGTGTCAATTACCTGTAATTTATTAAGGAGGTAAAGGAAGTAATATGTACTAGTATATACTCGTATGGTATGTATTCTGATTCGATTGTAGTTCGTTAAAATTTTCATCATCCGATGTTTGAGCATATGGAGATAAAAACAAGTAATATTTTTCTTTTATGTAAGGTGCAGTGTATAGAATTATTATATTAGTTTAAAAAGTAGTTGGTATAGATTATACATATTTGTTATATAAATTTCATTGTATTAGGCCTCATATGTAGAGGTGGCGGATGAAGATTGCTTTAGAGTTAAGTACGTCGTTGGAACGATTTCGTTGTGCAATAAAGATTTTAATTAAATAAACGAATATTAATCAAATTTGATAAATTAGTTTTCTCTAAGGAAGATAAAACAAGGACAGGGATAAGGGGTAAGTGTAATAATTACTATAATATAAAGCACATCAGGAGAGTCGGTGATGCCGGAGAGCGATCGAGTTACTAGATTTTACCTTTAAATTTGAATACCTCCCATTCGTAGGTCAGTCGTGACATCACGTGCTTTAGAGACTTAATTATAGTTGTTTCTAGTTGTAATTGAATTACATTTATTCTCGCCTCCCGCATACACATACGGTACCAATTAAAAAAGGCTACGCATTTACACTTTCTACCGCACGCACTCTACCAGTTTTCTCGTTTATCTTAATTTCTAACAACAAATGAATGGTAATCAAATAACCGAGACTCGGCTATTATAATATTTGCTGTGATAAGCCGCCGCGGCACTGCTAATTATTACTTTTAAAGAATACTACTATAATATTAAATATTAAAAAAATACAAGTTAAATCGTTTAGTTTGCGATACGGAATATTATTAGAAAACTGAATCCTTTAACTTTCACTGGTATCACTGATTTTTAAAAATCTTCGTTAATAATTATCTAATCTTATGAATTATTAATAAATATCATATAAAATTATATGAATTTTTTTATAAACATTGTACCTTAATTTAAAATTGGTATTATGTTTTGTCTTTAAAGATAGATAAAGCAGTAAATTAATATCTCTTATCAGCATCCAAACCAATGGTCCAGTGAAATAATGTATTATTAAGCCAGGTGAGAAAGTGTCAAATGTATATTTAAACGTTCACATAAAAATATTTACAAAGGGCAGTGGTTCAAAGAATCTCTCGGCTCGCTTGATCCATGATATTGCATTTCCAAAAATCAGAGAAAGGCTATTAACCTTGAACTCCACTGCAGAGTTAATTTTAAGGAATTGTTATTTTAATGTATTGGGTAATTTTTTAACTTTCTAAAATTCCTGTTTTATTTTATTTAAAAGGGAAGTACTAGATCAATGAACTTAATGAATTAAAAGCTCTGACAAATTGAAAGTAGATATTAATATATATTTTTTCATCATAATTTATTTTAACTTTATTTCACTCTGCATCACATTACCTAATTCATTTTTATATATATTCTATTTATATATAGATATTCATTTATTTGTTTTTAATAAAAGGCTAATCTAGTGCCTCGTGGCATTCTCTACGAGTTAAACCCTAAACATGTAAATAAATATTATTGCAGTCCAATATATATCAATTATTATAGATATTAAATGTAATTAAAATTAAAATACAGTTAACTTAATTATTACTTATACTTAGCCAGAAAGATAAAAGAGGATCTTTAATTTTACTATGACTTAGATCTAGCAATAAGTGTCCTCCGTGTCTTGAGCAGTATGCACTGTGTTATCATAACTAAGATTATATTTCTTAAAATGTAATTTATTTCATTTTTAACAGTTAAGACAATTTCTAGTAAGATTAAATTTTAACTGAAATATCTGATTTAGGATGAGGTCCCCGGTCGCGCTGCCCCTGGGGTCGGTACTGACATTTCTTATATTCTTTACAATATAATAGTTCGAGATACACCCTTGCTTGGTCTTTTCGTAAAGACATCACGGTCAATGATCCTGGGATTATTTTATAACAGCATACAATATGTGTAATGCTTCTTAAATCACGAAATTAAATTCTTCAAAAAATATTCCTAAACTGCATCTTCCGTAAGGAGCCACAGTAGCAGTTTTAAAAATGATAATTAGGAGACTAACACATAATTAAATTATATTTTTAACAATTATTCCTAACCGGACTAATGTACGTTATAAGACCAAAGTTATCAAAAAGTTGGGAGCGGAACGATGGCCAACATCCGTGCCTTTTTAGTATTGTACATACAGCTTTCATTAGGCAGGATATAAGTTGAAGAGTGTGTGAGACACATTTCAGTGAAACTGTCGATCGTACAGCACGGAATGCTAGGAAAGTGGAGGCGCAGTACGTGCACTGCGTACTGCGGGTCTGCCACAAAAACACATCAATTGTGATTCTTCAGACGCAAACTAATTTAGATTCGCGGAGAGATCCTGCGCCGGCGTTGAATATGTAAGACAAGTTATTGTCACTTCAATCATAATATATGATCTGAATACTTACTTCTGATAATAAGAAATATTTATACATTGTGATATATTTCAAAATATCTTTACAATCTTGATTGTCAACGGCATCATTTATCAGAAATCAGATCAATAAGCGTTCTCAGTTTAATTGAATATGCATTGGACATCAAAATTCCTGATTTAAGCGTGCAATGGCATGTATCGGTGATTAGAGCACTTAGCTAGCGTTGAATTTGTAAAGTACGTCAGGAGCGAAATATAATACACTGCTAGTCCGTCCGTGTCAGTCAAAGAGAAAATATCGATTGGAGCAATCAATGTCCGAGATAATAATAATATTTAGTGTTATGTTCTCCTTATACGAACTTCTGTATTAATATTTCGTCTGCTCTCGTTATGCAGGGAGTGGAACAGATTATTATGTGTGTTTGTTTTATTCCGTGTATTTTAAGACAGTTGTTATAATATTTAAACAAAATTATTTTCGATTAAAAACTTAGAATATATTTTTCTTTTAAATAAACTTCTTTTATTTTTTTATTTATTTTAGTAAACAAAGACAAAGACATATGTAATCGTTATAAATCGGTGAAAATTAGTACAAAACTTCTCACAATATACTCTATTTGTCCAGTAACTCGTCTGGTCCACTGTACATACAAAACTAAAAACACTTTCTGCTGTATCGTTAGAGATGGAACCGATAAGTTGACATTCTTTAACTTAAAACTTGGTTATTTTGACTAAACTAGAAATAACATGAAGAAGAAAACATTTTTGATGCGTAAACTAATAAAAAATATATAATTTGATAAAAAAAAAGTTAAATTTTCTTAATTTTTCAATACGGAACACTTAAAACAAAATTAATTAATTTTTTAGTGAGTTTAATTCAAATAGCTGTCAAAGTAAAAATAATCGTCTCTGGACAATAATTACCAAAGAACGGAAATTGTATTTTGTCTTAATATCAATGAATTATTGAAGAGTGGTGTCCGTGAGTTCATGAACATGACATCAGCTTACGTGTCTTGATACACGTTATATGTTTAATATATTATTGATATGTAGTTTAATAACAAATATTATATATCCAATTCAAATAAATAAAAGTTCCTAAATTGCGAACACGACCTCGATGCTTCTCTATCTATACATATAAATAAAATTGAAGTGTCTGTTTGTAATTCCAAATTAACAGCTTTTAATTATATGTATATGAAAGTATATACTTTACTTACATAAAAATATTTTATTTTTCTCTGTCTGTCTGTTTCGTCCGGCTATCTCTGAAACGGGCATTTATACTGGACTTTCGCTGGCCTATAGCTGATGTTATGAGTGAATTATATCACTTTTATATCCGCGCGGACGAAGTCGTCGGCATGCATAGTATACAATATAAAACAAATATTCACGGCATCTTAAAATATATTTTTACCTTCCTCATTTACACGAGAACATCAAAGTAGGTTAACAAAATTTTAAACTAGTTGTAATGACACGGATTTTTCTAATACACACATTTAAAACCAGCCCGCGACCACAATGTGGGATAGTAGTTCATATATTATAGAGATTAGTAAATCGTTTTTTTATATTTTTATCTGTTGAGGAAAAAAAGAGGTATCTAACATTTTAATTTACGTGACGTTCCTGGTCGTGAAATGATGCCGTGGATTTAAACACATACATTTTGCACCCTTAAACTAGCGAAACAAGTAAGGGTACGCGTTGGAGCTTCCAGATCTCCAATTTACTGCACGAAATACAGCTATAATGACTAGCTAGTTCACGCCAATCTTCTGTGAGAGGGTGTCGGTACCCCTCTGACAATTTTTTAATATTTTGAAGGTTTATTATAAAATAAAATAATTAGGGAAAATTTTCTTATATATAAATATATTTGAATAAAGTTAATTCGCTTGAATTTTAGAACTTTAGGGGATAGAAAAGTTTTGGATAAGAAAACTTGAATGTTCGTAAACTTAATAACATGAGCTTAAAATGTAATTAAAAAGTTGCTACAGAGTGTCTTAAGAAGGGCGGCTGTAATTAGAACTTATAATTACATGAATAAAGATATTTTAAAATAGATATATTTAAAATAACACAATTAGTTAAGGTAAACAACAATTAAATAATTACTAAAGATTAACAAGTTTTGTTTAACTCAGTCCGTTAACATAAAGTTAACTATTGTGACTCAGAGCTGTTAATGGAATGCTCAAAGCGTCCTGACATCCAAAGTCCCATACAAAGTGATAAGGCCCCATTGTTAGTACAACACTACCGCGCGGGGGAATAATACGTAACTACTGCGATTTATAAATATTATTATTTTTTGTTTAGCAATGGCGCGTTTTCTAGTATGTTTTTCGGTGCTAGTGGTAGTCAGTTCGGTGTCTGGTAGAATATTGGACAAGAGGAAGTGTCCTGAGGTGCGAGCCGTACCACATTTCGATTTATCTCAGGTAAGATGACATTTCATATTTACAGTTATATTATTAAGTCATATATATTTTGTTTTGTTGTTAATTTTATTTATTGTAGTGAACGTTAACGGTATTATGAATATTTTTGCAACATACCTCTTATCACATGTTAAGTTTAATATCCGTTTAATAAAATATACCAAACATACTTTCTTAGTTCAATGAACCTTTATTTCATTAAGGGTTTATTTTTAATTTTATATTACTATTGACAATTACATATCATATCATATCATGCAATAACTTTTTCTGACAATTAATGTATGGTAAACACTAACAAAACATCATATAGTGTTTTGTTTTAAACTGATGACTAAAAACATTTCAATCTCAATGTTATAGAAAAAGCATTGTTTTTTAATTAAAAGAAATTAAAAATTTATCTACTTTGCATCGTAAATGTACCTCTGTTATCCTGGAAATCGCAGGTTTGAGTCCTATCACAAATATAGATATATAATATATGTACGAGTATATATGTGACAGAATTCAAAAAATGATATATATATATATAGATATATATATATATATATATATATATATATATATATATATATATATATATATACATACATGCAAAATGAGGTAGTAAATGCAACCCAGAATCGATAATTACAATACCGTTTCTTATTTGCAATAAATGAAACTTATGAAGTAACAGAACGAAACAGACAACCGGGACGTTTTGTTATAGATATATACTCGTACTATCAGTCCGTCTGTGGGCGGCGGACGGGAGATTGATAACCGATTATTATTATTATATTAAACATGTTACAATATTATTTAATTACCGTTTTTATTATTATATTACATGCTTGACATTTTGATATTATTGTATCAAAATTAAATACTTATTAAATCCTGAAGTTGTTGGTAATTATCAAAATAGTTTTTTGATTGTCAAAGCAACCAACTGCTCGAAAAATAGAGGTTTGTCTTGTTTGTTGTTTTTTTTTAATACCTAATTAAGACTCATATTACATTTATTTTAAGTCTCGAAGTATCTTGGTAGCGAGCGCTTCATGCCAAGGGTGGAACATGTTGTAAATATTAAGAAATTCTGTAGAATCCCTTAGCACATAAAAATGTAAAATCTGAACGTCTAGTTGTTTGTGGAAAAAGTGTATACAAGCCCCATAAAAGAGTTACTCACTTTCTGAGTCGAGTAACAGGTAAAGCGAGCTTGTATTCGTTCCTCATATTATATATATAATATTAAGAATAAGGATTATAAAACTATTCTAATTCTTATATACATATTTATGATTTTCAAAAATATACGGACTAGCGACTGCATTCATTATTTCATTAGTTTGTTTAAACTAGTCTCGAGAATCCCTAGAGACCAATTAGTAAATTGCACGATTAGCTCTCTTTTGTAAAACAAAAATGGTATTGTATCTACAGCCCCAGAGTGGTATACCATGTGTAATTATGATACGAAAATAACTATAATAAACTACCTTGGCAGTACTCAGTCAGAATCTTTTTTGAATAGCATATTCAGAACTAAAGTTACTAGCCAATCCATTCTTGTTAACGTTAAACCAATGCACTGCTTTACAAAGAGCCTTATTTACATATTAAATATGGAAAAATCAACAAACTATCAATCAATAAACTATCGTACAGAGTCAAATATGGGTTTGTCTACAAAAGTAGGTATAGATCACTCATGTAAACAAGGAAGAGAAATGGGACTAAAATTTAACTTTGAGAAACCCCCATATCAATCGGAGTCCTTTGAGTTCTATTAGACAAGTAAGAAATCAAAAGATTGACATCATTTTGTTTAATGATTTTGACGAATGCCTTAGATAAATCACAGAATACTCCAAAAGCATCATGTGTTTTTAGTTTTGTGACAAAAACACCTTAAAACTTAGCAGTAGACCGACCTTTTTTAATTCGAACTGCTTACTGTGAAGCAAAAATTTTTATTAAAGCGATTTCATAAAATATTAAGCCGGATGTTTTTAAATATTATGCTAGTTGAAGACAACATCGATATTGGCCTGTAATTGGATCTGAAGCATTTAAATCGAGCAGAATTTAAATTTATGTTTCACTAGATCAGGATACACCTTAAGAAATACAGCCATGTAGTTGTTAGATAAGACGCAACAATGTGCACTACTGGATACAAGTCGTAGGAATTATTATTATTTAAAGTAAAACTAAAGGTTATAAATAGGATAATTTAAAAAGACTGCAAAAGTATTCACAATTTACGTATAAGATGAAATAAAATGAATTTATTTTTTTGAATATCAAATAAAAATTATGAAAAAGTTTCTCCGACTTTCATCGAATCTGATCATATTAAAATATCATATTTTAAAAAGTGTCTAAAATGTTATATGATAGATATTGATAAAAAAAGGTATAATTTCTTCCAATCATGTATAATCTTTTTTATTAGTTAAAAATGTAAAAATTCTTAATTATGTATCTAAATATTGATAGCAACCGATAGAGACTTGTCAATTTAATAACATTATATTTTTGGGTACTAATTAACTCTAACAAAATGTACTACTTTCCATTACTTTTTTCCTATACACAAAATTTTATTTTTTATTTTACGTATGCATTCATTGCACTTATGAAACATCAGACAATAGTCGACCGGTTCCAAAAGTCAGATTTATAGAGAAGAACCGGCCAGAATCTGCATGGAAAATATTGCAAAAAATATAATAACCTATTGATACTGTAAAAAAAAAGTAAAATTAATTAAAGTTGAAATATTCGGGAAGTTTATAAGCGGTGCTCCTCCATGGACCTACCCCTTGGAACCGTTCCACTAAAACCAGACGTTTCTTAAGTGTAACGAATGCCTCTGCGAAATAAAACCATTGACTTTAACTTCACTTTTCATAAAAATACATACATATAATAAATCTAGAACACTTTGGGAATGGAAATAATATCGACTTTTATTGTCAAAGATACAAAATATAATATCTTTGATTAATTGAAAGATTTAATATTAAAGTTCCTAAGGTACATCTAGAACATCTAGTTAAGTCAATTGAGGTTAAAATATAACTACGTGTAATATACTTTTAGGGGGTGAATGACCTCTACAAGATGCCGTCGACAATAAGAATTAAGTAATCCAGATTATTTTTATTAAACTAATTGATCTCGTTTGAAACACTCCCTCTTATGTAATATTTTTGTTCATTAAATTGTTTTATTAAAATAAATCTCAAGTAATACACAATAAGTTTGGCTAAGTGTAAAGAAGACTTGGATTTATAAGTTATAAATATTTCGTGATTGATCTTCAAAAACTTTTAAATCAGTTTAAACCAATACTAATAGTAAAATTTCTTTTGTAACTTGCGTTTTCTAAGGTCGGATTATGAAATACTCATAAATTTAAATTTATTTGTGTTATATTTCAATTATATATATATTTTTAACATCTAGATGTTGTATAAATGTATTATATATAAGCCAAGTGCGTATCTTTTTAAATAGTTATGAGTAGAGCTAGAAACAACAACTTAGTTAAGATTAAAAAACTTATCAATTTTTTTTCAATTGATCACTATTTTTAATTCTCTACTAAAAACATCTCTCCCAAAGATAAGCTTGCCACAGAGCTGGAGTAACGACTTCAATTCCATAAACAATTTATGATAGGTACTCAAACAAATAAAGCAGGCCTTTTTTTTTTTTTTTGTGTCTCTGCTGTTTGCCCTACTGGCCATGACAGCGTCACCGGTGGAATGGACGGGTGCAGAGACCCGCCCTTGAAAAAGGGGGGCCTGAAGGGCCCCAGGGGAACGCGCGTCTTGAGGGCGCCTTCTGTGAGGCTCGGACCACGGCTCAGGACGCCGTTAGGTGGGAAGCGAGGGTTGGATGTGGGTTAGGATTTAACACTAACGTCCTCCGACGGCAGAACGCCGGAGCAACGTGCTTGGATGGGGGCCTCGTCTTCGCCGGCGAAGACGCTGTGTGTGTGTGTATGTGTAGTATTTGTGTTCGCTTTGCCGCTTTTACGTAGCGTTCCCTAACGTAATCGCGTCGTCCGGATCGAAAAGTACCGACTTGGGTCTTCTCTTTCTGACTTTAGGAGTCTTACGGGCCGTGTATCCTATGGTCTTAACCACCAGCGGGTTTGGGTGTCCCACAGCATTGTCAAAGTAGCTTTTGGAGAGCCCCTTGAAATACTGTGCGATCGTCTCTAGGTAAAGCAGGGCTAGGATCAAGTAGGAAAAAACAAGATATGGAAATAATAAAATCCTCTATTCGGCAAGATGAAAACGATAATTACCGGTTACACGCCATGACCCTAGAATTAAAAAATGAATGGATGACAATAGGAGATTTTGGTATTCCATTAGCACACATGATTGGTCCCCAGCATTTGAAAAATTTTATCTTAATGCATTCCCAATGACTCTCCCGGATCAAAGTAACTTAGTAAGATGGGGCAAAACCACCGAAAAATCTTGCAACATCTGTGGGGAGGCAGTAGGAACCGCGAAACACTTGCTAGTAGGGTGTAGGGTATTTCTAAATAGAGGTAAATACTCGCGTCGCCACGATAAAATAATAGAAATCATACGAGAAGCTGTTAGTCTTTCTGTAGTAAGAGCGCAGAAAGGTATAACAACCACCAAAATATCAGTAGAGTTCGTAAAAGTGCTCAAAACAACTAAGGCGCGTTATACTTGTGGAGCTTTCTGTACCCTGGGTAACAAACATACCCAAAGATCATACATCTAAGCTTAACAAGTATTACGAACTATGCATCGAACTGATCAGGAATAATTTTATAGTTAATTTGTACGCTGTAGAAGTAGGAGCGAGAGGTATAACAGCAAAATCTCTCTACAACTTATTTAAGGATCCCGGCCTTTCTAGAACGAGCATCAGTTCATTTCTAGAAAGTATTTCAAAGACGACTTTAGTAGGTTCTTCCGATATTTGGTTAGGTAGGGAGAGAAGCGTGAACAGTGAAGGTGATCGTGTATGTGCATACTAAAGGGGCCCCTTATACCTACACCTGAATCGCCAGTCCGAGGCATTGTCTGCGCTCCTCTTCTTGCAACGCGATGGGCCCGGCACCCGCACGGTGAATCCATGGAATGCTAAGAAGCTTCGTCTCAATATATTTTATGATCCCTGAGTGTTAGTCATTGAAATGTCAACTTTATCTACACAGAAAAATAAAATTTAAGTATCTGTTTGTATTTTCAAATTAACAGATTTTTAATAAATACTTATGGAAGTATAAACGTTACTTAGATAAAAAAAATCTGACTCTTTGTTCAGGTCAATCTCTAAAACGGTTGGAACGATTTTAACATAAATTAGAAAAATATATAATTCGGTAACGATGTTTGGTGAAATTAATTAGTTCTTTTTATTCTAACTTCTGAGTATGTGCAATTTAAGTATTTAAAATATTTTACATATTTATTATGAATCAGTTGAATCAACTACACTTAAACATTTTAACCCTTACAAGATATTTTGTACTACCACTTATATTCTCTAAAGATTCCCTGCGAGATTTAAACTAAATCCATATCTCAGAATAATCCTTCTTCGTCAGATTATTTTGCTTAAACAAAAAGTTTTTCAAATATTATCAAAAAAAATAATTGATTGCAAAATGTAAAAGTAGAAAAAAAAGATAAAGATATCTAAAATCTAAATAATAATTAAACATACATTATTCATAAAAAAAGAGATAGTTCATAATCATAATTTATTTTACACAACCACCAGATCGATTCATACAATAAATATAATCCGTAATAGAAAGTGAAGTATGCCTGATTCATTATTATGCAAATGACAAATGAAATGTCAGATTATGACACCTGAATGAAGCTCCCAATTGTCAAAAGGTACATCAAATATTTTACCGGTTTTATTAACTTTTATTGTTTTTCGCTTCAATCTTAAATTGTGGAATTTACTTACTTCAGAACATTTATTAGGTCTTTTATTAAATGTTTGTTATTTGATATTGTTTTATTTAACATCAACTTTGTTAACTTTTTATTTGATATTTGTCTGTTAGTAACAGTTTATTTAAGTCATATTATTAAGTAAGCAATGATATAAATATAATATTGCAACATAAATGATATGTAACAATTACTTATGTTAAATAGTAGCAAAATAATATTACTACGATATAGCTATTATATTTTTAAAAGGCGCTATAATATAATGTATTTTAATCATATAATATATTTATATAATTCAAGATGCTTGGGGATTGGTTCGTGGTCGAGTATTACGCGAGTGCTGAAGAAGCGCTCTCTTACAGCTGCATGAGATCAGTTTTCACTGAAGATGACCACGTGCAGGCAGAAGGTATCCACATAATATAGAACATAATAAAGAAAATGTCTAATAAGTTTTATAGTCATTTTATATCTCATATTTCTACAAAATATCTATATACTGTATATTTCAGATGGTTCAATAGAATGGACACCGGGCGTTACAATGAATTTCACATACCGTTTTGCTGACGATCCTATCGGAGAAAATCTCTTGGGAAATATAACATGGAAAGTAGATCTGAACGAACCAGCGCATTGGACTCATTCTGAAATTACTTGTAAGAATTAATATTTAATAAAAAAATAACATTTTTATACTAAACAAACATAAAAGATACCAAGCCTAAGTTACTTACTTGAATGTCTTAAAGATTAATTTAATTAAATATTTATATCATCCGGAATCATAATTATTAAATTATTAACAAAACTACTCAACAATAATTAAAACTAATTATTATAAAGAAATATTTACAATCTTATCTGCAGTTGTAATCATTAGTTTCCTAACTATAGTTAGTAAAAAACGTGTTAATGAATCAGAAACAAGGATATGATATCTATTTCTCGTATTTCTGATAACTGTGTTGATTTCCAAGTGGTAATAATTGTTTTAATTGTATTGTATCTGAAAGTTGAGTCTGCTCTGCACTGCTCAGGGATATCTCAAACTGTTAGAAATCGTGATTAACTGATAATGGTTTGCGTTTCTGGGGTTATGTAACTGTATCCATATAGGTACTATTATTAATCTTTTTTAACATACATTGTCTTCAAGAGCGCATCAATAGATTCTTTTATTGTTAATGTTGTCCGTGGTTAAGAGGACGTATTCCTATATGTTAACTTTTTATTTTATTATATGTCATGGAACCTAACTTGTTGATTCTCCGAAAGTTATCGAGATCATGAGGTTTTTTAAAAGTAGAGGTTGTTTTGGAAAGCATATATTTTCGACTATAACAATTCTACATATATATCGTACTAGAACCAATTCTAACTAAAAATTCAAAACCTTTTCCAGATGATGGTATTTACAACACCTATGTTCTGGACACTGAATATAAGACCTGGATGCTGTTACTCCACTGCGCGGAGCAGAGGGAAGGAGCGAGGTACCTCAGTGCGTTCGTGCTCTCCAGGAAAACTACTTTACCAAAGAATGTGATGGCGTATTTGAGGGATAAATTACCGAGGTATGGTGTGATTTGGGAAATAACAAAATCTAACCTACCCTAATTATTTTCTATTAAGTCATTTAATTAATCAATTTATTATAAAAAAACATGATATTGATGTGATTACAACGAAACTCCGAAATAATAAAAAATAAAGAGATAATGAGTTGCGTCGGTTCTCAGGAGAATGAAGGGAATGTGATGGGATCGTGATTGATGAATATGTAAATTAGGAAACTATTTTGAGGAGTGATTAATTGATAAATCGAATATTATTATTTTAATATATGTATGTTTTACCTGAAAATAAGAAAATTTTGGTTTTAATTACAATAAAACTAAAGATATATATAGATTGAAAAATTATACTCTAATATATTTTATATTCGCGTACTTAAAAACAACACAAATGAATCATATATATATTTTTACTTATTTTTATTTATAGTAACTAAATCATATTTTTAGATACGATGTGGACATCAAATACGTGTTCCCTATTTCTCACGAGGACTGTTCCGACAAACCGGCTAAGTCTGATTATTCTCCAATCTTCGTGGAAGTTGGAAGTAAAGCGCCGAAGAAACCTGGAGTCAGCTACAATGTTGGTTTTGGTCATTGAGTCTCATAAGAATATGTTTTATACTCATGTGTATTGTATCAATAAACTACGTAAGTTGCGATCACTGTTTTTTTTTATATCCTTTATTGTATTGTCTTCTGGTAACGGTCCTCAAAAAAAGTTATATTACATCCGGTTCTCCTTATAAGGTTCGATATAAAGGGCTTACGTATACAATAACAAAATTCACTTGTTTATCATTTCCATTCAATTTTATAAACTAGATTGCAGATTATATTAGGTCCTCATAAAAGATGTCTCAAAAGAAAGTTGACAAGAGCCAGGCTACCGATTGACACCCCCCGCTGCGCCCCTCGAAATAGTTGCGTTCACGCAATAACCAAGACACAAGCCAACTTTCTTTTAAGACACCTAGTATATGAAATTGGCGTTTGGTATGGGAGGAACAAAACGTCGAATATTTTATAATAAAATATATTTATCTAATGAAAGTATGAATCATTGTTATCTATGCACTTTTGCAATTTCTTAGTTCATGGATCCCTTTACTAAAAGAATCATTTAGACGGGAATCAATGAAATCTGTGTTGGCGGGTTGGACTGCTAAATCGCATTTGATTTTTTTCCTTTGCAAGAAGTTATCCAAATTTGGAAAAAATGGTAATCTGTTAGAGCAAGGTCTGGCTCCCCAGACCTTGATGCTATGGTGAGTAGGTGGTATGAATATGGATATCTTAGACATTCCAATTGAAGCTTTTCTAATTTGGTAGCCGCCTGTTATGGAGAGTGTGGTCTAGCGTTGTCGTGAAGCGTCAGCGGCGTAGAGCGATTGACCAGCCTCGGATGTTTAGCAGCTAGCTTTTTCATCATGATTTGCAATTGCTGACAATAGAGGTCTACCATAATCGTCTAGCCAGATTGGAGAAAACTGTAATGAACGACACCGGCACTAGTTCACCAAAAGCTTATAAGTATTTTTTTTTTGTCATTTTTCGCTTGGGACAGGATTTGGCTGGCTTGCCAGGGTTCAGCCATTGCAATTAGCGCTTCCGATTACTGTATAGAATCCACTTTTCACCATAAGTAATGATTCGATGTAAAAACCCTTCATTATTGTGCCGGATAAGTGATGTAACGCAGAAGTCGACATGCGTTTGCCGATTTGCTTCACTCAATTCGTGAGGTAACCTTTCACGCTTTTTAATCTTTCCAATTTACTTCAAGTGGATTAAAACAGTTTTATCACTAACACTGCAGCCTTCAGCTAACTCGGACGTGGTTTGCGATGTATCCGCTTTTACAATAGCCTTCAATTTTTCATTACGAACCTGGGCTTCCGGCCGTCGACGAGGCTTGTTTTGCAGGTCAACATTTCCAAAACGACAACGTTGGAAACAAAAACATACTGTATTATCTTATGCGACACGACCGTGATACACATCATTCTTCGTGCCGGTACGACAGCCCTGGTGCCACGGTGGAACCCATACTCGTAAATAACGCGATATTCCAAGTTTTCCATTCAGTATACTGAGTGACGCAAATAGAAAAAAAAACAGAAGAAAAAACCGAATGAATGACAGTTAACGAAACAGAAATATATGTGTATACAGCTGAATAAATTTGAATTTGAAATAATATAGATATATTCAATAAGTTTTAAAAAGTTATATATTTTATGTTAAGATAGATAAAAAATACGATATTCTTATAAGTAAAGACATTTCAGAAGACAGGTATTTGTTTTGTCTCTAACCGCTTTTACATAATATAAAGCTATTCTTTTTTGAGTGCGCGTGTTGAGAAAAATATCCATGAGACTCCAGGTTTTTAAAAGCCATTTCGTATAACTCTGTTTGGGGGTTTTGTATCAAACCTTAACAACTTTGTTTTTAATTAGGCAGACTGTGGACTAAACGGTTTTTAAAAGACTTTGTTTTGCTACTATATTTGGCTTGTATCATGTTCCCAGCCATGTAGCTATTACAAACATAACTACGTTATTTTGAGTGTTGAAATGATTTAAAATATTTTATTTTATTGACGCTAATACTTTACTTCAAAAAATATTGAAAAATATAAAAGGCGAGGTTAGTGTCAAAAAGCCATGCTCTACTTTGTTATTGTCTCTGCATTCTATTGTCTATTCATTTGGATTGCTTAAAAAATCGAACCGATAGAAAAGGAGCACTAAATTACTGGAAGAATCAAGAAATATTTCATATTTATCGATGAAAAAAGATAATTGAAATATATGATATCTGCTCCAGGTAAACGAATGAACGCTCTTAGAAATATTTATAACTAGGATCTGTCCATAGTGCCTGGCGGGAATTGAGCTGAGCGCAGGAAAATCCATTAGAAAAGAATAAAAGGCAAGGGAATAAATATAATATAAATATTTAATAACAATAATAAACAATTAATTGAAAAAGTTTGTCGCCACACAATCAGTCAGCGAGACGAGTCTCTTGGTTTTTTCTTCATAACTTTTGATTTAATCAAGATATTTTCATTCTGTAGATGCTTATTTATTAGTTCTACATTCGTGCCAAATTTGACTAAAATCGCTCCAGTAGTTTTCATGTGATGAAGCGGCTCAGCTCCTTTTGAGGAAGACGATCGGCAAGCGCGCGCGAGAACAGTTAAGTTTATGTCTATTCAGTCTATTCAGGGGATTCAGTTTTTCGTCAATAACTTTTGATCAAATCAAGATTCTATTAATCAGTTTTTTTCTGTAGAAGCCCGTTAACAAGAGCTACAGCAATGCCAATTTTGATGAAGACCGACTGAGTAGTTTTTATGTGAAGTGGTGACATAAAATTGATTCCCAAACGGTTAAGAGCTTCGCTTACACTCAGCTCAATTAGTATGTTAAACTTAAAAGAATTTAATGCGAACAGTGTTATGAAGGCAGTGCAATTATCAAGAAGCTCACTGCATAGTTAATAAGTGGTAGTAATGAATTAACTGATTCTAATTTGGTATCAATTCATATTTTTTTTAATTTGTATTACTTTCTTTTAAACAAATTCGTACCAAATAAGAAAGGTGTAAACTGTTATAGATAAGGAGATAAAAAAATTATCACAAGTATATAAGCACTTCAACTTACGCTTCACGCTAAATAGGTTAAGTGTATAACATATATTACACACTCGGCAATAAAATAATAATGTATTAACAAGTAATAATATTTAGAACATTACATTTAGATTACGAAACAGTACAGTCGTTGATATTCACAATTCCATACCACGTAGTAATTCATAGAAATGAATTCATTGTTAATACAATTAGTATGCATGACGTCTGTACGTCACACTATAACAAGACGGCACCTCTGTAAACACGTCTCTGTGACATTCAGACTTGACCGTGTCCAAATTAACAATATCCGAAGTAAATTAAACGACCATCCACAAGTAAAACAATAATTTTTGTATGAATTAAAATTTTCACAATTTGTTGAAGGTTGTGCCACAGAGTAGGAAAATACAGATGTTCAACTTTTACAATTGTTTGGAAATAGTTACACGGACACGATGTTAAAATATTTACAAGCGATTAATTATAGTAAAGTTTAAAATTTAGCCTTAATAAAAAACGCTACTTTTGAATAATCACTAACCTTGGCTTATATCAGCAAAATATATGTCTAAATCTTTTAAACTATATATTATAATAATTTATATATTATAAGTGATTTGTATAAATGTGTACTTAATAACATTTGGCTTGTCTATGATGGTTACTCTTCAGCACGTAGCGCCTATTAATATTTCAGACATCTTGCGCAAAGTCATAGTTTTAAGCGCGTAAGGAATCGCTGCAGTGTTTTTCAAAGAAAAATATTAGAACCATGGGTTCAATAACCTTTAACGTGATATTATTTGTGTCACTTGTGCAATTTCAAGTTATTTTATGCAAGGTTCGTTTTTAAATAAAAAAACTTAAAAAAATATTTTTTTGCTTTTTTTGAAAGTTTTTTTTGGTGTCTTATAAAAATACTGTGAATATATGTTGAATAAATTTAAAACCATCCTTCGGTTATAAAAATATTTAATATTTGTGTTGCTTTGTTAGGTAAAAGATAATGTAAATCTTCTTATTTCAGCCGTTTCTTTTCGATTTACTATGTGATTACGTCTGTGATGATGATGACAACAGCACGACCACGAATACAAGTGATGATTACTTCGGCTTCAATGATATATGTGCGTGCGGGACCCAGGCCCCGCCGACCACGAAACGAGGGAACGCTCCCAGTGTGGACTTAAACTTACGTAAGTAATCATTACTTTTACTTTTACCACCTTTAATGATGTTTGTAAAACGTTCAAAAAGACTAAATATGTAACTCCTATCAATCAACATATAGGAATTAAAGAGCTGAATAACTGATCTATTAATTAACAGGCAGTGGCAGGCAAAACCAAACCAGCGATAAAATAGTACATAAAAACATTAAGATATTAATTTCACATCAGATGTATAAATAAAATATTACAAAAAATGTCTAGAGTAATTAATAAAAATCAATCTTAAAAAAAATTTTTTTTTAGCTGGAGTAAGCCTTCAAATGAGTAACACTAACGGTCAATGGTCACTGAGTGTGAGCGCAAACCCCTCAACTCCTGCTAACTCCGTCGTTCCTTTACCTGCTCCTAACGGTGCAAGTCCAGTTATTCCTGGTCCTCAAGTGCCTGGAAGTCCTCAATTGCCTGGAGGTCCTGGAGGTGCACCATTACCTGGAGGTCCTCCAGGCCCTGGAGTTTCTGGAGGTCCTCCAGGCCCCACAACAGTTGCTGCAACTCCTGCGGCAACGGCGAGTGCAGCGCCAGCGCCAGCGCCAGCGGCATAAATTAAATGATAGTATTTCTTGTAGTGTTAGAAGTAATGTACACAAATTATTTAATTTTAGTTTCGTCCATAATAAATTAAGTTTTGTATTTTCTTTTTCATTTACCTTTTTTTATCCTTTGGTAGGGGACGTTGCAAAAAGTCCGTGATGACAGGTGAACGACCCTCGTTATACAATATAAGAAATATGGCCTTTACTAATTTAATAAATCAATACATTAGTCTAAATTTAATTTGTTATTTAAATAACGTTTAATTAACTTATAACAATTTAACCCTTTTAAACAGAAATTAACCCTGGTATACATCGTTGGAGTCAGACACTTGAGTCTGAAAAACAGCACTTTAAACATTCATATTTCATAAAGGAATCTCTCAATCCAAAGACGGTTATGGCAAATCCTTTATATTTTTTAAAGATTCGTCTAATGATTACCCACATTAAGGGGTTATTTTAGAAATAAAAAGTACAAATACTTAGAAGGTCTTCCCTAATACTATAAAAAATATATTCTACCATTTTATCGGCGTGGTTAATACCTTTATTCATAATTACAGCTTTCTACTGCTAACAGTCTGAGCTATGCTGTGCTGTGCTGACAGACAGACACATGAACAAGTAAGTATAAGGATTTCCAGTGGACTATGCAACTCTAAAAATGCAGTTACCACTTACATTATTGTACATTGATGTATATGAATACAATTATTCCATTATAATGTTAATGACAAAAACATATCTTCGAGACTCAATTTGTTTTACGGGAACAATCTAAATAAAAGTTTTTAAGGAGCCATTTATTTTCCACCACCCCTTCTTTAAGTTTTATAATCTACTGTGATTTTTTATAATCCAATGTAACTTTAAAAAGTAAGCTGGGAAGAATTTATTTGCTGTTTGCTCTGGAGGTGCAATCACATAGTAACAGGACCTAGCTCTAAAAATATATGTTGTAATAATAAATTTTATGCTGGAATTTGTTTTTATGTGATTATAACGTAACCTAACGCACGTCTTGAATAAGACCATAAAACAACTTTAAGGATCTGATAATAATGTAAGATAGGAGATTTTTTTCATGACAGATCTCGGTAAGTCGTTAAACGCGGCCTTAGTGTCGGTGGCTTGGGAAATATTTGATCATACAACATAATTGAATATAGTTTGTATATATGTATTCCTTGGCTACGTGTATATGTACAAATATGTTCGTATGTCTACCTTTCGCGGTTCTTGGCAAGGCGTGTCTTTTCAGGAATATATCAATAATTTTTGAAAGCCAGTGGTAGTTCATAAACAATATTATGTTTTGCTAATAACTTACTTTAATACAAAATGTTGACTTTCAATTGAATAGTAATAATTGTCTATGATAATATTATGAAGGTTTTGGATGGTTAAAATCTTTTGGGCAACTCAGAGGTCGCAGTTTGGAGACCTGTCCGTTTCGTTAAATTGAATTCATATTGTATTAAAATTGTTGTGATATATATAATTGTAATTTATATTTGGGAGGCTTTAAGGTGCATACTTTTCTAATATTAAAACCCATTATAATTAAAATACAAACAGTTAAAATTGCTCTTTCACCCTAGTCTTGTCACTATAACTATACAGCTTCAAATAGGTATCTATATTAATAATATTATGTAGGTACATTTGTAATGAATTATCTCTATGTACTGGACTGATTTTAAAAACTATTTCCCCTTCTAAAGCTACAATATCAACGAGTAACATAGGCTACTTTTTGCCCTAACATTTTAACGGGTCCGAGACCTATCCGGTATAATAGCAGTAGGAAAATAAAACACACCCAACAAGAAGCAAAATACCTTGAATAATCAATTCCATGAACTACAAAAATCGTTACAAGTCAAAATGTTTGAAGATCAGCGAGTATTATTAAAATTTCTATTAGTTTATTAGGAAAGTTGTTGCTTTATTATTTTAATGAATATAAATAATCAGTTATAAGTTGACATCGACTCGTAATGAGTTAGGAATTTTAATATACAAAAAATTTATGAAAAAAGAAAAATGGAAACATGTGAGCCATGTTAAGTTTATTTACGTTTTAAATATAATAATTATATAGAAAAAATCATTAACACGAGCAGGACTGTAACATGCACGGACTGGACTGTAACACTCACGGACTGGACATAAATCGGATAAGTCCAAAATTATTAACAATAAGTAAAATTATTTTATGATACATAAACAAAATCTAATGTAGTAAATTGATAATAAATTCTTAAAACCTTGAAAATGGAAAACTTTAAGAATCAGCTTACAATGTACTAAGTAGGTCAATATTATTAAAATAATTATTCAACGGGATAGAATATAAACTATTAACGAGTTTCGTGAATTTATATTATATAATGTGTGGAACTTTTGATTGTTTGTTTGTTGGCTCATTTGTAGGGTTAATATTATAATACTAGCTTTTGCCCGCGACTTCGTCCGCGTTTCCGTCGTTTTTCGAAAAAAAATTAGCAGATGTCCTCCCTCATAGTTTTGACGTAACAGGCAGATTCACTTTCGTATTTTAGAAGGGCAATAGTAATATAATATGCCAATCCACAAAACTGTTGAAAAATATAAGTAACCGCAGAATATTATAATATACCCACGCTATACCCACGACTCGGTCAGCGTGTAACTCCTTGTTTTTTATTAAGATAATATATTGCTAATATTTTTAGATCAAATTAAAATGTTTCAGCGCAAAGCTTCTGGGTAGACTATGTTAAGAGTCGACCCGTCCGGCACGTGAACGTAAAGATTCCTAGAATTGCTAACCCGGGAAAGAGCGACGTATAATTGACCATGCGAGAAACAGCTAACACCGAGATCTACTCCAGCAACACGAAAAGTCTGCCCTTGAGCTTTATTGATAGTCATGGCATAGCACACCGATACTGGGAATTGCGTTCTTTTAAATTGGAATGGAAAATTATTTGGTATTATGGGAATTCTGGGAATAAAGACAGTTTCTCCTGCACCGCAACCTGTTAAAATTTGAGCCTCGATTACATTTTGTTGCAACTGGGTTACTTTTAGCCGAGTTCCATTGCAAAGTTGAGGTGGTCTTAAATTTCGGAGCAGAATTATCGGTATGCCAATTTTTAAACAAATTATATGAGAAGGTAGTCCAGGCATACTTAAAGAATTTAAAAATTCTATCGGGTAATTAGTGGCTTCTTGTTCATCAACCATTCTATTTATTGAACTATAAACTTTGCTTTCTCCCTGTATATTAGACAGTATTTTATTATTAATTTCAGATGCCTGGTCATTGCGAAGAGTCAAAATGGACCTTTCGCAAAGCCAAGAATTGTCCCTATTTAATATAATTGTTATGTCACCGTAAACCGAAGATATAAGATGTTGTTGGGATTGCACTATACAACATAACTCAGGTGTCAGAATAAGTTTTCCTTGGTGTAGTTGTGGATAGGTACCTTCACCAATCTTCAATAATGTATCAGAAAATTCACGATTATCTGCGTTGTCTCCAGTTCTCACTCGCATATTTATAGTCAAATGCACCGATTGTATATCACGCCACAAATAAGAGCTTTTCAGGCAAGCCCTAATCTCATCAGCTCGGGTTCCCCGTGGTATTACCGGTAAGGTTTGTCGGAAATCACCACAAAATAAAACCGTAATACCGCCCATTGGTCGATCATTTTGTCTTATGTCCCTTAGAGTTCTGTCTACTGCTTCTACTCCTTTTCGATGGGCCATCGTACATTCATCCCATACGATTAAATTACACTCACGCAATACCTTAGCTTTGTCGCTATTTCTTGAAATACTACAGGTTGGACTTTCCGTGCGATCTAAATTAATTGGTATTTTAAACATAGTGTGAGCAGTCTTACCTCCTGGTAGCAATGTTGCAGCTATACCTGATGAAGCCACGGCAAGAGCGATTTTACGCTGATTTCGAACATAAGCTAATATTAATTTAGTCAAAAAAGTTTTCCCAGTTCCTCCAGGTGCATCTAAAAACCATATTGTTCCTAAATTATTCTGCACACTCTCGCACACGCGATCATAGACTAAGCGTTGTTCTGCAGTCATCATTGGGACACCGTTTTCTAATGTTACCAGCAGTTCCATTGGGTTGTAACCAATCTCTGCGGAATATTCCCTATTGGTAACCTCTCCGACTGAGGTTGGCGTTGGCAAACCATATTCACAAAGTGATTTACCGCCTACTGCTGTTAAGTCTTCCTGAAGAGCTAATAAGCACTGATTTATAGCCAGATCTCGAAAATTATCATTAGTTGCGCCTTCATTATTGTGAGATAAATTCCGAAGAAAGTCTTCTGCAAATTTTTCTTTATATTTTTCCCATAATTGGACAGGATCAGATAAATTACAAAATGTGAGTAATGTTACAAATAAATGGCGTAACCGTCGTGGATTATCACTAACACAGGATTCTGCTAAAGCGTCATCCCAATGTTGATCATTTTCAAGCAAATGACGCGCTTGGCAAGCTGCATGATAAGTTGGATAAACAACATCGTCTACTTTTCTCAAATCTATAAATGATGTTGGTCCTCGCACTGTATGTAATAATAATCTCAAATAAAAACACTCTGCGTTGTTAGGATGAACAGTATACACTCTACCAAGAACATGTTCTTTGAAAATACCTGTCTCGCCATCTACAGGCCTGCCTCGGCGTCTACGGTTAAAGACACCTCGTTGTTTATCGTAGGTATAATACGATGGAACTTCTTCATACAAAAGAGACTTTGCGAAATTATCAGTTTGGCAAAGTCGAAAGAATGCCAATAAAGTTGTTTGTCTAGGGTTCTCTAATCGTTCTGTAACATTTTCGGCGTTAAAATATATACGTTGACCGCCTTCCAGATGAACATCCAGATGGGTCACAGGTGGATATCTTTCGTGAATATTAAAACTTAAGATCCGCCACACAGCTTCTGAAGAGCTGATATATCTGCCTGACTGAAATCTAGTAACTTCATCATGTTCATTTCTTAACGCAAACGTAGCTTGGTCACTGCCCTTGTTAATGTACTTACAAATATATTTAATTGACTCTACACTATTACACATTTCTACATTTATGTGAGCTTGAAATGCTCTGGACAATACAGGCGAATACGGAACGACCCACCTATTATCTAAAGTAACCTGTTGTCCAGACATTCGCTTTTCAACAGTAAAACCACCATTGTCTCTTGAACGGCGACGATATAATGGGTATCCATCATGTCCTGTTACAGTTTCATCCACTAATGCTTTTGGATACCTTTTAGTGCAACGACCGTCTTGCATGCAAGGAGCATTTGCGTTAAATGCACCACATGGACCATGTATCATATGAGTTTTAACAATGTCGTATAACAGGGGATCTGCAGTCGGATCTGGAATTTCAGCACTGATTAATCTGTCTACATCATTAGGTCGAACCTTATCTTTTAACCAAAGCAAGATATGTGCGTGGGGTAAGCCGCGTTTTTGCCACTCAACACTATACATATAACACAATACTTCTCCAAAAATGTTATCTTTGGTAAGAAGATCTATCATTGATTTTAATTTTAAATGAAACACTCTTGCAATAATATCATGGCGGTCATGCGGTGCCTGACCCTCAAGAAGCTCCCGAGTGATTTCATCCCACTTGGGATTGGTAGTTACAGTAACAAATAAGTCGGGACGTCCATATTTTCTTACGTAACAAAAAGCGTCTTGAGTACGTTCATGCATGTAGCGTGGACCACCAGTAAAAGAAGAGGGTAAAATAACTAAACGACCCATATTCACAGTATCGTTATCTTGCTGCATGGCATCGCGAAGGTGCACGTATTCTTCAGCGCGCAGCTGCCTTTGATTAGATCGTATATAAACTAATCTTTCGGTTTCAATTTTTGCGTACATGTCAACAATAAACTGATTAAATAAGCCACGAAAACGTTGAAAGTATACCAATCTATTCCGTCTCACTTGCAGGTGGTAACAATAAAATTGAAGGCATGACACCTTTTTATTATAATTAGGTGCGCCTGTGCGCGGATCGGTTTGGTATACAGCGAAATTATAACCATCTTCCCCTCGACAGTATATCATAGGATATTGCAAACTGTCGTAAGCCCTGTGGGTTTCGAAAATACGTTGCAAACGATTGTCTCTGGAACGTATAACGATATCACGCCTATCACATTCCTGGTCGACCAGTACTACAGCAACTTCATTCGTGGATGGAACGTTATGACGCCCAGGGTGTTCCTGAGTTGGACGCTTATCGGCATTTATAACAATTTTATAATTGTTATTACCATCTTGAGAAAGGGCTTCTAATGCCGATTTAAAACTGCATACGTACGAATTAACCTGATGTAACATGTTCTGAAGTTGTGAAATGAGTTCAGTATTTAAATTCGGAAAATATTGATTTCTTATATTCGACTGTTCGTTGTAATCGGATACAAAATATATTTGAAGAAATTTAGGTTGTTCTTCAGGCAAAAGGGACCCTATCAAATGGTAAACCTGACCTTGTACCTTAAAAGTAGGCATGAAAGGGCCTTCTGAGATTTGTTTAGCACCAAAGGATGTCATTTGGAATGCACTATTATAAGTGCGAATATTATCTAAAAACTGTTTGGATTGCAAATGTTCCCCTAAAAGTAGTGATTTTAAAGGTTCCGGTGGGTCTTCGAACGAAGGCAAATTTATTTTACCTCCAGAACAACAGAAACCACCAGACTCCTTCCTCCACTTCGAAGCATTACAAAAGGAACATACTACGTTCATATCGCCTATTTCAGAAGATGATCTGTAATCAATTGTGAGGTTATAAGCAAACCCACTTTTATATTTATCGGACCATGCCACCGAATTTGTAGATTGATCTACCACGTGTATATCTAAGTCATTAAGACCATGTCGAAATCTATCTGCAGTAAGACGGGCCTCTCGCTGTTCTTCTGTTTCAAGCGACCGAATATTTTCAATTCTTAATCTTTCATTAGATAAAGTAATCAATTGTTCTTGTCTCAAAGAATTGTAATAATCGCGTCCCGACTCTAGTCGTTGTTCATGCTCATGTTCATCTTCAAGAGATCGAATCATGTTATAGTGCGCCCTATCATTTGTCAAACGGTCTTGATATTGAGTAAAAGTTTCAGATTCTCGAGACAAAATATGACGTTCGCGATCAGCTGTAAGCCGTAATTCCCTCTCAGTGAAGGTTTCGGACTCGCGAGATAAAATATGACGTTCGTGGTCAGCTGTAAGCCGTAATTCCCTCTCAGTGAAGGTTTCGGACTCGCGAGATAAAATATGACGTTCGCGGTCAGCTGTAAGCCGTAATTCCCTCTCAGTGAAGGTTTCAGACTCGCGAGATAATGTATGCCGTTCGCGGTCAGCTGTGAGTCGCAATTCTCGTTGTAAAGCAGTTTCAGCTTCTCGGGATAACGCATGTTGTTCCCGGTCAATGGAACGCCTTAGCTCTCGTTGAGAAGAGCTTTGAGAAGCCCGTGTTGTAGCTCGTCTCGCTCTTTCAGCTGCTAATCGCATCTCTCTTTCTGGAGAGCTTTCATTAGCTCGAGATGTTGAGGCACTAACTCTCATAGAGTTTAACCGATGTGCTCTTTCCTCTTCCGATTCTTGAGAACGCGTCATTCTCATTCTCCTAGCTTGACTCGAAGTTCGAGATAAAGATGGTCGTTTTTTAGGTGGCATCGTTTATTTTATTTTTAATCGACGGTAACTTAAATTCTATTTAGTTACCCAACAAAAAACTTACGTCAGAGGTCCTAACTATAGCTAAGTATATAATAAATAGAATATAAATCTAAGTGCCTATTAAAACTAAAATAATATTCTAATCGAATTATAAATATGTACGTAGGTACCTACAAATTACAAAAGAATAAAAAATGAAAATAAAGCTATACTTAATGCGTGTGCAATACTATCTACACTTACCTACTTCACTTAAAAATGAATAATAAGAAATACCTACAACTACTGTAATTAATCAAAGTACCTATGCTAATACAAAAAAAACCTTAGATGTTCTAAGTACAGCTGCTATATAATAAAAAAATATAAATCTAAGTGCCTATTTAAACTTAAATACCTAATATTCTAATAGAATTAAACTAAGAAATATGTACCTACCTACCTACAACTTAGGTACAAAAAAAAAAGAAATGAAAATAAAGCTAAAACACGTGTGCAGTATAGGTAGATAGTAGGCAATATCTACCTATACCTACTTCACTTAAAAATAAATAAAAAATACCTATGAATACTATAATTAATAAAAGTACCTACCTACGCTTTTATCTACTCAATACAAAAAAAACTAAACATAAAATGCCCAAAACTAACCTATCAGTAACTAAAAAATCTAACAATAATCTAATCTATCTATCTATTATCTAATCTAAAAATCGAATCTAAATCTACTTAAAAAGAAATAAAATAGGAACTATTAATAGTTAAGAATTTAAACAAAACTAAAACTAATTTAGAAAATAACAACAAAAGAAATTAAAATAAACTATTTAAAGACAAAAAGTCGCGCTGATAAGCACGGTTTATAAAATAACAATTATTGTCTGTCAATAAAGTTAAACACTCTGTTGGCATCAACAGCCAAATATTGAATGACGCTTGCGCTCGCCTCCCGCCCCTTTTATACTCTGCCGCCGCGAGCCCCGTCGAGCGCGGCAACCGTTACGCAAAAATAATCCTTATAGCTTGATTCACTATTCACGCGCGATGTCTTGTTGGCGTATTTCATGTAAGTAAGTATAAGTTTGGTGTTTCTATACCGATTTCAATGATTCTTTTTTTATTGAATTGGTGCTAATGTTTATTTTTTTTTTAATTAGGAATGATGGTGAGCATTATTGGTTTTATAAACGTAAAAGTAAACAAATATAATAAGAAATCTCCGAACTGCTAAGCTATCGAGAGTTATGCGTGTTATTGTGAGTTAACTATAAAAGGTAGATATATGCTGTCTTGGAATATTTTTCGTGTATTTTTATGTAGAATATTTCCGTTATACATAGTTTCTATGTAGCTCTAACCATTAAGGCTGCACACGCGACGGAAGCTTAAAAAATCAAGCAACTTCTCCCATTTTCTCAACATTTCCTTTCACTGCTCTGCTCCTATTCATTGTAGTGTGATGAAAAGTATACTATTACCTGCCCAGGAGTATAAAGAATAATTATACTAAGTTTCGTTAAAATCCGTCGAGTAGTTTTTTTTTTCTATAAATAACATACAAACAGACAGACAGACAGACAGACAGACAAAATTTTTTTTAACTGCATTTTTGGCATCAGTATCGAACACTAATCACCCCCTGCTACTTATTTTGTAAATATATTTCATGTACAGAATTGACCTCTCTACAGATTTATTATAAGTATAGATAATTCAAACGTTGTTACATTTAAAAAGAGCAAGAGTGGAGTTTCTGATCTTCTTAGCAGTGAAGAATTGCGAGTTGGTAGGTTACTCACGGACTGACTAAACTGCTCTTTTTTATTGTAATAATTGATGATTTAAAAGTGCGTGTAAATGCCCACTTGTATTAATATATTTTGAATTTGAAATTAAAAGGCAGACAGCTTCATTTAGCAACAATTGTCACTTGCATTTAGTAACAAATTTCTATAACGGATTTTTTACGGCCGGGAATTGAAGTTACTATTATTAAGTTAATTATATGATATAGTTCGTATGATAAAACACCAAATTATATTGTTTATGTAATACATTTAATTGTCAAAAAATGCGTTGTAAAATGACTTGTTATTGCCATCCAGGCGCTCTTTTTAGAGGCCGAGGCACCATAGACCGCATTTGTTGTGTCTGTTTTCTTTTGAGGCACTGAAATATAATAGACCAGTATTTAAGGTTACCTCATATTCTCAAAATGATATTACTTACTGAATTTATGTATTTTGTAATCAACTAGAAAGTACTTGGCCTTCTTTGAAGCATAACGTAATCTAGTATCTAACTGATATTAATACGTTTGTGTAATGTGTTACTTCCTACATTTTTTTAATAACTACAAAATAATAAAAAAAATAATGTAACAAACCAAAAAAAATTTTTTATTTGAAACAAGACCGAAAATTATCTCTCTAATATCTAAATGTTATTTTGAATCATACATTTTATAATTATAATTTGAATAAAATATATAACCTCAACTCAATATCAACCAAAAAATATGTAATTCCTAGTACAACGTTAGGAATTTTATTTGATTTTAATAAATAATGTATCTTGTATACAATAAAGATATAAATCGTATCTGTCTGTCAGTCGGTCGACCCGCACATTTATTAGAGTTGAAACATTCTCATATTTTATTGATTTATTATGTTAAAGCTAATGATTCATGTTATTAAGTGCTCCTTTTGACTCGCTCTGTCTTAACGTTTTATATAATGAAGTCTGATATTTTCAGATAATTAAAATAAATGTTTATTTAAGGTATATATAAAAGGAAATATTAAAAATATACCTAAATAAGATAAGTTTCTATAAATGTCACCACACACCACTACCGCAAAAACATTCTAAAGCCTCCACAAAAACATTCAAAATCTTCTCAAGGGTCGCCTGCAATGTTCTTGGGTGTCCGCTGATGATGCAGTACTATAGTAAACTAAATCAATATTTGACACAAATTATAAGAATAAGTGCAATCGCGAATCCCGGTTAATTGTTAAATTGCATCGAATTATTTAACCGTACCTCATAGTACTTCATCATGTTTAAGGCACATTATTCCAGAATTGTAAAGGCATCGGTAATTATTACAATCTAATAACAATTAATAATAATCACTAAATAATAAATAAATCAATAAACAGGTTAAAACATCTCCGTGTCGTCTCGCCGCTTCTTCTCCGTGTTCCAAGTCTTTGCAATAAGTCAGTGCAGCTCGACTCTGACGTTTCATAGATGTAATACTTATACTTTAAATATATTTTTTTCCTTTTTTTCCTCTGACGTCTACAAATTTTATCATATTTTTAGTTTCTTATGAGTGAAAACCCACCCGACCCTCTCTCTGCCAAATATTTCTACCAACCGGCGTCTGTCCTATATTTATAGTTTATGTTTAATAATAATAATAATAATAATGAAAATAAAGTAATTAAGATAATTGTCACAAAAAATATTATAATTAATCAATTATTATTATATATTAATTAATTATAATATTTAATAGTGGGGTGATACTCGACTAAAGTGATATATTCCATAATTAATTTATTAGAGTCACCATAGCTGTATTAATGTAAACGGGTCCGGAGTATCCGTAACAAATAAATTGGATCGAGATTTCAACGAATCGTATCAAAACAATCTGTCTCATTAGCTGGTTCTTGTGTAAAAAAATTAAGACTGGAGAGATATATCGCAGGACCAACGACCGCTTGATGGCAGCGCCCAACGAATGCCCTTAGAGCTTAATTACTGCTTCTGGATGCGAGTATTTCTTTTATGGAATCAATTATTGAGATAACTATGAATCAAGGATACAGATAAAAAATCAAGGATAGAGACAAAAAATCAAGGATAAAGATAAAAACAAAAAAAATATTTTGAAATTTTTTATTGAACCTATTATACTCGTAGCAATTTATTGCAATTCTTTCTTAATTTTCTTGTTAATGTTAATTGTAATTGTTTGAGACAAAGTGAAATATTGTTTTCAGTCAATTAATAAGATATATGAAGGAAATCATTGATTGACAGCAACAGGAAGACACCGGTTATTTTTTAAACCGGAAAGCATCGCGTATTAATGAAGTAGGGACGATCCGAAGCTGACATGCGTACGCGCAGTTAGTTGTACCGCGTATCTGAGCCGCCGTGGACGTGGACGCGGACGTGGACGTGGACGTGGACGCCTGTGTTGGTTCAGTTCAATGACATTTGCATCGGGATGATATATTTGTTTTTGATATAATTGATATTTTGGATTTTATGAGGTGATATTATTTTTTTATAATGAAATTTTCCTATTAAGTCTACTATTCTTATACTTGTATTATGGATAGTAATTATTAACATTATTAGGAATATTTTAATTAGTAATAGAAACAATAATCTCAAATTATTCAGAATCAATCATTATATTATATAAATATTTAATACAGATGTCGCTCCATTAACATACTATTAAAAAAAACAAGTCAATTTTGCTTTGACCAATAAAATTTTAAGACCGATCGCAATTATTACATCCTGAAATAAAAGTTCTTAATAGTCATTAAATCTAGTCGAGTCCGATTTTATTATCCATTGAGATCTTTATTACCTTTCATTAAGATAAGATTGAATTTACAGATGTTTTAAGATATTAATCGGAGAGATTTGTTAAAATGTGGATCGAAATGAAATCCATTGTGATATTGGTGGTGGTTCTGGCGGGGGAATCCTCGGCCAAGTCCAGGAGGTACACGAGGCTCCAAACTGATCCCTTGTCCACCACGAGATGCGATCTCGTGTGCTTTGATGCCAGCAAAGAAACTAGATCTCAGGTTGGTATTACAATCTTATTGTATACTAGCTGCGCCCACGACTTCGTTCGCGCGGAGTATGGTTTTTAAGTTACTCCTTATGACTTTAGCTACCGGCTAGTGAAAGTCCTGTTAAAATCGGTCCAGTCGTAACAAACAGGCAGATAGATAGACAGAAAAATAAAAAAATATATGTGTTACGTGTATACATTAATTTGGAATTACAAACGGACACTTCAATTTTATTTATATGTATATATTATAAGTACAGCATAGCCTTCGCTCGAGGTATTAGATTACCCTTATATATAGAGGTAACATTTTAATTATTATTATTACACATCTCCAGTTATCTGTACATATTCGAGTATCTGAATGTTATTTCAAAATAGCTATGTATTCTTAAGTGCTTATAATTGTACTTGATACAAAGACGTAAATAATATTTTTTTTACCTTTGTCGTCTGTCAGTCTGTCGGTTTGTCCGAGATAATCTTCGGGAAAACTTACCCGATTATAATATAACTTTCACTCGAAGATTGAGAATCTTATATCGTAACATACATACATTATATTTTATCCGAGAAATATTAAAAATTCTATTATAAGAGATAATCCACAAAGAATGCACAATACTTGAATTTATAAATGTAAAGATATATCAAAATCCAATCATTTCGTACTTATACCGCGGACAAAACCGTTTGTAAAAACTAGTATGTAATGTAAAATAAGGGATAAGTATTATAATTTTGATTATCATTAAGTTGTATAATATATATTATACTATTCTGAATACTAATTGAATTATTGATTAGATAATTATCATTTTCCAAATATTAATATAAATTAGGAACATTTCTCAAATATCTTCAATTTAATTTTAATTGATAAATTTTATTATTAATTTTAATAGTTTCTGTTTATTTCTATGTCAGTTTTGGAAACGAACTCTTGCAATATACCCAAATAACTTTGAAATCGTGCGTATAGTTTATCTTTAGAACTTCTTTACTTGATCACTCTCTGAGATAAAAGATAAACACTATGTTATAAATTAAAAGTTTTGTATGAAATTCTATGAAATAAAAAAAAATTGCTAAAAGGACACTATGATGTAGGATGTAAATGTAAATGTGATGTATAATAATAATGTATCTAATTCATATACTTTATTCGTCGTCAATTTTGATTTCAATCTCATTAAAATGTGCACGAAATTATTAAAGGCACGTATTTACCAGCCCCATAGAACTTCAATTCTAATATATCCTGTTATTCGATTTTAATCTTTTTGTATAATAGGATAAAGTTCATAAGACGATTTGTATTTTGTAGTTGAGTCATGTAGTACCTCAGAGGAAGTGTTGTTAATGCGAGGATGTTAATTTGTTCTTATAATGAACTGTCCGACCGCCATTGTGAGACGCTTTCTACTAAAACTGCTAGAGAATTCTTCCTATCTTTTTATAATTCTCGGTACTCGTATTGTTTGTGTGTGAATCTCGTATTTATCAGCTGCATCTGGTTTGAGGTTCTCGGAACGGAGCAGCAACGGAGCACAGCGATCCGATTGACATTATAAAGATATATTACACATATAATATACCACTTACTAATTGGAAAGGAATGTCCGATGGAATGTTTCATTTCGTTAGTGTGTACTTCTAGTCTTATCTTATCAATTACTTATGGTGAAAGTATATTAATATGTTTAATACTTTATTGGGACAAATGCTTATCATTATCAATTGATCGAATAACTATAAAATTATTATTTTATGATATCTTAATGTAATAACTCAATTGTATAATATAGTTTCATGGTTTCGATAAAATGATTTCAATAGGAGAGATATATTAGATACCTTATCTTGCAAGCATCTTAATATCAAAGCTTTATCAATTTTATATATATTTTTTATAATATAAATAAAATTGAAGTGCTTGCTTGTAATTTCAAATTAAAAGTCCTACAGCTTGGGGTTGTAATAAATATTATTAAATGTAATGATGTTTTAGTGTCGCTCTTCATGCCGTTCAGAGGAACGCAAGCCGGGAACATGTCCAACTGGAGACGACCCTAGGTGGATGGCGGCGTGCCTCGAGGCCTGCAACCAAGACTCACAGTGCGACGGGACGCAGCGGTGCTGCAAGCACGGCTGCAGCTCCACTTGCAGTGAACCAGTTGATCTGTTAACCATACCAAGTATGACAGCTATTAAAGCAGCACTAAGTTAATCCTTACATTTAATTACTTACGCGTCACGTCACGTCACGACACGTCACGTCACGCAATAAGTGATTGAAACATCAAACATATTACAATTGTTTATTGAGAGCAATATAAACCAACGATATCAATCAATGTATTATAATATATTTTATAGTGGACATAAATATGTTGTAAATTATTCATAATAAAATTTAATTAAATAATTTCTTTTGTAGGCCTTCCAGCAATGCCGACTATGGAAGAACCGAAAGAAAGACGTCGAGCTGTTCAGATCAAGTGGTCCGATGGAGTTGGTGACTCAGCTCGAGCCGTACCAGGTCGAGTTCTTTATCTTCTAGAAGAACAGCATCACCTCGGACCGAATTATGATGAAACACGACTCGGGGATTGGAACCTCCTCATGCGGACTAACAAGTGAGTGTTGTAGCTTATTATATTGCTTTTTCTCAAAATGATAATATCACAATTAAATAATTCACAGAAAGATTTAGAAATAGAAATGATATTTCATATTTTTTATCTTTTCTCAAATTTAATTATCATATCTTGTTATCTTTTTTTACCTACGGACTCATTATTTAATTAAGAACACCCAAAAAAACTCATTTGCTTGCTATTCATATATTATTTTCGACGGCGTTTATTGACTCGTCCAAAGATTAATACAAAGTTAAGTTTCTATTTATTTGCTCAAAAGGTTCTAAATGCGTCATTTAGTGCGTCAATTTCTTTACACCTCGACTTATTCGGGATGATTATCATTTTATTATTTTAAAGGCGTGTCTATACTTAAAGCGTTTAATATTTTAATTAATAAAAGAGCCTCGAAATTCTGTCATCATCGCGATTGAAGACTCATCCTTATGAGGTTTTTGACCCTAGATTGTGATCACCGATTGATATGAAGTAATAAAAGTTATGATTATTATTGCATTTATAACTAATATTAAAGATATATTAGTTTGAAAGGTCAGAATCGGTTAGAACATAAATAATATTAATAACAGAAACCGGGCTATGTAAGATCCGGCAGACACTTGAACCGGCGCTCGAACCCGGAACCCGCTCGAAGCAGTTCATGTTATTAAGTTTTTCAATCTCCTTTGTTTTACGATTATGATACAAAAACAATATTAAGTGTAAGTACACGTTTGTCCAAGTTATATAATGTAGGTCCAGTTACGAAATTAATATATTCACTTTTAAATTATCGTTTTTTATTATTTCCTAGTTATAACACAAGAATAAGAGAAAAAACTCCCTTTTCAAATAAATCGTTAAAAAATGCGATTTCTTCGTACAGTTTTCCGCGTTGCGTGTTAGCGTCAGTGACGATGCATGTCGCAACATGGATTATGTTACACATTCTTTTCCTCTTCCCTTTCTTGTAGTTGTAGTGTAGTTGTAGTTGTAGTTGTAATTTGGTGGCTTCAATGTACTTCATCTTTGAGTTTTTTAGATCCGTGGTATACAAATTTAAAGTTTCTTATCGTATTCTGTTTTTTTCCGACATTTTCTAAACATTAATCTAATATAAATTTGATTTTATTGTGTTTGTTTATGAACGATTGTATTGTTCTCGTTCCAAGACTTAATCCTTTAATCTTTTCCGACTAAGTCAGTGGTTGACTGGCACGTTAGATAGAGCTCTACTGTCTCCGAGACATTGAGAAAAAAATATAATACTCACAGATGTGTATCATATTTCAAGATCTCTTCAAAATTCCATGAAGATCAATAAATATATATTATGTATTTTTAGAACTAAAGTGTCTCTACGAAACAAATTGAAACCGGGGCGCTGGTACCGTTTCCGAGTAGCCGCTGTAAGTGCATCAGGTTCCAGAGGATTTTCTGACCCAAGCGCTCCTTTTACCCCACGCAAGGGACCTCGTCCTCCACCACCGCCGAAGAAGCTCAAGGTGGAACCAGTGCGCTCTGAAAATGGTACGAAATTATAATGTTCATGGTATATCATAATACACAATAATAGATCTGACGTTATCTATACTTATATATATATATGAAGTATCCGTTTGAAATTCGGAATGAACAACGTTTCATTAAATGCATATGAAAATATATATGGTACACACATTAAAAAAAATGTTTTTTTTTAATGTGTGTCTGTCTGTTTGTTTGGTCCGGTTAATCTCTAAACCGATTTTCACAGGACTTTTAATGGCGGATAGCTGATATTATAAGAAATAACTTAGGTTATTTTTATTTAAAAAAATATATTCATATTACAAAGTCGTGGACACAGTTGTTAAATAATAATTTTATGATTTCTGTTAATATTTATAACGAAGTAAATGTAGAATAAAGTATAACGTATACCAGGCACAGTGACAGTCCGACTGGAATGGAGAGAGCCAAAATCTGATTTGCCCGTGATGAGATACAAAGTTTTCTGGAGCAGACGCGTCCGAGGTCTCGGAGGGGAATTGGATTCCGTGTTAGTTAATCATCAAACGGTGCCAAAGGTATTATGTAGTTTTTGTAACATACATTATACAAACCTAGCTAATACAAATTATTATTTACATAAGGTTGTACAGAAATTATTTATTATACTTATTTTGATATTATTGTGAAGTGTTTTCTAGTATTCTAACTTCTCAAACCATGATTTCTTAGAAGAAAGGAGTTTCTATGTTCGTCTATATTTTGTTACAATATGAGTTCTCTGCAGGATCAGACCTTTGTTGATATAAGTGATCTTCAACCAAATTCAATGTACTTCCTGCAAGTACAGTCAATCAGTGCGTTCGGCGGCGGCAAGCTAAGAAGTGAAAAGGCGGCCATTTTCTACAACACCACGGGCACTAACTACAGAGGTTATTAAAATTAATAAGCTAATTATACAATTACAAGTCCTCTTAGCGATTTAGTAAACATGTTCATTTGATTTATGTTGCGTTTTAACAGCAAAATGATTCGAGAGAGTCACGCAATTTATTGATTATGTAATTTTTATATTAGATTGTTGCTCAATACAGTTTTGTTTATTTTAGAACAACCCCCAGAAGCCTTAAAAAGGAGAAACGACAACACTGTAATAGGTTTACGATTGAACAAACTCATTTGGTTGAATCACAAAATTAAAGCTAAAATATCGTGGGAGCCATCTCTACGAGCTAAGGGACAGGCGAAGAGGTGAGTTTAAAACTTTAGTTTGACGAACATTCCAGATATTTCAAACTTAAATTCGCCATGGAGTTTAGTGAATGTAAGGAGACAATAAATTTGCATCTAAATAAGTTATTTTGACTTTCAAACTTCTCGTGAACGTTCGTTATGTTCGTTATAAATATGGTTTTGGTACGTGTATTTTTAAAATGGATACAGATATAATAGTGTACTATTACAGATATTTCGTTCATTGGAAAACTTTATCGTGCCAACACCCAGCTACGGAAATAAAGGAACTGTCAGCAATTACTGAAGTGAGTAATTATTTATATAATAGCGATACAACTTCCGAATGTAATAAATGCACGCGAGCAAATACATACTAGTTATTAACTCATACTTTATATTTTACGTTAAAAATACTTCATTATTGTGCTCTAATTGTGCCGGAAATATTTTAAGGATAATTTTATTACTAGATAAAGTTATTTCTTGTAAAGATACATCTCTTACAATGAAGGTGTGTCTTATCCTGTCGTCTAATGTCATCTTTGACACAATTGTTTCTTTCAGTGACAAAAAAAGAAATTAATAATATATCATGTTTTGAATATTAACATTTTTATAAGAATGAATTGAGGTGTCTTAAAACATGTTACTCATGTTATTTATCAAGTCATATAAAGTAAAGTCATCTAATAAGGGCCGTGTTTTTAGAAATCCTTATCAATCAATTTTGAGATGTGTGTTAATTTACAAGACATCCTTATCAGAAAAAAAATATATTTAAGCAGAAAATATTGTACAAAACAAGACAATAATTGCGAGTTACTTAAAAAAAAGAGTTTTTTTAAAGTGCGTCTCTGGTTCTTATTGAGCACTAGGGTTCTTAATAAGGTCCACAATTGAACTGCAATATTGTAGGTGTTGTATATCTGAAAAATTATATACATATATATTTTAAAAAGCAATGACGTAAATTACTAATATGTTCGCTATTTTCGAATAATAAAACAGAAATTCATAGAAATTATTGTCGCGGCCCTTATAAAGTCTTAATAAGTATATGAGTTGTAGCTCATCTATTTTCCAGTTTTAATTCAAACTAATTATAATTTTGTGCTATTTTTTATTAACTAGTAAATATAATCAAAAAATAATATGTGCAGTAAATTTTTCAGCCCTCAGACTTTGGACCTTATAAGGTATTACATTTCATTAATCATAATAAGAACCTTATTAGGTGTATAAAATCATGGCAACCATTGCAGCTAAAGATTCGACAGATACTTATATATATAGATATATGAATATTCCCAACATTGTTTTCCTTGGTTTTTAACTTCTACTGTACTTCAAAATGTATGGGTAAATTTGTTTTAAAAGTACTTTTAAAACTTAGTACCCCTAACAAGGTCCGAGCTTTATTTAAAGACAACCAAATGAACCTTGTTAGGCAATTAGGTAAGCTCTGAAGGAAATAAACAACATCGATATAAAAAGTCATAATTTTAGTTACTAACGCCATCGATAGATGTTCTGAAAGTATTTTAACAATACGATATAAAAATGATTAAATAATAAACAGATTTTATAACGTTTTGCTTTAAATAAGGGGGATGAGTATTAAAAATCGGACCTTCTTTGGAACCGGCTCTCATTAGGCGGACCCACCATATATTATATACAAAATAGCCAACAACAGGGACCGTAGCGTTTGTGCGCTCCGTCGTCTCTGGCTAAATAAATCATATTATACGAATGAAAAATATCCTCGTGACATAGAGCAGTTGGTATAGCTAAGGGGACAATACCTCTACCTCTGCGACCTCTGGGAAGAGGTCCTGTTAATAAATTTAATAATTTGTTTTTAATTAAAAATATTTACATACTAAGTTTATTAATGCATCAACAATTTATTCATTGTTAAAGTATATTTGAAATTAATATGTGTTTTTATCTTTTCACAGCAAAACAGCTTCGAAATATATGAACTGGATTACAAGTGCAAATATCAAGTGAACGTGAACAGATCATCGAACACAAAATCACCTGACTCTGAATACATATTAACAGTTCCCGGGTGTGATTACTTCAAACGAAAATTTAATAACTTATACGTTAAATGTAAATGACATACCCATATTTTGTTAGATAGATCGAGATCATTTGTAAATTGTAAAACCACCAAAACTTAAGCAGTTTACACACGTTATGAGTGATATAGGCATAGTTAAACCACCTTAAAAGTATTATATAAGTAGAAAGAAAATAAAAAAGAAAAAGTAGTAGAAATCGACAATTATTTTTTAACGCTTTTAATTTAAATGCAGCGTTTGGTTTTTTAATTTTTTTACCCGTTAATTATAAAAGTTTTCATTTTAATACTATGATGTAAATTATGACAATTTTGTATAAGAAAACATATTATTTCGTACATTTATTTTTAAATAAAATAAATTGATTCATTTACTGTTGTTTGCGTTTATTATTACTCCTCTCGTTACAATGTCTTTCTTAAGAACTTTACTTCCCTGTAAAAATCTACTTTTGGGTAGACCTCGAAGAATTCGGTCTGCCCATTCATTTGTCCCCTACTTTCGAATTTTGGAAAAATTTCTTCACAGGAGGTCTTCTTATGACCGCCTGAGTCCGAAATGACCATTGGTCAAAAAGTTTATATATATATATATATATATATATATATATATATGCGTGCGTGCGTCCAGATTCGACTTTTGTCAGCACGATAGCGGCCGCAGTTTCGCTCGGATCGCTTTCAAACTTTGCACAAAAATCAACCATCCAAAAATGAAGGTCAAGTTCGTTAACCAGAGAAATCCGGTCACAGGGGGCGCTAGAGCCTCACTTTTTCTGATTTCAGTTTTTCGACCATAACTTTGTCCCTATACAAAGGAGATCAATCGCGTTCATATTATATGATGTCTTTCATAAATACCTATAACTAATGTAGATAAACCGAAAACCTAACTTCAATAGCTTAGGGGTGGGGGTAAAAAAACCGAAAATTTTTGGAAAAAAATCATAACTTTTTTCTGGTAAACATTCTTGCATCACAAGTATTTTTAATACAAAGGTTATTTTTTACTCTAAATTTAAGTACCAAAAGTTTTTCCATAAAAGGTACCATTTCCGAGAAAAAAAATAAAAACCACTTTTAGCTTGTAAATTTTAGGTTGGTAAAACCACGGCAACTTTTTTCTGGTAAACATTCCCTCCTCGCAAATATTTTTAAAAGAAAGGTTATTTTGTACTCTAAATTTAAGTACCAAAAGTATTTCCAAAAAAGATACCTTTTCCGAGAAAAAAAATTAAAACCGCTTTTTGCTTGAAAATTTTTGATGTAAACAACGGCATCATGTATTATTCTTAGGTAGTGAGTTATATTTTAAATGATTTACACACGAGGTCTACCCACGCGTGTCCCCCTGCGGGCATGGATTTTTAAAATTCATTTTGTCGTTAATGTCAAATAAGTAAACAAAGTCTACCAATGGGTCTGTCAGTCTCAAGGAGATGCGTGTTACGCCACGAATTATCTAAACGCTTCTCATAGTTATCATTTAGTATGAAAACCTATATATCTGGTAGCTAATGGTTTATATTGATCTTAATAATATAATAAAGGTTACATTGACCTAAATATATTAATACTAATTCAAAGCGGTCGTTTTCAATACACTGAAACCTAATAAAATATAAGTTAAGTACTAGTTTGAAGTTCATTATTATGCTAGGAGTGCCCTAGTTAGTTATAATGTGAACTTTAATTTGCTACGTCATAAATATTTACCCACAGGGAGCACGGTGCGCATGTGCACGCCTGTAACCGCCTTAAAATAACCAATACTTTATATTATTCATATCATGAAACGATGCAACTGTTTCATAACAATTAAAACTAAATAATTGCTAAGTTACATAAAAGTACTGCATATAGCACGGTTTTAAATAATATATCTTATTAGAAGGTGCAAACAGATGTTTATTACTACTGCCTTATGACAAAGTAGTAGAGAAAAAAATATATGAGTAAGGTAACATCAATAAGACAAATAAATTGATAACTAAGAGATATTTCATTTGGTAACAAAAGGTATTGACTTAAATGTAAATCATACCCCCTTTGAAATGTTTATCAACTAAGCCTTAGCCTTACATTACAAAATAATATGACAGGACTAAAATATTACAGCTAAAATAGAAAGTACTATATTTTAGTAACGTATTTCATAAAGTTTTAACCATTCATATTATTACATACCGCTAAACATATTTTTTCAATTTAAAATAACATGTTATTATAAATCTGCTCCTGGCAACATTTTCCTTCTGCCAACTTCAATCCATACCTTTTCATGTTGCAACCCTTACTAAATGTCAAAAGTAAACAGAAAATAAGAGATGGGACATTATTTTAAGATATTTTAACTTTTATTCAAATATTAATTGGTCTGCACGTGATTTTAATAATCTTTTACTATATCTTAAATGTTGGTGTTTTATTGTGATAAACTATATTTACAAGTTTTGGAAAAATGATTCTATGATCGCAGTTTTTCACATTTTACTATGCACAATTTACGTCTATCTACTAATATTTTTTATATTTAGTTGGTAATTAATGCACCAGAATTATAAATAAAATATAATTTATAGTTTATGAAAAAAAGAACCTTTATAAAATATTAAATTGAATCCTGGGCGTAACCTTGTAACTTCGAAGTGTACCGGGCTGTGAATATGATATTCTTGGCCTGTTTCTGAAATATTGTGTAGTGAATTAGTCGTAAAAATGGCAGAGGACGAAGTGCTGTTCGACGATGTGTATGAACTTTGCGAAATTATTGGCAAGTAAGTACGAAAAACCCTAAACAGTTCATTCGAAATCCATGCTCAAATTTTCCTAGAATATAATAGGGGCGTTTATTTAATATTCATTTAAGTATTGTGCATTTAATATTATTCTTCCACAAAAAGTTAAAAACTAAAATATACATACAAGATTTAAATGTAGTTAAAATTTTTATCTAATAGAGGATAACTAGGACTATATTTTGTTGCAAGTGATAATTTTAAATCAAAACAACTATTAAAAGTAATCATATTTCAAGAGCTGCCAAAGTTATTCTATAACATAATTAATATTTATTTCCATAATGAACATTTTCAAAAACCATATGTATATATACATCTTATTTTGATATTAAAATTTGTAATCTTTTTAGAAAAATTATTAATAATATAAATATAAAAAAAATGTTGGTGAAAAATAATAATACAATAGCTATAATATTATTTTAGATGTTATTAATTTGGAAAACTTAGTTATATTAAAAATCTGGATTTAGTTAAAAGACTGATTTGATATATATTCCCATAATTATCTTTTAGTATTCTAGACTGCAATCAAATTTGTCATGGTTTCAGTCTGAAAATGTACTTGGCTTTACAAAACACCATTGGTTATTTATTAAAGTAAAAAAAAAATTAAGTGATGTTAGCTAAGCTAAGCTAACCCACATATTGTTTCAGGTATAAAAAATACATTTTTTTTTATTATTTCAAAAATTAACACATAAACATAAAAAATATCTTATCTGTTTTGTTTAATTTGTAAAAAAAAAATACTATGTCATAACGGTAAATATATTTTTAAGTGTATATATATTAGTCTAGTCTAAATGTTTATAAGTTTTTAGTTATAATGGTTATTATGGTGGTTAAGTGATGGTAATAATAAAAAAAACATTTTTTTATTATTACCATCACTTTGATTTAATGGAGAAAATTAGTGTTGGTTTATCTATACATATAGATAACAATGAAATGTCTCTTTGTACTTCCGATATAACATATATTTTCACTAAATGCATATAGAAGTATATAAGTTACTTCAATAAAAAATGTTTAAAATTTTTGTTAGTCTGTTTGGTTTGCCCGTCTCTAAATTGGCTGGACAGATTTCAACAAGGCTTTCACTAGCGGATAGCTGATGCTATAAAAAGAACTTATTTTTTTTTTTTTTTTTTTTTTTTTTTTTTTTTTTCTAGTCTTATCTTGCGATCGGCTTTACAAGCCTTAAACAGATTTGTTGTGGGAGTAAAATGACAGGGGAGACTGTTCGTCCAATGAAGAAGCTGTCTCTTATTAAAATGGAGCTATTAGTTAGCAAGATCCCAGATGTGTTGCCTTTTTAGCCTTCTGACATGTATTGGTTCATATAATGCTGTTGCTAAAGTGTTAGTGTGAGCCTTTATGCGATCTTTGTAAGATTTCGCTCTGTGTTCTGCTTCCTCCTTAACAGTTTTCGTTTCGGTGTACTCATGCAACTCACAGACTTTGATAAACATTGGTGCATCTGTTATCAATTTGAGTGCTTTATTCTGGAATCTTTGTATAATCTCTACATTTGAGTTTTTTGATGATCCCCATAACTCAATGCCATATGTCCAGACTGGCTTGATTATAGCTTTATAAATGAGTAACTTATTTTCCATGGTGACGTGAGATCTTCTGCCCATTAACCAGTTCAGGTTTCTAAGTTGTATATTTAACGCTTCACGTTTTTTTCTAATATGAGCCTTCCATGTTTGTTTCCTGTCAAGATGCATGCCTAGGTACTTTGCTGAATCTTGGTGAGGCAGGGTGTCGTTACCAAGTTTAATCGGGGGGCAGTTGTCTTTTCTTAACGTAAAGGTGACGTGTACTGATTTGTTTGAGCTGGCCTTGATGCGCCACCTCTCCATCCATGAGTTGACTTTGTTCAGGTGATTCTGCAGTAGTGAGGACGCCACACTAGCATTTTCGTGGTTGCAAAGTGCAGCGGTGTCGTCAGCGAATGTGGCAGATAAGATATTGTCCGTTGTAGGTATATCTGCGGTGTACATGAGATATAGGGTGGGGCCCAGTATGGAACCTTGGGGTACCCCGGCTTTTATGTCTTGAAAGGTGGAGTAGGTGTCATTGATTTTAACTCTAAACATTCTATCTTCCAGGTAGGACTTCAGGAGCAGGTAGAAGTTGTGAGGAAGTTGCTTCTTAATTTTGAAAAGCAATCCCAAGTGCCAAACTCTGTCGAATGCCTGTTGTACATCGAGAAATACAGCAGAGCAATACTGCTTCTTCTCGAGAGCTTCTCTTATTTTGTCAACTACGCGGTGAACCTGTTCTATGGTGGAATGGCCAACTCTAAAACCGAACTGATGTTGGGGGATGACTGCATTATCATTTAGCTCTCGTGTTAGCCTTCGTAGGACAATCCTCTCAAACAACTTAGATAATATAGGTAGTAGGCTAATTGGTCTGTACGAGGATACAAGATGCGGAGGTTTACCAGGTTTTAGTATCATAATTATCTCAGATATTTTCCATATTATTGGAACATATCCTATCCTAAATATGGAATTGATGAGATATGTTATGCCTACTATGGCCTTTTTAGGTAGTTGTCTTAAGATTTCGGTTGTAATCAGACAGAAGCCAGGAGCCTTATTTAACTCCAGTCTTTTTATTTCTTTACGGACTTCTTTAGGTGAGCAGCTTTGGATTGGGAGACATAGTTGCAAATCTGTTTTTAAATAGTCTAGTATTTCTTTTTCAGTTCCTATGTTGCCGCAGTTCGGAGTGAACACTTCACGTAAGAATTGTCCAAACACCTCAGCACGTTCTTTGTCAGTTCTAGCCCAAGTGTTGTTGCCATTTTTGATAGGATACTGTGCCGCCTGAGGTGCAGCTTTGCTACTTTTTACAGCGTTCCAAAGGGAGTACTCATTTCCAGCTTGGGGATTCAGGTTTGATAATTTGTACTGTAGCGTTTCATCCTCAATGTTTTTAAAATACTGTTTTAAGTCAGCGGCTGCTTTATTAAACGCAGTTTTGTCTTGGGGATGTCGACTACAGTGCCAGACCCTTCTGAGCCGTCTCTTTTCAAGAATTTTTGCTTTTATTTCTCTAGGTACATTCGTGTTACATTGTCTCAATTGATGGATTGGTGTAGATTTCCATGCCGCTGTTTGTATTAGGTTTGTCAGATCATTTGCATATTTATCGATCTCGTCTTCTGTTTTAAGTGACACCTTTAAGTTGAGATGCTCATTTATGTAGTGCCTGAATGATTCCCAGTCAGTTTTATTGTTGTAAAGTCGCTCCTTCATTGGTTTTTCAATAATGGTGGTACTTATTATAGCGATTACCGGTGTGTGGTCTGAGCTGCTGTCTAGAGAAGTATGTACACTTAGGTAATGATTTGACAAACCTTTGTATACAAAGAAATCGAGAAGATCTGGCTGTTTGTTTGGATCGGTAGGCCAGTAAGAGGGTTCGCCTGCACTAAGAACGTATAGTTTGTTTTTTTCTAGGCTTCTTTTCATTTCTCTGCCTCTGGGAAGGGTGAGTCTGGAACCCCAGTAAGTGTTTTTTGCATTGAAATCCCCGCCACATATGAATCTATGTCCAAGCGTCTTGAAGTAATTTGTAAAAGTTTCCTCTTTTAAGGTGTGCTTGGGTGGACAGTATACAGCCGATAGTGTCATAGAGCCTCGTTTATCTTGTACCATTATTGTGGTTGCTTGTATAGGTTCTGTTTTGTACTCTGGAAGAATCACATGTTTGATGTGTTTTTTTATAATTACTGCAGAGCCTGCATGAGCTGTTCCATCTGGGTGAGATGTTGAGTGTATGGTATAGTTTTTTATTGATGTGTTGTGATTTGGAGTTAGGTGTGCCTCAGAAACCAAAAGTACGTCGATATTTTCATGTTCCAATAGGGTTTGTATGTCATATTTGTGTTTAATCAGACCATTGGTGTTCCATGTTGCTACTTTTAGGGTCGCCATTTCAATTTACAAGTTTATTTATTAGTGTTGTGAGGAGATTCATCATGGTAGACATTTGTTCCAGGAGTTTATCTAGCTTTACAGCTTGTTGTGTGAGGAGTATTTCTAAATTATGATTAGGTGATATAGGTTGTGCTTTCAGTGCATTTGCATAAGATTTATCTTGTGAGTGTTTTTCATTAGTGTGTCTCAATTTATCAGGATTTTGTTCTAGCTTTTGGTGTAATTCTACAGTGGCACTAGTTTGTCTTCCAAAGTTTGCAGTGTTTTGTGCAGCTCCATATGTGGGTTCTTTCACTGCCTTTTGTCTGCTTGTTTTTCGAAGTAGTATTTCTCTATACACCTCGCAGCCCCTGTAATTTGCGGGATGTGCACCTTCACATAACGCACAGGTGGCTGGGGTATTTCGATCTTTTTTAGGGCAGTCAGAGGTTTTGTGGTTTTGTGCGCACTTTACGCATCGAAACGGACGCATACAATAATTTTTTGAATGCCCGTACTGTTGGCATCTTTGGCATTGAGGTATGGTGTTTCTTTTCTTTGGCTCTTCGATTGTGACAATTTGATTGTCTATGGCTTTTATTGCTTTAGCAGCGTTGTTGTTTGGGCCAGCTATGAGATTAACAAAGAATGTCGATGTAGGTATTTTGTCTGGGCCATACCTCACGTTGATAATTTCTCCTTTGACTTTATTGCCGCTTTTTTCAAGTTCTTCTATAATGGCACTGTGTGGAGTTGTATGATGGAGTTTCTTTATTACGAGGCGATAGCAACGTTGGTCTTTTCTGTTAAAGGTGTGACCTATGAGTCCATTCTCCCGGACTAGGGTTATTACTTTTTTGTATGACTCTATATCCTTGGAGTTAATTCTTAGCTGATTTTTGTTCACGTTTTTCAGGAGAAAATCATCTTTATCAGCAACAGTGTTAATTAGTTCTGATAACTTGTTTATGTCTTCTATGCCGTATAATATAATGGGCGGAGGTTTATTTTCGCGCTTCTCTTTGGGTTTGGTATGCATATCTTCTGTTAAGTCAATCTGTAGGCAGTCATACCTATTGGTGGTTTTGATGTCTTCAGGGGACTGTGACAACTTCTTTCGCTTATTGCTTCTGGAAGTGGGAACTCTTTGCCATTCAGGAGGACAAAGCGTGTTGTTTGTAAAAGTTAGTGTCTGTTTTATCTTTTCTTCTGTCAAGGGATCCACATTGGCAGATTCAGGCTGTGGTGTGCTTCCGACGGAGTGACTTCTTTGTCTACTCATGAACAAGCTGGGATGGAAGGCTTGTTGAATAAATCGTTTTCCAGTAGCATTCACTGACGTAGTTGCCTGGTTACTCACATCTACGTAGTCTTCGGTAGTCAATTTCACACTCCCTGGCCCGGATACCAGAGAGCGCCGGGGGTTAGCCGGATCGCATGACATAACACATTCCATATTCGACTTTTCCATAATTACGAGTTGTTTGGGAGGTATTTCAGCAGCACTTTCCCAAGGCACTACCGTTGCTATTTTTAGGGGCTATTTAGGCCTCTAGGCTTGCATTAGCCTCTTCCAGTCTCTGTGGGGGAATGGTTATACCGCCATTGACTCGGTCGCCAGAGCCTCGTCTGTTGTCTAGCAGGGAGCACCACGGCAAGTAGACTTGCCGCCGTAGACTTAATACTAACGCGAGCAGGTGAGGTTGACATTAGGGCCGGAATAGATGTTATTTCCGTTATCCCCTTACTCCCCTGAAAGAAAGAACTTATTTAAAAAAATGGTTCACACACAAAGCTGTGGGCACAGCTAGTTCTAAATATGATAATATATTTGTGATGTAAAAATAATGAAGAAACAGTCCTAAATATAGCAGAAACATAAACAAAATATAAAAATAAAATCGATTGTACATAAATAATAATATAATTTGATTATTAATGCTTTATATGCTATGTGTTTCTAGGGGTCCATTCAGTCTTGTCCGACGTTGTGTTCATCGTCAAACTGGTCAACAGTTTGCAGTGAAGATTGTGGATGTGGCTCGCTTTACAGCCAGCCCCGGTCTTAGCACTGCAGGTATTATAATAATAACTATAATATAGCCTTTTACTTACGACATTTTCATATATTGAAGTTGTGTACAATACAAAAAATGTACTTTTCACTTGCTTGTCCTTTGGCAAAGTCCAACCTCTTCCACTGTTCCTTGCTACCTTACGCCAGGCCAAGCCTGCAAAATTGGTCAGTTCGTTCTCCCATCTTTTCCATGGTTTTGTTCCTTCCTTCTTTTCTTCTCTGAGGTACCATTCCGTGACCTTGCTCCATTTACTTAGTACTGCAGGCATTATTCTTTAAAATATTCAAGTATATACATAAATATATATAATCATTACCACTCGTTATAGATTTAAAACGAGAAGCAACAATATGCCACATGCTGAAGCACCCTCACATCGTGGAGTTGTTGGAGACCTACAGCTCGGAAGGAATGCTCTACATGGTCTTTGAATAGTAAGTTACATTTTGATAATTTTATTTATATATTATTATATATAATAGACATATGAAATTCAATATTGTACTATTATACTATAAGTTAAAATTTTGTGTGCCGCAAATAATTTTGTGATTATCATAAATTAATTAACACGTTTAGCTAAATTAATACTTTAAATGATAATATATTTTATTTATATTAATATATGCAATACTCTCAGGTAGTTGAATATCTAAACTTACTTTCTATGACTACAAATGTATGTTTTGTAATTAGGTTAATAATTCAGAGGTATGGTAAAGTATAAGTGGATCTATATTAAAATAAAACTTTCCAGTATGGATGGATCAGATTTATGCTTTGAGGTGGTTCGTCGAGCAACCGCCGGATTTGTATACAGCGAAGCAGTTGCTTGGTATGTATTTACTTTATGATTCATATAAAACATACATTTCAATTTGATCGTGATAATGAAGAACTGATAATGATACTTAAGCTCAAGCATTGATGGTCACTAGCAGAGCTAGTCGGGCCTAGTCAGGGACTAATTATGCACTTACTATTAAAAATGTTCAACGTATCTATATGAATTATAGTTTTAATTCTGGACTATATTTATATTCTCAACTGTTATTCATTATCCGATTAAAACATCCAGGTCGGATTCAAATATTCCCAAATATTCTTGAGTAATTGTGCTGCAGAATGCCTTTTTTTTTCAAACACTAAAGCAACCTATGCACCCTTCTATTGGATATTTTGGAAAATACAAGTTTGTTAACAATTATGTTTCTAGTTTGTTCAGAGGCGATGTCTTATGTTTTTGTAATCTCTTTGTTATTATTATTATTATTCTTTGTTATTCAGTCGGTGTAAGATAATTTAAAATAAGATAATCTTTATTCTCTAAGAAATACTTTACCGATGTTTTTCTCTGCGGTGGTTCGAGCGCAGTCATCTCCAATGCCCTCTTAAACACGTTTGAATTCAAAAACATTTCTCTTCATTGGTAATCGACGGCGCTGGGTACTCTTATATTAAATTCATATCGTCGTGAATCAGCTTTGGTAGCAATTTATTGTTAGTGTTGATTTCACTACAGCATATTATCTAATTTTATATATTTTGAATATTTTCTGCATTTTCTCTCATCGCGCCTTCTAAAAATAAGACCGCATGTGGCCCAAATAAAATTTAATAAAAAAATATAGATAGGCAGTATAACAAAAATATGACAATTATTTTTATGCGAGGTTAGAAATATTTTAAACTACCCTCGAACATAAAAAATGATATGTAACGAAAACAATGCACCTAACTCGTACGTAGGACCCGTAAGTGATTGCCAAATTAATTGAGTGTCCGATCAGGGTTAGTAAAAATTTCAGTGTCGTCCATCAAGATTGTCGTCATTAATAATTGGCACTGAATCAATAATAATCCAACATGTACATAACTTATTTATAAATATCTCCGCTGTTGTAACGATAACAATATAGTGCGGTATTAATTCATGTTATTAGGTCTTTGTAAAAACAGGACTACTTTCTCTCTATTTTTTTTAACTTGTTGGAGCCTAACTTGTGCGACTTGACGTAATGATCTTATACAAGATTACGTACTTTTATAGGTATTTTTCGTACGATGAAAATGATATTTCAAAATTGGATGCCCAAATTATTTCCTTCCTATCCGTGCGTCCGTCTCGTATTCACTGCGTGCGTGCGTGCGTTTGTGCGTGCGTGAGTACTCTCCAGTCATGCTAACTTATTCGTCTTCAAGTATTGTTGGAGTTTTTTTTAGATCATAATCGCGATCAAATAATATTCCAGTCACTACATGCGTCAGATCCTAGAGGCTCTCCGTTATTGTCACGAGAATGATATAGTCCATCGCGATGTTCGTCCCCACTGTGTGCTTCTCGCCGGTCGTGATAACTGTGCGCCCGTGAAGCTGGGCGGGTTTGGCGTGGCAGCGCAACTGCCAACACCCACCGCCCACAGAGCACCACCAGGTGAGCTTGATGTATAATATAAGTGAAATTGGCGTTAATATTTTGGTGTTGTATGCGATTTGTAGTGAAGATTATTGTGGTTTGTACTTATGTTTAATAGTTTTGAATGACTATCGTCTTGTATAGTAAGATACGTCTATATATACAATGTCCGAAAAGTATTTCAATTTCCATTTATTTATTTATTTCTTTAAATTCTATATTGCACAACAAGGTACGAAGGGTGAGCTTAACGCTAACGCGTTTTCTACGAGCCAACCCAAAACGTGCTTTATTACGGACAAAGTCCTCAATTATATTAACTTTTTCCAATGAATTCAAAATAGTGTTTTCGAAGTTGACGGACAATTAATTGTATACAGAGCTGGTGATGGACAATCGACCTCTAGTGGGTCCTATGGGCCAAGCCTATCTGAAATCAGATGAGTATGGTAAGACTCAAAGCAAATTGTGCCGTACGTGCATGTGAATAATGTGCAATTTTCATTGGCACAAGCATCACTCTCTTCACCAACTAGTCGTCTTATAAAACAGACCCAACTAACTCACATACTAAATATGCGTCGGCACTGTTCACAATAACACTGTGTTCGTGGATATGTTTTGTTTTTACGTGTTTGTATAAAAAATAACATATTTGGACCTAACTCTCACCTCCATTACCGAGTACGTTTAAAACTCCTTCCACCTCTCATATAAGCTTATGTAAGAAAACAGTCTGCTAGTAGTACGAGTAGTAAGTTTGGTGCGAGGTAGTTCCAAACGACATAAAATATTTTCTAATATATTGGGCTTAAGATATTTAAAATAAATTGTTATAAATAATGAACACTATAAAGGGTTCCGTAACATAACGCTAGTTTCCTGTAAATGTGTGATTGTTAAATCATTGCCATATTTGTATCCGTCAAAGTCTATAAAATATATGCAAATATTCGTTAGAAATTGGTGCTATTAAAGGGTATGCAACAAAAATAAATTATATACAGTTTCAAATACATTGAGTGTTTTGAAATTGTCCATAAACGTATCGGCCATGTTAAGATTATTAAACAGGGCAGGGCTTGAACTTGCGATCTCTGGAATTTCTGGGATATCTTTGGAATAAAGACTAAACCAGAAATCACAGGTTTACGTCCTTCCCATATTTATGAAATTCTATATTATTTTAAAAAATCCTATGTTTATTGTAAACTTTTTGATCTTTTTTATGAAATTTGTATATATTTTTGACTTTGACTGTCAAAGTATCGTTTATATAATACTAATAACAAAAAAGTTCCAACTCTAACAAGAGAAACACTTTAAACCGTACCCTCCATAGGACGCATTGGGACTCCCCACTACATGGCGCCGGAAGTGGTATCAAGCCAGTTGTACGGAAAGCCGGTCGATGTCTGGGCGGCCGGGATCCTCTTGCACGTATTGCTGGTTGGATATCTTCCATTTACTGGCACCAGAGAGCGCTTATTTGAAGCCATATGCCGTGGAAGATTGCGCGTAAGTAAACCGTCCACCTGTTCCATCCATCTCGATTGCTTGGGGTTGCTCAATACGTCTTTTATTGTAATATCTTTTTAACAGGTTGTTATCAAATCGCTCATGAGCTTGGTAACTTATTAAGAAGATATTATATTTTAGCTAAATTTGAAGTTGATATATTAAAATTCCTCAAGATATTTTAGACGTTTTCAAAGTTTTAAATCATACAAAAATGTATTATTAAATAAATCATATTATAACATTCAAGAGTTTTTAGTTGATCAAAATGAGTGGAACATTTGCAGGGTTGATATTGTAACATACATGAAACATTGTAAAATTTCATTTAAAAATATCAACTGTTGAGTTTCTGAGCGGCTCTTGTCAGCAGAGCAGCATTCTGAGCTGGTAGCTTACACCAACCTATTTAATGTAATAATTAATTCAATTGAATTTGTGTTAATCTTATATATTAGTTTGATGCACCGCTCTGGGAAGACATAAGCGACGCAGCTAAGGATCTAGTACAGAGGATGTTAACTGTGGACCACACGCAGAGGATCAACATACAAGAAGTCTTGAACCATCGGTGGATTAGAGTGAGTAAATAATAATCTATGAATAAAACAATATTTTCTTCACTTGTAGGTAATTTATCCCATTACAGTGTAAAGAGTATTTCTACCTTATTTAAATGTCTTTTTTATTTTGAATCAATACTGATCACTTGTGTATCACAAAGTGTATCAAGGGTCAGGACTATTTTCATACCATACTTATTAAATGCCCTTCTGTAAACACACTTCAACTTAAAAAGGGTCTACGGTCTACTGGTTCCAACTGCGCCCTGCTTATATTACGCAAATACAATGTAAAAATTATTTCTACTTTATCTTTTCCACTTTGAGTCAAGTGTCAGGACTATTTTGATACCATACCTATTAAAAGACCTTCTGTAAACATTCTCATAAGGCTTCGAGGGTGTTCTTCTCCAAAGGTGTTCTGACAACCACACAACATACTCAGAATATTTATTTATTGTGCTCACGTTCACAAATGCATTAAATACTCAAGGACCGCGACAAGCAGAACCGCATTCATCTATCCGGGACGGTGGACGAGCTGAGGAAGTTCAACAGCCGGCGACGCCTGCGTGCCGCGACCCTCGCGGGGGCCTCCGTGGATGACGAGGAGGAAGAGCAGCCCGGGAGGAAGCAGGTCATGCTGGAGGAGGCCAACGCTGCTGGTGAGATTACAGCTCATGGAGCGTAAAGTATCATGGAACATAAGTTAACGTTAGCTGAAGTATTGCCATTTTGGATATGGAGCGTTATATGATGGATGGATGGATGGATGGAGTTTTTTGTGAATACTGTTCTTATATGAATATATTATTGTCTATGGAATTGTTACATATGAACAAATATATATATATAGAGAAAAAAAAAATTTATGGTATTTTAAGGCGAAGTATTTTATTAGTTAGTTTGCTATTACTGATTGAAATTAAGCGATAAGTGTGTATATATATATATAAGACATTTTATTAGGGAAGTACTATGTATAAGATTTTCATTGTAAAACATAACATGTTTAGAAAAGAAGTTTTCAGGGACGTAAAGTGATCCAAATAGACTAACTGACAAAAAAAGTGTATGTAAGTGTGTACTTGTGTGTGTGAATTGTAAGTGAGCTTTATTATTTAATATATTAATGTTGAATATTGGTATATTAACATATATGCTGATATTATGTTAAAAAATTTAACTCAACTAACGATTATACAAACATATCAACGCCATCTATTGTAAGTTTAAGATAACCACTTCAATACATGCCTCACTTTAGTTGATAGATTAATCAATAGATGGCGCCATAACAGCAGGGCTACATGTCTTTTATCTCACTCTCTCTTATACATTTATGTGTATATGTTTATCGTGACGCATTTCCGTTACATCGATTACATATATATACATATATTTTGTTACAGCCGTCAATCTCATAGTGGAGTCCCTTGACGACGTGTCCGTGTTGCAAGATGGTCCGGCTGTTATGGACCCCGACCTCTTCCACAGTGTACTCGATGACCTACAACTGCGGTCCTTATTAGAGGTTAGTGTTACGATAAATAACACATTCAAATTATGTCATGATTAATTTTATTTCAAATAATTATAGTCGAGTAATTTTAGCTGTAGTTGAAATTTTTTTCCGTAATGAAACAGAGCTGTTGCCCGCGACTCTGACCGCGTGAATTACAGAATATAGCGTTTGTAAGAAATTCATTCGTTGGACCGTTTTTTTCTTTTTGTGAAAAAAAAAATGATTTCCTCGCATAATTCATTTTTTACGAGAACTGTAACGCTTTCTCCATCTCGGCAGCTCTTCTGTATAGTGAAAAAAACATTTTAAAATGGAATAAGTATATTCTAAAATTACATCCCACATTCTATTGTAAGCTCCAAACTACTCAAACTGATTATTATAAATAACAGTAAACCAAATGTAACTTTTGTCCAGGTGTACGACCGCATAGCGTGCACGGTGGTGGTGTCTAGCGGGCGCGCGCCTGCTGCAGAGGGGCGCTCGAGGGCGAAGGCCGCGCTGGAGGCCGCCACCAGACTGCGCCCCGGGAGCGCTCCGGGTGCCGCTCCCGCTACCGCCACCGCCATACACGACCTACGGAGACTCCTCTCCACTCCACATGTCAAGGTCAGTCTTATAATTCGTGAAATCTTGCCGCTTTTGCTCCGACCAGTTTAAAGGATCCGTGATTTCTCTTTAATGTTTCCTACATGAGGATCAGTTAACACTGATCGTGTAACTGCGTGAATATTGCAGCGTTTGGCCGTAACACTGGTCGTGTTATACCTGGGAGTGTTAAAAGAATACAGGTCTTGAAGCTCAGGTCACCTTTTTGTTAAATAAATGGTCTAAGTATCTAAGTACATAGTAGTGGTTTATAAAGTATACAAGTTCTGAAAATGTTACAGTAGTGGCACAGTAGTGGTAGTAGTAACCCAGTACGGTTCAGTTCACTACAGATCTAATGCCATTACCTCTCTCTTGTCTAAAATAATGGAGATCATCATCAACCGACACTTCCTAAAGTACCTCCAGGATGAGTAGATCACTGACCGGTAATGTGTCTTCTGTCGTGGTTGATCGGCTGGTGATCTTCTATTATACCTTATGCATTGGGCAGCTGTTATTGAAAACAAGGGACAGGGTCTGGCAGTTAGTCTGGATATCGCGAAAGTCTTCGATCTTGTATGGCACGAGGGCCTCTGTCGAAGGTTCCTTCCTATAGGCTTCGCGAAAGTTTATGCAAGTGGATACCAGCTTTCTCACTGGGCGGAGCATAAGGTCGTTCTCGACGGTTTTTGCTTGAACCCGTGAACGCTGGTGTATCCTAAGGCTCCGTGCTATCCCTAACTCTGTTCCTCTTGCATTTAAATGATATGTTGGATATTTCCAACATATATAGTTATGCGGATGACAGCACTGGGGATGCGGTGTATTCCGGCTGTGCAGGGCTCTCTGGAAAGGTCGATGAGTACCGAAATAAACTTGTGTCTTTTATAGAGACTTCTTTGGGGATGGTCTCAGATTATGGTGAATTGAAACTCGTTTATATTAATTAATCTTCAAGACACAAATTTGCGTTTTTACAAAAAAAAAACCCATTTGTCGTATCATCGCTTTTTTAAATCACTGCTCCCAAAGCCTCGCCAAGTATAGTAAAAGTATAGTATAAATACTGAGTCTCGACACTTCCAGTCATTGTCGGTTTCGTGGTCATCTGGAGAGCCGTTCGTATTGCCGAGGAACCGGTGCTCTGCGAACGGTTGTGCTCTCTGGCATTGCATAGAGACGTGGCATTTGCAAAGGGAAGTGTTAGAGCTATTGTATTTGAGGCATGCCGCCGAATTTCATAACACATAGCACGAAATCGTTAATACCATACGTACCACTTGAATGTCTGGCGACCTTCTACTGTGTGGTTCAAAGACCTTTCTTTTTTTTTTTTCTTTTTTTTTTTTCTTTTTTTTTTTTTATTTTTTTTATTCTGTCTTGATTAGTACTTGACTACATTCCACCTGATGGGAAGTGGAAATGTAGTCATAGGTGGTAAGGCGTATTAACCTAGTAACCTATTCACTCTTCTCTTGAAGACACCCACATTGTATGTGGACGGAAATACCGATGCAGGCAAGCTATTCCAGTCCTTCGCTGTACGCATTAAAAAAGACGAAGCAAAGCGCTTCGTTCGGACAGGAGGAATGTCCACAACGTAAGGATGGATATCCGCCGTGCGTCGGAACGTCCTGTGGTGGAAGGGGGACGGAGGAATTAAATCGTGTAATCGTGTAATCGTGTAATCGTGTAATAATCCTGCGCACACTCACCGAAGTGTATCCTATAGAATACTGAGAGGCTAGCAATTCTACGCCTGTGTTCAAGGCTGTGGAGGTTGGTTTCAACCAATTCAGGGTCACGTATAAGCCTCTTTGCTCGCCTCTCAATTGAGTCCAGAACCGCAAGATGAGACTTTGCGACACCAGCGAATATATGCCCACAGTACTCCACACACGACCGGATCTGTGCTTTGTATACAAGAAGCTGTCCCGGTGTAAAGTACTGACGGACCTTCGCAAGAACGGCAAGCTTTCCCGCAGCTACTCTTGCTCTGGACTCAATACACCGACCAAAGTTGAGGTTCGAGGAAATCTCTAAGCCTAACAACTGAAGCCGGTCACTGAATTCCAAAGATACACTCTGGAAAGTAGGAGCCAAGGTGAAAGGGCTCCTTTTGGCGGTGAACAGACACGTCTGCGTTTTGGTGGCGTTGAAGTTGACAAGATTGGCATTACCCCATGCGGAAACTGCCTGAAGTTTGTCATTCAAACGTTGTACCATGGCTTCTCTTTCAGACTGTACTTGATCTCTACTAGTCCGACTACTCGGCAGGTATCTTTCTACAACTGTGCTGTCGTCTGCAGACCTATAGATTCTTCCACATACCACTAAGATGTGGAATGAAGTTCCTTCGGCGACGTTTCCGATATTTCCGATATAGATACGACATGGTTACCTTCAAACTGACGTATTCTCCTACCTACAAGGCTGGCAACGCTCCTGCTAATCCTCAGATGTTGCTAGAGTTCGTTGGCGATGATTGTTCTCAGCGCGTACATTTGTCGTCCTCTTCCATAAAAAAAACCGCCACATTAAGTGTTTCCGTAATTTGACTTAAAATTTCGATTTCGTTTTATTATTTCGCAGTCCATGATCAGCGTCATTCGTAACGTTTTTCAAATCAACCGTTTTTTGAAACGTGTTTCGTGTGTGTATATAATAATGGTAATATATTTATTAGTAGGCTGTAAGCCAGGAATCCTTGTTACAGAGGACTGCCTGCAAATATTACACATTTAATAAAATATCTTTCATCATAATTACAAAAAAAAAAATACTTTACGCTACGTTTTCGCTAATTAAATTCAATCTTGATAATACGTACAGATATAATATTTTTTAACGAAACGTAAAAAATAAAATAAAAAGCGACTCTTCGCCAAGGGGAGGCTTGATAAGAGTTTATTATCCCGCCCCTCGCAATAAAATATAAATATCAAAGAGGATAGCGATTATTTACACCCCTAACTCTTACGTTTGGTCGTAATATAAAATATACGTGATATATGGCAATTTTGATAAGCTAATTCAGTTATTAGTACAGCTATTTATCGATAGGTGGCGTTATTTGTAATTATATTTGAGGTTTTAAGAAATAATTAGTCCAACTTGGTCAGAGTTTGATCATATCGAAGATAAAACGATCTAAATATGCTCGAGACTTACATATACCAAGATGAAAATATATATTGATATAAAGACTGGAAAATTGGACTTTTAAAGTTGTTGAAATATAATTATTATATAATGTTAACAAGTAATAAATCGAGACACAGGAATCGATTCAATCTCATTAAAATACGACACCGATTGCAATTAAATTATCGAGAAAGGTTGAAATTTGAACAAGGGATCTTATATATAATTAACAAGTCTTTAAATTCGAGCATCGCAGCGCGCCGTAGCTAACATTATTATTAATGGCTGCCACTCGCCGTCATAATTTATCCTTACAAAGTTGCAAAGTGTCAACCCTCTTTAAATTAAGGACCGGTTGCTTTGAATGTCGTACGTTTGTTATTGTTTTAGCGATCTCAGTGCGTTCACTGTTTTAGAGATTTATTAAGAGACTAGCTTTGCCCACGACTTCGTTCGCGCGGAATATGCTTTTTTAAATAAGTCTAAATTATTCCTTGTAACATCAGCTATTCACCGGTGAAAGTCCAATTGAAATTAGTTCGGCCGATCCAAACCGGCAGACGGACAGACAGAGAAAAAAAATATATTATAAGTACCGTATATACGTTCTAGGCATTTAGTAAAACGCTGTTAACTTTGAATTACAAACAGACAAACACTTCAATTTTATTTATATGAATAAATGTCTGTTTTTTAAATAAAGTTTTCATATTAAATTAACCTTCAAAGGTTAATTGAATCGAGTTGAAGGTCTTAAAATAATATTGAATTAAATCACAAAGACGGCGCGGGCCATGAATTATTCTATTGCTTTGTATTAAATGAATTGGACGAGACCTCGACAAATAAGATCAACCCCCGGACTCCTATTACGAGTCGCTATTACATGTTGCTTCAGTACCTAAATTGCCCGGACTGTAGATTTATCATCTCGGACTATTCGGAGGACTTCAATGAATTGTAATCAAATATTTTACCTTGCCTTGTCAAGTACTAGTTGTATCTTCTATAGTAGTTTTTCATTCAATATATACATAATAAACACATTTTTAAGATAAAAATACCCTGTAACTGTTAGGATAATTTTTAAAGTTATGATTGATATGCTCGTATGCACATTTGTTAAGAAAACGCGTCAACAAATACACAACTTTAACATAACGTTTATAATTCGTTCCGAAGCTTGTCACGTGTCAGTGGAAATTTGAAGGTGGAGAAGAAAAAAATCTAGTAAAGTTAACTAAAATTTGAATATATTTAGTTGTTTTGCAGAACGAGAGAATAATTTTAATTTTTTTTTTTAAAACATTGCAATATTATATATTTTTTGTTTTGTTGAGTTTACTGCCCAAAAACATTGCTATCTTAAATAAACTTCTTCCTCAATGAGAGAAATATTTTATTTTTTTCTTAACATCCAAAGCTCATAAGACCTTTCTGTAGCGGCAGCTTCACCGGCCTTCCTTTGTTACAAGCCAGATTCATCCCGTTTGAGTTTCGCATTGATCTCTTAGTCAATCATTAAGTACGTAATCTATAAATAAAATTGGGTGTTTGTTGGTAATTTCAAATTAACAGCTTTTCGTCAATTGCTCGTGAAAGTATATAAGTACGTTAATTACATAAAAAAAAACAAAATTTTTTCTGTCTCTGTCTGTCTGTTCCGACTAGTCTCTGAAACGTTTAACTAATTAGCACAGGATTTACTGGCGAGTAGCTGATGTTATAACGAGAAACTTAGACTACTTTTATTTAAAAAAAAACACATTTCGCGCAAAAAAAGTCGCGGGCGAAACTATACTGTACGTATTATATAAGTAGGAAAGTATTAATTTATTACTTTATGTCTCTTGTTAGGATCACGTAAATAAATATAATAGAATTCAAATAAATGATAGTATAGTATTAAATGAGCAATAAACAGAAAAATTAAAACTAATATATGGAGCTTAGAGTTATTTGTAGCCCATGAGATAAGTACACTAAAACAACAAGCTACTGAAGGCTTTCATTTAACTTAATTAGGTATTAAGTCTCAAACGAGTCCTGTAAGTAGGTTATTTAAGAGTTTTTAAATGCTTTTCGACCATGATAGCAACTTTCATCGTTCGGTATAATCCCCACCAGGGCGACTCATTAATCACACTAATGACCCTAGAGGTGTGATGGTCTTATCAATTTATTTCATTTTATAATTAACTTCGGTACTTTCGGAGGGTTTGTTCTATTCAGCTTTTCCCTGTTACTTAAGATAACAATAGTTCCTTATCTTGATATAATGATAAGGCCGATTTTAGGTTCACTAAATAAAATTATAAAGTGTATATATATATATATATATATATATATATATATATGTATTAATATTAGCATCTCAAATCATCAACGATGATTTTACAAACAAAATAGTATATATATTCTAATAATCTTTTTTACTTAACTATATTTCTTGGATAAATGAGGTAAGCTAAAAGGATTTCTCTAATTGAGAAAAGGACCTTTGCCTCGTGGTTGTATAATTTACTTTTATATTTGTTAGCAAAATATCTGAGAAATAAACAATTGAGAAATACAACACAGTATGTATTATAGTTGGATAACTGCCAAGAATATTTCCTAGCATCGGTAGATTATATCTAGAATGTACTGCTTAATTAATGAAAATAGTATTGTTGTTGGTTAATGGCATGGTTGTCTTCTTACCAATGATATTATTTGAAGGCAAATTAGTACCTGTTATCAATACACTTCAATCTAATGTTAGTTATTATTAAGACAGACGTATAAAATACAGAATATGAAGACGGTCTTTGGCTTAAATGTTCACGATTACACCATATACTTAACCAGTTTCCAAAAACACCACCCCATTAAATAGTTAAAACTTAAATTTAGCGATTAGGTTACCGTAGGAATATACAGAGGAAGAGAAACATAATATTAATATTAATATGGTGAGAGGCAATGGAACCATGATTCGGTGTACTTGAATAAAGTTAAGAAGTCGATTCATATTAGAAATAAAATCTTAAATTCAGAAGACAAAATAGATGCAACTGGTTTTATCTAGTGTTGCATGGTAAACTAGGGTTGCCAGTGGACCTATTAAGTAAAAAATTGATAATATTGATTCAATAGTATTTCAAACCTGGTCAAAGACTTGCGCTCTATAAGGCGGAGGTGATCTTTGGGGTATGTCACATAAATTTGTTAGTACTATTATAAATTATATTGTCTGGGAAAAGTCGCAGAATGAAATCGCAGTGTTTTGCGATTAATCCAAAGCCTTTGTTGGCGCAGACTATCACACGTTACTATGCAAACTTTAACACTATGGTGTACGTAGTGCTGCGCTTGATCTTATTGCCTCTTACCTAAACCAAAGAGTCCGGATGGTTAACGTAAATAATTCTAAATCGCTGGTTTCCACCTTAAGATGGGTGTTCCACAAGTTCTATTCTTGGTTCCTTTTTATTTTTACTTGTCCTTGTCCTTTTTACGTATAAGGTTTATGTGACGTTGAACTTTTTGCTGAAGACACCTCGCTTATTTTATAGCGTGATCGGACTACTTATAACTAAGTTAACAGTGCTCTGTCACGTGTCCTTCATAGGTTCAAAATTAATAATTTAGTCTGGAATGCCAAGAAAATTAAATGCATTGAGTTTACACTTCCCAATGTAAAAAGTAAAAATGTTAGCTTGCTGCTTACGATGTAGTGTTAGAATTTCTTAGGTTTAACTTTAGATATAAAGCTTCAGTGGAACCCCTCTAAACATTCGCAAGCACACTCAGCTCGGCCGTATATACAATTAGAAAAGTTAGACAATTCACGGATGTTAATACGGTGCGACTCACTTATTTTAGTTATTTTCATAGTATTTTGTCTTTTAGTATCTCCTTCTGGGGTATTGCTGCCGAAATTAATTCTATATGCTATTTACAAAAAACAGTTGTTAGAGTTATTTATAACTTAAAAGTTAGAGGTTACCTGAGAGATGTTTAAAAAAATTTGCTATTGTAAGCCGCTTCTCAATATGTATTTAATAAAGTATACGCCATTTATACGCCACAATTTAAATAGTTATATAAAAACAGTGACAGACACAGGATAAATAAAAGAAATAAAACTAAACTCGTAACGCCTAAATGTTGGCTTTAAAAAGTTAGCAAATGCCTAGTGGGCAAAAGCGATTAAATATATTTTGATCAAACTTTGCAATTAAATAGCTTATACATCACAATAACATATAGTCTACAATTTAGAATAATATTAGAATATAGGGCTAGCCGAGCCGCAAACAAAAGCTAATTAAACACTGTATGATGTATGTGTTGTGTTTAATGATGTTATCGAGTTACATCCGTATCATTTTATTCAATTTACTGGTACTGATACCAGCGTAGGTACCTGTTATGACTCCAACTAACTCCAACTAGATTTAATACATGTTCCGCTCTAGACGAGAAGAGACGACCAACTTGATTAAGTGAATCATTTAAAACACTTCGCGTTTAATACAATTTTTAACTTTCCTACGTTCTGTTCGTGTCACTGGAACGTGTAAGCTTTTACTATAGTATATTTTATTTAAAAGAAAATAGTATATCTGTAAACAAAATTAGTATTTAAAATAAATAAAGTGTATAAATATACAAAAGCTGTTATAATAAAGTTGTTTTCCTTCTTTGAGTCGTCAATGTCATATTAATGTCATTTCATTGATATATTTGTTTCGTGTTTCATCGTATCCAAAGCATCGCTATTGTGATGTCTGAAGGCTCATGTTTAATCAAATTTCTTGTCGTTCAGTCGATACACGTGGCGGTATTGAGCTTGTCTCTTTGAGAAAATGCTTTTACAGACTACCCTTTGGGGATGTAAAAAGAGTTTTCTCCTTTCGGAATTTTCATCATCCCGTAGATATTAAAAATATTTATTAGATTTTCACGTATGTGTTGTGTTTAAAGTGGCTGTGTGTAAAGTTATTCTTTATGTATAACAGATTTTCTGTATTATAAGAAAGTAGTCTAAAATTTTTCTTCAATACATATGATTTTTATATATTATAAAGACAACATATCTTTTAATATAGTTGTAATATATGTAACGTTGGGATGCTTGAGAGAATTTCATTTCAATTGTTTGTTTATAACGAAAGATAATGATGAATGAAGATAGAAATTTAATTCGTTAGAAAGTTTTGAATTCGTAGTCTCTTTTTCTTTTTCAATATTCTTGGAAAGTACTGACTGCATCAGGAATATTTTTGTATCGAATTTTCGATAATTTTATTGCCTTTTTTTCATTTGCATACTACGCAGCTGCCTCTTGCTTGTAATTCTCGTAACCTTAAAGAGATCGAGATGGACCGTTAGGTGTTCAAATTTATTGTCAGTTGTTTATAATCGTTATATTATACCAAGATTTATGTTTATTTTATACCAAGACACATCCAGTAGGAAGTTTCTTGGTATAAAATAAGTATAAATAAACACATTGCTATATTTATATTCTATATGATATTTATATTCTACAGTGATAATAAACATGATAGTAAATAGGTTTGGATTAGTTTATCTTTAACCTGAGTTACAAGGATATCTAAATCTTGACGTTTAAACGATGTATGATAGGTAACAAGTAAAATCATTAAGCTTACGTTTGGTTTTTACCACATTAGGGTTGACGTAATCACATTCACGCTCTTATGATTTTTGTACGAATAGACTTTGAATAGATGAAGTCAAAGTAAGGATGTATGTGGTCTGAGGTTTCAGATAGGAATAATGAATGTCCTCAGCAATCCACATATCAACAGTATTCTGGGTGTCTCTCAATAGGTACATTGTCTGTTAGTAGATACAAAATGTTTTAGAGCTTAGGATAAACCGGATAGCAAATTAGCAGTTACGTTCTAACAAAACCTAATATTAGCGAGCTATGAGAATACTTTTCCTTAATTTAATAATCTGGAGCACTGCCAGATGAAATAACGAGTCTAGAATTTAAAATGCAATATATCCACTAATTTGAATGAATGTATAGTATACATTGAAAAGTGAATGATTTGCATGACGAGAGCGCTGAGAGATGGCCGATGTCCAAATTTTAAAATTAAATCTTTTTTTCGTAAACTTTTTAATATTTTCTCTTGTCGAATGCAAATTATGATCCACATTTTACTTTTTTATGTATCACTGTATTGTAGTTGGTATCATGTAGTTCGTATAATTATTTACTCAAAAGATGTATTTAGTTACTTTTTGAAAATCTAAGAACTCGACCTATTTTATTTCTCTGTATTAGCTTTGTGGTCTAACAACATCCTAAAAACAGTAAGCCCCTAAGCACGGCTCGGGCTCTTTCTTATTTCCTTGCAATAAAGTGGCCATCTTGGAGGTATAAGCTTTGTAGAAATATAAAGAGATGTATTGAAAATACGTAACATATTATAACATTATCGACTTCTTTAAAACTACCCAAACCTTATAAAAACTTGTATATTATAGAGTTCTTCAGTAGTTACAACGTAAAAAATAATAAATGGGGTGCTTCACATTTATTTATGTTGCTATACATGTTTTTCTTATTTACTCTTCTTAATTTTTAGTTTGTTGTTTGGATTTTATGAACGTTTGTTTTTTTTTTTTATTTTTAAACTATTATTTATTTATTTTTCTTTAGTTTAAATTTCATAAAAATTTTTCATATTATTGCATTGTCAATGGTCCTTAATAAGTATGCAAATTTTTAAATTAATCCGACATTTGAAGTAGGTATGTCAAAACTGTGTTCAAAGTTTCCGTTACATACATACATACGACTGATTCTAATAAAAGCATTTTAAAGAGACTATGCACAAAAAATAAAATAATATTCAATCTTTAAAAAACAGTATAAATTTTCTGTATGAACCATACAGCAGGCTAATTATGATTCTTAAAAATGTGTTATAACAGTAATGATGAAAGACAGGAAATGTGTTAATGTATACTAAAGTGTTCTGTCTTTTTTGGCCCGTTTTTTTTTAGGAAACAAAATTTAAACAAATTTTGTAGTGATGAGGCGAAATTCTTGTTATGACGTTTTCGAGTTACAAAAAGGTTTTTCTAAAGCTCTTTTTCATATAACTTACGTAAGCGAAATTCTAACACATTGCCCACAAATGTTTACTCTGAATTATTGTTAACACTGTCTCGTCTTTGACGTCACCCGTTATCAGACTCCTTTCAAGATTATCCCTAAGAGATCTATTAAGTCCAAAAGTAATATTGTATTAATTCTAAAATGTCCATACTTGACAAATTGTTTTATTTTATTTGATTTATGAGATATTAGGTGGTATAATTGATTTTTGTTTTACAATTTTTGTATATACTCGTAGGTTTATATTATGACGATATGTTCAATATGATATTTTTTCCATGGTCTACTGCTTTTATTGTTATTTTTGTTGTGGTTACCTTTTCATGAACATTCTAAAATGATTTTATTTTTCTTATTAGGAGTACAAATAAGTTTCCGTCGTTTTATTGTAGATGGCGCGGCACGGAGTTTCGGTTAGCTTTCGCAGATGATAACCGGCTACAAAAATAGTTTGGACATTCAAGAACACCATAACCTATTAATATTACTGATTTTATATTGTAAAATATAATTTTTATAAGTTAAAAATGTCAAAATTTGAGTCAAGTAAGCGTCATTTGCGGGAAATATTACTTTACTTCTTTAATTTAAAGAAATCTGCTGCTGGGGCGCATAAATTGCTCGTAGAAGCATAAAGTGAGGGTGTTTTGAGAGAGAGAATGTGTCGAGAGTGGTTTCAAAAGTTTAAAAACGGTGATTTCGACGTAGAAGACAAGATCGCATTGGAAGGCCAAAAATCTATATAGTAGAATTAAAGCCGAGAGATATTGAACGCCGACTATGTTTAAGTGAAATGCTGCTAGCTAGACATAAAAAAAAGGTTTTTTACATCGTATCATAACTGGTGATGAGAAGTGGATACATTATGACAATCCAAAAAGAAGAAAATCATGGGGATTACCTGGTCACGTGTCAACGTCAACAGCAAAACCGAATATTCACGGAAAAAACTAATGCTGTGTATTTGGTGGGATCAGCTAGGTGTAGTGTATTATGAGTTTTTTAATCCGAGCGAAACAATTACTGGAGCCCTCTATCGAACACAATTGATGAGATTGAGCCGAGCTCTGAAGGAAAAACGCCCTCAATATTACTCTAGACACGAAAAAATTATTCTTCTGCATGACATTGCTCGTCCACATGTTGCAGCTCCCGTGAAAAAGTACTTGGAAACACTTGATTAGGAAGAGTTACCCCACCCGCTGTATTCACCAGACATTGACACCGTCCGATTATCACCTGTTCCGGTCCATGGCACATGATCTGACGGCGCAGCGGTTCACATCTTATGAGGATACCAAAAATTGGGTTGATTCGTGGATAGCCTCAAAAGACAAGGATTGGAACGCTGCCTGAAACATGGGAAAAAGTGGTTGCAAGTGATGGGCAATATTTTAAATAAATTTATATTACCATTCTTCTATAATATTTATTTAATCTGTGTTAAAAAACGGCGGAAACTTATTTGTACTCCTAATATTATTAATTATTATTAGGACGGCTTATCGAATTGATTGCGATGGTTCTAGTTGTTCGTACATTGCTCACTAAATATATTGACGTATGTGAAATAGTGATCACAATAAAAAAAAACCCGGCTGAGTTTGATGTGTGGTTCTTCTTAGACCAGGGCGCGTTTGGAACCCTCGTAGCCTTATTTTAAGTTGGAGTGTCTTTACACAAGGAATTATTTTGATACATACGATATCAAAATAGGCCCTCCTGTCACTTCCATTTGACGTACACAAGTGATCACTGGTTTGGATTCAAAGTAAAAAATTTAAAAATATATAAATAAATGATATTTAACAAAATTTGTATTCAGTTAGTCATAGGTGCTGTCACTGCGTCACCCTCACTATAGCACACCACCCTTGAACTTTTAGTTGAGACCTCAAAATTCAAAACCGTAAATTAATTAGAAATCTCGTGGTTCTCAGTTCCTAAGTTAACAAAAAAAAGAAAATTTTGTGATATTTAAAAAAAAACAAAAAAAATAGTGAAATTTTATTTGATAAAAAACAACTAACCACGGGAGTGAAAACGTAAGTAAAAGTTATTAAGTGTATGTATAATAACCAAGTACCACGAGATTTTCATGCATTGTATGCAGAATATTCTATACATATATCTCTCCATATTGTTAAGAGTAAGTAGTAAAAGTTTAACAGCCTTTGAGTTGCGTGGGGAGAACGCCACTTAGCAGTTCACTCAGCAATACTATTTATCCCTGAATAGAAACTATCTTCTACCTACTCATATCACTTGTAAATATTACCTCAGGCACTTTTATATATTCCAATATCTCATGCGTTAGGGTTACAGTTTATATAGTACTAAATGTCAGCTCATATTTTAAACTACCCTAGAAAATACAGAGTTGTAGGTATACTGAGGTTGTTTCTTAAACTTTTTAAGAATCAAATATTAAATTAAAATTTACTAATTGCGTCTCGTCCATCTAATCAATATTTTCTCTGATTCACTTATGATTAAAAATAACCATAAATATGTAATTGAAGTGTTATTTACACTTTACAATAAGCCTTTTCTCTAATTTTTTTTCTAAAAAAAATCTTTTTAATTGGCAAACTTGAAAGAGTGGCCTTGCGCCAGAAACGGATTCGCAACACCATCCTCTTTCATATCCTCCCCATCCATGTTATTCAAATCAATATAACTTACTAGAAGAGCATCCCGTACAGTAGAATAAAAAGAATCCTAAACATTGTGTAAAGCTTTATAAATGCAAATATTTGTTTCAAGCGTTTTTTTACTGAGAGGAGAATTAAATTATTTAGGGTACTCACCCGCTGAAGGGAACATGGAAAGACCCTTGGAGACGTAGTCTTTAAAAGATGTTACAGCATTGGAGTAATATATTGTCTAATGTGAATGTCTTATTTCTATCAAAACTGCAAACTCAATCTCTCGCGGTAGATCAAACACTTTATGTTCAGTACTTCTTATGAATAACGAAACATCGATATAAGATCCGTGTCATTGAGTCTAGGACACTTTATGAATAAAATATCTCCGCCTTATTGATTTAGGAAGTATGGTAGGATATTGTGTCAGCGGGAATGCAAATTTTGTATATTTTATAATATATTACTTTTAAACTTATTAAATTTACTGTTTCTTATTCAAGTGAAGGATGCTATGTTATTAATTATAACTTACTTGATTTCTTGTGATAAAGAAAGGTTAATGTGGACATGAGGCTTGCCTCACAACATTATCAGGTAATAGTGACACACTGTCAGCTCCTTTGACGGAGGATTATGGCTTTGCCTCAAATATTAGAACCCGATATTGATTTTGTGAATACCATCGGTTATTACAGATATTGGACACATTGTTCCGAGTCAAGTTCACACATGTTAAACATTTTCATATTATATTTGAATTTAATAAAAATGATACGTTCCACAAACAATGCCAGGGAATGTCTCTCTAAAACATTGTATGTGCACTTTGTGATGTTTTATTAAAGCAGATTTTCTTAGTAGAAATAACAAAGTAGGTACTTTAACATGAAATGTCTGCGCGCCAGCGACAAGCAAAGTATTTTTCATCTCGAGAGTTGAAACTCATAAAAACAGAGTTTCCGTTCGGATCGCACCGTTTCAGTGCTATTGAGATCTGTCTTTTTATGCCTTAATAAAATGTAAAGTTTGATTCGTTCCTTTTTATTTAAATTTTAAAAGTAATAGTTCGTATCGAACTTTGATTGAGAAAGTTATTTCTTGTTGTGAGTGATTCGGGTATTTTATTTATTTATGCTGCGTTAGGTCACGCTGCTTAATGGCTTTTTAATTTTTTGTAAAAAATCTAATGTTTCGCGTGATTGTGGCTGGTCTTCCTTTATGTTAAAACATCGACTTTTCTAGTAAGTGCTGAAAAATATATAAAATGAGATTTGATACCAAGGTTACTGACTTTAAAGATGTATATTGAGATACAGACATCGGATGTAATTTACTTTCTGTACATGCACTATATATTGGTGTGAAATATAAATAAATACATTGCTATATATATTACTAGTGTTATTGTAAACATAATAGTAAATATGTTAAGATTAATTTATATTTAAACCGAGTTATACGCAGCAATCTAAACCACGAAATATGTGTTTAAACGATGTATAATAGCAACGAGTAAAATCATTAAGCTAACGTTTCGTTTGGTTTTAACGCGTTAGGGTTGACACGATCACATTCATTCTCGTATGATTTTATACGTTTTAAAGACCCTGATTCGGACTAAAACCCCAAAATAGAAGAAATCAAACTAAGGTCTAAGGTGTATGTGGTCTGAGGTTTCAGATAATAATGATGAATATCCTTAACAAGATTGTTAAGTAGATACTTATCAACGCGTTACTAGATTTCATTAATAAGAGGACGTTTAATGAATTGTAATCAAATATTTGACCTTGGTACCTTGTGTAGTACTAGTTGTACCAAAAGAATCTTCCATACAATATTCCATGTTTATATATATAAACATACGAGGGGAGGTCCAAAAGTTCGTGGAATAGAGAGAATGGAGCGGGGGTAGGGGCGCTCGCTTGGTGTCATACGAATCGGAGACTCATCATTAGTATAAATACCGAGTTTCGCCCCGATTGCGTCATTCGTTTATGAACAGTCGCCTGCTGTACAAGTTAATCCGGAAGAAAACTGAAAGTATGGAGAAAATTGAACACCGCACTGTGATAAAATTTACCAAGTTATTTACCAAGCAAGGAAAGAACGCTCAAACCGTTTTGAATGAAATGGGAGTCGTTTATAGGGAACAGTGCCCTAGGAAATCAATGATTTACAAGTGGCATGGTCTTTATAAACATGGTCGAGAGTCAATTGAAGACGACCCCCCCTCAGGAAGGCCAGTTGAGGCTACTATATCGGACATCGTCGAAAAAGTGGAGAAAATTGTACTAGAGGATGCCCGTATGAAGAAAAAACAATTATCTGCATTAGTTGGAGTATCTGATACCACCATTTTGCGAATCCTACATAATCATCTGGGTATGACAAAAGTCAGTGCAAGATGGGTATCGAGAATGCTTACGCGGTTTCAGAAAGAGCAGCGCGTCGATGCGTCAAAGCTTTTTTTGGAGTTGTGTGGAAATAAACCTGCACAAATTTTGGACCGAATTGTTACGGGAGATGAAACATGGGTTCATCACTTTGAGCCTCAGTCCAAACAAGAGTCCATGCAATGGCATAAAAAGGGGACACAACCGCCAAAGAAATTCAAGGTGACGGAGTCGGCTGGAAAGATGATGGCTGCTGTTTTTTGGGATTGTGAGGGGATAATCTTGATTGATTACAAAGAAAAAGGAAGGACTATAACCGGAGAATATTGCGCAACGATATTAGAAAAATTAAAGGATGCCATCAAGGAAAAGCGGCGAGGCAAATTGACAAAGGGTGTTTTGCTCTTGCAAGACAACGCGCCGGTTCACAAGAGCAGAATTGCAATGGCTTCTCTGTACATGCATGGGTTCGAATCCCTAGCTCACCCACCCTACAGTCCAGACCTGGCCCCAAGTGAGTTTTTTTATTCCCCAATTTAAAAAAAAAACACTTAAGGGGAAGGAAATTTTCCGACGACAATGAGGTAAGGGAGGCAATTTCGGCCCAGTTTGACGGAAAAGATAAAACATATTTTTATAGTGGTTTAAAAAAAATAATTTATAGGTCTAATAAATGTATTGAGCTTAAGGGTGATTATATTGTAAAGGAAAAATAGTTTTGTTGTTTTATTTTATTTTTATCCCTTTTATTCCACGAACTTTTGGACCGCCCCTCGTGAGTTCAGTTTTGAGATAAAAATACCCTGTAAATGTACTAGAAATGATTTTAAAAGTTTTGACAACTTGTACGCTCGTATGCACATTTGTTAAGAAAACGCGACAAGATACAAAATTTTAATACAACGGAGCTTACGTTTTGTTCCGACGCTTGTCACGTGTCAGTGAAAATTTAAAGGTGGAAAGGAAAAAATCTTGCATACAAACGGTTCAAGTAACTTTTATTTAGTTATTTTGCATAACGTGAAAATCATTTTAAAGATTTGTTCTTTTCGGTATTTTCTGAAAACGGTACAATATTATATATTTATAATGTTAGAGTTTACTGGCTAAAAACATTGCTATCTTAAACAAACTTTTTCCTGAATAAGAGAAATATTTTATTTTTTTCTTAACATCCAAAGCTCATAAGACCTTTCTCTAGCGGCAGCTTCACCGGCCTTCCTTTGTTACAAGCCAGATTCATCCCGTTTGAGTTTCGCATTGATCTCTTAGTCAATCATTAAGTACGTAATCTATAGATATAAATAAAATTGGGGTGTCTATTTGTAATTTTAAATTAACAGCTTCTCAATAAATGCACATGAAAGTATAAACGGTTCTTATATTTTATTTTTAAAACTTATTTCTCACTCACAAAGTCGTAGGCACAGTTAATATTATATAAATACGAAAGGATTTTTTTATATTTATAACTCTTTTTGACTCGTATTGGGATCTCGTAACTAAATGTTATCGATATAGCTTTAAATAAATAATTTTATAATATTTATGACGTGAACATAGCAATAAAAGAGAAACAAAAATAAGACTTCGAATATATATTTTATGTAAACTTAATATGTAGTAAGTGATGGTTTTATCAATTTATTTCATTTTATAATTAACTTCGGTACTTTCAGAGGGTTTATTCTATTCAGCTTTTCGCTGTTACTAAACGTAACAATAGTTCCTTATCTTGATATGGTGATAAGGGCTATTTTCACAAAATCCATTACTATTAAATTATACAATAATATATATATGTGTATTTAAATATGTATATATATGTTTATAACTATTTATTCGTTGGTATAATATAGTTATCACTACTAGTTGTTTCAATAACATTGATATAAATTTTCTCGAGTCATATTTTTATAAAGTGCATATTCGTATTATACAGTTCTATAACTGTATAATACAATTTTTTTCTTTAATGTTTTTAGTCTTAAGGTAGCATTTACGATCAAAGATTGTATTATTTGTATGTCGTATCGTTTTGTATTAACTTTACTTTTTTTGTTTTTAGTTTCCATAAATCTACTTTTTTACTTTTATACAAACTATTATAGTCAAGGGTTTATTGTAACAGCGGCACCCCGCTCCACTCTAGATGTGGACTTTTGCAACATCCGGGGGTTTCACTCGAACCTAAACGCCGTCCACTACCATCTTGAGACGGCGCAGCCGGCCTTGTTGTTTTTGACGGAGACGCAGATATCTCAACCTAGCGACACAGCGTACCTGTCATACCCCGGGTATAAACTAGAACATCATTTTATACCACACGCCGGGGTATCTGTGTTCGTAAGGGAGGATATCTGCTACCGTCGCCTTCAGGTTTTTGAAGGTCGGGACCTGTCTGTACTCTGGATACGCGTGGACATGGACGACCATGTCAGAGTCTACGCGTGCCTCTACAGGTCCCATAGTGGTAATGCAGAAACGGATCAACTCTTGGGCCATGTTCAGGCGAAGATTGACGATCTGCTTTCACAGACTCCCTCCGCCGAAGTCGTAGTCCTCGGGGACTTTAATGCGCACCATGCCGATTGGCTAGGGTCACGTGCCACCGACTACGCGGGGAGATCTGTGTTTGACTTTGCTCTGGCAAATGGTCTGTCTCAGCTGGTAAAGACGCACACTCGTCTACCGGACGTGGACAGCCACACGCCCTCTTTGTTGGATCTTCTGCTGACTACACGTCCAGAAAAGTACCAGATCACTGTCGAGGCTCCCTTAGGTTCCTCTGATCACTGTCTGGTACGGAGTGTAGTGCCCATTCGACGTCCTGATCGCACAAGACCTGCGACTCGACGCGTTTGGCACTACAAGTCAGCGGATTGGGATGGAATGCGGTCCTTTTTTGCATCCTACCCATGGGGGCCGATTTGTTTCCCTTCCAATGATCCTAGTGACTGCGCTGCGGCTGTAGCTGATGTGATACTTCAGGGCATGGAACTTTTTGTACCAAGCTCTGTGCCAAACGGCAGGCTTATCAAGCTTGGGCTAACGCGTTAGTCACTAAGGATCCGAACTCTAGAGTTCTGAAGAGGAAATACAACCGCGCCTCCAGATTCTTCAAACGGCAAATCGCTAGAGCAAAGTTTAAGCATGTCGTCAAAATTGGGGATCAGCTGGCAAAGTACCCGCCTGGCACGCGCAAATTCTGGGCGCTTTCCAAGGCCACTCTGGGCAACTTTAGCCAGCCTTCCCTACCGCCGTTGCACATGGGGAATGACTCTCTGGCCCACACGGCAAAAGAGAAAGCCGATCTCTTGGCACTCTTTTCGCCTCCAACTCGACTTTGGACGACCAAGGGAAGACACCGCCTACCATCCCGCGGTGTCAGAGTTCAATGCCGGAAATAGTTTTTCGCCAAAAAACTATCAGGCAGTCTCTATTTTCCTTGGACGTTCATAAGTCGAGTGGGCCGGATGGCATTTCTCCATTAGTGCTACGAACGTGTGCCCCTGAGTTGACTCCAGTGCTAACGCGTCTATTTCGGTACTCCTACCTTAGAGGCGTAGTCCCGGTCTCATGGAAGCGTGCCCTTGTCCATCCGATCCCTAAAAAAGGTGATAGCTCGGACCCAGCTAACTACAGACCTATCGCCATTACCTCCCTTCTCTCCAAAATAATGGAGATTACCATAAACCGACAGCTCCTAACGTACCTGGAGGATCACCAGTTGATCAATGACCGGCAGTATGGCTTTCGCCATGGTCGATCAGCTGGTGATCTTCTGTTATACCTTACGCACCGTTGGGCAGCGGTTATTGAAAGCAAGGGAGAAGGTCTGGCAGTTAGTCTGGATATGGCAAAAGCCTTTGATCGTGTATGGCACAAGGGGCTTCTTTCGAAGCTACCTTCCTATGGGCTTCCCGAGGGTTTATGCAAGTGGATCACCAGTTTTCTCACTGGGCGGAGCACACAGATCGTTCTCGACGGTGTTTGCTCGGACCCCAAGCCCGTGAATGCTGGTGTACCCCAAGGCTGCGTGCTATCCCCAACTCTGTTCCTCCTGCATATCAATGATATGTTGGATATTTCCAACATACATTGTTATGCGGATGACAGCACTGGGGATGCGGTATATTCCGGTCGTGCAGGTCTGTCTCGGGAAAACGTCGACGAGTGCCGAAAGAAACTTGTGTCTTCAATAGAGACCTCCCTGGGGATGGTCTCTGAGTGGGGTGAACTGAACCACGTTCAGTTCAATCCCCTAAAGACACAGGTTTGCGCGTTTACCACTAAGAAAACCCCATTTGTCGTATCACCGCTCTACGAGAGCACTCCTCTTATTGCCTCGCCAAGTATCAGAATACTGGGTCTCGACATTTCGAGCGATTGTCAGTTTCGTGGTCATCTGGAGAGCAAGGCCAAGTTGGCCTCGATGAAATTGGGAGTGATCAATAGAGCGAGGCAGTATTTCAAACCTGGCCAAAGACTTGCGCTCTATAAGGCGCAGGTCCGGCCTCACATGGAGTACTGTTCTCATCTCTGGTCCGGATCACCCCAATATCAGCTTCTACCATTTCATCCATACCACCTGGACGCGTGGCGATCTTCAACTGTGCGGTTTTCAAGGACTTTTTTCCCACGTACCACTCAAATGTGGAACGAACTTCCTTCGGCGATATTTCCAGATCGATACGACATGGGTACCTTCAAAAAAGGCATATATTCCTTTCTCCAAGGCCGGCAACGCTCTTGTGTATCCTCGGATGTTGCAAGAGTTCATGGGCGGCGGTGATCACATACCAACGGTGACCCGCAAGCTCGTTTGCCCTCCTCTAACATAAAAAAAAAAAAAAAAAAATTGTTAACATATAAAGTTAAGCGAGTGAGTGAAGCGCTAAACTGTCTTGGGAAGAAATTTAATCTTAAAGACAGTATCGAATTTCCTAGAATTCTAAACTTGCCTTAATAAGATGCATATTCAGAGCTTCTTAAAATATAATACTTTGATATATATTATCTAGGTTTATAAACTAATACAACGTAGTATTAATTAATATGACTATCTGAAATCGTCAACGATCAGTTTTCAAATACAAAAATAAAAATAAGATTTATTTCTTTTTTACTTAACTATATTTATTTCTTGGATAAATGAGGTAAGCTAAAAGAATTTCCCTAATTGAGAAAAGGACCTTTGCCTCGTGGTTGTATAATTTACTTTTATATTTGTTAGCAAAATATCTGAGAAATAAACAATTGAGAAATACAACACAGTATGTTGGATTATAGCCAAGAATTTTTTCTAGCATTGTCGGATTACAGGCAGAATGTACTGCTTAATGAAATTAGTATTGTTACTGGTTGATGGCGTGGTTGTCTTCTTATACTTTACAACGATACTATTTGAGGGTAAATTAGGACCTTTAAATCAATATACTTCAATCTAAACTTAGTTATTATTAAGACAGACATATAAAACACAAAAGATGAAGACGGTCTTTGGCTTAAATGTTTACGATTACACCATATACTTGACCGGTTTCCAAAAACACCACCACCACACCACCACCACCAGAATACAAAAAAAAAGAAAAAGAGAAAGATTGTATGATTTATATGGTGAGAGGCAATGGAATCATGATTCGTTGTTCTTGAATAAAGTTAGGAATTACTCTAAAATATTTAAGAAAGTTCGCTTACAAGCTAAGTCGATTTATATTAGAAATAAAATCTTAAATTCAGAAGATAAAGAGATGCAACTGATTTTATCTAGTGTTGCATGGTAAACTAGGGTTGCCAATGGACCTATTAAGTTAAAAAGTGATAATATTGATATAAATACAGAAAGTTTGAGTCTTTTTTGTACTGAAATTCCAATAACAGTCACGCGTTATTTTAATTCTTTTTCGTCTAATGCAATCTCCGAATTGACAAATAACGTTAGTCAGTAATAAATGTTTTTCTTTTAAACCAGTTTCATCAGATGAAGTAGTTATAAAATGTAGAACTTTAAATCTGAAAACAAACAGTGATCTTTAGGGTATGTCACTTAAAGTAACTACTGAGCACTATTATAAATTATATTGCCCCATAATTATTTTTAATTGTATTGTAGCAGCAATAGCAGTGAAACCGGTATATTCATAGATTTTATGAAAAACAATAAAGTAGTTCCTTTGTTTAAAAGTGGCGATAGACTTGTAAATTATAGGTCTATCCCTGATTTACCGACCTTCAGAAAGAATTTCGAAAAAAATATTCTAAACCAAATTGCATAATTTGTGTATATCAATAAAATCATACAAAGTAAATAACACGGTTTCACCAAAGCTAAATCAACATCTGATTTATCTAAAGCCTTTGATTGCGTAGACTAACAAACATTACTGTGCAAACTTAACCACTATGGTATACGTAGTGCTGCGCTTAAACTTATTTGCTCTTACCTAAATCGAAAGAGTCTAGACAGTCTATGTAAATAATTCTAGAGCCCTAGTTCACACCTAAAAAGCCAAGAAGACATCCTTGTGGAACACCTATTCCACAAAAATCTCTTCTTGGACCCTTTATATTAAAGATTTGCCCTTTTCCGTAAGAGATTCATGTAACGTTGTACTTTTTGTTGATGACACCTCGCTTATTTTTTAGTTGAGCAAGATAGAACTAGCGTGTGACGAAGTGAACAGTACTTTGGCACGTGTTCCTCATTGGTTCAAAATTAAAATTTAGTTCTAAATGCTAAGAAAACTAAATGCATGAAGTTTTTACTTACTAATGTAAAAAGTCAAAATTGTAGCTGGCTCCTTAATAATGAAGAGTTAAGACTGACTGTCTCTACAAATTTCTTCAGTATAGCATTAGATAAAAATCTCCTGTGGAATCCCCATCTCTCAACACTTGCTAGCAAACTTAGTTCGGCCATCTCTGCAATTAGAAAAGTTACATAATTTACGGACGTTAAAACGGCGCGACTTGTTTAGCCTAGTTATATTCTTAGTATTTTATCTTTTGGTATTTTATTATGGGGTCTTGCTGCCGAAAATAATTATATATTTATTTTACACAAAAGAGCTGTGCGGGCTATTTATAATGTAAAAGCTTGAGATTCCCTGGGCCATGTTTTTAATGAAATTGGTATTCTTACAGTCGCTGCTCGATACGTATTTAATAACATGTTATTTATACGCCAAAATTGTTATAATAATATTAAAAACAGTGACAGACACACGATAAATACAAAAAATAAAAAAAAACTCGTAACGCCAAAATTTAAATAAAATAAAAGTCCTTCATGGGCGCATATATTATTAAGTTTCACAACATATCTCAGACTATCCTTTTCTTAGTTTTAAAATGACAAGTGTATTATAATAATTGACGATTCAAAAGTGCGTGTAAATGCCTACTTGAATAAAGATATTTTTAATTTTGAATTTGAATATATCACAGCTTCCACCCGGAACACTGCCAATACTAAAAGAATATTTTAATTTCAATACTCATTTGGGTTCATACACATTAATATTTCAATTAATATAATAAAACTATCGATTCAATAATATTTGTATATTACAGACATTAATTTAATATATAAAATTATTTGTTCTCTTTTTGCTATGAGTGTCAAGTGTCTATTACTATAGACATTTCGGAAATCAGATATTTTTAATTGATTATAATTCTACAAGTTATACAATAATATAGCTTATTTATCAGAATAACATATACGCTACAGTTTAGGAACATATCATATTAGAAGCGCCGCGTCGCTGGCTAAAGCTAGTTAAATAATATTTGTTAGTTGTCTATAACAGTGTATGTTTTATGATGTTATCAAGTTCCATCCGTATAGTTTTATTCAAATTAGTAATTCTGATAACAGGTACGGTATGACTCCAACTAACTCTAACTAGATTTAATACATGTTCCGCTCTAGACGAGAAGAGACGACCAACTTGATTAAGTGAATCATTTAAAACACATCGCGTTTAATAAAATTTTTAAAGTTCCTACGTTCTGTTCGTGTCACTGGAACGTGTAAGCTTTTACTATAGTATATTTTATTTAAAAGAAAATAGTATATCTGTAAACAAAATTAGTATTTAAATAAATAAAGTGTATTAATATACAAAAGCTGTTATAATATAATAAAGTTGTTTTCCTTCTTTGAGTCGTCAATGTCATATTAATGTCAATTCATTGATATACTTGTTTCGTGTTTCATCGTATCCAAAGCATCGCTATTGTGATGTCTGAAGGCTCATGTTTAATCAAATTTCTCGTCGTTCAGTCGATACACGTGGCGGTATTGAGCTTGTCTCTTTGAGGAAATGCTTTTACAGACTACCCTTTGGGGATGTAAAAAGAATTTTCTCCTTTCGGCATTTTCATCATCGCGAAAATATTAAAAATATTTATTAGATTTTCACGTATGTGTTGTGTTTAAAGTTGCTCTGTGTAAAGTTTTTCTTTATGTACAACAGATTTTCTTTTTATTATAAGAAAGTAATCTAACATCTTCTTCGAAAGTTATGACTTTATGTACTCTATAGATAATATATTGCTTAAATAGTCCAATTGTATTTATGTTAAGATGCTTGAGAAAATGTTGTAGCTGAAATGTTGTCGTTATTGTTGTTGTTGTATGTCGTCTGAGGTTTCAGATAGAAATTATGAATATCTTCAGCAATCATCATATCATCTACAGTATGCGGGTGTCTTTTTTAACGTTTTTTAACACGTTTAACACGTTTACTGTTACTAGATTTAATATTTCAATATATGAGTTGTATTAACTGAGTTTAAGTCTGACAATATAAATATACCAGATAAACCAGATAGCAAATGTTATCTTGTTACGATCTAAGAAAGCTTGATGCCAGCGAACTATGAGGATAGCTCTGCTTTTAATTTAAATTATATTTATATTTGATGACATTAATTATACCCGAGATAAATTGCACCAAAAATCCGTTTATATTTGAAATGTTAATTAAAAAAAAATACAGTACAACTAATTACAGTAGATTAAAATTGTTTATTGTTTTCGATAGTAAATAAAAGAGGAATTTATTTCTCACAATCTCTCAAAAATCACATCATCCATATGCAATCCTTCATTATTCTTGCATTGTTGCAATCTAGAGCGGAAATTTTCAATAACAGCTTTACATATTTCTGTTGAGATGTTTTGTATTTCTGTGCGAATACGATCCTTTAATTCGTCTAGAGTTACTGGGTTGGTATCGTAAACTTTAGCCTTACTATATCCCCAAAGAAAAAATCTATTGGGGATAGATACGACTACGAGGCGGCCAGTTAATGTCCCCTCCTTTCGATATCACTTATGGGCCCAAAATGTCTCTAGCTTTCCTTAACGAGTCATTACATGTATGACAATTGGCTCCATCTTGCCGAAACCGTGAGCGTTCATTAAAACCAGCAAAATCCTGCAGCGCTGGGGCGAAAAAGTTTTGTAACATGATGTTATAGCACTCGGAATTCACCGTAACCGCACGTCCTATTGAGTCTTCAAAAAAGTATGGATCAATAATGCCTCTTGTTGATAAAGCAGCACATACTGTTACTTTGGGCGAATACAGGGGTATTTGTTAATATCGGATAAGTGTCACCCCAATAACAATAATTTAGTCTATTAATATGCTCATTAAGGTTGGAGTGTGCCTCGCCTGAGAAAAAAATGTTTGTCAAGTTGGTGCTGTGCTGTCAAGCTGCTCTACCATTTCGTTTGCAAAATGCAACCTAGTGGCATGGTTCTGAGGCCTTAATTCCTGCACCATTTGGATTTGATAGTGATGTCGACGTAAATCTTTCTTGAGAATGTGGTTTAATGATGTTCTTGGCACGTTAAGGACAGCAGAACGCTTTCGAGCTGAAAGTCCAAGTTCGGCACGAACAGACGATTTTACTCGCTCCACGTTTTTAGGGTCCCTTGACGTTCTAGGCCAGCCAGCTCGAGGTAAATCCATTATTAAACCCGTCTTCTCAAACTTTCAAACTTGAGCACTCATTTTTTAATTAACACACCTGATGGAGCTTGATTTTTGTGTCCTATCTTGTAATGATTGCCAAACCTTCCATGAGCTAAGATCGCAGAATCGTTGTTTCGATAGTACTCGCACACACCTAACGCACGTTGACTAACGCTGAACGACGCCATGGTACTAAATTCTCATTTGCCGAGCTTGCAAATAACCTATAATATGCGTAACCCCTCCACCCCCCTCCGCCGCCGCTGCTAGACGACAACCGATTTAAACGTTAACGGACTTTTGGTCCACCCTGTTATAAATTTAAATAAACCTAAAGGTTATCTGTTTTTTTATTGGGTTGTAGTTAGATATAAACATGGTATAGGAAATTCCTACAAATGCATATAAAATGAATATAATTTGGAGCACTGCCAGATGAAATAACGAGTCTAGAATTTAAAATGCAATATATCCACTAATTTGAATGAATGTATACTAATATTGAAAAGTGAATGATTTGCATGACGAGAGCACTGAGAGATGGCCAATGTCCAAATTTTAAAATTAAATCTTATTTTTGTAAACTTTTTAATATTTTTTGTTCTCGAATGCAAATTATGATCCACATTTTACTTTTGCATGTACTAGTGTAAAAGCTTTGTATCATTGTTTACTTAGAAGATGTATTTAGTAACTTATTGAAAATCTAAGACCTCGACCTACTTTATTTCTTTGTATTAACTTTGTGGTTGTGTGTCTAACAACATCCTAAAAACAGTAAGCCCCTAAGCACGGTTCGGGCTCTCTCTTATTTCCTTGCAATAAAGTGGCCATCTTGGAGGTATAAGGTTTGTAGAAGTATAAAGAGATGTATTGAAACTACGTGATATATTACTTTATTATTTCTTAATCATTATTTTTGATACTTCCTTAAAACGTAACAAACTAAAATATAAAAAATGGGGTGCTTTTTAAGCGATCTATTGATATGTCACGTTTCTTTCGTTTTTTAAACTATAATATTTCTTTTTAGTATTACACTGCCCTTGATAAGTAAAGCAAAGTTTCAAAAGAATCCGACATTTGAAGTACGTCAAAATAATGCTCAAAGTTTCCGTTACATACAAACATACGACCGAAGCTAATAAAAGCATTTTAAAGAGACTATGAACAAAAAATAAAATAATATTCAATCTTTAAAAAACAGTATAAATTTTCTATATGAACCATACAGCAGGCTAATTATGATTCTTAAAAAAAAATTATCACAATAATGATGAACGACAGGAAATGTGTTAACGTATACTGTATTCTGTCTTTTTGGCGCGTTTTTTGTTAGGAAACAAAATTTAAACAAATTTTGTTGTGATGAGGCGAAACTCTTGTTATGACGTTTTGTTACAAAAAGGTTCTTAGTTCGTAGCTCTTTTTCATATAACTTACGTAAGCGAAATTCTAACACATTGCCCATAAATGTTTACTCTGAATTATTGTTAACACTGTCTCGTCTTTGACATCACCCGTTATCAGACTCCTTTCAAGATTATCCCTAAGAGATCTATTAAGTCCAAAAGTAATATTGCATTAATTCGAAAATGTTCATACTTGACAAATTGTTATATTTTTTTTTGATTTATGAGATATTCGGTGGTATACTTAAAATTAGTTTGACAATTTTTTTATTTAGTTTTTTATTATGACGATGCGTCCAATATGATATTTTTTCCATAATCTACTGCTTTTATTGTTATTTTTGATAATGTTACTTCTTTAAGAAGATTTTAGATTGATAGATAATTAATCTCCCAGGTATTAAACTAACTACACTAAAACGAAAAGTATGTCATATAAAAAAACCTTCACAGTAGTGTAGTTTTATTTGATAAAATACAACTAACACAGGAGTGAAACGGTTAGTAAAATATATTAAGTGTACGAACTAACAAAGCACCACGACATTTTCATGCATTGTATGCAATTCAGAATATTCTATATAAATATTTCTCCATATTGTTAAGAGTAAGTAGTAAAAGTTTAACAGCCTTTGAGTTGCGTGGGGAGAACGCCACTTAGCAGTTCACTCAGCAATGCGATTTATCCCTGAATAGAAACTATCTTGTACTCATACCACTTGTAAATATTACCTCTGGCGCTTTTCTATATACCAACATTGCATGCGTTAGGGTTACAGCTTATATATACATATATATATAATACTAACTGTGCACACGACTTCGTTCGCGTGGAAATAGATATTTAATTTAAAAGTTGCCTAAGTTACTCCTTATAACATCAGCTATCCGTCGGTGAAACTCCTGTTATATATAATCGATCAAGACCACATCGAGAAAAGACAGACAGACAAAAAATTTTTTTTTGCAATTACTCGTATATACTCTCATATGCACGTAGTGTAAAGCTGTTAATTTGGGATTACAAACAGACACTTCAATTAATTTATACGTATAGATAAACTGTTTATTTAATTATATTATAATGACTATCTTAATTAGTAATTTTCCTTGTAAGGATTCAGAACTATTTATTGCCTCTAAAACGTTATCTTTTCTATCCCCGTTTTCGTTTTGGTGTTAGCACCAGCCTTTTCAAGATTAATTTGTTCGCGAACAAGGGGTCATTTTTGTTAGCGTCAGCTCATATTTTAAACTACCCTAGAAAATACACAGTTGTTATAGGTATACTAGATGTGCCTCGTCGGTATAAAAAACCTTTTAAAATTTAAAACGTATTTAGTCAGTAGTATCTTTTCTTTGACTCAATTATTATATAATAAGTTTAAAAATAAACCTGCACAATTAGCCATTAGTATAGTTTATAGTCCGAGATGACTTTAATATAATGGAAAACAAAATATATAACTACATAATTAATGAAGTGTAAATATATAACCCTTTTTTTCTTTGCATTTTGAATTTCTCTCTCTGATAATACGAACCCTAAAAGAGTGGCCTTGTGCCAGCGACGGATTCGCAATACCATCCTCTTTCATATCCTCCCCATCCATGTTATTCAAATCAATATAACTTACTGGATGAGCATCCTGTACAGTAGAATTAAAAGAATCCTAAACATTGTGTAAAGCTTTGTAAATGGCGATGCAAATATTTGTTTCAAGCGTTTTTTTACTGAGAGGAGAATTAAATTATTTAGGGTACTCACCCGCTGAAGGGAACGTGGAAAGACCCTTGGAGACGTAGTTTTTAAAAATCTTACAGCATTAGAGTAATATATTGTCTCGTGAATGTCTTATTTCTATCAAAATTGCAAACTCAATCTCTCGCGGTAGATCAAACACTTTATGTTCAGTACCTCTTATGAATAACGAAACATCGATATAAGATCCGTGTCATTGAGTCTAGGACACTTTATGAATAAAATATCTCCGCCTTATTGATTTAGGAAGTATGGTAGGATATTGTGTCCGCGGGAATGCAAATTGTGTATATTTTATAATATATTCCTTTAAACTTATTAAATTTACTTTTTCTTATTCGAGTGAAGGATGCTATGTTATTAATTATAATTTAATTGATTTCTTGTGATAAAGAAAGGTTAATGTGGACATGAGGCTTGCCTCACAACATTATCAGGTAATAGTGACACACTGTCAGCTCCTTTGACGGAGGATTATGGCTTTGCATCAAATATTAGAACCCGATATTGATTTTGTGAATACCATCGGTTATTACAGATATTGGACACATCGTTCCGAGTCAAGTTCACACATGTTAAACATTTTCATATTATATTTGAATTTAATAAAAATGATACGTTCCACAAACAATGCCAGGGAATGTCTCTCTAAAACATTGTATGTGCACTTTGTGATGTTTTATTAAAGCAGATTTTCTTAGTAGAAATAACAAAGTAGGTACTTTAACATGAAATGTCTGTGCGCCAGCGACAAGCAAAGTATTTTTCATCTCGAGAGTTGAAACTCATAAAAACAGAGTTTCCGTTCGGATCGCACCGTTTCAGTGCTATTGAGATCTGTCTTTTTATGCCTTAATAAAATGTAAAGTTTGATTCGTTCCTTTTTATTTAAATTTTAAAAGTAATAGTTCGTATCGAACTTTGATTGAGAAAATCTCTTGTTGTGAGTGATTCGGGTTTTTAATTTTTTATGCTGCGTTAGCTTTACGCTGCTAAATGGCTTTTTAACTTCATTGTTATGGCAAGAATTATTAACGTTCTCTTTCATAAAAATGTAATGTTCCGGTGATTGTGGCTGGTCTTTCTTTGTGTTAAAGATTCTACTTTTCTAGTAAAGCGCTGAAAAATATAGAAAATGGTGCATGACATGTTCTGACCTCTATATTAATATAATGATATCGTATGTTTAAGATATATTATATACTATAAATTTTATATCATCCACCTAATTTGTCCTCTTTATGTACATTTAGTTTTAAAGCTACAGATAAATATGAAATATAAATTAAAGTTTTAAATATAAATGTCGTGTTCTTCGGTTGGACACTTAAAATAATTTAAAAAATCATTAAAAACGAAGACTGATCGTTAAACCACTCCAACGTCATCATTATGGGAAACTGTTTTAAAATGTATGAATTGTCTTGATATTAAGTTTTTTATTTTTAATATAACACTTTTGCTATTGTAACAGTGTGCGGTAGATCCTAGTAGTAGTCAGTTTGTTATTCGTATAGGTGCTGATTCCTTGGAGGTAGTGCCTACTTCACAGTAACGGAGTGATTCAGATGCTCAAATCCTTTCCTTTCTATGCTATATTGTGTTCTATTTTATCATTACTCATGTTATGTTTATATGAGCAAGGTCACCACTTGCCACCAAACGAACTGCCAAATCGTTCACCAGCATTATTAATTTCAGCTACGCCTACAATAGAATTTAATATCTTTTCAATTTGCTCCTTGTTTTCTTTTATTATAAAAAGCATCACCCATTTATTTTAACGCAAAAGTACAGCACGTATAGTTCGCTCTCAAGTTAGACGGCCTAGCCTGCGTTCGCAATTCAGGCTTCGCAAACAAGCACTATTGAAGCCGAACTGCGCACAAATATATCGATAACGTGTGTTCAAGTATCCTGCTGAAATGAGTCCTTTGTTCCAACCGACTCATTGTTCCTTGTGAATGCAGTCACGAATTCGCTTCTTTTAAATTTTATGTTTAAAGTTTTGCAACGTTTTTACGAACGCTAAACTCCCTGTCTCCCTTATTTATTGCATATTTTTTTTGTGTCATTTTAATTTTAGCCAAGTCTCGAGAGCTCTGACCCTCGAATTTAGGAGTTTCTCGACCCCACTCGACTAGACGCAATTACTGAGCTGTTTTAAGACAGTTTTATCGTTTCGTTTTCTGTTGTTAATTATCCTTAAAAAATGTGAAATGCAAGTTCCATCGATATTAGAGCGAACGAAACCAGCCCTATTAGCAAACACTATTTCATACTGAAAGTAGCTGTAACGCTCCGGTGGCCCCGTTTCTGCGATGTGCACAATAAAGTGAAAGTCACTGATGGTAAACGGTGTGATTCTACCCCAGACAGCTCTCGAAAGGACCGATTTGATAATAGAATTACTAATAATTTTGTATACAATTTATTTGCTTACAAATGCTATAAATAATACAGTGTGGTTTCTTGACTCGTAGCTTTGAACGACTTGACTCATGCATGAGCTCATGAGGTCATGCTTACAGTTACATTTGTATTAACTAATACTTTGAATTTGTATTACATGTGTCGAAAATTAAAATTATATATATCTATGTGTTTAATTGTATGTGTGTGCGTGGGTATATATAATTTAGTTGGCGCTTTGGTAGAGATTAGTTTTATTCACAGGCACAGCGGCATGCAAGGGCTAGTGTTACATTGAAATTAAAAGCATCATAAATATATGGCATAAATGTATATTGAGGATTTATTATTAAAATATAACGATTTATTACATTTGCTTTGACTTATTTGTACAAAGTAGTTAGTATTATTATCGTTATCCGAGAAAGAACTCTTTGTGTCGTTTCTTTTAAAGTAACTTGTGTTTGTCTCGGATGGGTATTTGCGTACTGTAGTGAGGTAACAAACTGTTAAATTTGTCTCTAGAGAAAGCATCTATCAACTATTTTATCCTTTTGTTTATTCCCTAGAATAAACTATATTTATACTTTTATATAATTATATATATATTTTTTTAATTCTTAGAAAATATAATGGTTTTTATAATTATTGTTATCTTCATCTTATAAAATATACAGAATTAATTCTGACAATGATTTATTCTTATAGTTTCGCTATAGAATGCTTTTATGATAATAGCGACAAAGAAAAATCTTTTCATAGTAATAGGAATAATAAGATAAGGTAAATAAAATTGTTTGAGTTGAATATTTATTAATTAACGTGAAAGCACGTCTACGCATTTAAATAAAACAGAAATGTTTGTTTTTAATTCAAAGTTACGGTTCTTACATAAAAAAAACAATTTTGAAAATGTTCTCCGTCTGCCTGCCTGTTTGTTTCGACTAATCTCTTAAACGGCTGGATCGATTATTACAGGACTTACATTGATATCTGATGTTATAAGGAGTTACTTAGGCTGTATTTATTTAAAAACATATTCCGCGTGAACGAAGTAGTGGTCATAGCTCGTTTTATATAAAATATTTGTTCATTTGTTATTTCCTCCTGTATCGACTAATACCTCCCGGGCTATCCCCTCATTGTAAGACGACTGTCGGAAATCGTTAAATGGGTTGTTCTGTGGTATTTCATATTTTATTTAACTCTAAAGTATTGTTATTTGATATAACACTATTGTTACGTAACGTTGATGGATGGTGTTTGTTCCATGACCGTGCAGCCAGTGCAGGATATTAATTTTAACTAAGTATTCAAATTGTTTGTGATTTAGAATTATATATTTATGAATTTTGATTACGTGTATTGTTATGTTTCAAATAATTTATTTATTATTAATGTTTATATGTGTTTGTTCTTTATGCTCAATATTATTGTATTTATGAATACTTTTGATAAATATAATAGGACTATAGTTATATACATATTATGTATTAGTTGGTTTTCGCTGTCCTTTTGTGGTTTGTGGATCATGAAAAGAGATTTACTCGGACGAATTTTAATCTATTACGTCTCTTACCGGCTTTTAGCTGTCTTGATAAAATGTGGAGATTTAAAGGAAATAACAAATAATTATATATACATATATAATTCTTCCCATTTAACAAGACTAAACATTTTTATTTAATCTGTAGTTTATTAAACTTTCGTCATTAATGATTATCATTACCTATGGTACTTATTTCAAATAAATCGGTATGTGCTGGACTACTCGAATGTTATTTTTACTTATTATAGAATGTAATTCGGTCATTTGAAATTTCTTCTCAGTTTAGTGTAAATTTTTTATTAGCAGCTGCAAAGGAAATAATCGCCGCCATTATTGAAGTCATAACAGACCGTAAAAGTGAGAAATGAGAGCACGAAGTCCCCGCAAACTTGACTGAACGTAAGTTTCTCTCGGTCATATTTCAAAACTCGCTGTACGTCTAGTTGCGGTTTGTTTACTTTAACTACCGGCGGTCTGGGAAACTGAGTCACGCCGCCGTAGTTAGATTGATTACGTAAAGAATGTGAGCTGTGAGCTGCTCTTGAAGAAATAACTCACTTATCTTGCGGATACGAAATAAATAAGACATACTTGCTACCGAAAGCATACAGAAAATTTTTGTCTGTCTCTATTTGGTCCGGCTAAACTCTGAAACGTCAGCATCGATTTTAAAAAGACGTTGAGTGGAGGACAGCTGATGCTATTATGAGTAAGATACTTTAATTTAAAAAAACATGTGTAGCACGAAGTAGTGGGCGCACCTAGTTAATAAATATGTGTTAAAATTCAATGACTTGTTATATCCTTAGCGATGTAACATGCAACTTTGTAACGTTATATTTGTTATGTGGAAATTTTAAATGAGTTTAGACACTTCCTCTCCTTAGCGAGTTATTTAAAATACCTCGTACTAATGAATCCCTGGTATTTCAAATTAAAACAGTCATAAAAATATTGTTATTATTTTATGATGTAAAACTACCGTCTTCACTAATTTATAGTTCCTAATGCATTCCGTACGGCTCTAGTACTGTACTGTAGTGAAGTAAGAGCAAAGTGGCTGTTCAATGTTTGTCTTTACAACGTGCTTCACTATATAGGTCATGCCTCGGTTACCTGTTTGATATTTTATATTTCATGTGGAAAATATATTTTTTAATTTGTAATACGTTTCTGTAATGTGTATTGTATCTGTTACATCACTTATACTGTAAATATGTGTTTTATAAGGACAAAGCTAGTTTATAAAACTAGCTTTGCCCGCGGCCTCGTTCGCGCGGACTATTTTTTTTTTTTTAAATAAAATTAGCCTATCTTTCTACTCATAACGTCAGTTATCCGCCAGTGCAAGTTCTGTTAAAATCAGTAATGCCGTTTTAAAAATTTGTCGACAGACAGACAAAATGTTCTTTTTTATGTATGTAACGTATATATTATCATATGCATTTAATGAGAACCTGTTAATTTAGGATTACAAACAGACACTTCAATTCTATTTATGTGTCTGTCTGAATGACAAAAAGAGACTGCTCTTACATATTCTGTAGTATAGCTTAATTATAGCGGAAGGTATGTGTATAAAACATAATAAACGAACAATGCCGGGCGCTGGCGCCATTCAAGTTGTAATTAATAGCTTAGTGTAATAATAGAAAACTGTTCATTATAAGGGGAGGTTATAAAAAGATGATTTGTTGTAATACTTAAAGTATATTTTAATCCTAGAACATAATACAACTGCTGTAGTTGCATCCTAGTTGAAATATTACAGCTGAGGATTAGTCTGGTTGGGATTAACGAGCTGCATTTCAATTTATACCTGACTAAAAGTTGGTCCATATCATTTATATAACAATCTCACTTTATACCTACACCTACTTCATAGTTATATTATCATTAAATAACAATTACATTTATATTTTGCTATTGCTGAGATAAACCAATTCACACCTTAGAAAGATTCACTACAACGATTTTATACATTCGTTAAATTTAAACGGATACTCGAGAAGTGTTTAGTGTAAGTATTTGAACGTGAAAATTAAAACATCGTCTCGCTTAAGATCGAATTTATTTTATCTTAAAAGTTAACAAATTCAGAGTTTTCTTTGAGACTATTAATTTAAGCTCTCATCTTGAGCTTATCTTAAATGAACCACTGAACGAAAAGTATTGTCCGATATATACAAAACTATTATTTTTGTTTGATGTGTGCGAGCAAACCAATGAAAAAAGCTAGTATGTCTTTATATGTAATAATAATATGCTAAAGAGTGATGAGTAACTTTTATTTTAAAATAAGTAAGCAAGTTTCTGCTTTGACATTCAGATTTAAGACTAACTGAAAGATATCCCGGAGATTTTGCAAATATAAAGATAAAAAATTTCATAGTTTATCTTTCTACTTGGTAAATTTCTTATATTTAAATGTATTATATTTACCGCCACATTATCTTAAATTTTGACACGGCAATGTTTTGTTCACCTTTTAATAACTACCACTGTAAGTTCCAAATAAATAGCTCCCTCCCACGCCGGTGCTACATTCACTTAACAAAAAAATTCATGATCTTTATTAAGAGAAATGACTTCTTCAAACGGAGGCGATATCGGGAATGGTATTCGATTACTGTAAGTAGCCATTATGCTTAGAAGGCCAATGTGTTTTATTTTCTTTTCCTTTACCTTCTGGGATTTAACGAGATAACCATCTCGTTATATTTGAAATGATAACAAATATAATTTGGATAATTCTTATTTATTACATATTCCGAAAATTATGTGTGTATAAAAAAAATATATTAATTTTATATAGATATTCAATGTCAAAAGGAAAAGTTGAAGATTTTTTTTTCAATTACGCATAGTTTGCATTTATTTTTATTTATGAAGTCAGATTCTAGTTGCAGGGTTCTAAAGAATAGGTCGATGGAGAAGAACCGTCAACAAACATGATACATATTAAATTATTTATTTATACAAAATGTTTTACAATTATTTTAAATTCGGCGCACGGCATGCATTCCACAAACACTATTATATTTGAATTGCTTTTGAAATTTTGCAAAGAAGGCAAGCGTAAATCGTCTCGACATTCGAGTTTAGTAAACATGTTTACATGTACCTACCTACCTACTGGGATTCAATCTTTACCCGTCACGAGCAGATGTTACGCTGTTGCCATACTCATCTGCATTGGAGCTACTAAATATTTGGCTTATAAATTAAAAGCATTTAATACACAACTATCAAATAACTAAACATTATTTAATACATTGAAATATTTTAAAATTTGATGGTCCTTCAAAATAACATATATTAATGTACAAATTGTGGTATTAGTCATAGTTGCAAGGTTAGGACTCAGTTATCAGCACATGGTATCCTAGTAAGATATTCAGGGCAAGTCCAGATATCTACTTTCAATTATCCCTTTTGAGTAATAATGTATGCTGTAATGTATTGTAAACTATAGTGTATTCTGCTAAAATGAATAAATAAATAAACATACAGAACTATGTTATATATCTATGTAAAATAGGAAGTCACTCCGTGTCTGTGTGTATGAATAATTTTGCACTTCATTCGCACAGCCATCCGTTACCTAGATTATAAAACGCCCTAATTTTTACTCTTTTTGACCTCAGCGTTTTTAGTTCAGGGTCGAATTAGTATTCCGTTCTGGAATTGAGCTATGAATAAATTAGTTGAAATTCGTGGATGTTCCAAGTTTATCGAAATCGAGTTATGTTCGGTCGCTTTTCTGTTATTTGTGTTAATTTTAATTTGGTCTCTGAATTCATTGCCTCGAATATTTATTAGCACTCTTAAATTATAATAAACAGAAACACATCTTTTATTTGAATTGTTATTAATATCAAATTGTTTTTATAAATATTATATTACCGGCTCGAAGTGAAACACCCTCCTTGACCTTGGAGACCTTCGTCTGTGCAAACTGTCGGGAGATCCCAATCTGAAATTATTAATACCAGGACGGTCTGACAAACCTTTTTAATAACTGTGCATTATTAAATCTGATACCGGACACTGACATGCCCTTCTAAATGCTTATTTAACTCTGACGTTGAAGCTCACAGAAAATCTCTATTCAATATTTTTTAATTTGAAAGAAAGTAATATGAATAATAACACCAACGCTTCGGCTTTCACCCGTAGATTTTATCATAAGTTTGTGCATTTGCACAGAACTCACATTAAATTATATCAGAATTTAAATTTTAAGCCCTTGAAAAAAAAAATGATCAACAAAAATGTACATTTAAGAGTTAAGAATGTAAGGGTCGGTTTGGACGTAGCCAATATGAGGGTCCAAATACCTTGTCATAGCGCGATGTCAAGCCTATTATTCGGCTTTATGGTATTTTATTTAGGTTTAAGCGTAGGCTTTTCCCTTACTTGGCACTAGGGCGGCAGTTTTTAATGCGGCTGACTTGAAGGTTGAGTAGTTAAAGTGTTATAACCTTATTACGTCTCAAGAGTTCCAGAATTTAAATAATAGGCTATGTTAAATGTTATTCTTAACACGGTATGTGATGTATATATAATATTGTTATGATTACTTCAATAACGGTCATCGTTCATCTGTAATTTTGGAAAGTTATCCGTAATGTATATCCAAGTATAAAAATTATCATTCTGAATTTAAAAATTGCTACAATCTCTGAAAATAAAATTTACTTGGAAATTGTGATTTATGTTGTAGAGGTGCAAAAATAATTTCTGCATTCCGTACCTTTTAAAATAAATTCTCTACTAAGTATCCTTATCTGCAACATGTGCATGTTATTTTTTAAATGTTTTTATGAACATAATGTAACAGTAATGTTCATACAATACCATACAATACAATCACATTTAGTACTATCATACATTATAAAAAATAAAGAAAACTAAGACTTCGCTTTACAAGCTTTCTTTGTTAAATTACTGTCTTTTATTTAAGTCTCTATTTTAAGGCAAGGGAAATTATTAAAATCGAGCTGAGTTGAGTTTCTCATTCTAGGAAAAAACTTACAACAACTCAGTGATGTCATCTTCATAAGCCGATGTATTTTTCTACTCTTAAGATAACTGGTCTTTGGTCTATTGACGCTTTAATATATGTGAATGTTACTTTATCCGTTCAAGGAGTCAAAGAAAATATGTAAGGAACAGTATTGTACGTAGATGTAGCACTGAAAACTTTACCGATTGGTATCTCGTATAAAGTTTTGGTCTTTGATAATAGATGTCGATAATATATTAGGGATAGCTTTCTTTTTAAAGAACGTCTCTTATTTAAAGGTGGACCCTATGCTCCTGGACCATCTAACACGCTAAAAAAAACATACATACAAAGGATATCTTGAAAAAAAAAAATAGAATATCTTCCAACTTGAAAATAGTTTCTAGGAATTGTGGAGAAGAAGGGAAGGTGTTAATACAATTCTTTCTTACTCGTCATACGAATTGTAACTATTACAACCATACTACACCCATCTTCTGTCAGAGTGTACTACCCCGGTAGATTCAAACATGACCGCAGTACGTGACTAGAGCTAGCCTTTACTGCTTATGAAATAGTAATTAATAATTCTCGCTATTTCAAAAGAAAACTGCTAACAGGAGCGAGCTTAGTTGTAATTAATTGATTGCCACTCGTATACAGTCTTACCAGCTTGTTTGAGGTGATACAAACCTGCTACATGAAATGTACGTTAAATATATATAATTTTGATACATTCGGTAAATGAGAGCCGAATCCTCTTCCCCTTTTCTTTCGATAATTTATTATTGAGCGTTTTTTTTGGTAGCTTACTTTCTTGATAGTTTTCTCTAAATCTAAATAATATCCCAAGCTTTGCGAACATCACCTCTTAATAATGTACTATAACCAAATTAAGAAATCATCAACTTCTGCCTATAACGACATTTTATTTTACACCCTAAGAAGGAAAAAGGTAAATCACGAAGCTTTATGACTTGCAATGAATAATATTTTACCTGTCTGCGCCCTCAACAAAATTTGTATTTTCTGAAAAATAAGAACCATGACAATGGAATCTTTGGCGGGATACATTCATTATAAAAAACAAAAGGTAAATATTGTTAGGTAGGTTAAACATTGTGGTCTTTATATTATAGTCAAAGAACTTATTGTGTCTGACAAATTGAAAAAATCCGTGCCCGCAGGGGGACACGCGTGGGTAGACCTCGTATGTAACTAGTTTAAAATATAACTCACTACCTAAAAATAACAAATGATGCCGTTGTTTACATCAAAAATTTTCAAGCAAAAAGCGGTTTTTATTTTTTTTCTCGGAAAAGGTATCTTTTTTGGAAATACTTTTGATACTTAAATTTAGAGTATAAAATAAACTTTCTATTAAAAATACTTGCGATGTAAGAATGTTTACCAGAAAAAAGTTATGAATTTTTTTCCAAAAATTTTTAGTTTTTTTACCCCCACCCCTAAGTTATTGAAGTTAGGTTTTCAGTTTATTTACATTAGTTATAGGTATTCACCAAAGACATCATATAATATGAACGCGATTGATTTTCTTTGTATAGGGAAAAAGTTATGGTTGAAAAACTGAAATTAGAAAAAGTGAGGCCTTAGCGCCCCCTGTGGCCGGATTTCTCTGGTTAACGAACTTGACCTTCATTTTTGGATGGTTGATTTTTGTGCAAAGTTTGAAAGCGATCCGAGCGAAACTGCGGCCGCTATCGTGCTGACAAAAGTCGAATCTGGACGCACGCACGCATATATATACATATATATATATATATATATATATATATATATATATATATATGTTGTGTCAAAATGTATATATATATATATATAAACATTTTGACCAATGGTCATTTCGGACTCAGGGGGTCATAAGAAGACCTCCTGTGAAGAAATTTTTCCAAAATTCGAAAATGGGGTACAAATGAATGGGCAGACCGAATTCTTCGAGGTCTACCCAAAATGTCTTATATATTTCTTTACAAGTTATTCACGCGTCCCTTTACATCAACCTAATATTTGTCGATAACAATTGCAAAGACCATTTTAATAGTGCATAGTTTAATAACAAGGCTGATGTATCACGAGACTTAAAATATTAATCCTCTACATTTTGAGGTAATGCTTTTTGGAAAGATACCAAGATTTTGACTCTATAATACTCCCAATTCTTCATGGTTGAAATAAAACGACCGCGAGTGGAGTAATTTCACTTCATCATAAATGTGAGTGTTCTTACTTTTTACTACGCTTATTGCTTCGGTTTATTTCTCTTTGTTATTAAATTACATAAAACAATTTATTTATACAATATTATAATTGAGATTTTTCTTTAATGTTTTGCCAGGCTTATGAGTCCACCCAAGGTGACTTCTGGTCCCCGAGTGCTAACCAATTAATCATATTAAACAATATATTTGAATTATTTTGATCAACTTGTGAAATGACGTAGGTTACAATTAAATTAATTTTGTATTTCATTCAGTATATAACTAGGGGCGCCAACAGATCCTCAATTTCGACACGCTGCGCTCGCGAAATCTCGGGTGCCATTTGCATATTGAGCGAAGCAAACCCAATGTAATGACACATCGTTGTGGACAATGTCGGTAATGTAGGAGATTTCATTGTAAAGCTAATTTATCGCGCGATTTTTTTTCCTATTGACTTCAATAGGATATCACTTTTTTGACGATTACTCCTCGGCGACATGACATTTTCCAATTTTTTTTTAAAACCATCACCTAATGTGTGTCTTTTTGATTGCGAAATTTCATAATTTTACCTTAAGTAGTTTGCGAGCCTATTCGTGACAAAGAATGTGAAAAAGTCTCCAGTAGAACGCTTCGCTCTCTACGCTCGCTTCGCTCAATAAGTATCTATATAGTTGAAATAAACATGCAGACGAGTGATGATTAAATATTTATTTAACAGAGAATACTTTTTCATTGAATCAGTCACAGCCCGGAGCTAAACGGATTCATTGCTATTGTTTTGAATGTCAACGTTTATTTTGCGGATTAGCGGACGGCCGCCGCACTCTTGTAATTGAAAATATTTAAATGTGTGCCGTTACAGACTAATGTGGAACGGATTCATCATTTATCTTTTATTAGGCCCTTTTATCTTTATTAATTGCATTTTTTTTGTTAGTATTATAAAGTCGTTTTACAAAGTTCTGGCTAATAGTAATGCCATTTCTATTCTAAATGTTGTAAATGTTGTAGATACTAGATGATAGGGGTCAGATGTTTGACTTGTTGAGATGGAGGTTAGATATGTAGTTCCGTACTAATGTTCCGATCGTGTAGAGTCCTTCAGTCCACGTGGTCGGAGTCGTGGCCAATGTATAGTTATTAAATAAGTTTTGTGTCTTTATGTTGTTATACAATGTATTGTAATATATAGGTTATTCTCAGCCTCATTTTAATCAGCCAAAAGAAAGTATGTCCCCTTTTAAATAAGCCTAATTCCTTTCTTCTCTCGGCCACTTTTGAGGTTTTTTTGATACAGTTCTTAAAACAGAAAATATTATTTTTTTTACACATTTTTTGACGGCGGATAAAACCACGTTAATTATAGAAGACCGTCAGTTAATAATTATCTTAAAGGACTTTGTAAAGAGATTTCAATCAACCCCCGCCGAGTGTTATGAAATCTTAAGCAGTTTGTCTCAGTTTGAATCCCCTATTCTTTGACCTCCAAGAATTCACTTTATTTTGTGACCTTATAACGCTTTCAGCATTAAATTTTTCGATAAATCGATATAACTGTTAAAAGGTTATATTCAGTTTTTTGGCTTTATGATCAGCTGCTTTGACGTTTGCGGTAACTGAAAGCTTTTAAGCAAGTTTTGATGGATTTTATAAGTACAAGGTTGACAGTGTGGAGAGATGTGACCTAATTTTATTTTCACAACGAAACAATATCAATAATAATGTATTATCTTGTTACAGGTAAGTCGCTGACATTATAAGTGGAGGTAAGTTGTCGCATTTGACAACTAACTTACCAGATTTAAGGTAATTTTTGGAAGATGTATTTAACGCATAAAAATAATTTTTACATTCAATTATCTGTAAAATATAGGTAAATTACATACATGTCGTGTTTACAAAAGTGCTGACAATTAAGGTAAAGTTACATACCGTGTAGTATCTAATATCTCCATCGAATTCCCTTAAGTACTTTCCACACTATCTTTCCCGGCGGCGTCGTGACAGCATTTAAACCCCCGCTATTCGAAATCGACATCCCCATTAAAGCTGCCAAATTCTAACAACGTTCATATTGTTTTATTTATAAATAAATTAGGCTATTGCCAGGAGCCGGCTCGAATGATCGACCCGAAAATTAAATTATTTCCACTCCGCCTCCTTCTTCATTTTGCGGCATAAACAAAATTTGCATGGTAAAGATTTTGGGTGGGTGGGTTTATACTTTGATTTATGAAAGCGCAACCATAAAGTGTCAAAGTGCTTTACTCGTGTCATTATTTCTTTGCAGTTTAAGAAGTCTGTTCAACTGTCAGGTCATTTTTCACGATTTAAAGGGAGCAGTTGTTTTCTGGTTACACCTTATTACTTACCATTGGCTTGTTTACGAAATTTTATAAACGGTCGCTCCAAATTTTTTTATTAGACGAAAATGGCGATGAAAAGAATTCATAATTTTGTTTGTAAATACTTTTGCGGTTACTAAGTAAAAGATTGCAAAATTTTCAAAGATGCTTCCGTCATGTTACTTATTAACTACACGAGGCAAAGTAATAATATAGTTGCAATACCGGCTACGATTAACATTTGAATTTCACCTTTATTTACGACGTCATTTTGGGCAATAAATCCTTGATCGCCCTGAAAAAAAAATACATTTCTTTTAGTTTCTAATGAAACCTATCTGAAGTACCTAAGTAAGCTATGCTGTATATAAAATAAAAATATTTTTTCTAGATAAATATAAATGTAAAATTTCTAATATATTCAGTTTTTGTTATGTTTTGAAAAGTCTTACTCGTATTTCGGGACATACCGCATTAAAAGTCCGGCTGTCGGGATACGCCTCGGTGTGAATGGCGGGGGCGGATGGTTCGCGCAGCCTCCGAGGCTCCCGGCCATCGCCAGTCGACGCCGCGACCAGCGAGCTGAACCACGCACCGCTCGCTCTACACAAACTCTCACTACCAACTGAATAGTGTCATTTTAACGTACGAAGCTCAGCGTAAGTAACACGCTGGTGACGATCAACAGTCGTCAAATCTTGCCGGTCGATCTTTTCGTTAGATTCTCATTTAACTATTCGGTGACAGTTTGGTAAATCGTTTATCGTTTTAGTGTTTAATGTTAGTTTCTATTGTTGATAAAACCTATTAAATTATGCTATACACTCACCTGGTCTGTCTGGAGGTCAATGTGTCGTGGGGTGGAAAGATTGATTGATGTGTGCGCCAATCACCTGTCACCATTCACTAGACAGTTCGTTTCGTTTCCTTATCTTATACCTTTACTTAATCTTCAAGCCCTTTGTTAAGCTCAACTAATCATACCATTCAACTATACTCGCTTAACGAGTAATCGAACTTGATTATAACTTATGGTACTAGACTTTTTTCGTTAGAAGTAATATGCTGTCATTGTACGCTCTTGAAGACTCAATTTATTTGTTATATGGCGCATAAAACCAAGCCAAAATATATTTACTTCTCGTTGCTATAATTCTGCCAGTTGGCAAGCTTCTGACATTTAGAACTCTCTTTGCCGACTTTAGTATACATATCGAATGGGATCTCGGCTAAGTCGCCGTTAACTGCCGTAATCCCTTGCCTATATTTCCCCATTTTAAGTTTCGTTTGGCATACCTGCGTGCTGTGTGGTTAGGCTTGTCGTGTACTTATATTGTTTTAATTTTATTATTGTACAAATATTACATACTCGAATATAAGATGCGCTTTTATTCTTATAGAGATTTCTTACGGTATTTTCATCAAAATATAAATACGTGAAAGAATTTGAATCAATAATTAGTTTGTCTTTTTTTGGTTTTATTTAATTAAAAATAATATTGTTTACAAATTAATTTTTAAAACTATATATCAATATGTCTATAAACTGAAAATGGATATTCATTAGAACCCGTTACCCTTTGCTTTAGATTTTCGTAACGCATTTTAGTAAAATCATATAAAGAAAAATTAAGGCTTCGTATTTTTTTGTTACTTTATATTTAATACCCGTAACTGTAATATATTATAATTAGTTGTTTTCAGCGATTCCGCCCTCGTGTACTAGAGAAGGGCGTCTTGAATACATTGGATATATTAGTTCAAATTTACTGAATAGCCAGAGGTTAATTTAAATTTTTAATACGAATTACTTTATGTATGGATTATAATTTAGTGTAATATACGTTACTTACGACAAAACTCCTTCTCAAGCTTTCTATCAAAGCGCATTGGTGAAAGAAATATTTAAACAAAATTATTTTATTATAAACATTTTTCTTTTGTTGTGAATATAAAAAAAATACAAAATTAGACTAAGGCCTCGTCACTGGGCCCCGAAAACATTCTTGTACAATGTACACTCAGAAGGCGTATTCTTTATAATATTCAGCTATCTAGTTTGATATTCTGTAAAAAAATTATATTTTTATTTGTTATTTTCATTTCTATTTCATATATTCAAACAGAAGTGGTTTTAGTATAAAATACCATACAGCAATTAATGTTCATATTTCGTTGATAAGGTTATTATCATTTGGAGATCCAAATATATTGACTTACGTTAACTCACATAAGTCAATTTACGACTAAATAATTAGGTAATTAATTATTAATCGTACCAACAAAAAATTGGGAAATGTTTATATATTATTTACAATTTATTTAGAATACCTAGTTTTACTTATCATCTCTGGTATTAATATCATTTATTATCTAAAAATCAATGCTTACATAAGTGTTCTGTTGTACTGAATATGTTTAAACATTTGAACTATTGGCCACGGCGAAGCGGCTAGACCAATAAGTGCATGAAACTCAGAACTCGTGAACTGCTTTTGGATTAATCAGTTTGTTGTTTCCCCTGCGTATTGCGCAAATTACTTTATAGGATAGGATAATTGGTGATTTAAACTCTGACATTGTTAAGATCTTAGTCAACTAATTACAATAATATTTTATATGGCAGTATATATACACTATTGTAACTAACTTTCATTAATTTTGTTAATTGGAAGTGACCATTAACAGATCCTCGATCCGTGTTATGTAAGTCGTAAATAAAACTTAGTCCATAAATATAAATATTTCCGAAAGACCGATTATATTTACACTGTCTCTTGATTGTTGGGTCTCCCTCCGACAGAGGACCGAGGATGAGGATGTTTACCTAATTTGGCCGTGACCTGTTTTACCTTATTCAGGGATACACGTCTCGCTATATTACATTCGAGATATTTTAATTAAAATAAATACTAATATAACTAGTACTTGAAATGTTTTATTCTTTATTCATTTCAAATGTTTACTTCGTCACTTTTAGAATATATAAGAATATTTAGTTTTGTTTAAGAATCAAATTTTGTCGAAGTGAACATACTGCTCTATTGTATATCATTTTACGAAATATTAAGAACGTTTTATTATAATACAAATATCCACAAAAAAGTTATTACTCTCCAAGTTGAATACTGTTGTATTCCACCGAAATGGGAGCTTACCTTTGGTTAAAGATAAAACAAATATGGGATAGACAATAACCTACCCGCATTGTTTCATGTTTCGTGGCTGAGAATGGAGATTTTCCTCATCCTCATCGTATTATATTTCCATTAGGGCTTGTTTATTTAACCCTCAAAGAGCGGTGACTGCGGTTTCGTCAACTTTAATACGGCGAGCACGTATCAACGATTTACGATTTGGGGCCTCAGTTTTCCGTTGATTTATTTTCATTATCACAGTCAGCTGTGCCGATTTTTCATATTGAAAATTTTACTCGAATTGAAATGCTGTACACTAATTTTCCGCTTCTCTTTTTTTATACAAACCACCAGGTCTTTACATCCGGGAGTTTGGTTCACTTGATGCAAAACCATCCTGTACTGCAGAGTTATCTCATTGTATGACAGCTGACACCAAACTGATGACCTAGTAACCTCATTCTGGACTGCAGCAGTTAGCGACCTCTGTACCTTAATATTTGTTTTGGAGTTCTGGCACTATATCCCAGTCAATTTGTCCATACACACGGCGTTTTGCAATTCTTTTGTTCGTTCAATTATTTCGGATTCAGTCTTCCTTCGATAACATGCAAGCTGTATATATTTGAATAAATCTAACTACAATACGCCCGACGTGTCATGATTGTCGTTATGAATATTTGATGTGTTATTTTTTACTTCTCCCTTCATTTATGTGGTGGAAATGAATCACCAAAAACATTTGTCGTACGTGTTTTGTGCCATATCCGCGTTTTAAAAGCTCGTAAAGAAAAGTATGAAGGTAATAAAATGCCAGTTCCATTTTCGCCATTACTAGCAAGGTTCCCTTTAATTGTCGCTCAGCTATCGGCATAAGCGAGGCAGTGAAATTTAATGAGCCACATTCAGGTCAAGGCTTAATGACTTCAACCGATCTGTTTTTTAGCTCTCTAATTGATTTGGCGATATATGTGGTCCTGATATATATTTTATGTTCTATTAATCTACATTTAGTGACAGTAACTATTACAATTTAAGTGATATTGTTAAATAACAAACGTAAATATATTTGTTTTAAACTCATAGACCGACCGATTAAGAAATTCGGGTTACGTCATTAGTGAAGAGAGAATTGTTAAGACTTTAAATCAGTAAGCCGACCTAACCCATGCCTTTGACTGTTTTCAATTAAAATGTGGTTCAGCGGTAACTTTTTAGCGCCCTTAAATTTTTTATGTTTTCCATCCCAAGAGAAATTAAATTCAGGTGCAGACTCATTCTTCTCGGGGGTTTTAGTAAGATGGACTTTCGCAAGACCTTTTAATGAAGCAAAATTTTCATATCTGTGTGTTCATTGGATATTCAACAACATATAATTAAGTTGGCTAAGCCGAAGCGGTTCGTAAATAACTCGTGAACTAGGAGCCATTGTTGGTATAGCAACGTAACTTGGTAGTACCTGAGGGATAACAGTGAATTAAATAGATCACGTTTGTAGGTGAGGCTTACCGCAGTCTAGCCCGGTGTCTGGGGATGCTACGAAACCCGAACCTGCGCTATTATTCTACCATCTTGGTTTTGTAATACGTGAGATCTCTATATATTGACTTGTATCAAAAGTATTTGCGCGGTTTTACCTTTTCGAGCAATGAATTTTTTATTTGATGGTCCTCGTTATATATTAATCGAGGAAGTTGTTGTTAAGGTTTCAGATTTTGTCGGATATCTTTATTAAGTAATAAACGAATTAAGATCATCTTGATATTTCGTCAATTCCTGTTAAGTATACGTTTAGGATCATTTCGTTTTTGTTAAAACAATCAGTGGTATTGGTTTATATTTGTTATCGGAATATTAAAAGGTAGTTTGAGATGCAAATCTGTGACCTATTTCTCGAACAAGGCCAAAGCTTGTTGTTTTGTCCCGACAATCTCAAATTTCTGAGCACTATAGAACAAAGGAACTGCCACTTTAGTTTTATTGAATCAATTATATCAAACATCTTTGTTTTGAGAACTCCTATGTGTCCTATACAAATAATAATATCACTATACTTTAGTTATATTGGCGGGAGCTACAAATTATTTCACTGAATTTATAGTCTGTTATAAAAAGTAGTGTTGTAACGAAAAGTTCGACTTGGTTATTACAGTCTGTATTCAAGTGCAAATAAAAGATCCATAAAATGAGTGGCTAGTGATTTTTGGAAATCGTGTTGTATTTAACTTTAGTGTTATGTCTAAGGGTTAAAGTGTTATAAAACAAAAAAGTTTATTACTGGTTCGGTTCGGATGATACGATGCGCGGCTGGCGGTTATCCAGACGCCAGAGACCCTAGCGTGAGCGGTAAGCGTCATCAGAAAGGGTGTCGGGCCGCGAGCGCGAGGACTGGTGCCCGCACGAGGCGAGGCGGCATGCGCTGACGTGTACCAGGCGCTGCGCGTGCTGTGGCGCAGCGCGATGTCCCTCTGGGCCTGTGCCTGAGATGGAGGAAGGCGTGTACTGGCGGCCGTCTTGCTCGACGCTGTCGCTCGCTGAGCACCATGGCAGCACAACGCATCTGTGCGCTAGGCACGCTCAACCGCGGCTGGCGCACCGCCACACTTCGCACGCGCACGTCGCCCACGCCCACCATGCGCACGCCCACCAGCACGCCCACGCACACCACTTGCCGCACACGCAACATGCGCAGCACGCCTCGTGTCCAGTACACAGTCCTTTCAGACAGCCTACTCCGGAATTCTGTGCAGCTCATTCACAGGTTGGTTATATTTAATTAAACCGTTTGGATTCAATTATTCATAAATTTAATATTCTGTAATCGTAATTATCAATAAATCTGAGGATTTCCTTGACTAGCTGGTTTTCGAAAATGTATGCTTATATTCAATTACTGTTATCTCTGAAGTCGTAGGAAAGGTAGAAATACAATATTCATTTATCTACGAATCTTCAGCCAAAAAGTTTGTGACCTCAGTAAATTGATTTTATTTCTGCGCCAATATTGTATAAAACATGTTCTAAATTAAATACATGTTTTGTCTATACCTATAACACACAAAGTTATCCGAAATCTATATCAAAAATGTACTTATGTACAAAGAATAGAGTTATTCCATTATCAAAATGACATCGCAAGAAGCCTTCTAGTGAGCTGTTAGCGACCTCTTGAGTGAGGTGGACATTTCAACTCGCTTTTCGGGGTTTTATAGTGTGCTTAAAATTGGATAATGAAATGGGTCCATAATATATTTTATATGAAGAGCTCCTTTTGGGTACTGCGGTGATAACGACGTCACGTGACCCAGCTGCTCTTGATGGATGCGATTTAGTTCATAATATCGTAAGTGGCACGATGATTGTTTATTACATCAAGAAAATTAGCTTTGTACAATCCATTTGTTGTTTTTTGTGGATACCTTATAACGATAATACAAGTCTTATTATCTTTTCCGTTAACACAAACTTTTTTATGATTTAGATACATTAAAAGTACTTTGCTAACGAGTAGCTACCAACTACTACTGGAGTACATTTTCGTGAAATGCTCAGTCATAAGGCGGTCTTGAGAGTCGTAAACTCACGCTAAGCAGTAAGTGCAGGTGTTCTATTGCAAGGAACACTTACTACTACTACGTCTACTTCACTCCATTGAATATTTCTTACAAAAACATATATCTACATACATTTTCTTTGAAGCAAAAGAACCTTATACTTTTGTAAGTACATAATTAATAAAGAAAATTTTAATATATGTAAAAGGGAAAAGTTAACGCGGTCAGTGGGTTAGGCGGGATAAAATGCGTTTAAAAAGGAAAAAAAACTCTTTATAAAATTGTTTATATTAGAATCACGTACTTTCCGCTGCAATTTAACGTTTAATTAATCAGTCCTTTTTTAAATAAATACATAATGTACACAAACGAAAATACTATACTACTACTATAATTACTTTTATTTAATTAAAAGTTATTTTGTTTTTTTTTATGTTAAACGCTTCCTTGGTCCTTTAAAATGTCCCAATTAAAATATAACGGTAAATTTGTTGGGTTAAGCGCGTAGAGACACAATGGGTCGTGTGAAATAAAATATTTTAAATTTGAATTACAAAGTGCTAACTGAAAAAAAAAATATTCCGTTTCACTCTCGGAAGATTTTTAATAAGGGGTGGCTGTTGGAAAATTATGATATGTATTTCTTAGTTTAGATCGAATTGAAACAAATTTTATAGACAACGATATAGTTAAAAATATTTCTTAAAATTTTGCTTCTTTTTATAATGCTGAAGTAAACGAAAAAAATGTGTTGTTGTTTTTTTATGTCCCAATTATTTTAATAACAATATCGAAATAAGTTACTTACGTCACAGAGACATTCCGAGGAAATATTATTTATATAAATAAATTTTAAATTGAAATATCTCAATTTTTTATTTTCAGACACATTAAATACAATTTCTACACAGTTTGTTGAGATTTTTCGATTATATCTCAACTTTTGCTGTTGTTTTTTAATATTTAATTTAAAAAACATATTATTTATAACAATGACGTGTTTATAAATACAATGCATTGTTTTCTATATCTATAGATGTCACAGTAAATCAATAAAATATTGATAATATACATATTTACCAGTTACAACCAAATTATATAATCGTCGATAGACTAAATCGATTTGAACGTTTGGTGTTCCAACCGCAACATCGACGGGGAATGGAGGACATTGTCATCGACGATTGAATTATGATCCGGTTTTACAAAAGCTACCTCGGTTTGCGAATTATAAATATTAAAATCTACGTTATTAAATTCTATTTTTGTTTTAATATTTGTATATATATTGTATATTTTTGTGTTTCTCCACACATTTTTTAGTTCTAATTAAATTAAACCATGTCTTAACATGTTTATAAGCAATTTCAAACTTTAACCTATAATATTTAATATATAAACGGTAATATCGTTTGGATGTGGTGCGAAATTAACTTTGTCACTTATACTAAAAGCTACGAAATGTATAAATCAACTTTATTTTAAACGTACGTACTTTAAAGAAACATAAATAATAGTTGCTAACAAGTTAATGAGTCAACATTTATATGAAATTAACGGTTGAAACATTAGAATAACTGTTTTACTTTAAAAAAAATATACACATTATCCGTATTTTCAAAGTAATGGCTAACTGCAAATGACGGCCAGAGTAGAAATGCCAGCTGTAATAATAAGAACTTTCTGAAATCTAGGCCAAAAGTTCGGTTTAGTTGAAATATTACGTCATTATGGCTCTGAGACATGAGACCGAGAACGCGTCTTACTTTCTTTGTATACCTTTGAAAATAAGTAATTTTTTTTCTTAAGGAGGTGGGCCTTTAAGTTGGAATGCGAATATTTTATGCGCATATGAAAGTGTGCTCTTAATTATCGTGATCTTTTCATTTCACGGAATTGTATACAGGCACTAAACAAAATAATTATAAATTAAAAGATATGATGTAAAACAAGGTTATTAATGAAATACTTGTGCACACCAGTTCGTTCGCGCGGAATGTTTTTTAAAATAAATCCTAATTTACTCCTTAAAACATCGGCTATCCGCCAGCGAAAGTTCTGTTAAAATCGGTCCAGCCGTTTCAGACATTAACCGGAACAAACGGACACAAAAAATTTAAAAAATATTTTTTTTCACGTAAGTACCGTGTTTCATATGTATTTAGTGAAAGGTTCTTAATTTGGTATAACAAACATACACTTATTGTACATATATGTACAGATTAAAAAATATTTTTAAATTCCGCTGATTTTGTAAAACTTGCACGTTGAAAAAGTTAACACTTAGCATCTCGTAAACTGATGAGGAACTACTCAGCGCGCATTCAGTAAAGTTTAGTTTAGTTTGTACTCCCATAAACTAATTACCTTGCGAACATACCACATCTAAAACACATAGTGTGTAGTTACCTTAATTGAATAATAATGTGTATATTAGTGACTAGCTGTTGCGAGCTTCTTTGTCTTTCTTTCGCTAAATCTTCCGAGTAAAATAAAATTTATAAGTCATTCAATTCAATCATTACTTACATTTGTTTTTTTTCTGGTAAAATTGTGAAGAACCTACAGAAAACCACACACGCACACGCACACACACGCGCACGCACACGCATACACGCACATACCCACACAAAACAATTTATATTGCACAGACATTTGCCTTTATTATGTATATAGATATTCCGAAGCTTACTTTGTATATTGTTTTAAGTTTTTTGCACGTTTGAATCCACCCTAATGTTTCCTTTACTCACGAGGATCTAGAATCAATTCATGTAAATTGATCTCCAATAAACCCATCTCGTCCCTCGCGTGTCGTAACGCGAAACTCGAAAGCTACGATTGAATCATGGAAAACTTTAAATAGTCTCGTAAATAGAGTGTTATCTGTCTGTGAAGTGTGTCCAGAAGTTTTACCGAGGCTTAATTAGTTTGCCTACAATGTTTAATGTCCATTGCCGTAAACGCTTCTTCTGTCTCGAGACAAATTGCACGTCTTATAATTAGAGCCTCGTCTGAGTCATTTCTCTGCGCTCCTTGCCATGAGTTTTCATCGCCAAGTTTAATTGTTCACTTTTGAGTTTTGTGACGGTAGCATTATATTATGGACGACATGTGTGTATATTGTGCGCTTAGCTTTGGCCTTTTAATTAATTTCGTTTATTATTTTCTGTTTTCTTTTTATTTCATTTAAATTTAATGAACTTTGACTAATTGTATTTGAGTTTACAATGGAAATGCGAAGATGGTGGTACAATGTAAGATTTTATTTTAAAAACATTATTGGATGATTGTATCTTTATTGAGTGTTGGCTGTTTTTGATTCATTATAAATAATATGATTTATATCTGGATTAATTAGGCAATTGATTGTATTGTACTAACACAAGAAATTGGTCTTATGTCATTAGGTCTTTTCTAAAAGTTTTCAACCCTTTACATAAAAGACATTAAAAGTAAATACAGGTATTTCTTGCTTAATAATATTAAGATATACACGTTTTTACAGTTATTTTGTAAGAGATACTAAATATTTCTATGTAACTTCATTGTAACTACTTTCCTTTCTTTTACATTTTTTTCAATGTATGGAGAAAAATTGTTATTTCTGAAAATAATTATGTTATTGTAATATTCATTAAGTCGACTCGATGATGACTACTAATATTAAATATTTTCTTTTACTTCATTTTTTTTATTAAATTTTGCATGATTTTTTTTTATTTATTTAATTTTTTACAAACGGCCGACTTCACGATACAACGAGAATTCTTTCCACCGATGTATTGAACTGAAAAAGTGAGAGATTAATATTGATTATAAAACATTTATATTCAAAATAATACAAATTTTAATGAAATATTATAATACTTTTATTAAAACATGGAATGGACTAAATAGTAGTCATACTGAGCATCATCTGATTGTTCTGAAACACTATTTAGCCGTACATACATTGGCTCCAAAGCCAATTATTGATTAAATTAATCTTTTTGAAACAAATATTCTTTGAAATGAATACAGATATGCTTTTCTTTATTAAAAAAAAATACATTGACTTGAATAGAGAGCGTATAGAACTTTATCCTTTACGGAGTTTTCACGACCGTCCTTTTTTAACAATTTTCCTTACAATGTTTCATATTTATATCAGAAAAGATATAACATACTTTCGTTTTGCTATGATTGTATTTTTTTTACACTAAAACTCGGCTTTCTAATATATAGCGGAATTGTTAAAAATAAGTTGTTTTAGTCTATTAAGAGCTGATGTCAAGACTCGTAGCTTATTTTATCCGGTATATCTTTTATATATTTTCGTTTAAGTTAACCGCGTGCGTAACAACCCTCTATAAATGTCTATTCCGTTGCCATGGCAACAGTATGGCTCGTATCCTCTGTCTTATTGATTAATTACGGAACGTGAGTCTGATTAACATTGGCCGTATTATGTTCGGGATATTAAACAAAAAATATATATACATATACATGAAATGAAACATGGCGTCGATATGCGACGGAGAAATAGTAAAGTGATATGTACAATTTTATTAATTATTCTCATCGAGGCGACGGTTTTATAATAGTTTGAAGTAAGAGTAAATATGATATTCCTCACCTTTTATAACTTCGACACTTCATATTACACATTTTAAAATCTTAATAGATTTAAAAACTCTTTAAATTAAAGTTGGCAAGCCTTCCATCAGAACGATATGCGGGCGTTCAAAGGATCGATGCCTCTCTGCTCTCGCGCTTATTAACAAATCTTCTACCAAACAATATTGCATCGGCGCGGTATTGAAACTCTGTTCCTTGCTATCAAATAATATCTGGTGAAAAATCGGCTTTTGAATGTTGAACGCAATGCAATGGTTTCCGTTATCTAAAATTCATCCGGACGGTAGCAATAAAACGGTTGCAATATACTTGATTGTTTCTGATTGAATCGGTTGATTGCTCGCGCAATTACGTTCACTGCAATAGATGTTAGCGGCGGCCATGGCGTCCTTGTCGTGCTCCGTTGTCTGTTCGTTAGCATTACTGTGTGTGTCGCACGCGGCATACGATTATGTTAAATATGGCCGTGAGTATGCATTAATCTATACATGTCAATAACATTTTAATGTCTCTTTGGAATTCGGAATTAACGACTTTTCACTAAATGCCTATAAAAGTATGTAGGGTACTTCAATAAGAAAATGATTTTTTTAATATATTTTTTTATCTGTTTGACTGTTTCTTTGTTCCGTCTAATCTCTTAAACGGCTAGACCCATTTTAACAGAACTTTCACTGACTGGATAGCTGATATTATAATGAGTAGCTTAGGCTACTCTGGTCGTGGGCACAGCTAGTACACTATATATAGAGGTAAAACTATCCTTTAAAATATTGTAATTAATCCAAATTTAAAATTGGTTTAAATCGGAGGCGAATAGATTTTTATACTTAATTATACAATACACTGTCTCCTTAATTAAAACAGAAGTTCCGTCTGGATTTTAATTATAAAATGGATTATTCGAAGCATGAGAAAGATATTAATAAAGACTGGAAAGATTAGATTTTATATTATAATTTGTGTTGTTGTCCGTCTTCTCTCTGTATATGAACATTTTTATTTATAAAATATTACTTTTTTTTGCATTTTCCATGTGATGCCTGTTTGGCAAAAGTACATAAAGTGTTCGAATTGATTACACTTATAGCTCTTCCACGAATTGCCACGTTTAAAAGAGCCGAGACGTCGAGATTGTCGGCGGCCATGTTGACATAATTAACTGTATCTTGTTAGTTAAACATAATTTATCAATGTTGTTTGTGTAAGAACGTACGATAGTTTTAAAAAAGTGAGTTAACTAAATTTCTATACAAAAAAAGCCCGCTGAGTTTATTGTGCGATTCTACTGAGACCAGGGCGCGTTTGGAACCATATAGCCTTATTTTAAAAGTGTCTGTATAGAAGGGCTTATTTCGATAAGTATGGTATCAAAATAGGCCCTCCTGCCACTACCATTTGATACACAAGTGATCAGTGGTACTGATTCAAGGTGGAAAAATAAATATATATATATGAATATTCACTTGTTTAGTCTGAAGTTTTTATGATTTAAATTCCAGGCGCAGACGACGGTCCGTTTCCTTCTAATTTGATGAACATTCCTTACTATTGTTATCAAGCGCCTTCGAAGGGACCGTGTAGCGGCATGTACAAGGTGTATTTCTTTGATATTGTAAGAAGACAATGTATGCCGATGTTTTACTCTGGATGTGGCGGAAATGAAAATAGATTTACTACGAAATCTTCCTGTTTGATACACTGTCATCGAATGCGTAATATATAACATTGAAATAATGTAGTGCGTCTTATTAAATTCTGTGGTGGTATTGTTTGAATTTGCAATTACTTGCATATGATTAACCTTATTCTTTCATACGCTATCTCTTGTAAGTGTTCTACTTACACTGCCTAGCCAGTTGGATAATCAATTTTGCATTCAACATATTAAATGCAATCACTTTGAAGCATTCATATACTCTAGCTGGCGAAATGCCAGCGGTATAGAAGAATGACGGTTTGCTATCCGGGGCGCGTAATCAATTTCTATATTGATTGAATTTGCTTATGAATAAATATCATTAATAAACCTAACTTGGTTATCCGTAACGTATTTGAATATTTTACATGTTGTAAGTATTCTTTACATACGTACATATGTAGGTACATAAAAAGTTAAGTCAATTTAACTTTATTTTTAATTTTTCGCTTGGTTTATTTCGTCAAGTAGTTGGCTCGTAAGTAAAATTTTAACTGCAGTGTTTATCTTACAAAACTTCAAGTAAAACTGAACGTTGAAATATTTTAAATGTATCGAGTGGAATTTTCATTTCATGTTTTATTTATGTAATGTCAGTTATTTTCTTAAACGCTTTTAAATTTATTTTCACTCTTTGGTGCCATAGGAAAAAATATATTTGCTGTGAAACCGGTCATATAAGTGTAATTAAGATTGATTGGAGACTGGGTGCTGTATCATAATGATAAATAGGTCGGTCATCGTTCTAATGTCAAAAATATTTGGAAAATAAAGCAAAAAATACCTATCAAGACATTGGCAAAGTGTCATACGTTTTAAAATATATAATAATTAAATATTATTAAGGTAAAATGTGTAAAGATAGCAACTTTTAAACGTTTCGAATTTTATACTCAAGAATTTTTATTTAATGCTCTAGAATTAGAAACTTTTCGACTCGGGATTGCTTCTAATTCACTTTTCTCGTTTAGCAATATTTAGTCACTGTAACGAGATAGTTCAAAGACTTGTTGTGATTGGACAAACAGCTTTCAATTTAACTTGCATAAGAAGTTCTTAGAAAACGTCAGCTCCAAAGAGCAAGGTACACGGGTCTGTTTATATAAGAACGTACGAACTAATTCCAAAATATTGAGCCATGGTATTTATTTTAGAGAATCTCCAACTATTTTAGATATTGTATATATATTTATATATATAGTTATAGGTGAGTATAACCTCTTGCTTGGAAGTTAGTACGTCTATTAAACGTTTATTTGAATAAGAGATCTGATATTGGTTGTACAACTTGCTCTACTAGTTTGAATAAGCCGCTCCCGAGTTTACCAAATTTAGGTAAATCTATATGACTAGATACCATTGCAGTAGTATTTATTCAGGTGTCTGATTGTCACTTATAAATGTATTAATATTAGAATATTATGATATATATTTAAAGTATAAAATATTTTGTTTTAAAAATATCTAATATTTATAAGAAATTAAGAATAATAATAATAATAATAATAATATTCTTTATTGCACATCCTCAAAAAGTAATAAAAACACATAGTAACAGCAAGAAAAAAAAGAGACAAAAAAAAAAATGTACAAAAGGCGACCTTATCGCTAAAAAGCGATCTCTTCCAGGTAACCCCAACGTCATAGGAGTTGCAACAAATAAAGACGGAAGAGGTGTACAACTGTCAAAATAATATTAATACGACATATACACAACACACAATATAATACAATATCATAAATATTAAATATATATTTGAGATATACGAACGGAACAATACGGATTAATTAAAAGATAACAATAGTATACTAAAAAGAATGGATTTAAGGATAGGAGAAAAATTACTTCGAAAGGAAATATTTTTTTACAGCATTTTTGAAAATGTACAGAGATTGAGAGCGTCGAATATATAGAGGCAAAGAATTCCAGAGACGAGAGGCTTGGACTGTGAAGGAGTTTGTATAGAAGGTAGTAGAGTGAGAAGGAATTTTAAGTAATAAATTGTCTACGGAACGAAGTGAGCGGTTATGCGAGTCTTTTAAAAACTCAAATCGTTCTTTTAGGTAGGAAGGAGTAACTGGGTTGAACAGTATAGAGTAGAGAAGACAAAGTGTATGAGTATTCCTGCGAGAGCGAATTGGCAGCCACTTGAGTTTTTCGCGAAAATGAGAAACATGGTCATATTTACGCAAACCAAATATAAACCTAATACATAAATTTTGTAAGCGCTCAAGTTTGTTTAGCTGCTCTTCAGTAACATCGAGATAGCATGTGTCAGCGTAGTCAAGAATGGGTAGGATAAGGGTTTGAGAAAGGGCAATTTTAGTGGAAATAGGGAGAAAATTACGTAACCTTCTTAAGGAAGCAACAGAGGCAAACATTTTCCTGCTCACTTCTGTAATTTGTGGTCCCCAGGAAAGGTTCTGATCGAAGAGAACGCCCAGATTTTTTATTGTGTTAGTAAATGGCACTGGAACTTCGTCAAATATTATGGGTAGTAGTTTCGAGTGGTCAATTTTAGACAAAAGTCTGGAGCTACCAATAATAATTGACTGGGTCTTAGTAGGGTTAACTTTAAGACCAAAACATTTACACCAACTAACTATAGATTGCAAATCTGTATTTATTTTGCTAATCGTTTCTGGTAAAGCCGAGATTTGAGAGTGACAATAAATTTGGAGATCGTCAGCGTACATATGGTAGAGAGAAGAAATATTAGTGGTAATTGAAGAAATAAATATAGAAAAAAGAAGTGGAGACAACACGCCACCTTGCGGAACTCCGGTAGTGGTCAGAGACCAATCAGAATACGAGTCATTGACTCTTACTCTTTGCCTTCGTCCGTGCAAGTATGAATGAAACCATTCAATCACCTCAGGAGATATGTTAAGAGAACCTAGAATAGCTAGAAGTATATCAAAGTCAACGGTACTAAAAGCGTTACTAAAGTCTAATAACGTTAAGACCGTAACCTGATGCTGCTCCATGCCACCCCTGATATCATCTGCGATTTTAACCAATGCACTAGTCGTACTGTGACCAGGACGGAAACCAGATTGTAAGGAATTGAGTAGACTATGCTTTGAAAGGAAACGGCTTAATTGTTCATGGACAAGACGCTCCAGGATCTTGGACAAAAAGGGGAGGATTGAAATAGGACGATATTCAGAAGGAGATTTCGGATTATTTTTTTTAGGTAATGGGATAATCTGAGCGTCTTTCCAGATAGAGGGAAAGGTATTGGTGTATATAGAGTAATTAAAGATGCAAGTGATTACAGGGATTAGGATGTCTATAATAGGGATGATCATTTTACGACTAATGCAATCGGAGCCTACAGAGTCAGAGGTAATCGCTAGAATGTTCTTCTTAACATCACATTCAGTGAATTGATTAAGATAAAATATGGGGATATCGGGAGATGGCGTTGCAGAAAGCTGGCTAAGGGTAAGAGACTTGGTAACACTGTCTAACGTATCGGATGATGAAAATTGTTTATTAAGGGTGTTTAAATTTAAGTTTTGTGAATTGGTTTCATGGAGAACTTTGCCTACTCCCAAAGATTTAAGAAAATTCCATACTTTACAGGAATTATTTTCCTCGATTACAGATTTATAGATATGGCGTCGTTGTTCGTCTCTACACATATGATTGCAGCGATTTCGAGCAGTTACATACTTCTCCCGATTCGTGTCGTTAACGTTTGCTTTAAATTTGGCTTTAGCATTGTTTTTTAAATTCTGGAGTTTTTTAATACTTGACGTTAACCAGGGAGCAGGAAGATGTCTGACTCGTATTGGTCGTATAGGAGCATGCTTGTCATACAGATCAGTCAGAAAGCGATTAAACATTTTTATCTGATCGTCTAAACAGCTCTGTGATGATATAAGTGACCAATCTATTTTTGATGCATCGGTTTTTAAAAGCTCTAAATCCATCGCCGCGAAATTGCGTTGAAAGAGAATTTTTGCTCTCGCCTTAGGAGGTCGTAATTTGTAGGATAAGTAGATAAGATCGTGAAAAGAAAAAGCATCAGCAGCGCACTGACCATGTTTTGACACATGACTGGTTGAAGAAACTATTATTAAATCAAGAAGAGAAGGGATACAATTAGGAAAAGCATGAGTAGCTAGTAAAGGAAGGATTTGCAGATTACAGGCGGTAATTGTAGAATTTAATTTGACTGACCGGTGATCATTTTTGAGCAAACAAGTATTAAAATCGCCCATAATAATAGTGTGACTGTAAGCAGGTGTTAATTTTTGAAGCAAACTTTCAAATGTTGCGAAATAATCTACATTAAGGTTAGGGCTATAAAACACGCCAAGTAAAAGTTTGCTGTGGGAAAAATTAACTTCTATGCAGAGATGCTCAGCTCCACCGACCGAAGATTGCGATATATCAATTATGGAAAAGGAAATATGAGAACGGAGATATATAGCAACTCCACCTCCTGTCCGACCTACACGGTCATTACGGATCAGATGGAAGCCCGGAAGAGAATAAGAAGAAGAAGATAAACATGGTTTTAGCCAAGACTCGGAGACTAAAACAGCATGAATATTTTTATCATTAAACGATGAGAGCAAGTCAGGATAATGTGCAGGAATACTCTGAGCGTTTAAATGGATAACATTAAAATTTTTAGGACAATCTCTGAACGCAGCTGTGAGATTTTCACTAAGCGATGGGAGACTCTCAAAACTATCGTTACTGCTCGACTTGTCGGAAGAGGGAGAAAGAGAGAAAAACGTATCTTCTAGGTTACAAGTCATGTAAATTATAAAATAATTAGTATAAAATAAGATAAATATATGTATGTATGTATAAATGTATATATAAATGTATTAAAATATTTGTATGCAAGATCTAAATAATAATAATAAAAAATAAATAAATACTTCACATACCCGCCAGCATATAAGAACTAAATTAAATAAATATCGGCACGTACAAAATTTTGTTATAAAAACTATTATAAAAAATACTTATATAGATTATAAAAATATAACATAGAACTAGGTATAACTACATTTTGATATTATATAGCACCTAAAGTTTAGAGTTTAAAAAACTGGCATCCATTGCACATTAAACGAGAAAGAAAATAAGTTAAGTCACTGTCACCGGCGTCAAATCACTATTGAAACAAAGTGTAAACAACATAAAAGACAAATAAAAAATGTAATAAATGTATAATTAAAGTATTGCGATATGAAACAATAAGTTTATTTTAAACAATAATAGATTAAAAATAAATACGTGTTATAGTGAAAAGACAGAAGTGGTGACAGTATCAAAGTAAAATAATAATAAATTATTGTTTCTTAATAACCCTCTTTGTGCGTGGTCCCGTAATCTTATTGACAACTGGCTTCTCAGTCATCACAGCAACTTGAGGTGAAGAATGGCAGGATAAGTTGTTCAGTAAAGCGTCGACATCAGCAAGGCACTCCACCCTATATCGATTACCATCAGAAGCAAGAATCCAGATGGCGCCTTCCTGCGTCCAGCACTTTCCAATACCAAACCGCTGTCTAGCTGCTAGAAAGACTTGATGTCGGATCTTCGTCAAGAATTCTGAGAGTGTTAAACCTGTCCCTTTCAGCTTGGTTTTGGAAAACCACATCTTGTTTTTGATTCCCAGCTCACTGAACTTGACAACAATCGGACGAGGCTTCTTATCTAGTGCACGACCCAGACGATATGAGGATTTTATACACGCATTGGAGAAGTTCGGCAGGTTCAAATGTTCAGCGACAACTCCTGTAACTCGAGCTGCCACATCTTCATTTTTCTCTTCCGGAAGACCGTGAAGTAAGAGTATTTTACGCCTACTTCTCATCACGAAGCTATCAAATTCTTTGCCAAGAAATTCGACTTGCTTTTGTAAGTTATTCAGAGCCAAAATTATAAAGGACTTGAAAGAAGTGAACTCGGCAGCCAGTGAAGTGGTAGTTGTAGGAGATGGAGATTTATGCAGTTGCTGCTGAAATTCGTTCATCTTTGAGTTGAACATCATTGTCATTTCGGTCAGGGACTCTTTAATGGATTCCATTATGTGCTTTCGGTTTTAAGTTTATAATGTAAAAAACACAAAACTCTTGAAGGATAATAATTGCTGGTGGGTAATGAAGTTTACTTAATAAGCTTTTGCATTTATTTTACTATTTAAATAAGTAAATATATTTATATTTGAACACAATAAAAACAGCTGTTAAAAAGTTGATGTCACTTATTTCACCATTTAAGAATTGAGTTTTGAGGAGAGATATTTTTACCACGATATATCTTTTATTAATTATCTTTATACAAGTATTTTTTTTAACATTAAGGAAACGAAAGGCGGCTTCTGGCTAATTTAACTTGTAAAATATGCTAACAGTACGAATAAATTAAAGAAGGGTCACCTATCACTTACACAGTTTCCGGTTCGCTGCAATGCGGCAGTCATTTTGCGACCAAGTGATAAAAGAGTTGCCTTCAGCCGTATTCTTATTTATAATAAAAATACAATGTACGTCTCTCGGTCGTGAGAGATGTGTATTTTTAAATCATGAACTTGTATTCACACGTAAACTTTTTATTTGTTAACGATATTATTAAATCATTATTGCATGTGTTATTAAGCGGATATTTCTATATACACTAATTATATTAGAACAATCGAAATACATTTTTTTTCGTTTATAAAATGAAAAACAATGAACTCGATAAACACGATTATATAGGACACTAATTTTATTAAGGTGGCTTACGACATGACAGTTCGTTTATGGAACAACGGAGATGTTATCCCAGAGGTCGCAAGTTCAAATCCTGCACGTGTTGAGGATTTTTCTATTTACATATATTTTTTCATTCATTTATTTCTAATCATGTGTTTTTTTAAGGTCGAGACTCACCTAAAGCATATAAAAGGTAATATAAAACTGCTAAAGGCTGACCTAAATAAATAAATCTCGGCGAGAATCCACGTCAGCAAACAAGGGCCAATAATTTAGCAAATTGAATTCTGCGGTTATAAATCACACATAATTAACAAGATTTTTTTTATGCTCACGTTTTTGTTTCAGTTTTATTTAGATACCTCGATTTATTTATGAGTCGGTTTCATTTATTTATTTATCAATATTTGTAGTGCGTCTGTGTTCTCGCGAACCATTCATAATGAAATTAAAATAAATACTTTACGGTAAACACATTTAAAATTTAACACAACTATTTAATGTATACGATTAATTATTGTGATTCGACTAGGACGTTAACTAACATTCATATATAACTTTTACACTAAAACGAAACGTCAGTTTTTGGTAAAATGTAACTTAATGAACAACATGTTATGCCGAGGTCAACATTTTTCAATTACCGATACAAAAAATACAATATTTCTCGTGGATTTACTTCCTACACGTGTACGTAAGTCACAATAGTTTTTAAGTAACACGAAATTGTAATATATCAATCAAAAAGTAGTAAGTTATTAGAAATTGATGGTTGTCTTTCAAAACTGAATACTCTAAGATTTTTAATATTATTGATAGAAACGAGTTGTAGTTCTTATTTCTATTGAGAGATACGTCAAGACAGATAAGTCAAGAAACTGTTATTCGGCCACGAGCGATGTCTCCGCTGCTGTACTTCCGTTTGATAGTAAGGCAAACTATCAGTGTATATATATGTATATATAAAAGCTGGGCTTATAAAATATTATATACCATATAATCATTATTAAAATAATAAAGCTCGTAGAACAGCAGATAACATGATCCAGATATCCTCTTGAAACAACAACAAACGAATAAATTAAATATATTTTTAGAATTCAAATCACACTGCAATTCGACGAAGTTGGAGCCGAAAATCGTCGCTTAGAATTCAGGCGACACCCCTCGTTATGTAGTTTTGGTTTCTGTGCAGTAATGGCCATAATTGAATCATTTTGGAGGCGTATTTGCCAAGACCTGTTTTATTTTTATTACTAAAACACAACAACGCTCCACAGTATTATATCAGTGTTTTTAATTTGCTTTCTTACTTTGTTGTCTTATCATCAGAAATCGTCTACATTTATTGATATACACATTATATATGATTTAAGAAATGTATATTATTCGTTAAATTGGCCATATTGTATACCAACCCTTGCACTCTACGCCTATATTTTTACTACCAATTTCGTGCATTTCCCTCATGAGACACTCTTTGCTTTCACTCATAGCAGTTTTTATGTTAAAAGCTTTTGTTTATTTTCTTTGTTACTTTGTACGCAGAGTACAAACAGAACATATTCAGTGTAACAACGCGTTTTAGTCCACATAAAGACGATAACATGCAATAAGAATATTATTTATTTACTAGATCTGCTTTGCACGGATGCATTTTTACATGTAACATTTTCAAGAAAACCCGTTGTTCTCTCGTGGAAGAAATATCTGGAATTCCACAAATGTCCAGACCACAATGGCATTTTAGAGTGAAATAACGCACGACCAAATTCGCTCGACAAAATTTCTATCATTCCAAACTCCTACAGCTTCTTTTTTCTTAAATCCAAGATAATGTATAAAGCCTAAGACCTGGATTTTATTTCTTTAACAATGGAAATTTCTTCTCTCACAGTGAACTTTTAGCGAGTAGGTAGCTCTCTTTAAACTGTAAAATGTACTTTTATTTCAGTTTTACAAACACATTTCTTAATTAAATATCAATGTAAAGGTTTCTTACTGATAATAGTTGAGTCTTTCACCGTGTTGACCGTTATGTATTCCGATCCCAAACAGTTTTGAAATCAAAATTTATAAATATCTCATAGTTTATTTCCTTTCGAGGGAGATGTTATATAAACTTAAATGTAATTATTGAAAACACTGCTACTGAATTTGGGTTTCTTTTAGGCGTATCTTTATGAGCTTGAGAGATTTGTATGTATAATAATAAATATATATTTTTGAATAAAACACAAGTTGCAATTAAATATTTTTTTATCACATTACTGTTTAAATTTTACGTTAAATTATACACTTTACCACTTGACTCTTACTAAGAAGATATATACTTGCTATGTATTTTATTGTCACTTATTATTTCCACCTGAACGTCAGAAGAGAAACTCCCTACAATCAACTCCCAACTCAACCCTTACCACAGTATTTTAATCCTTTTATACTAATTATCAAACAGAAAACCCTAAGAAAGTGACAATGATTCAATTGGTGGTACAGTCAAAAAACTATTCAATTAAATATCACATCGGCATAATGTTATTAACTTGACATTTAATTTCTGTTACCATAAACATACATCATTCTGGTATTATTTTAAACATAAATCTTATATTAACATATACAAATTATCTATAAATATCTATATATCAATATACAGTTGAGTCAAACGATCGATTAGTAAAATCTTATATCTACAAATATATTACATTGATAACTATCTAATACAATAATCGCTTATAATTTAGGTAATAACTGAATCATAATTCTTGTATGTAATTCAATAATATCCAATTTATATTATTAAATATTGCATCATCATGTGACAATGTCATCATGTGGATGCAATATACAATCAATATATATGTGGTTCCAATTACAATCTAGTCAAGTCTTATACTTATGTGTTTAAGTTGTATAGTATTAAAATAATCATTTAATATTGTTATCTTTATTATAAACATAATTTTCATACATATTTATCATATTTATGTATATTCTATCAAGCTCGAAGATAGTAAAACATTCTAAAATGTGATGATTTAAGGTCAACTCAGTGATATGTCATTGCCATTATTTTGTCTTTAACTTAAAATATATTATGATATATAAAAGCCAACATCCATAGCAGTAGCAACATTAAAGACAAACTTTTATTCAAGATTTTTAAGATACTTAAACTATATTAAATGCAGCAGAAGTTGTAGAGATACGTTTCTTTGACGAATTTAATCCTCCTTCCGATAATCTACTAGCTCTTATTGTGTATCGGCCATTGTGTGAGCGAATAGACTCTGATTAAAACTCAGTTTAGTACTGTACTCGACCATTTTATCTAAAACTAAAACCTATAAAGAATCCACAAAAATAACAAATAAAATCGTACAACAAAAATACACTGAAGTATACTCAATATTTGTGAACGATAAAGGATTTAGTGTGTACGGGAAATAATACAAAAAAAAAATGCCGAATTGATTTACGTTTTTCTATCCAATATTTATGTTTTAATGTCGATAAAAAAAGGGTTTTCTATAAAAGAATATCGGTACACCGAAAAAAAGGGTATGTACTAGTGTTTACGTACTTCTTTACGTCGGTTTAATGAATGTGGGGCCGCTCACCCCATCTGACCCATTTTTGTTCTCATTAACGTGTGACCACGAGCGGGACCGGAACAAGGAGATTTTCCGTTCCTTGTATGTCTTTATGGCTTTGCGTAACACATCGACGTTTTTTTATATATTTTGTTTTCTAACCTATTCTATAGTTACAGAGATATTTAAATTTTATTCTGCATACTATAAAATTCAATAAATTTCCTATAAATTTTTTTAATTGTAAAGTTTTTATGGCAAAAATAAATTGCAATTAAAATTGAATAATATACTTTAATAATACTTAATTGTTATCACAGAATATTATTGTAGCTTTTCCTATTCCTACCATAATATTTACTTTCACAAGGATAATTTGACTACACAGTAATTGTTAAGGAATGTATAAACAGCGTTAACAAGAACTAATTAAAAATAAACATATTTCCTAATTTAGAGCCCATACTGTATATGTACTATAATAATATCGTTTTATTGAGGTTAACGTCCTTTGAACCAACGAGGGACCTTATACAATATGTAAGACTATATGGGTCTGTCAATAACTTTGAAATAGCCCATGGTATATAGCTCCCAGCTGCTCCGTACCCCATTAATTAATAACAAGGTGAAGATAACTTTAATATTCTTAACACTTTATAAGGTCCGTTTAATTATAAATTACATTTATATCCCAAATAAATTAACCATGTGGTAGAAATTGAAAAGAAACTTAACGATAAAAATGTGATGATTTACTTATATTTATTTCAGCATTGTAACCATTCTCATGAATAAAAATTTGCTTGCGCTAAACACAAAGGAGGCAGTACAATGTTTTCTTTTTTTAGGGTTTCGTACCCCTCGAAAGACAAGTAATAGGTACTTATTAGATTTCTCCACTGTCCATGTGTCTGTTTGTCTATCAGTATTAATTTCTTAGGAATGTGTCCGGAGAATGAAGAAAAAGTTTGAAAATTACGATACCTGATGCCCCTTATATACAAACAAGCTATTTATTTACTTACATATAAATAATATAGTCAGCGTTATGCGTCGTGCGTTACGCCTCGTGTAAAGCCTCCATAATAATTTCTTATGTTAGTTAATAATTGATGTATATATAAAAAAGAAAATACTAAAATAAGTAAAACAAAAGTGTTCGTGTTTCTGAGCTCTCGATTAGGTATACGCCAGAATAGGGCTTGCAAGATGATCTCATTCAGATGCAAAGCAGAGCATTCTATTATAACTTCCTCCTCGTTGCAAATATCATAAAAGAATCTAGCGCCTTTGTTCTATATTTCACTAAGAAAAATTGTTTCTTTGATGATAAAAATTATTTGCATGTGTGTAACGTGTTTATATAAGCTTAAATTTTAGTTGGAAAATTTCACGCAAAAACACATTCATTTTAACAAATAATAATTGCATTTATTTAATATAATATTGAATAAATTATCATTCGTCGAAAAATATTTCGTTGTATATTTCAATTCCTTTCGCTTCAAATAATCCGTTCGGATTTATCGAATTCATGAAATAAATTTAGGTTGGAGGCGCTTTTAATGTAATTAATCTAGTTTGCGTCAGCGAAGTGTTTCTCCCTCAAGAGCCGTTGAAAATATGAACATTTAATCTGTAGCTATTTCTTACTATGAACTGTATTGATATTAACAGGTGTTCTATCATGTCGTTTGTAGTTTTTACGTTACCGTAATGAATTATTTATAAAGTTATACAAAAGTTAACTTTAAGTAAGTTTGACGATAAAAGTTTTTGTCAGTAAAAGTGTATTTAATTCGTGAAAAGCACAAGCAATGCTTACGTACTCAGTAATTCTATTGTTTTGTTTTTGTCTAAGATACGAGATATTTAACATAAAATATTATTTAGCAAAAGGTAAAGATTTAATGGTTTTTATTACAGATTTATTCATCAGTTATTTGTACTCGGAATATGAAGCTGTTATTTGAAATACAACATTGATAAACCAATATTTTTTTCATATTTAAATAATCTATTAGCAAGTTACTTTAAATTATTTATCAATGTGTGTATAATCTACGAGTTGAAAACTATCAAATTGTTTCACTCGAGTTAAACCTTATTAAGGCTAAAGCATTGGCTTGTCAACATGAACTCAGTAAGAGGAAATTTAACTCGAAATCATGTCAAGCCGCACCTCCAGCAACCCTAGTGCATTGACTCTCATTAATAATGTCACACGAACACGGCCGCACGTGCATTGTGACCTGAACTGCGTCTCGTAAACACTGACGAATCACTCAAATTACTCTTATGTCAGGATTGGATATTGGCGGTTGAGAGTGCAGCGTGGTGTTGTTTATCAAAATTATTTTTATATATGTTCCTTGTACTTATTATTACTTCTATTGTACATAGTTTACGTGTGTTGTTCGAGTGGTCATATTATTAGATCTGATAGATGTTTAAGTGTTTGTAAGCCTTGTTTGAAGAGTAAATCAAGATTCGACCTCAGTTACCAATAAAGTTGGAAAAAAGTCTTAAATATTCAGTATTATATCAAACGAGCTCTCCGTTACTCACTCTGTATTGAGTCTGGGATATTTTATGGGGCATAAATTTTTATCCATAATATTTAATAATAATAAAAATAGATTACTTAGAAGTTAACACACTTGATCAGGAAAATTAAATATATTTTTGACAAAAGAATTAATTAAAAAATGATGATGATGGATGAATAGAAATAAAATATTACTACAATAAACTTTAAAATGAACCATATTATAACTAAGATACAAAACCATACTGATCAATTGGACATCGCTCAACAGTTGCCACAAATGGACAAGATCATTTGAGTTGTCTGTCAATTACCGAAGTGAGCCGAGTGTGGAGGCTGGACGTTTCGGGTCAGCTGTCTTGTAACCGACGTGTTTGGTTGAATTGCTTTCATACCTTTGACAATGGAGAGGTGAATTTATCGATATATATAGATTTAATTCACTTCACTTGAAGTTTATGTAATGGACCCTCGACAGTGAAGTTTTAACAGTTTTAACAGTTTATATAATCAAAGTCTAAAGTTTAAGATCAAGAATTGAATTGCTTTTCTAATAACACCCTCTACCCGTATTTTCGTCGACGCTCTTCAGTAAATTGCTTTTACAGCAAAACTTCGATAAACCTCGGTTAGCTTTTTCGCTTTACAGTCATAGCAATTTATTCAACTTTTTTTTTATTTAGTATGGGAATATAGAAATAAGTTTTAATAGCCCCGTATTGATTCTTCGGCTATTATCACATTTGAATAAAGTTTATACTAAAACGTTAACTACATTCTTCTAACTTCATTATGAGTATGTCAAGTGCGCTGATCAATAGACTGCTAAGTAACCTGATTAATTTCAGATAGTTCAAACAAAATGGGAAAATATTTATGTATTTTGCGGGTCCGATAAATGAATTTTAAATTTATTTATGATATAATGAGACTGTTAGCAACATTTATATATTAATAACATATTCAATGTTTCCTTGTCTATTAATTTGGTCCGAATAATAATATTGTAGTCCCTTTATTTTGAAGATGTATTTGCTTATAATTGCATGTTCTGAAATTTTCACCTGGTAGGTACTCCCAAGTTCAGTAATCTTTTTGTAAAATAAAATAGCTGTTGGCAGCGACTTCTGCTATGGAGCAATGGGGGGAGGCATGCCCCCCTTGCTTCCGGTTATAAATCATCCTAAAGTTTATACAGAATTCCTAAATTTGTTGTGTTATTGTAATTTTAGCGCCAACAAAAATATTTGTCATTTCCGTCGTCACAATAATAAATTATAATACTCGTTAATAATGAGGCGTTCGACGGGTTCATGTATATTTAAAATCATGTTACTAGTTATTGAGCCTATACGTTAAAAACAAATATACAAAAAAACTATAATTTTCTCTTTATAATTTCAGCAAATTAAATAAATAAACGTTGAAACCCAAGTACAACTCCTATTTAATAAAGCCTGATAAGATTAATTATTTACACTGGGCTGAATTTTAAGCTTAAAAATTATCAACCTAATTAGATGTTCGTTTTATACAAAGGGGAAACACAAATTAACCATTGTTCTGTACTTTGGGAGTTATGTTAATGTTTCTTTCAAATCTTTTCAGACAGTTTCATAGGGTTTTAATATTTGAAGGAGACAATGGTATTTATTAAAGAATGTCTGATGTCGAACTCATTGTTTAATAATATCTATAATTAACGGTTCGTTATACATTTAGACACGTTCAGCTGAACGTGGGTGCCACGAGCGAGGGGCGTCACAATGCGATGACTGCTTTAATAAGGTCTCGAGCTTCGTATTCTTTAATTAATATTGAATTCAATTTTACGGCATTGACATCTGTTCAAACGAAACAACGTTTTTTATTCTGATTTTTAAACGACGTCCTACTTTTTATATAAATAACGTAAGTATAATAAATAACTCTGAAAAGTAAACTTTTTAATTTAGTCAGTTTCTATAAACGAATTCCTTAATATTATTCCACGACCTCGTCCACACCGTTCACTGAATTCAAATGTATACCGAATTTAGTTGAAACGGCGTGTATCGGGAATATCCAATAAAATAAAACCATATGGTGCAAAGTTTTCTTGTACTTGTATTTGTCTTCTTTTATTATATGGACTGGGAATTCAGTTATATTTCATATATCTCATTATATCTATATAATGTGTTTTCTATAACTCTTTTTATTAACGCATACATCTTTTGTCTTTAAGTTTATTCCCTCAGTAGTGTTTATGAATAAGTCTTTACAGCAGTCTGTGTGCTCTAGTCTGAAACTCGAGGCAGGGTTTTGTTTTCCATTTGTAATAAATATTATATCCAAAACAACTGTTATTTGCTCTGCTTCTATTTCATTCATCTAGACGACTGTTCTAAAACAAAAGATAAAAAAATTAATCTCATTTGAAACCAAGCTCCTTCAATCTTTTGTTTTTATTTATCTCAATAGAGAAACATAATTAATACAAGATGTATATTACTAACGGTAGGTATAATCAGTCGTTTCTATGGGGTGTAAATGTTTTCAAAGGGAAACTGCTTGGTAATTTGACTTACGCAGACCGCGGTGTAAAGTAACACCCGACACGTGAAATTGGAAAACCGTCTCTGTGTTTCATCTTGACAATTATTATAACTTAAAAAATATTTAGTGTATAAATGTCGATTGTTTGTGTAAATGTAATGGTATTGTTATTGTTATATTTGTTCTTGCCCATGACTTTACCTTAAATGTTAAACGACGTCAGGCCTTCGTTGGGAATATTGGATTTTTTTAACATAAGCACAGCGAAACAATCAAACAAGTAGTATGCATTCAATATGTAATATATTTTTCTTAGTTGATAAAAAATCCGATAGAAAGAAGCCATATGTTTTTAATTTCCAAACCACCCGGACGACTTTTAGATTTTTTTGTTTCTATAAACTTTTCCAGAGCCATTTCAATCATAAAAATAATGCTAAGCTCGTTTCGTCGTTTTTAAGTGATTTTTTCACAAGCGCAGCATTTCATTTTCATACATACATACAAGATTAGCTTTGTTAACTAGATTGTTTGGACTTCGATGATTTTAAAACCAGATTTAATATTTATACAGTTTTCTTTATATTTAATCCATAAGAAAAATATTTTTTCTTTGTTCTTTACTACTTTAAAAATATCAATCTTCAAGCCAACTATTTAACACACTTAAAAATTCTCTTTTTCTCAGAACTTCGCCATTTATTTATATTTTTAAAAACATTATAATGTTATTAACATTACATTATAGTTACTTAGATTTACTTTAAACGACAATCCATTTGAGTAAACCTCTATTTACATGCTTAGCTTAATAATGTTCAAATATTCGCAATTTGTTCACATGAATAAGACCAATTTCTTGGGCTTTCAATGCAAATTTTGAGGTACCGTCGGTGAGGTTTGATTAATGATCGTATTTCCGTAAATGTCAAAACATTTGCTCGTCTATTTCCGTGTGTTGGTTCATTTGCGGATGACATCATCCACATGTCTTGATTAGGGAGTTTGAGAATGACAGTTTAGTTGTTCTTTTAATCTAATCCTCTACCAAGTTTGATGATTTGACGTCGTTGGTGCTCTCTAAGTTAACTGTAGATGCATAAAAGAAGCGACAGTTAAAAATAATAAATTCATTGTAAGTACATTGATTTATTTCTATAATAATTTAAGTTTAGACTGACCTAAAGACATATTTTAGAATGTCATGCGGACTTTGTCTGTTTAATATTTATGAACGAATAATATTTCTATTCCCGGCGACATCCCGACCGAGGCGCCCGTTCTAGATGAAATGTGGGAATGGGAAAATAATGTGTCTAGATTCACTCTCTTTTGTGACACGATAATATAAAACTACGGGTGGCTGTAAGTATTTTGAGATTACATTCTTTTGACATGCACGTCTTTTTATATTCATGATGATACATTTAGCAGATTCAATTGTATTTAAATTGATAAAGTTTGTTGATAAATGCGATATTGTAATAATAATGTGTGTACAGGCTGTGACCGTGGGTATAAATCGCTGAACTGGCAAAAATATCACACCACGGAGTCCCAGCGCAGCGCACGTATCCATGTCAGCGAGACGTATACCGACTGAGGGAATCTCATTTGAAAAATTCCGTATCCACTCCAGGATATAGCATTTTTATGACAAGCTCACTTACGAGGTTGATATCTATAATACATAAAAACGCCTTCGCGATTCGCTACGCACAGTCACCGGTACAAAATTACCTTATAAAGTTCTAAGAAAGCTTTTATTGTAAGATTGCCGTATAATTCACTTCAATTTGTTGAATTTCAATTTATTTATAAAATAATATAATACGTTTTAGGTAAATTAAAATCTTCGTGGAGAACAATTGTCTAAAGGAAACCATGTTTCTTGTAAATACTTTGAAGGCTAAAATACCTCTCTCGATATTGCACTTATTTATTTAAAATATCCAGTGTTCTCAAATACAATATTTAAAATGAGAGTTTTATTCGTTTGAACGAAATGTTCTTACAAAAGCTTAACTCCTTATTCTATTGTTTCTTGTATAAAGAAAAATGCAACAGGATTTTTACAATTTATTCACAATTGTTATATTATTTTAAATATTTTTCCTACACTATCTATCTATCTTGGTAGAAGTATAATATTTTAGATGTGTAGTGGTCTTATCGATTTAATTAAACTGAATCCACCCTCCGTCCTACACATTACCTTCGAATAAAATAGTTAAGAAACTTTTTTAATTAAAATTATATTGTTTATAGTTATACGTTATTTCTAAACTGGATTGACACATGAGTGACTTTAACGTTCAGCTCACAACTTTCTAGTCATTTGTGCAATTTTTTTTAGTATCTGATATAATAGATATCATATATTAATTTATCTGTCTATAATAATGTTAGCCATCTTCTGTCTTCTTAAATATATTTTTATTCAATTCTATTTGAATTGTGGTTTAAAATTGTCATACTAAGGTCAGCGTGAGGTCAGCGAAAACAAACTTTTTTCTAAAATTAATATATTCATTTAAATTATGTTTTTTTACAAATATTGTATCAATCATAGATTTAATCGCAATAAAATAAGGTGTTCTTAATTAGTTCTTATCTTGGCAGTTTAGTCATTTTTAAATTTACTTCTTAATAACATTTGTCTAGAACGTGCACTAGCTTAAGTTATTTAGAGCTAAACATGTTTGTAATTCAATATTTAACAGGCTCGAGCTAAGCTGTTCTGGTGTTAGCTCCCAGTTGACGTTATACTTAACTAAGTATAATGTGCAAGTCTTTAAATTGAAATCTGCTCTCAAGTTAGACAAACTGGAGCAATTTCAAACTTATTCGAGAACTTTCCTTTTATATTGATCGGATTCTTCGTTCGTTTTGTTCTTAGTTTTGCGTTGTTCTGGCGTAGGAATGTCTCATATCCTATGCTATATCTTATCCTTATTGATATTATGTAATTTAATTGTATAGACTGACTGACTGCTTAATGACGTAATTAATGTTTGATTACATCACAATTATATCGTTTCAAAATCGTATTTTATACATATTTTTTATATATATTTTTGGAACGGTAAATGAAAAAATACGGAATATTTGACGCATAAGTTTCCTTTTACACAAGCAACAGTACTCCGCACCGGGAACCCAGCAGAGAGAAGTCTCATCACACGTGACACGCAAAGTACGATAATATTTAACCCACACACCTAAATACCAAGACCTCTTAATAATAACGTAAAAGCAAATAACACATTTCACTTTAAAGTCGCCCCACGCCTTTCAAAGTAAGTACCTTCCATTTTTTCTTATTTGCCCCGGCCGTAGCGAACTGGGTCAAGGTGTTTGACAAATTATTTTGTGTCACAGATCTCGAAGCCATTTTAGAAATTCTACTCACCTTTTACCTCAGTGAATTGTGTTTTTAGTACCGCCTACGCTCGGGCTTTAATGAGCTCCGACGTAAATTTTATCCTCGATTGGCTTAGCCGTTAACACAATCACCTTTTGTTTCAGCGAGCGTTACGTACTGACAATCTCTTACAATAATAGTATTACCCTGCTATCATCGAAGCGTGCGTAAGTACCTGTAGGTATATCTATAAGATACTTAATTTTTTTTATAGTAATATGTTTTGTGTATTTTGTATGTAGATGTTAAAGATAAGTAAATAATCAAATTTTGATAAATAAATTAACATATTTGCTTATGAAAAAGAATAAAATGGCAATATTAAGGGATAAACTTATTTCTATAATCGTTTTATTCTTGTCCTTGACACTTAATACTCTTTAATATTGTAGCATTAAGTTTGTGACATTTTTGAATTAACTTTTTAAACCCTTTTAAGACAATGTACGTGCCTAAAACGCAGAGGCGTAAAATTCCAACACTTACTTATTCTCTACTTTGTTCTTCTAAATATTTACATAAATACACTTAACAATAAATTATTATATAGACAAATGGAGCACGGTCTGCTCTTCTATTCAAGACACGTATGTTAGATGAATTTAAAATAAGTATTTAATAAATGTTAAAGTTTTTTTTCAGTTTATTAGGATACATAATATAAAAAAATATTTTTGCTAAATATTTTCATAACCTAACACGTATCATGTAATATTGGAGGATCCCATATCTAATCTAGAATAGCTATTCTATATGTGCATACATTATCCGCATCTGGAACATTATTTGTATACGACTAATGAGATTTCCCTAATCCTTACGAGAAAGCTCTTGAGAATTTGTATAAGTACATTGTTCCTGCGTCTATTATTGAGTTCTCAATTGTTTACTGAGTGATTTCGTACAATACATTGAAACGGTAATCAAGTAAGCATTAAGTTGAGTGTTTTAGTATTAGATTATAGATGAAACTCCTATCTAAGTTTAGTTTGTTTTGTTAACTGAATATAGTTTCGTAGAGTAGTTTACTATCATTAGTCTTATTGAAAAGAATCATTAATAAACGGCAATCCATCAATTCAGAAAAGAAATTACGAAGTCAAACGGCAATAGTCTGCTCTTATAGCAGTCTAATAGTAAAATAAACATTATTAAGGTAAAGCTTTGTGAGGGAACGCGACTGGTCCGCCAAAAGGCAAAATATATTCAATAAAATACGGTTCTCAAAGACTTTATTATTTCTCCCAAACACGTATTCGCAATAAAGATTATAGCAGCGTAAGCAATAACTTAAAAACTTATGTCAGCTCGATAAGTGTATATTGAAAACGATAAAATAAACAAATTCAAGCTGGAAGTTCACACGTGTGAGGGAAACTGTCGAACTGAACATCTTGGAGTGTTATTTCCTGTTCGGGATTGCCGTTCGACTCTGAAATAGCGTTCAACTTCATTGATCCGTTATCAATGTTATAATGTATTGCCTATCTCACATATTTTAAAAATTCTAGTCGTACTAATAGCATTTATAGTGTTATTTTGAACTAATCTTATAAAGAGCACGCAACGATAGCAGAAAATATAGGATAGAATAAGCCGATTATAAGAATTCATTGTATATATTTCACAAAAAAACACACACACTATCATTAAATTCGCTTTTGAACTGTTTTAAAACCAATTAGCTTTACAGCATAACTGTGACGTAATTACAAAGTCAATTTCACTCAAAATGGCGTTTCATTCTCCTTTAATCCGCATACGATTGGAAACAGAGCAGTTGTATAGATTTCAGTATGAAAATGTATATAAATTTTTGGTATTCAACCGTTTTCATTACCGCTGGACATTATTTATTTGTGGCGTATCGGTTGTATTTAATCATTCGACCCAAATGAGTTTTGTAGTTTAATGCGTGCGATACGAAATAATCACCGATTCATTTGTACTTTTTGTTGCGATATTTAATACATTTATTGAGTTATTTGAAAAATGTTGTCAGTCTTTTAACTTACAAACGAGATAGTGAGTAATGCGTTTACCTAATTATTTTACCTCAAATAGCAATTAATTGAAATTACTCGGATCTATTTATTTTTCTTATATAACATATATAGAACGAATTTGAACTAAAATATATTTAAGTTTGATTTACTTAATACGGACCACGAAATACTGTTATTAGTAGATGATTAGTAATCTGATTTACCGACAGACACCTGTCTACATGTCGTGTTGAGCACGCGAAACCTTATTAAATAATTTCGCGGGTAAAAACGAAAAAAAAAACTGTTCAAAGGTCTAATTTTTTCCATTAATCATAAAACTTTTTATTATTATAAATCTGGTATACCTTATTATAAATTAAAATTGGAGAAAAAATTCTGATCAATTGAAGTGAAACTAAACCTCAAAAACATACAAAGACAAACTCCTGAACTCATGGAACTATGGTTTCTACTGTGGTATAGTGATATTGCAGGCATGTGGTTTGTTATGGTTTAATTAGATTGCGCGTGTGTGTAAGTTGGTTTGATTATTATTGCTATCGTAGCATCTTAAGCATTAGAATTTTACCATTTTTAATGAATTGTGCATTCCATATTAAATTTCTCAGAGCTAAGTTGAAGAAGAACAAAATATATAATTAAATGTACAGAAAATCTTTGCTTATTAGCAAATACCGTTTTATGGTCAATATATTTAACCTGAACGAAAAGTTCAAATATTATATGAAAGACATTAAAAATATATTAGTATTACACCTGCTATCAGCATCGTTAAAATTGGAGCACATATAACTGAAGTCACTTGATATAATGAAGGTGAAATTATGATTATATTTACAATTAAAAATGACAATTATTATTCTAATTGCTGTGTTGGTTAGCTATTAAGCGCATATTCCTCCTCCAGTAACACAATTGCACTCTCCGTTTCCACCTCGGTGTTTGTTGCTTTTGATTGCACTGTAATTACTTTTCCCTTAATTCGTTCCGTTTCTAGTGTCGTTTGAGAGCTATTTTAAATCAACCCGCGGTTGTTAAGGTTTTTATTAATAGTCTTGTGAATTTCAAATGAAATTCTCTTTTGGTTAACGGTAATCGCAATGAATTTATTATTATTTAATTTTATATATAATTATTATTGTATTCAATAATAAAGATATTTTTATATGAAATACTTGTAACACATTATTGCATTCATTTAATATTTCAGGCTACGAAGTGTATTCTCGGATTCTCGTACATTGTAACATCACAGTTGTAGACATTTCTTTCGCAGAGCTTCCGTCGCGGGTCGTGACTGGAAACATAAGAATATAAATGTACAGTACAATGTTTCACTACGCACCCTTTGGGTCATGTAGTTTTTGACACAATACCGCTCTTATATTTTATGTAATAAGAACAATATGAATAAATTGAATATTCAAGTTTCTGATTTAACTTGCATACGTTAATTTGCTATTGTGAGGTTTACGTTCCAAACATAACAGCTGAAATGCGGAGGTTGTGGATAAATTTACATATTGCATTCTGTGCACGCACTGAAGCTTCGTCGCGAAATAATTAACATCCACATATTACAATATTGGCTCTGAGAGAATTTAATGGCGTTCCAGTTCTTAAACTAAGCTTAAAAGAATATAACTAACACTCGTGTACTTATAACGAAACCTTTAGTTAACCGCTTTAATCCTCGACCTGACATTCTTGACCGATTTTACCACAACAACGTAACCCAGATAAAATATACTACAAAAATGCTTCTTCCCCTAATTGTCTCTACGACAAGTACCCTCAGGACGCTGACTGCATCCTTCAAAAAAGGATAAAAAATATTTTGCACTTGTTATTTTATAAATTTCTTATTTATAGAAAGCATTCTAGAAAAATCACATTATAATATTGATTATCGATGGAATATTAGAAAATAATATGATTTACTTATCCTACGACGTGCCAAATATCCCCTACACCCGTTTCAAAGAAGAGTTATGTGAGCAGAGTTTATATGCGGACTGCGTATGCTATTTGTCTTCATCTGTTTTTAGGACAAGCCAAAATGGCATGGTATACAATATCGTCAAGATTTATTTTCAATTGCCATACTAAAATTAGGCGGCAGGTGTACAAGTCGTATTTATTGCTCGTATATTTCTATGTTTACTGCCTCAGTAGTCCGTGATGTTTTACTGGAATTTACTTTTCAGTGACGAGGAAATATATTTTTTTGTTATACTTTAAAAACATTTCCAAGCAAAGAATCGTGCACTTACCATATTATTAATCAGTAAGCTCAAAAATGAATGTAAATTTTCAATCTTTCGTAATTATACTTCAATGAATACAATTGTGAGTGTAAGAAAGTTATTTTGTTGTCGTGTAGACTCGTAGAAAAACGAGTAGGAATAAATGAAAATACTAATGTATTAATCTTAATATACTTTTAACTATCCGGTTGGAAAGATCAGAACCCGATGAGCTAACAGCACTTAACCTGGATAAACTAACAATTGAATTTAAGAAGAATGACAAGCTTTATTTGGAGTATTGTAAAAAGCGTTTTTGACAGATTCCACCTAAGGTAAAATGAATCGAGATATCGTTATTGCATACTTTGTCCTATTATTAAAAATCTAATCTGGTAACTTAATTATTTAATTCTGAATTGTTCTTTAAATATAATCCAGATAAAACAATGACATGTTTCGATCAAAGTCTTAAACAGATAACACAACTATTGCTATTAACAGTGTACAACACAAATACGGGTGGCGCAATTTACTCCAACCTTCCTATAATTAAGAGGGTCCCAACGTTCCTACAGGGATCAAAATTACAAAGGTAGTGTTAGAATGCGTTACTGATGAGACCGCAAGGGTCGCGTATGCTGATTGCAAACGACATACGTTAGGTTGGATTCATAACATTTTATATATGTTATTACATATGAATGTAACATGGGAACAAAACAGTTTTGTTTAGTTAATTATAATTCATTTAAAACAAATATAAGACTAAATACTAAAATTCTGTCTATATCAGACGTATCGCAATTGAATTGATAATTATATTACATTATTCAGTGTGGTGTCCTCCTTATCTGTAAGAGAGTGGAGCACGCGCCATGGCTCCCTCGTTTAAGTTGACTCGATGAATATTTCGCAGCACATGCCTCACTAAATTCTGTTAAAACTTCGATCGACTTTAATTAAGATGTACTCTCATTGTGCCCAGACGCTTACGCTTTCAAATTAAAATTGTTGCCAAACGACTGACTAAAATGCCCGATTTTAACCGAGCAAGGAAATTACTTTGAATTGCGTTTTATTCAATTTAATAGGATCTAATTTTGAATATTCAGTAACTTAATTTGTTAATTTATTCATCTTGTTAAGTACCTAATCTATTTATTGGTGGTATAATTTTAATTTAACGTTAATTTTAACTTCGTGTCTTTCTATTAATATTCGTTTTCGAGTTACAGTTTCATATATATTAAAATTTGTTTTTTTTATCCAAAAATAAACAAAAAATTATGGCATCTTTAACATATACCTCTTATAATATAACCCTACACAGAGATTAATGTCTAAACTCAATCGATTTTTAACTATGAGTTTAATCCGCCAGCTGTTCGTCGCGAAATGTTACTATCAAAGTGGACGGAAAAATGTAGGTTGTGTTCTGATTTTTCTTTTCCTTTTTTGATTCTCCAGACCTTTTAAATAATTTGAGTATTTCCATTTCGTTGATTGACAATAGTAACTAGTAGTGCTAGTATTTTATTTATTATTATTGCGATTATTTCTACTCCACTACTGTTGCACGAAGTCTGCTACAAAGTCGCTTTCCAATTATTATTTCAAACGGTTACTTTAATTAAATTGATTTTAAATTCCATTATTTTCATCACATCGAAATTCTGTCAACGTTGAAAAACTAAAATCATAAATAATTATTTTTTTTACATTATTCTTCATTTATTATATTTAATGACTATCAAATTACTAATGACATTTTATTTACAGTATACCTCTAGAAATAACAGAACTTTTCTCGTTATAAAACTTCTAACTTTGCTTTAAACGGGACATTATATATACAAGAAGGTCAGGCAACATTGCTAGTAAATTTAATATATGATGAAAAAGACAAAATGTTTACTTGGGTCTGTTTTATCCTCCAAATAGTGGGCTTTCAAGTGCTTCAATAAATAATTGGGCGTGTTAAGCTTAATGGTTTAGTGTGTACGTGTTCGGAATAAGATTTCTTGTTGGATTATATTGAGGTGACTTTGTCCATTTCGAGTTTTTGTTTACAGAGCATTTGGTGCCCAGTTTTATTGTAGATTAAAATATTGACACAAATTAAAAAATAATTGTATATTTTTATTTTTGATTTCTTAAAGCTATATAGAACATTTTAACTTTAAATAGATTAGATTTCCACGTCTATTTTTCCCTAACACTGAAGTGTATTGGGTATTCATTTACACTAAATTATTTAAATATATCGTCGTAATACTGAATAGGCAAACCTATCCGTATGCTGGAGCCAAGGCAAATAATTAAAAAATTCAAAATCACGAAGGCCTTTTCCGAATGAAACTTTTCTGCTGCCTGACCAACGATGCGACTAAGTAAAAATATTAAAGTACATAATTTTAATTAGTAATGTTGTTTGTTACTTTATGTTATAAAATTGTATTTAAATTTCCTCACTTGTCCGTAAATTATATAAGACTTGGTCACTAAAAAGATTTTTCATTTACAAAGTTGCAGCGTCCATTTTTAAAGGCTTTTAGTAGTTTGTCATAAACTCAGTTAAAGACTTTCGCCAAGGGCTATTAGTGCATCAGAACTTTGAAACGACGGCCTGCATTAAATACTTTGCATTTGCTCATTAGCGCGTCCTTTCGTCCAAATAAATACATTTGTTATTCTGTTTAACTAATACACGAGTACACTCTTGTCTCGTAGAAAATGACTTAATGACCTCCATTAAATCTCCACGATCCTTAATTTGGTTCACCAATATGTCCTAATTAGTCAATTAAAACCCGCCTTGTTTAATCTTATCCTGTCTTGGGAATAACTTAAGATGTAAAATTTTAATACTATCTATTCATGATTATTTTAAATCTATGTAATAAATATTAATAATTCTTTATTACACATTTCATTTTTTAAATACCATTAACGTTATTCCCGACTTTCCTCGAAAAAAAAAATATGTGAGAATTAAAAAAAAACACTTCACTTCACACTTCATCCGTTCTTTAAATAAATCCAAATAAAAATTGACATAATATCTTTTTTTTTCTTTTTAATCTTTATTAAAGACCTGAGTCGCACTGACATAAAATATCTTTGTATATACAAACGGGTATTCAATGTTTCATCGTGTATACGCTGATGCATATAAAAATAATGAAAATTGAGATAGCTGCGAGCTGCGGCAGTGATTTCTAACCAACTAAAATGGAGCTCCGATTTTTGACGAACAAAGGTATCCCCGCTCAATATCCTGATCCACTTACTTGTGCCTTAACGGCTTTAACGGCTCCCTTTATATTGGATATCACATATATCTGTTTTATAACGGACACAAGATGGTTTATTTTATACGCACCTGTAGTCGAAGGCGTCGAAGCCGAAGTATGATTTATTTACGCCTGGTTGATAAATTTAAGGGCCCATTCAAAGGGATCGTATACTTTTTTCCTTGTATTCAATTGATTCAGCGGTCGAGCGGGTTATTTTTCTCTTTTGTTTCTGAAAGCAAATATATAAGACCTTAACATTTTTTTTATAATCACTAACAGAAAATAAAAAAATGGTATGTTCTCCTTTTTCGATTCATTATTTAACCAATTTAGAAAAGATATAAATCCCTCGATATCATTGCTGACTCATCGTGTATTTTATTAGCCTGACCGGACAAATCCCTTCCCACTGACACAGATAAATCATCATATTAGCTTTGAATCAGTGATCTACCAATCATTCGGGTGATACTTGAAACTATTTGACCTACGAATTCGAATTCGAACACACTCGAGTTCCACACTCCACAATTTGATATGTTTTTTATTACTTATTCTGTTTTTTTACTTTGCATTTAATATACAGTATATAATATGAAGCAACCATTTCATTATCCAATTTATCGAGCGCTACGTCAACTAGCATACTAATATCGGATTATGAAAAGGCGGTCAGTGGGTTGTTATGGAGCTAGTGATAGTGGGCACTATTAATTCGTAATATTTTGGGGCAAATAGTGCTCTCACAATTGGATAACGAAATGGACTCATAACCGATCAACTCTCACCTCGGGTGGAATTTCCAAAAACTCAAAATATAATTGGTAATTTTCAAACGAGACTGTTTATTGATCGGCAACTTAGATACGACATTTAATTTTATGCGTGTACAGGTGTAGGAATACAAGAGTTTATTTACACTGGCCTAAAATGTGTCCGTAATAAACATGTTGAAGTTGATTTGGGTTGCGTAGTTTGTTATTTCGCGGTGAAAGTTTTTAGCGTTAGAAACTTTAGGTATCAGTTAATTTAAAAACTGTTTAAAAAATCGAAAATATATATCTCATTAACCTTCGTATATTGTTTAGTTTGATTCGTGAAATACAAGATTTCTAAGTTGTAAGTTTCAATCAATGGAGAATGGTTATCAATAAATTTGAGTAATAAATTCAATACCCGCTTTTAGCACTCTACGTCTATTTTGTAATTTGAAACGTAAAGTTTTGAAGTTTATAATAAGTTTTATTAATTATATTATTTAAATATTTTTGATACTTTTTGATATTTTTTTCTGACAACTCCTTTTAAAGTATTTTTTTTTTTTCAGGTAAATATTCACGTGATAGCTGATGTTATTCAAATAAAAAAACGTAGGTATATTTAATAATTGTTATATTTATCTAATACGGCAAGAAAGCTATATTTTTTCCTTGACTACATCCAATTACCTTTTTCTTCTGGATGGACGATCTGTTGCCAATTCAAAGTTAATTTATTGATTGGTTGAAAAGAAAAAGTAACAGTGTTTGAACAGATGTGTAACGACGACACAGAAAATTTCGAAACAAACAAATGAGCTCTTAGCATTTCTACTGTTAAAGCCTGGTTCAATATCATGTTGTATTTTTATTTGTTACTTTTATAAAGGGACAGACGTAAATTCTAAAACAGGTTCCTATTGTCTTTTCTTAGCTTCAGAATATCCTCTTTATTTGCCACCATTTTCCAAAAACAGTATAAAAAAGAGAAAGCGTTGATAATTTTTTATGTTTCAAATGTTGTATTATATGTCCGATGAATGAAACTTTCAGTTCATTTGTGTGTAATCAATCGACCGGTTTTAATAGTAATGGAAGAAATCAAAGCGACTGTTACACATAAAACGCGTTCCGAGTTCGATACTTAATTCTTGCCGTTTCTCGCTTTTCTCGTTTAAACTTTTTTGATTTATTGCTTTTCCCTTTACAGAGGAATGCTTTTTGTAAACCTTTAATTTATTTCTGCTTCGAGAGTGTCGTAAAAGATTTATCTATTTATCTATTATACAAATCCGAATTGATTTAATTAAATAAGTGTAATATTTTTTTACATCTAATTATTCTTTTAAAATTTAAATATGCAATTTAAAGAGTACTGTACTGTACTCGTATCTGTTCTATCCCAAACCTATTCAGGTCGTAGATTAAAAAAACTTTAAGCCATTGCCATCAGTATGACTTTTTATTAACAAACCGATTGTTTTTCAACTTCATAAAAGCAAAGCTTCTTTACCACGCCCATGTCATTTCACCGATCTTTGTTCTATTGTCAGTTCGGCCTCAGATTTGGCAAAACTTAATTTGGAAATTGCCAACTCTAAATGGATTGCTTTATCCCCAAAAGTTGATTGTTTCGTTGTTAAAAAAATGTTTTCATTTGAGTTGACCCTCGAGTGAGTTGTTTATCGATTCCACGTGTTAGTGAAATTGTATTAAGTGATATTAAAAAGTGAAGTAGGTATTCAATTGTTTTTTATTAAAATACAATAAATGTATTGTTTATTTAAAAGATTATTTAGAAATATATGGAATTAAAGTTACCAGTAGTATCTTACAGTCCTACTTTTTTTCAATCTGTTTTTGTTTTCAATCTGGACGCTGGTTAAATTCATTTATATTTTAATTAATAAAACCTAGTAATATATATATATATATATTTTACAATTCTGTGATTTATTTTTTAATTAAAAAGTCGCTCCCAAACAAACACACCTCAGGATGCACAACTAAAAATTACCATAACGTATGCTCCCACGCGCCTGCGTACATTTAAGTCCCTTTATTCAGATCTGATCGATGCTGTGGCAGATGTTACACAAAACTTCTTCTATATAGTGGTTCAGTTTGGAATTATCTATTATGTAAAACTAAAACTAATCTCAAACTCGTTTTTCCCTAAATTATCGTCATTTGTAACACTTGAACGTCTTATTTCGATCATACTAAATAAATTATATTACATATCCGTTTTAGTTTGAAAATAATTTAAAATAAACATGAATAAAAACTTAATTGTCTGTCAATTGACATGCAAATGAGTCATAAAGCAACGTATTACTTTCGTGAACAAAATACCATTATTAAAATATGTTTATTTATTTTGTAAATGTCATATTTTTATTTGTGATATGATAATTTGTATTTTATTACAAGTGATGAGTTTAAATTTAATAAAATAGTACGTCTATTTCATTACAATTATTGTTAAAATTTAATTTTCACCGAGTGGCAGGGATATTCAAGACTGACGTCTGCCTGACACGTTTACTAATGAAACCTCCTGTTTTGTTATGGTTTTGAAGCTCCGTCGCGAATACAAATTCATAGACTTTGACTGATGTTTCGCGGCCGAAGGCTCCAGATGGGAATTGTTTTCTTAAAATTAACGTCTGTTATTAAAATGCATTAATATATTTTGCACAATCGAACATTGCGTAATGGTCGTGGATATAAATTAATTTAATTAATATATATATATGTTCTCTTTTGTGTCTGTTTGTTTTTATAAATGTAAAGGTTTTTTTTGTTTAAACTGTTCAAAAAAGAATATATATGTTACATTATTCTTTGATATTATTTTCATTTTGTAATTAATTTATTTTTTTTATAACGTCACATTTCTATTAACATTACATTTTTATCTCACGCTCGTCAGAAAAGAAAAATACATCTAGTATATGTTCCTTTATCCACGTATATTTTGGCTAGTACAGTTGTTTAAGATATCTAATTTCAAGTTGCAATAGTGACTAAGCATCAGCGTTACAGCACGGTTACATTTTGGCGAGTTTCACCAGAGTCTGGAATAGTTTTGGACGCATTGCGGAACATGCACCAGATTTCGTTGGTTTCAAACAAATCTGTGGCTCCGGGATAAACAATTAACTGCTTTAACTTCAGTAACCTTCATAAGTTAAGAAGTGATAATTATTTAAATTAGTGTAACTGTAATTCGTCTCTATTTGTGTTTGTAGGGTATATAACAAATAATTGTTAGTTTATTGATCTCGTTGTCCAGTAGTTTGTTACCTATGTTTATTTTAAGAGCATCTTGGGTAGAAAAAAAGCTGTTAGTACACATATTTTGTTAAAATCTTAATAATTGCCTATAACGTTAAATATTTAAACTCCACGCCTACAGCGCTGATGAATGACACAGTTCACGAGGTCAAACAATTTATAACTTTTATCTTTTCAGCTTATTCTTTTACAAAATAAAACTTGAAAGTAGTCACCGTCCACTACCACGTCGTTCCAAACACTAATTTCATATATTTCCAAAAGTTTATTTCTATTTTTTTTAATATTTTATAGGCTTTCACTATTTCATGACTAACGAAATTATGTAATTTAAAAAAAACAACATGTATCTGACATGAAATTGACATTTATATGTAATTTTAAAGTTATTTTTAATTTAAATCTGATCATTTAACGAGCGTAAAATCCGTAGCAACGTATGGAATTGAAGCGTCTGTCAGATGACTTGACATGTTTTATCTCACTGAAAATAAAAAAATATAATATTTTCTTTTTCGTTATTGATTTTTGGCTTTCAGATAGCTTTAGTTTAAAGCAGCCATTAAAATATTTCGTAGCGTTTTTTATATAACCCCCGCCAGTCATATTTTTATAAATATAAATCAAGATCTTCTCACAGGAACTGCTTATACACAGTTCATTATAAATACAAATATCGAACGGCAAATGGAAATTCTAGATTATGACGTCATAATTTAATTGAATTCTGGATTAAATTTGATAATCTTCAATGTAGCGCCCGACTTACGTAGCCTTTACGGAGTAGCATTCTGATACTCGAGTGTTTAAGTTAATTTGATAAATGCTTTATGGTTATAAATTTATTATCATTATTAAGCACTGTTCAAAGTATTTCAAGTTACAAAGAACCCAAACGGGTTATATATAGATATGTTTACTGAAATCGTTGGAGGTAATGAATGACATATCGAGATAGCATGCAAAATACCGTGGGTTAAAAACATTACATAGTAGTTTTAGGTTTGAACTAATAAAGGATGTTTATTCTTACTCTATCTATCCATTCTCTGGCACTAACTATTTTGAACGAGTCTTGGATTAATAAAACATTAATAGTGTTCTTATTTTAAAAAAATATTTGTCTGCTCGTTAAATTACCAATCATTATGAATACAAACTCAAACTTCGTAAGAAACAACAAATCATTTACTAGTTACCTCGTAGTTCTATTAGTCCTGCTGTCTACATATATTGACCTCAAAGGTACTGTACGTAGAACACCGCAGCAAGACTGATTGAACCTGTGTTTTGATGCACGTATCGGGCCTTCCAATCAGAGCACATCAGACTGGTGGCCTTCATCTCTAAATTAATGTCGTGCTTTGTTCTAGTTTACAAACCGTTGATGCAGTTGGAAAGCCTTTGACAAAAATACGTTTTATTTTTTTTCAGTTTCCACTTTTTTACTGGTGATTTATTTGCTCATTTATTCCTAGTATTTTACTTTTGGTACACTCGCCGGGATTATTGTACCAGTGATTCATTTTACCCACAAGTAGAATATCACGAAGATGAACAGTAGTTCAATCTCTTTGATGTTTGATACACGAAGGAAGTAAGTAATCCTCACATAAATAGAAGATCAACCAGCCTCCGAAGTACACTCGATGTGATAGATTGAATCAACAGCATGTGACGTCGCCGGAATACCTTATTGATACATCCACTACAAAGCTTTGTCTGATATACTATTCCACGTTTTACATTTGCTAAATAAGGCATCTCATCTCTCCATTTTGATATGTCGAATACGTATAAATCTTTATATATTTTAAACAAAACAAAAAACATACTTTGGTTTTACATTGTGTTCAGTCTTTTATTAATGTTGTTAATTAATTGATTTCTTACTAAATATATATCAAATTCTATATATTACTTGGTGCTTTACATAATACTAAAAGGGGATTGCAATCGAATAGATCACTCTGATGTGTCTACACTTCCCAAGTGCGCGATAGACAGCTGTTATTACGTACTTTAAAATTTTCTTTAAAATCTGCTCCAATTCTATTTTAAATGTAACATTTTCTAGAAAATTCTGCAAGAGTGGAACTAATTACCGAGCATACGGGTTTATAAAAAATATAAAAATAGAAAGATTTTTCTTTCTTGAATTCATAGCAGATGTATTAAATAATCATTAATGTGAATGTAGGTGCTCCATTATAAACATATTAAGGGTTAAAGCGATTTGTGATTAATAAATATGATTTATGGACGATTTATAAATTTTTGTATTGATACATAATGATCTACATACGACAAAGGGTTGAAAAAGAATCTGCGTCTGTCACCGCAGCACTGGTGACTTCAGTGGTTCCAATTAATTGTAATTAATATGGTAACAACGAAATACTGATATTTATTGATATTCAAGATTACATATAATGTGTTTATATGTACATCTGTATTGGCCTCAACTAGGTCAGTTTATGAATTAATGCGACATTCATTGTTCATTTTATAAATATAATTAATAGCTAATTGTTACCAAAATCAAGTAATTACTTCATGTTTTGTGTTAAATGTTTCATAATTATCAATTATGAATTCTATCTCAAATTGTAAATTAATAATAAGTTAAAAATATCCGAGCAGTTTCTTGCGGGTTCTTTTCACTGGACTCTTTGAAAGCGTGCAACTAGAGTTTGAAGTTTCACAAGTGTAATGTGTGTCTAATTGAAATAAAAACTTCAACTGTGACTTTTTATTTAAAAATTGAAAACTTTTTCTGTGATTTGAATATTATATTATAGTTTCAATATTTAAAAACGGCACTAAAACTATTCACCGTTTCGCTGTCATGTTAAAGTCGACCCGGATAAAAACCCGGATTCAATCCGTTACACAATAAAATATATGTTTTTTGTACTGCGATTGCACATCCCGGGGCCTTATCGCTTCCGATTTTTAGTCGGAAGCTGTCGGATCATGCTTTGGTTCTTCATAGTTCCGATTTTTCACTTTAAAGCTCAAAGATATATTGAACTGAACTGACACATATTGTACAGAGTATCTTATACAATTTTCACATTTTTATAATATGACAACTATCGCCACACAAAGTACCATTAGCGTGCAGATACATTTGAAATTTGATTTTATTTTGCATAATTAAATTTAAATAATTATGTACTATATGTACTTTTGTAATAATGAAAAGTAAATCAACGAAGTACAGCGACATCAAATCAGTCACCGCTGTTTAAATATTGTAATAAATGTATAATTTAGACTAAATATTGTAATTTCCTAATATAAAAGAACGTTTTACCAAAATCAGTTTTTCTTTGTTTTAATTTCGGACGCTTGTAATTCTCTTCGTAATAATTTTTAATTACTGTTAAATGTTATGTTATAATAGTAAAATTATTAATATTATTAACAAATTTAACTTCGTTTAAATATTTGTTTCTTAACGAACAATTTACATTTTTCGATAAATAGCGAAAAGAAAATGACACGTGAGAAAAGGTGAGGAAAGGTAACTCAAGGCTTTGAGTGTGGAATATTGACAGCCGTTAACTGAAGTTGACAGTTATTTCGTCATTCCTATCTATACCTACACTTAACTAAAAAAATACTTTAAAAAAAAAAAAAATTCACCTCGTGGACGAAGTCGTGCGCACAGCGAGTATAATATAAATTACGTTATAATTTAATCAATAAACGTTGTAGAATTATCGTAACGAATCACATTTTATAAAATAATTTCTCCGCATTATTCCAATTTCTGTATTCATTTATTCTTATTATTGTCGAAAATTATTTTAAAAGTTTCATATAACCAAATTCTTTGTTAACGACCTTTATATTTTTTTTACTGACGGCAATATTATTCTGAAGTTCGTAAAAAACACTTGTGCGAATAATTAGTCCTCAGCGTCCTCGTTATAAAGTTTTCCTCCTAATTTATTCGTGGTATAGAAATATAATGAGTAAAAATTCGTTTTATAAAAATATATTAGTCAATTTTAACACACACTTCGTTGGATATAGAAACCGTAACTCTTAATATATATATATAAAACGGATAGATGAACTTTATGAAAAATATATTGAAATGAAAACCAGTGGCTAGGAGTACTTTAATTAATTAAGTTACAAAGATCTTTTGTCATTACAACCTATACTAGAAAGTGTATATGTATATAATATTTTTTATTTACATTAGAACAAGTTTGATTTTCATTAAGATCAACTCTAAGGTAAATAAATATGTCTAAGAAAACAAAATGAATTCAACAATAATAAAAATTATATATCTTTCTATGTATATTTAGATAATAATGTTTCACCGTTTTCGGCTAAACATACCCCGAAGTAACTATTTTATTTATGAGGTATATTTCCGCTACAAAAGCTAGTATTTAAATTTTCTCCTAGCAACTAACTCATAATGGACACAAACCTCTCCTTCCCAGATTAAAGGTTTACCGACGGATTATTGCCTCAAGTAATTACTTGGTCTTGCCCGCTCCGTCGGAGAGGTAAAATTAGGCGTAATTAGGTCCCTTCAACTCTCCAAAGTTCCTATCGGCTAATTTAAATCTTATTTTTATTCAACGTTCTTTGTTTTATGTTTCTTAAATCAAAATATATTTTATCATAATTTTTCTATTCAAATAACTAAAAGTGATTTTGTAATTTTATTTATTGGAAAACTTTTTATCTCCCTCTCACCACATTTTCAATTTCACTAATGGTTCCTTCTCTTTGACTGTGATATTTTAGTTGTAATTTATTTAGAAATACAGGACTTTGATACGATTTAAGCCTACATAGTACATACATATGTGAACATAATTCATATGGATTCTATCTGAAAACAATTAACTAATACCCGGGTTACAATAATCGAGGCGTTCTGTGATATAACTGGAATGTTAATATAATGTTAATATAAATCATGATCTAATCTTGACTATAATTAATATAATATATCGACATGTATATAATATACATACACAATCTATTCGGAGCACTGCATACCGTGGTGGCAGTGTGGCTGACCGGAACCACGAGATAGCTGGGGCGGTCACATTACAACAATATATTGTACAGGTCTTGGGATAACGATTTGTGGTTCTTTAATCATATTAATATTATTGTTTATTAATTAATTGGTACATCTTTTGATGAATATATTTCTATATTTATTACAGTAATGTTTATGTCATTAAAAAGGTTTCAGTTTTTGCATTCGTCTAAAAGAAATCTAATCAATTTAGTTTTATTACATTTTATTTTATCAACAATTTTATAACATTCGTATTATATGTATATTATTTTTTGGTAATGTTCTTCTGTATTTTAAGATTTATAAAATTTATATGTTAATTAATAATAGATGTCAAATTATTAATATTAATAAAAAAATGTATGACCACAATTTATTTGGCTTAAAAAATTAATAACCGACGTGGCCAAGCTGTTATACTGAAATACTTTTGACGACACTCATGAGAGCACATGTCGTATGTAAGAGCTTTGACGTATTACAAATGTACAGTAATAATGATATACACGCACATGACATAACATAAAAATTAACACAATTATGATGAATCTATTAAGTATGTAGGTCATCGAAGTGAGCGACTCGTATTTGTAATAAATATTTAAGGTATTGGATATATATTTCGGTCGAGAACAGATTCAATGTATATGATTATCATATATGAATCATTTGGTATACAATTTTGAAACCCTTCCCGGTAACGATACAGGGAAAACGTGCTCACGGCTTATAGAAATATTTCCTTTGATATATATGTATGTAGGAGTAAATTTAATTTACATTTACATATCTTATCGAATTTTAAATTACATACAAACATTATTTTATATAATTGTAGTTTTGTTAATATATTTATTTGATGTTTTTTTATCTTAATATTTATTTTGTATACATTAATCAAATCTAAATTGTGGATATTTACTATTATATATTAGAAATTTATCTTAATTTTTAACCGACTTTTTCGCATCTTGTGTGTGTGCATCGAATACTACACGTATTGTCACGCGTGTGTGCTCTATTAAACTAACTGCTGCGTGCAGCATCCGACATGTTTATTTATAAGTTTCAGCAATTCGAATAAACCGACGCCATCCCTCTCACAATACACTCGAGGTCATTTATCTACCAATTCCTTTACACTTTTGTCTCGTTTTTCATTATCACCCCCACTGACTTTGGATGGACGGATACCTTTATTTTTTAAACATAAGAAAAGAAAAACTTGTTATTTTACCTAATTAAAATAATCTAAATTATGTGTGTTAGGTATCTTTCATCTTTATCTGTGTGTTTTTTGATGAGTCCTTGTTATAAGAAAACTATTTCTGATCATTAATTATTCATTATACAAACTGAGAAAAGATGAAAAATGATATTTTATTTTTTATTTAATTAATATTAAATAACCACTATATTTACTGCAATTTAAGCATTTGTTTATCCTAATACCAATAATGATATGTTTGTTCTAAATATATTAATTTTTCGCAGTGTGATGAAAAATTTCCATATATCTCTTGTAATTTAACATATGTAGTAATGTTGAGATGTTTTTCAAACAAAAATGACTTTAAAATGTATGACGATTTTTTTTATAGAACTAAAAACATCAATTGATATCTCTTATTTTTATTACTATAATTTTAATACATTATCTCAAATTAATAATCTTGTAAATACACTTAGGATCATTACACTGTACCAATTATTTTACACAACCAATGTTCTCAGTGCCTAAACTTAACTGTTATCTGATAAAGATAAGCCCGTTTTATTAATATTCATAAAGATGAGGCACAAGGTTGTCTATTGAACTGTTATAATGCAAATGTCACTGCTAAGGTCAATCGATTTATTTATAGCTATCAGGATTATCGCACGCTTTCTAATATGAGAAGTATGTACTTTTAAAATTGTTTTCTATTTAACTACAAGGATCTGATTTGGATTCTTATACGTTTTGAAATAACTATTGTTGTAATGCACGTTAAGAGTTTTCTCGAGTTTAAAAACATTAATCTATTCTTCGTACTTACTTTAGAAAGAGGCACATTTTTTTCACTATAATATATTTCCGAGATATGTCTGTATTTAAAATAGTTTTTCCTCTCCCGTGACGTCGCTCCTGGATACCTGGATACGTGGATCGCGGGTGAACCATAAACTAGCACCTTTGTAAATGGCTCGTGATAACGTGAAATAGTATGCATTTCGCTATTTTATGTTCCTGTTAGCGAGTACCTCTAAATTCTATTAAGATAAGCTTTACATTTCCTAAAAGAATTTATTTCCTTACAGCAGTAGCTAGTGTCACGATTTTGTTAATTAAATGTACTTAATATATTAGGAATGTTTATTTATTTATTTATATCGTTTCCATTTTAAATCAATACTATTGATTACTTGTGTGATCGTGATCGCCGATGAGCGTCGGGAGCGCCTATTTGGATATCATACTTATTGAAATAAGCCCTTCCGTAAAGACTTTCTAACTTAAAGTTAAGTCTACGAGTTTGAGATGAACCACGCAAATCAATCACTCACTCACAAACGCCAATATATTTAGTGAGCAATGTAAGAGCTTAAATTTAATATTATATTATTATTATTATCATTCGTAAAATATATTTGTTATTGTTGAGCATAACTGAAATTCTTTTTCCCGAACGCTCTACTGGCCATCCTTTTCAATATACTTAAGAAATGAAATAGAAGTTTTCTTTTCCGTCGTATATATTTGGACGTTACCAATCCCTTATTCGCTTCTCGGGAGCCCTCGGTTATAATGGCGGTATATCTTTGGCATCCTCCCGAGGTACCTAAATCATTGAGTCTATCGTATGTCCGATTTATTTCATGGGCTCCAATATTGCTCGGATGTCCTTCAATGTATTGTGTCATGTGTCAGTGAGAACGGTGCCGTGCCAATATACACGGACAATAATTTAAGATGGTTCTATTGAATTTGATCCAACACAGCCTATGAATATATATCGACTACTCGATCTATCTAAGCTATCTGGTTTATGGATACGTAATAATATTAATAACCCGTGTTAGATGGCCATAATTAAAGTAAATATTGGACACAATGCTATGATATAAAGGCAAGTCAAAATCAATGTTTAATTTATTTTAATTAGTCATACATTGCACTGCTAAACGTCAGACTAGTTACACCGTTCCAAAGAATAGAAGAACCGGCAAGAAACTCTATGAATACTTTTACTTATTGTTAATTTATAATTTGCTATAGTGTTGAGTCATGACCATGAGTCATAGTCGTAATTAATATGTGACAATAAATTACAATTACAGTAAAGCAATCCAAAAGAAAACTAGACTAACGGACCACGCCACTAACTCAATATACGGTAAGATCTAAAGCAATAATTACTCATATATGTATAATGAATCATTTTTAAACTTTGAAAACTGATACAACAAAGACCTTCCCCTGCAGCTGCACCTGCTGCCACACCATCAGATTGTAGATCATCCACCAATATTTTCCATCAATATTTCCACCAATATTTTCCTATCAAGAAGTGGTTATAAAGAGTAAATAAAATATAATTTACATGAATATTACAAGTCTACCTTATCAATAATGTGTTTTAAAAATAAAGTATTTATAATTTTAATTTAATAAAAGTTTTCAAAGACCATTCTCACGTTTTTTGTTTTCTTATCTCTCAAGTGACTTTGTGAAATTAAGAAATATAAGGAAGAAATTTGCGGCACCGTTATCTCCAGTTTTTTAACAAACCGGATTATATCGGGCTCGTGTAAACCTAATTTAAGTTTGCCTACACCGAATTTGGGAAAATAATTAAACTTGAGAGTTACACTAACCTCAAAGGCTCCTCGCGAAATATATAATTTATAGGAGTTTCAGTTGGAAAACTTGAGTGAAATAAAAGCAAGATAATAAATATTTTATCTCCAAACAAATAAATCAGGATATCTTTGATTTACAGGACGGAGCAGCCGCTAACATTGTTAGTTATATAAACTTTTGTGATTTTGCAGTCCTAGAAAAAAGAAAGTTCATAGATTTACTAACTCTGCTCACAGCAGCGTCTTTGACTATGGTAGATAGGCGTGAGAACTGCCTCTAAAAGTTGAGTGCCCTTCATAGGCACGGCGGACTGGGCTAAGAACTCAGCTCAAAACTCAACTATGAATATACACTATGTTTTAAGTTATGTTTCATTAATCACATTCATTTTCTTTTAATACATTTGTGAGTATGGTGTGGTGTGCAAACATACAAACGTGTTAAACTAAAATTGGTTTAGTTTCTGTAAGGAATGGTAATATTTTTTTTTTTGCTACTAAAAGTAAAAAAAATCATGTTTGTCACTTTCAAGCTCTCTTTTATTTATTTCGGTTATAGCAAATTAAGACTTTGATTTTAACTTGGTAGTAATTTTTAACCAAATTTCTAATTCTAAAAATCGTTAAAAAAACTTTATAATTCAAGTTACTAATTAGTTATTTTAAGTCAGAGTTAATTCTAATTCTGGAACACTCGAAGACCAAACGATCAGTAAAATAATATAATACATTAATAGTTACTAATCGAAATCATTAATTGATGATTCGTCAATGGCCGGAAATTTTGAAGCACGTATAACTATTCCGAACACGTTTGACAATAGCCCGTGCCCTCTAACGAGACACCGTAGGGTCCTTATAACCTTTATTGGGGACATAATTTCCTTCCAAGACTTTCTCCGTCCCCTTATAATAAAATGATGCCGGCGTTTTATCGACTCTGTTTCTTTTTTCTATTTACACTTATTAGCTTTGACATCTCTGAACTTTATTGTACTTTAAGTATTAAAGTTATAATGACTGGCACGTTGCATTTTTTATATCATTTTATTAATTAGTCTGTAAGAAAATAGAAAAAATAATGAGTTATTTGAACGAGGCTATTTATTTAAGATATCGTATTAATGTTTGTACTTTCCCTCTATACTGAAATACAATTATAAAAGATATTGCTTAATTTTTCTGCTCTATCTCATACCATTATCTTGACAAGGGAAAATTGTTTCGAAATACTTATTTTTATGAACCTCTTTCCGTCTTTTGATCTTCTATTTCATTTGTAGATAATTTGTTATAGGATTACCGTTTACGGTATATTAGAAGTCGGAAAAGGTTCCTTTAATATGTTTTGAAAATAATCAGGGTTTTTGTGAAATTAATAATTTATCAAATCACAAAGATTATATTCTTTATGTAGTTTCATTTTTCATTTATATTTTAAGTTTACATTTGAAAGGTTTAGTGATATTATAGTAATGTATGGGGATGAATCCAATTAACATTTAATCTAACCATCTCGTATACGTAGTTATCATGTTCTGATTCGTCGAGTGATATGAACAAAGGATGATGCATAAGATAAGTGATGCATGTGAAGCGTGAAATCAAAGATTGAATCTATCTCGATGCCTAGAAATTGTCGAGACGTGACCGAGAGCTCAATTTTATACAAGACTGGATGTCGCAATTTAAAATGATTCTACAGCGATTTTACTATCTCGTTCTCTATGCATTCGACAATTTATTTCACCTAAGGGAAATGTAGCAACATGTCTCTTCGCGTCCTCGGTGGCTTAGACATTCAATTCAACTAGTTCTAGTAAGTTGTAATTTGTAGCAAATCATTCCGAATAAATGTCTTACATAGATATAGGACCCGGATTAAAGTTAACATTCTTTTATTATTTTACACGTAACAAGTTCAAAATGCAAATTACATTTTCTGAATGTAAATGCAGATCGCACAAAACTTAGAATCAATATTGACTGAAAACATTTTGTGGATGTTCAAGGAGCAGCTTTTACAAATTGTTGAATTGAAAATAAATTTATCTTATTCTATCCGCTCTATCATTTTATATATTTTAAATTTATATAATCTTATGTTATATAATAATGCATTTTTATTATTGTATCGTTATTGTTAATGATTTTTATATCTGATACAACAGAAGGCTACTTCATTCATCAAGACGTCGAAAATTGTTTTGTTTAGCATACAATGTCCACAGGCTACTTTATTTACTTATTTGGATAACGAAGATAAAAGTCATTTATCTTAGCTTTAATTTAGACTGTGACAGGCAATATTTATTCTTTTAAAAAGAATTGACGAGTAGAATTAAATTTTTTTTACTAATGGTAAATAAACATGAAACGTATAGAATTAATATCTCATTTCAAATCAATACTTGCGAAATGTTTGTGTAAAGTGAAGTGTAAAACTTTTGGGATCTCTGAGATATGATCTCCAATGTCTCAATACTCTACAAGTTGGGTACACTACACTATACTACTTGTGAATATACATTATAAATCAACCAACTGACTTCTCTTAATTACATGAGACAAAATCATCTATACGGTACTTCAATGAATTGTAAATAAATATACCATTAACTTAGACACAAACAAATTTAAGATATAACTCATTTTTATATTATCAAGTGAGAAAGTTTGTTTAATTTCAAGAAAACTTTCTTTATCTGATTGTGTTTAAACTTTTTCTTTAAGGAAATACATAAACTTTATGGATAATATATATTATATATGGATAAATAGTATTAGATAAGCGAGTTAAACACTTATTTTATTGAATTCTTTACATTTCAACGAAGACGTAGTTGATTATAATATATTATATATGACATAGTATTTCGTGTGTGTGTAAATTACTTAATAGACTAGTATCTTAAGAGTGACTTCCCCGGAGAAAACCAAAACTGTCATCTGAAACTTTGTATATAAATAAACACGAAAGTTGTCGGTCTGTGAGTCAAACTAAAAAGAGTATCGGACGTCCGTCGGTCGGAACTCTCTTCAAGGGATGACGAAGGTCATCCGTCCTCTAATAATTCACATATTTTTTATAACATTTATAACACTACTATTGTTAAATCAGTCATATTAATTTATTTTTATTAATTATTTTAAATATAAATATTTTTTTAAATAAGTAAAAGACAACAAGCTTCTCAGTGTTAGTCACTTTTTAGAATTTTTTTTATTCTAATTAATTTTATCTAATTAGTTTTAAAATCTTATTTAAGAAGCTAATTAAATATTTATGAGAACAATTAATTTTAAGAAAATTGTAAAGGTTTGTTTCATAGAATGAAGTATTGAAATTATTATTAATTGTAAAAAATAGTCGCATACAAATCTTGTGTTTCTACTAGTTTGATTAATAAAATATATTTTTTTAATTTTCTGGAATGTAATTATAGACAGACAAAGATATTTTATATATACAATCTTTATCTACGACATAGATACATTGATTCGTCTGATTTGTCCATATTAAAAAGGCACTCCCGGTATTAGAAAAATCTATTGTACCCGGCATCATTCAGTACCTATTTGATACTGTCCGTCTGCACGTACAGAACAACATAATGACGCCGGCATTGTACTGCATGAGAGGCAATCACAACTGAAACGCCGCGTGAAGATAGGAACTTATGTAAAGGTGGATAACAATACATATAGCTGCGTACATATACGAGTATCGCCAGTTATACGTGTCTTACTTTTTACTTGTTAACATTTTTATATTTTACTATATTATAAGGGATAGTTTCTGAGATAAAGTTGTAAATTGATTTATTAAATTAACTCTGAAACTATAATGCCCGCTTAGACTCAAGTGACTTTATCGGCTTGGATAAAACTAATCGCGTCTCAGCCCGTCTCGCTGATCCGGCGCCGTTATCCCCATGTTAACAATATCTTCGTGTAACTATCGAGGCGTTGTGTCACAGGCAATCTTTAATTATTTAGTGTTAAAATATAATTTAATATGTAATGGAGTTTTGTATCTGTTGTATCACAACGAATGTCTAGAGATATAAACTTTGTTGAAAATATCATATCAAAAACAAACTGAAACAGTGTTCTCTACATGATATCACAATTACGTAGATAGAACTCCGTAATGCGTCCTTCTGGGGACACATTTAAAGTACAGTTCCTGGGCTTTGTCCCATGACTCGAAGTAATTACGTAAAATTTTAACTTCTATTCCAACCTCCTCACAAAGGGATAATAAACTGGGTCTCGTTGAAATTTGTATTAATTTTCACGTCGCTTCGTCACATAGCTACTGGATTTTTAGCTGCATAATATATTCAAATTACTTAATTAATTTATTTTCTATTCGGTATATATTATTATTTCTTTATATACCTAATTAGAACCTTTAATGATATAATAATGAGGCCCCAGGTTGAGAATACCCGACTAAAAGTATATCAAAGCAATAGTTACAACGTTGCTTAGATTTTAAGGCGGTCAAGTGCCTCCCGGTGAGGCTCGATTAGGAACACGCCCCATAGTGGTAGAATGGACCCTTTTATACCCGGATCCATGGTAAAAGAGCGATGTTACTGTATTTATAAGCCTTTTTTATGTAGTGAATGTTGCTTGCCTTTCTCTTTTCACTTTTTGTGAACTATAAGGTACGAATGCTGGTTATTCATTCATTTAACTTAATTGTTTGATCTGTAAGAATGTTTTTAATATATTTTTAAATGATTATAATTTTTATTTTGATGTTCCGTCAGGTGTAGGTAAGGTCAGTAACATAATGTGTTTTCGGAAAATGCTTCCATTTCCGAATAACGGCATAATCTGAACTGATTTGGCATGTATCCAGCTTATATCCTGCATATGCATATGCATGTGGCTTATATGCTTCGTATTATATTAATGTGTTTATGTTTGAGCTTATTTGGTCGCATTTGTTTTTAATATGACAAATAAAATGCGTGAATCACTAGGACCTGTTTTTAAGATATTCCTCTTGATTTAGTGATGATGTGAAGTTTATATATATTTTTCATATTTTATTTATTTTACAAGCGACTCCACTTGTATTGAAAATATCTTTATTCAAGTAGACATGTACACGCACTTTTGAAACTCAACAATTGCCGTTTTTAACATAAATTTAATAATGTTTGATTTCTATTATAATATCCTTCCTCGAAATGGGTAAGATCAACACATTTCGATGTACTAAATATTTTTGAATGGTATAATAAGATATATATGTATATATTATACTTTATGTATTTGTAATTTATAAGTTAGGTGTTCAGCATGATACATTTTTGCGGACGGCCACGTGTTTAATTTAGTTCCTCGAGGAGTAATATGATATTTTAATTATTAAAACTGATAGTAATTTATTAGATATATTTTACTTAAAACATTTAAATGTAATAATAGACCCGCCTATTAATTACCTTTTATTTATTTAAAAAACAAATAAAAGAAATACATTGCGAAGTCATTTCAATGTGCAAAATCTAAATAAAAGTATTATTGTTCTCAGCAAATGAATAGATATAGAAGATTTAGTTAACGAATTAACTCGACAGAGCGTTTAAACGGATTACACACAATACATTTACCTGTTATATGTATATATATATATATTAATTAAATGTTTTCAGTAAAAAGTCTCTTATACGTCAATTATAAATTAACCGCAATAATACTCTTGCTTCTAATATATTATAATATTTCAAGTTGAATAGTTGTATAGTTGTATAACAATACATAACTGCTAGTGTTAGCAAACATAAATCTTGTTCGGGTGAAGTCAAACACAATATTCATTAATGCGACTAAAATGAATTGAAGTTTCGAAATTGCTTCTGCTCCTGCTCTCGCAACTAATCCTGTGAGCCGAAGTTTCTTAAGAACAATACCGCGTGTGTTAATTAGAATTAAAGATGAAGATTTAATGTTACAGAGTTTGTGACAGTCTTCAACAAACACCGTTAGGTTTATTAAGTTTGTCTAATACGTATTAATAATATTATATTTTAGATTTCATTGAAATATATTGTTTTGTTTGAATTTTCCATTAGGTCCCGATACTTGACAACAAAGAAAGGCTACAAGGTCGATGGGTATTGCTGTAGAAAATATAGCACTGTGTGAAAAAAAAATATTATTTTTAAAGATCAACCGGATTTAATTATTATTTTTGTTTCCAGGTAAGCCGTCAGTCTCATAAATATAATAAACAAGTAACAAAGGTATGTAAAATATAATAAAACTACATTGTAATATTTAATTTGTTACAAGAAAATATATACGCGTTTATGTCAGTACTAAATAAGAAATAAAATTACGCTTCTTTCAAACTAAACGCAACCACGCCTGAAAGAATTAAGTTCATACAGTTTTTACCTCTTAAGAAACGCCATCTATCAGAAGCTTCTCGTACTATTTCCAAATAAAGCTTTCAAAAGCGACATCTGATAGAAAGCTACTAAATTAGATACCTAGTGCTGCCCTCTAGTAGTGCTTTTTTTCATAAGGTTCGACACCGAGCTGAAACTTTTTCAGAGCTCTCACTTCAAGTTCCTGCCTTGAAAGGGCACTAGATGTCACTATAGTAAAATGTAATGTATTTTCCACTTGAATCCTGGATATAATGAGAGAATACCTACATCCCCTTGGTACCGTCCAACTAGATTCAGTGACTTTTTAGTGCGATGTCTATCTATTCAGTATAAGGCTTATGAATTTGAATAGAATTGAGGTCAGAAAAATAAAAAAACGAACCACTTTTTGTATCAAATGAGGGCTGTCAGTTGTTAATGGTCAAATTGTCGATAGATATAGATGTATTTTTTCTATCGAATGTGAATTCCAAATGCAATTTATTTATTTAAAATAGTCGTCGATATATATTCATTCAGCCATTATATTATTTATTTTTTTATTACCCTGAGACTAATGGGTTACTTCATAAAACCTTGTTTAAATACGCAGTCTCATATGAAATATACTGCGCTTTAAAAGAAACAGAAGAAAGACTGAATGCTACTCAGAGCCGATTATCTGAAATTGTTTATGAATGTGATAGTCATATTATCCTTTAAATTTTTTATAATGTCCAATAGCTAAACATGTTTGAAATTGTTATACAATAGTTATGTATTATCTTCAAATGTATGTTGTTTTTTTTATATTTGATACAAAATAAGAACACCGTATTTATTCTTACATTCAATATACAGAATGTTACAAATTGGTAACTCGATCCACGATGCTATGCTAATGATATGGTTTTTTCAAAGCCATTCCACATTATTAGAACCTTCAGATTTATAGCTGTGTTTATTTGTCTCTCTTGCCTTCTTTTTATTTTATTTTTTGTTAAAGGTTTAATTTTCAATCCCCTAATAAATCTTATTGAAGGTTTGTTTTGTTCCTATAGATAATTTATGAAAAATTTATATGTTGCAAGGTCTTTAGGTTTTTGTTTAAAATATTACGCCGTCCGTTGGATTACACAGTTTTGGTAGGCTATAATACATATATTAAAAATGATTAAATTTTTTTATTCAAGTTGTTTAAATCGCACCTAACCTGAATTAATATGACAATGCCAAAAGCTGTTTTTCAAAATGAGGGTAGTTGATACTCACCTTATGAGGTACGTACATATTAGACGAGTACTATCATAAAATGAAAAAAAACTAACCCTTCAATATCTCGAGTATCTCGAAAATAATAAAATTTTACACGGAGACCGATTCGTTGCGAGGGTAAGAAAGTATTATCGGATAAAAAGTGTACGAAACGCGTGTTCGGTTGTAAAGAGTGGAATTTATGGGATATTTATGTCTTGATGTTGAAAAAAATGTCACATCGAGCTACTTATATGAATCTACACGTGTCATCGCAGTGAGGCGCTCAGCTCGCGGCCTCACTTAAGTGAAAGTCTCAAAGTATGTCGTAATGCTAATACATAATATTTCATGGCGGTAGACGTATTAGAGCGGTATCTAAAAATTCACTATACAACATATGGTTTTTATCGCAAATAAATACGAAAATGTGAGTGTGTATTTTATACTTAATAATTTTCATTGGTTCTTAGTTTAATTGGTAGAGACGAACATTCATTCAAATAGAAATACATGTATATATATATATATATATATATATATATATATATATATATATATATATATATATATATATATATTCTTATTTCAATTAGATAAAGGAAATACGTAATGGGTATATAAGTAGTATTACTCTTGTCGTCGTCACACGAAGGCTACCGCAATCTTGACTTCGTAACATAAAAGTGGACTTGACCACGTTCATCATCTCCATTATTTTATTCATAACAAAATCGATATCTCCCTCTTGACTTGATGGAAACTTGATGTCAAGGAAACAACTTTGTTTGTATCGTGAAGCTCAAAAGTGAATCTTGGGTGTCAAGGTTAGTCAGTTATTATTATTTTTTAGTTATTATACGTATTATACGTATATTCTTATTATATATTAACAATCCAATTTATACTCTTATCAAATATATTTCGATTGTCACCAAAATAAAAATAATTAAATTTCTGTATTACAAATGATTAATATTTAAATACCTATAAAGGTACTATTGTCTACTAATAATAAATAGCTTAAAGGTCGAATATGATGGACCATAGTCATTTGACGTTGTGTACGAAATGCGCTATCAGTAATTGTTTCCAGGTTTTTTGTTTCGTCCTAATAGAAATGTTGTCAAATGCGTTTCGAAATTATGAATTACATACATCCTGTCGTAGCATTGTGCCTTCTAGGTCATCTCTGCGTCACACATATGACACGACCTATATTATAAGTCTTCAACTATTAAAGTTATATGAAATAGTAAAAGTTTTATATATACATCGTCCAAATATAACCTATAAACTAAATCTGTCAATATCACTTCAATGTATTATAATTGAAATAGTCTTTTGTCAATAATATTTAATGAAAACCAAATAAACTGTAAGACAGTTTCCAAGTTAACGCGTTTACAATTATTTGGAGTACACACTTGACGACTCTCGGTCAACTCAACACCCAGCTTAAACTATGATAGTAGTCGTTTAAGATGATCAATAATAACTTCATTTGGTCACATTAATAATTTAAATATAAATGTTTAGTATTTGTAAATATGTTATATTATAAATGCATATATATATATATATATATATATATATATATATATATATATATATATATATATATATGCATTTATAATATAACATATTTATTGTATATATATTTGGCCTTTAAAGAAAATTTTAAGATAATGCCTAACAAACAAACATTATCCTCACATTTTTTCTTTTTCGATGAATGTTTCTATAGAATACATTATTTATTAGACGAGCTACATAATTATTAACCCTTGAGAATCGTTCTAATTAACTTCATTAATTATAATAATAAAAAATATAAGAGTATAATATTGATTTTAAATATATTTGTTCTAAACATAATAAAAATACACTTTGTTTTTAGAGCACTAGAAACTATTAGTACGTCTTTTGTATAAACTTTCTGCTTCACATTTAATTGAAAAACATAACAAGCGATGCATATTTAAAATTTTAGATTTTTAAATATTAAATTAAAAATATTAAGTTAATAGGAAAGTATTCACTTATTTGCTTAGAATTAAAACACAAACCTAGGTAAAGAAACAAAGATTTATAATTTAGAAGAAGGATTCTATACCTCGTACCAAAACACTTCAGTGTAACGTTTAACGTTTTAGTTCTTAAATAATTATATTTATTAAACTTCATAAATAGTATGAGAAATTAATTTTGTTTTCTTTTTGAAAATGATGTAGTATGCTATATCTACTTGTTAATGTCTGTCATCTGTCCTCCACTCGGGTATTTCAAAGATCAACGTAAAAATGACAGTTATTTGTATGACGCTAAAATAGCAACCAACAGAGATACGTATGACAATACTTTATTGCTTTGCTATCCGCGTTGCTTTCACGGAATGCAATATTGCTTCACATTATAAGTTCTCGCTTCCAATATCAACATAGTTTACTATATCAGTCTCCGAGCATGATCACATTTCTATAGATTAAATTTTTTATGCGAAGGTATTAAAAATAATATTAACCGGTTTCTAAAGTTTACTTTTATTTCGTTTTATAATAAAAGCAATTAACATTTTTAGTTTCAAATTGTATGTTTGTACTGGAAATACTGTATTAAATCTAAAAGTAATTAAAATAAAACATAAAACTGAACTAAACTTTGTGGATTATTAAAAAGTTGTGTTCAAATATTATTGATAAAAGTCATGTTCCACATTTAATATTATATACTTTTGTTTATCATTTTAACTATTATATATTCAAACTAAACATGACATAAATTATTAATACTACAAGATCAATCCGGCCGGCACTTGTTGAGTTTGAGCGAGACAAACGAACAGCAATTGATTTTTAAATATAGATAAGAAGGATAAAATATTGAATTGAAAGTTATGTACATGGTGTATACATTCGGTAATATCTCGGGTTATAGTCTTCTTATAGTTGGTAGCATGCGAGCGTGCAGTTTTCAGTTGGCAACATTGAGTACGTTTTTTAGAATCTTTTTGATGAGTTTTTTGTTGCCTTTGTTGCTATATTGGTAGTATTTTTAAATATTGCGCTTTTGAATTTAGTACCTACTCAATTGTTTGGATGCAAAAAATAGTAAAACTAATTACGTCGATTAGAAGCTTAGGTACCAAAAGAATAATTTTATTTTAATTTACAAACTTCGTGATCCCTGCTCAAATTTAATCAATGATTACACATTATATACAAATGTAACAAAAATTTGGATTGAATTAATTAATCAGTAAACTAATCAAAGAAGTAATAAAGGAATATATTAATATTCTTACATATTCCACGCTTTGATATATTTATATCTTTGTGTTATATCATTTCAAGAAATGTTGACTTGGTTATAGTATAGTTGACTATATGAAAAAAAACTCTAAGCGTCTCCAAGTAGGTACTTATATCAACATATAAAAATGTTGTTATTACGCTATTAGAAGCAGTTTCATCACTTGTTGTGACATCGTAACCAGAGTGAGGAGGAAAGGCTGCCTTATTTGATTTTACAGAAAAAAACACATGAAATTATTATATTTACTTTTATTTTAAACAATATTATTCTAAAGTATATTGTAAAAATATAAATTTCTGTTGCTTCAAATTTAACTTAATCACTTGGTAAATGTTAAATTACATGTTCAATAAAATACCAGTTAAAATATATTTTCAAAGTATTGGAAGTCTCATTCTACAAGAATATCCCAGATGTGGATATAGGTTTTCTTACCCGGATTCGATAAGTAGTTCTGAACTAATGTTTCTTACCATAGACCAAGTTTCCCAACCGGATTAGCTTTTATTTCTTCAACAAAATGCTATATGTATTAAAGAAATTATTTAAAGATTTAAATTAAGTATGGTCTGATAGCTTTCAATGAATCCTCTTCGTGACTTGCGTTTGACATTGCCGAAGGTTTCAATCATGTCTCGACCTACATACGAGTGTCTTATTCAACCTTTTTGTTCATCTTTTGTCTCAGTTTATGGCTTTTACTAGATATATAAAAATAATAACTTGAAGGAACAAGTAATTCAAATTTAATTTGTCTTCTATGAAGTTATTAGTGGATTATTTTTGTTTATCAAAAGTCAACAGAATTATTAAAAAGCAATAATAATTCTTATTCACCCAATATAATCTTAAAAAATAAGATCTATTATAATTGAATCAAGACGGACAATAAATATTAAATATATTTATACATATACAACAAGGTACAGTAGGTAATGATTTTGTGTATTGAATTTTATGTACACTCTAGAGTATTCTTTAAAATATTATTATTATAGTTTGAGAATTCAAATATCGTAAAAGTTATTATCGATTGTTTTTTTTTTATAAACATGTAATTTAACGTATAAAAAATAAATTACTACTTATAATATGTATATTTTATACCTGGAGTAAATTTTAAGAAACATGAATTTAATTTATATATTAATAAAATATTGAATAGTTCTATTCGACTTAATAAAACTGTAATACAAGTAGGTATTGCCATTAAAAAATCCAGCGTATAGATCTCAATTTAAAATGTATCTGTTTGTGGCTCGGATACTTAACTTTACAAGGGTTAAGCTATTGTGAGTGGTGAGATATCAATTTCATGTATTTATCACATTTAATAAATACTCCACAATTGAATGATACTTTATACCCGGACAAATGTAAGTGAAAATTTAAAGCATGGTTAGTTTTTTTTTGTATTCAGGTACTGATCTGAGTAAGTAACCTTTTTTTTTCAAAAAAGTTTTTGTACAGCCCCGTAATAATAAATGCTCATAAAGCGTCTAATGATTCGAGTTCTACTTTCAGTCATAAAAATAAAAACCGTTTTAATTACTCGATAAAATTAATTAACAAATATTTAGCTAAAAAAATATTTTTATAATGAACCAAAATAACTCTGAGTACTTCGTCCACCTTTTAAAAATATATAAATTATTATTAAGGTAAAATAACCGTTTACTCTAAAATAAATGAATTAAACTTAGAAATATTATATCACCCAAAATAATGATTAATAACGTGGCTTAGTTTTATCATAAATGTATTTCTGTGTTTGATAATGCTTCCTCTTTAAAAAAATGGTATTAAAAATAGATCAATGCGGGCAAGGCATTTTTGAACCTACGACCTATGCGACGAGTGGTCAGCCGTTCTACTGCTGAGCTGCCGTGTTGATACCCACCTTGATGCATTTAGTTAATCGTCTTTGTTTGGACTAAACTACGCAACATAATATAACACTAAAATGAGGACACAACACAAGTTAACATTATGTTACTTTAAAAATTATTCTAGATATAGATTTATAAATTCAATATTTCAAAGTTTTCCTCTTTCCTTAATAAAAACGAATTCCATTTTGTTACAAGTTCTTTTATTCCACATTTATCTCTGTACAGATTATTGAATGTAGTTATTGAATCTGTCCGTTTCAGATTCTTGGTTACTTTACTTCACTGATTCACTTTTGTTTTTGTAAAAAAAAGGTTACTAAAAAATAAACTACTACGGTAATTACATTTTCAATACACGTACCGTTACGAGGTGGCTGATTGTGGATTGTTAAGGCATCCGTAATTCTATATGACCAATCATAACCACTGTTTATAGACATGTCTTAATACAAATATCATTAAGTATATTAACGACTTATGGAAGGTACTGAGTTACATAATGAAGCTATTCTGTTATTATTGGCTCGTAAATATATCTTAATTTCATATTTCCTTTCTAAATTTTATTGTAAGTGATATATATGTTGCTAATTCGGGCAAGGGATACGGTAAACTCGATTGAAACCTTAACGGAATGATAAATCTAAAAAATATATAATTTCGAGTCATTAACATATATCCGCAAATTTCGGGTTGTTGAGGGTTATGCTGAATTCTAATGATACTAAGAGACATATAACATTTGTCACATTGGTCACTATATCGAAACGTCACTGACATCGGATGAAGTCACAGTTCAGATATTGATAATAATAATAATACTATTATGAAACCCGATAGTACAAAAATATCTACTTACATTTTGTAACAGATTCTGTATGACCTGTCACATTTCATCAGAGCGAAGTCTGGTTTTCATTCAGTTTATATGATTAATCAATAAATATAATAAATTATTATCTTGTCATTCTAAATTTGTTTTGAATAATACCATTTTCGATGTGTACCGTCTTTACTAAAGACATCTATACTTATAATAAATCTGTAGAGAGGTCAATTCTGTACATGAAATATATTTACAAAATAAGTAGCAGGGGGTGATTAGTGTTCGATACTGATGCCAAAAATGCAGTTAAAAAAATTTTTGTCTGTCTGTCTGTCTGTTTGTATGTTATTTATAGAAAAAAAAACTACTCGACGGATTTTAACGAAACTTAGTACAATTATTCTTTATACTCCTGGGCAGGTAATAGTATACTTTTCATCACACTACAATGAATAGGAGCAGAGCAGTGAAAGGAAATGTTGAGAAAATGGGAGAAGTTGCTTGATTTTTTAAGCTTCCGTCGCGTGTGCAGCCTTAATGGTTAGAGCTACATAGAAACTATGTATAACGGAAATATTCTACATAAAAATACACGAAAAACATTCCAAGACAGCATATATCTACCTTTTATAGTTAACTCACAATAACACGCATAACTCTCGATAGCTTAGCAGTTCGGAGATTTCTTATTATATTTGTTTACTTTTACGTTTATAAAACCAATAATGCTCACCATCATTCCTAATTAAAAAAAAAATAAACATTAGCACCAATTCAATAAAAAAAGAATCATTGAAATCGGTATAGAAACACCAAACTTATACTTACTTACATGAAATACGCCAACAAGACATCGCGCGTGAATAGTGAATCAAGCTATAAGGATTATTTTTGCGTAACGGTTGCCGCGCTCGACGGGGCTCGCGGCGGCAGAGTATAAAAGGGGCGGGAGGCGAGCGCAAGCGTCATTCAATATTTGTTGCTGTTGATGCGTTCAGAGTGTTGAACTTTATTGACAGACAATAATTGTTATTTTATAAACCGTGCTTATCAGCGCGACTTTTTGTCTTTAAATAGTTTATTTTAATTTCTTTTGTTGTTATTTTCTAAATTAGTTTTAGTTTTGTTTAAATTCTTAACTATTAATAGTTCCTATTTTATTTCTTTTTAAGTAGATTTAGATTCGATTTTTAGATTAGATAATAGATAGATAGATTAGATTATTGTTAGATTTTTAGTTACTGATAGGTTAGTTTTGGGCATTTTATGTTTAGTTTTTTTTGTATTGAGTAGATAAAAGCGTAGGTAGGTACTTTTATTAATTATAGTATTCATAGGTATTTTTTATTTATTTTTAAGTGAAGTAGGTATAGGTAGATATTGCCTACTATCTACCTATACTGCACACGTGTTTTAGCTTTATTTTCATTTCTTTTTTTTTTATACCTAAGTTGTAGGTATTTAGGTACATATTTCTTAGTTTAATTCTATTAGAATATTAGGTATTTAAGTTTAAATAGGCACTTAGATTTATATTTTTTTATTATATAGCAGCTGTACTTAGAACATCTAAGGTTTTTTTTGTATTAGCATAGGTACTTTGATTAATTACAGTAGTTGTAGGTATTTCTTATTATTCATTTTTAAGTGAAGTAGGTAAGTGTAGATAGTATTGCACACGCATTAAGTATAGCTTTATTTTCATTTTTTATTCTTTTGTAATTTGTAGGTACCTACGTACATATTTATAATTCGATTAGAATATTATTTTAGTTTTAATAGGCACTTAGATTTATATTCTATTTATTATATACTTAGCTATAGTTAGGACCTCTGACGTAAGTTTTTTGTTGGGTAACTAAATAGAATTTAAGTTACCGTCGATTAAAAATAAAATAAACGATGCCACCTAAAAAACGACCATCTTTATCTCGAACTTCGAGTCAAGCTAGGAGAATGAGAATGACGCGTTCTCAAGAATCGGAAGAGGAAAGAGCACATCGGTTAAACTCTATGAGAGTTAGTGCCTCAACATCTCGAGCTAATGAAAGCTCTCCAGAAAGAGAGATGCGATTAGCAGCTGAAAGAGCGAGACGAGCTACAACACGGGCTTCTCAAAGCTCTTCTCAACGAGAGCTAAGGCGTTCCATTGACCGGGAACAACATGCGTTATCCCGAGAAGCTGAAACTGCTTTACAACGAGAATTGCGACTCACAGCTGACCGCGAACGGCATACATTATCTCGCGAGTCTGAAACCTTCACTGAGAGGGAATTACGGCTTACAGCTGACCGCGAACGTCATATTTTATCTCGCGAGTCCGAAACCTTCACTGAGAGGGAATTACGGCTTACAGCTGACCACGAACGTCATATTTTATCTCGCGAGTCAGAAACCTTCACTGAGAGGGAATTACGGCTTACAGCTGATCGCGAACGTCATATTTTGTCTCGAGAATCTGAAACTTTTACTCAATATCAAGACCGTTTGACAAATGATAGGGCGCACCATAACATGATTCGATCTCTTGAAGATGAACATGAGCATGAACAACGACTAGAGTCGGGACGCGATTATTACAATTCTTTGAGACAAGAACAATTGATTACTTTATCTAATGAAAGATTAAGAATTGAAAATATTCGGTCGCTTGAAACAGAAGAACAGCGAGAGGCCCGTCTTACTGCAGATAGATTTCGACATGGTCTTAATGACTTAGATATACACGTGGTAGATCAATCTACAAATTCGGTGGCGTGGTCCGATAAATATAAAAGTGGGTTTGCTTATAACCTCACAATTGATTACAGATCATTTTCTGAAATAGGCGATATGAACGTAGTATGTTCCTTTTGTAATGCTTCGAAGTGGAGGAAGGAGTCTGCTGGTTTCTGTTGTTCTGGAGGTAAAATAAATTTGCCTTCGTTCGAAGACCCACCGGAACCTTTAAAATCACTACTTTTAGGGGAACATTTGCAATCCAAACAGTTTTTAGATAATATTCGCACTTATAATAGTGCATTCCAAATGACATCCTTTGGTGCTAAACAAATCTCAGAAGGCCCTTTCATGCCTACTTTTAAGGTACAAGGTCAGGTTTACCATTTGATAGGGTCCCTTTTGCCTGAAGAACAACCTAAATTTCTTCAAATATATTTTGTATCCGATTACAACGAACAGTCGAATATAAGAAATCAATATTTTCCGAATTTAAATACTGAACTCATTTCACAACTTCAGAACATGTTACATCAGGTTAATTCGTACGTATGCAGTTTTAAATCGGCATTAGAAGCCCTTTCTCAAGATGGTAATAACAATTATAAAATTGTTATAAATGCCGATAAGCGTCCAACTCAGGAACACCCTGGGCGTCATAACGTTCCATCCACGAATGAAGTTGCTGTAGTACTGGTCGACCAGGAATGTGATAGGCGTGATATCGTTATACGTTCCAGAGACAATCGTTTGCAACGTATTTTCGAAACCCACAGGGCTTACGACAGTTTGCAATATCCTATGATATACTGTCGAGGGGAAGATGGTTATAATTTCGCTGTATACCAAACCGATCCGCGCACAGGCGCACCTAATTATAATAAAAAGGTGTCATGCCTTCAATTTTATTGTTACCACCTGCAAGTGAGACGGAATAGATTGGTATACTTTCAACGTTTTCGTGGCTTATTTAATCAGTTTATTGTTGACATGTACGCAAAAATTGAAACCGAAAGATTAGTTTATATACGATCTAATCAAAGGCAGCTGCGCGCTGAAGAATACGTGCACCTTCGCGATGCCATGCAGCAAGATAACGATACTGTGAATATGGGTCGTTTAGTTATTTTACCCTCTTCTTTTACTGGTGGTCCACGCTACATGCATGAACGTACTCAAGACGCTTTTTGTTACGTAAGAAAATATGGACGTCCCGACTTATTTGTTACTGTAACTACCAATCCCAAGTGGGATGAAATCACTCGGGAGCTTCTTGAGGGTCAGGCACCGCATGACCGCCATGATATTATTGCAAGAGTGTTTCATTTAAAATTAAAATCAATGATAGATCTTCTTACCAAAGATAACATTTTTGGAGAAGTATTGTGTTATATGTATAGTGTTGAGTGGCAAAAACGCGGCTTACCTCACGCACATATCTTGCTTTGGTTAAAAGATAAGGTTCGACCTAATGATGTAGTCAGATTAATCAGTGCTGAAATTCCAGATCCGACTGCAGATCCCCTGTTATACGACATTGTTAAAACTCATATGATACATGGTCCATGTGGTGCATTTAACGCAAATGCTCCTTGCATGCAAGACGGTCGTTGCACTAAAAGGTATCCAAAAGCATTAGTGGATGAAACTGTAACAGGACATGATGGATACCCATTATATCGTCGCCGTTCAAGAGACAATGGTGGTTTTACTGTTGAAAAGCGAATGTCTGGACAACAGGTTACTTTAGATAATAGGTGGGTCGTTCCGTATTCGCCTGTATTGTCCAGAGCATTTCAAGCTCACATAAATGTAGAAATGTGTAATAGTGTAGAGTCAATTAAATATATTTGTAAGTACATTAACAAGGGCAGTGACCAAGCTACGTTTGCGTTAAGAAATGAACATGATGAAGTTACTAGATTTCAGTCAGGCAGATATATCAGCTCTTCAGAAGCTGTGTGGCGGATCTTAAGTTTTAATATTCACGAAAGATATCCACCTGTGACCCATCTGGATGTTCATCTGGAAGGCGGTCAACGTATATATTTTAACGCCGAAAATGTTACAGAACGATTAGAGAACCCTAGACAAACAACTTTATTGGCATTCTTTCGACTTTGCCAAACTGATAATTTCGCAAAGTCTCTTTTGTATGAAGAAGTTCCATCGTATTATACCTACGATAAACAACGAGGTGTCTTTAACCGTAGACGCCGAGGCAGGCCTGTAGATGGCGAGACAGGTATTTTCAAAGAACATGTTCTTGGTAGAGTGTATACTGTTCATCCTAACAACGCAGAGTGTTTTTATTTGAGATTATTATTACATACAGTGCGAGGACCAACATCATTTATAGATTTGAGAAAAGTAGACGATGTTGTTTATCCAACTTATCATGCAGCTTGCCAAGCGCGTCATTTGCTTGAAAATGATCAACATTGGGATGACGCTTTAGCAGAATCCTGTGTTAGTGATAATCCACGACGGTTACGCCATTTATTTGTAACATTACTCACATTTTGTAATTTATCTGATCCTGTCCAATTATGGGAAAAATATAAAGAAAAATTTGCAGAAGACTTTCTTCGGAATTTATCTCACAATAATGAAGGCGCAACTTTTCGAGATCTGGCTATAAATCAGTGCTTATTAGCTCTTCAGGAAGACTTAACAGCAGTAGGCGGTAAATCACTTTGTGAATATGGTTTGCCAACGCCAACCTCAGTCGGAGAGGTTACCAATAGGGAATATTCCGCAGAGATTGGTTACAACCCAATGGAACTGCTGGTAACATTAGAAAACGGTGTCCCAATGATGACTGCAGAACAACGCTTAGTCTATGATCGCGTGTGCGAGAGTGTGCAGAATAATTTAGGAACAATATGGTTTTTAGATGCACCTGGAGGAACTGGGAAAACTTTTTTGACTAAATTAATATTAGCTTATGTTCGAAATCAGCGTAAAATCGCTCTTGCCGTGGCTTCATCAGGTATAGCTGCAACATTGCTACCAGGAGGTAAGACTGCTCACACTATGTTTAAAATACCAATTAATTTAGATCGCACGGAAAGTCCAACCTGTAGTATTTCAAGAAATAGCGACAAAGCTAAGGTATTGCGTGAGTGTAATTTAATCGTATGGGATGAATGTACGATGGCCCATCGAAAAGGAGTAGAAGCAGTAGACAGAACTCTAAGGGACATAAGACAAAATGATCGACCAATGGGCGGTATTACGGTTTTATTTTGTGGTGATTTCCGACAAACCTTACCGGTAATACCACGGGGAACCCGAGTTGATGAGATTAGGGCTTGCCTGAAAAGCTCTTATTTGTGGCGTGATATACAATCGGTGCATTTGACTATAAATATGCGAGTGAGAACTGGAGACAACGCAGATAATCGTGAATTTTCTGATACATTATTGAAGATTGGTGAAGGTACCTATCCACAACTACACCAAGGAAAACTTATTCTGACACCTGAGTTATGTTGTATAGTGCAATCCCAACAACATCTTATATCTTCGGTTTACGGTGACATAACAATTATATTAAATAGGGACAATTCTTGGCTTTGCGAAAGGTCCATTTTGACTCCTCGCAATGACCAGGCATCTGAAATTAATAATAAAATACTGTCTAATATACAGGGAGAAAGCAAAGTTTATAGTTCAATAAATAGAATGGTTGATGAACAAGAAGCCACTAATTACCCGATAGAATTTTTAAATTCTTTAAGTATGCCTGGACTACCTTCTCATATAATTTGTTTAAAAATTGGCATACCGATAATTCTGCTCCGAAATTTAAGACCACCTCAACTTTGCAATGGAACTCGGCTAAAAGTAACCCAGTTGCAACAAAATGTAATCGAGGCTCAAATTTTAACAGGTTGCGGTGCAGGAGAAACTGTCTTTATTCCCAGAATTCCCATAATACCAAATAATTTTCCATTCCAATTTAAAAGAACGCAATTCCCAGTATCGGTGTGCTATGCCATGACTATCAATAAAGCTCAAGGGCAGACTTTTCGTGTTGCTGGAGTAGATCTCGGTGTTAGCTGTTTCTCGCATGGTCAATTATACGTCGCTCTTTCCCGGGTTAGCAATTCTAGGAATCTTTACGTTCACGTGCCGGACGGGTCGACTCTTAACATAGTCTACCCAGAAGCTTTGCGCTGAAACATTTTAATTTGATCTAAAAATATTAGCAATATATTATCTTAATAAAAAACAAGGAGTTACACGCTGACCGAGTCGTGGGTATAGCGTGGGTATATTATAATATTCTGCGGTTACTTATATTTTTCAACAGTTTTGTGGATTGGCATATTATATTACTATTGCCCTTCTAAAATACGAAAGTGAATCTGCCTGTTACGTCAAAACTATGAGGGAGGACATCTGCTAATTTTTTTTCGAAAAACGACGGAAACGCGGACGAAGTCGCGGGCAAAAGCTAGTACTATAATAAGAAATATCTTTAAATATGTATTAATTATTAAATATCTTATCTGTCCTTATATAGAACATTTAAAATTTATTTCAAATACAATTCACTTATCTCCAAAACCAAAAAATAAGTAAATAGCTGTATGAAATTTATTACCAATGATTACTGATTAGTAATAGTAAATCTATAGGAGGTATCTATATACGTATCATTGCTAACAATACATAACTTAGAGTTTGAATTTGACAGACCACAGTATTCTGATGTTGAAATGAACTATCGGTAATTGTTTCCAGGTTGTTTATTTCGTCCTAATGGAAATGTTTCTAAATGTGTTTCGAAATTGTAAACTACATCTTGTCGCAGCAATGTGCTCGCTCTCGTCACGCTCTGACACGGCTTATGTTATTAGTCTTCAACTAATAAATGATTTTACGCAATAAATTATTTATTAGACGAACTACATAATTAATACTCCTCGAGTATCGTTCTTATTAAATTCATTCATTATTTTAATAATTATTACGACCTTTCAGATGCACTGTGACGAGCCCCCAATAGGCACATCTTTAAAAAATGTGTCCGCAAATATCTTTTAGAGAAAATGTCTTAATATTGTATTTATTTTTAACTTCACAATTTTCTAGGGTAGTATATATTTTATTAATATGCATTATATTATTTTATGATTGATATGTATTTATAACAATAGGTATTTTATTAGTTTGCAATATTATGTTATTAAGTAGTTAACTATTCTATATAAATTTCATTGTTTTGTTGCCCCCACTTTAGTTCTCTGGTTGACTGGAAGAAAATGCTTTAGTTATTAAGACTGCCTTTTGTATGATTTTTGTTGTGCAATAATGATTTTAAATTAAAAATAAACTAATAAATTTTAAAACTTTTAACAATTAAACAATGTATTTAAATATCCTTTGCTTTATACAAAATGATAAAAGTTAAGTTTGTTACTAGGCCACTGGCAATTGTAACTACGTCTCTTGTTTGAAGTTCCACTTTCTAGCTTCACACTTAATTGCAAAACTTAAGAACTGCGTATTTTGAATTTAAGTAATTTTTAAATATAAAACTATATAATGTTTAATTTGATTTTAGCTCTAATTTCCTGGTTATATTTAGGCAATTAAATAACTGCATGGCTTAAAGCATATTTAAGGCAATGGGTGCCAAGTAAATAGATTTATTTTATTTTATTTTTTTCTTACAACCAGAGTACTAAACCGACCTACCTAAAGAATTGTAATTTAAAAGATGGATTCTATACCTCTTCCCAAAACACTCCCGTGTAACGTTTTTAAATAAAATGAAACATTACGTCGATTGAATGGTATGTAGTAGATGGAATTAATTAAGTAAACTGTTGTGTTAAAATTCAAATAATATACTTTGTTATATTATTACATTTATCACAATCAATATCTACTAGTTAACATTTATCATCTATCTTTACTTTATACCTATGTAGTTCAACGACTAACGTAAAAATGACAGTTATGTGTAGCGGCGTTGAGGACCGCCAAGCAACACGCCATGTTCCGAACGGCGGGAGGTGGAGGACGGAGCTACAAATAGCTACGTGGAATGTGAGAGGAGGAATAGAACAGAAGATAAATGAATTATTAGATGTGATGGATGACAAAGATCTGGATCTAAAAGCATGAGGACCCCCCGGAGGGCATGTATGAAGAGGTTGATGTCTGTGGCCGAGGCGAAAGAGGTATGCAGGGACCGTAGCGTTTGGCGCTCCGTCGTCTCTGGCTACCCCGCAAGGAATATGGCGTGAAGATAAAATAAAATAAAATAAAATAAATAAATAAAAATTGTATGACGCTAAAATAGCAACCAACAGGGATACGTATGACAATACTTTATTGCTTTGCTGAATGCAATATTGCTTCACAGTATAAGTTCTCGCTTCCAATGACAGTTCTATGTGCAATTGAAAAGTAATCTGAATATAACCTACGTTAGTATTAATAACCATTTTTATAAATATATAATATAAGAAGACTTTTTCTTTCTTTCTTATTTACTATATCAGTCTCTGAGCATACTCTTTCTCAGTATTTTTTGACATTAAAACTTTTATGTAAAGGTGAATTAAAAATATATTTTTAACTGTTTACTTTAATATCGTTTTATAAAAAGTAATCAACGATTTTAGATTTAAATTTTCGGTTTGTACTCGAAATTCTGTGTTTAACCTAAACACAATTTGAAAAAATATATTTTATTAAACTATATTAAAACTGAATACTAAATATTATAAAAAGTTGTATATTGTCATTGCATATGGTAGATTGATATTTTTGGAGTTTCCGTTACTTATACCGGATAAACATTACCCGGACTTCAATATAATCTATAAAAATATTAAATTGAAAGTTTACGCAATACAAACCTAATATTACTTAATTTTCATTAAAAGTTTTAAAATATTATTATTTATTATATATTGGAAGTTGCGTTCTATAAGAATATGGCCGATGCGGCTATGGGTTTTCTTTCCCGGGTTCGATAAGTAGTTGTAAACTAATGTAACGGACTATAGTCCAAGTTTCCCAACTGGACTAACTTTTATTTCTTCATCCAAATGCTATGAGTATTAAGCAAATTATTCAAAAACTAAAATTTAAAATGGTTCGTCAGCATTCAATGAAACCTGTTTCTGTCTTTCGTATGATATTACGGAAGGTTTCAATCATGGATCTACATACTTTATTATTTTGTCTATGTTTAGAGATTTAATTATGACAATTCTTATTTAGCTATTGTAGACTTTCTTTTATGATTGAATCAAAAAGGATATTAACCATAAATATATTTAATTAATACTTAATAAAGTAGAGTAATGATTTTATTTGTATACGTGTAGAATTTTATGTAAAAAACTGCAGATTAAAAATAAAATATAAAGCCTTTGGTGATCTCGATTTAAATGTAGCTGTCTGCAAATGAGATCCTTAACTTTATCAAGCTTTAGGGATTGAGGTCGTTAGCAAGTAAACCTTCTTTTTTAATATTTATTTTTGTAATAAAATATTAGCCCCGTAAAATAAATGCTAATAAAGCGTCAAATGATTCAAGTCCTGCTCTCAGTCATAAAAATAAAAACCTTTTTAATTACTTGCTAAAATTAATTAACAAATATTTAGCTTAAATAATGTTTAAATTAAACCAAAATCACTCAGAGTACGTCACTTTGCCCACCTTTAAAATATTTTTGATAAGGAAAAATAGCCGTTTACACGAAAATAAATGAATTAAACGTAGAAATTTTCGCACAAAAGAATCGAGGTCAATAATGTGGCTTGGTTTTATTATAATAATGTATTGAAATAACATAATAATATTTCTTTTTTATGAAATCAGTGTATTTCTGTGTTTGAGTCATTCGATAAACAGAACAAAAGAGAAAATGCCTCGTGACAATACAATGTATGTTATGGTATTGTGTATAATTTAAAATGCTTCCTATTTTTTTTAAATATACCATCAAAAGTAGTTCAACGCGGGCAGGTTTGAACCTATGACCTCTTCGACGAGTGGGACGCCATTCTACTGTCTCAGCTATCGTGTTAATATCGAAATTGCATTTAGTGTGCGTTTAGTCAATCAATGGTCTTTATTTGAATGAAGGTGACATGTTTTTTTTTTTTTTTTTTTTTTTAATAAAAGCAAATGTTTTTAATTATGCCCCATAGAAAAACATTAAAATGACGGAACGACAAAAAATAAATTTGAAAATATATATATATAAGCATGTTATAGTTATTATTCTTTAGATACAGAAAACATTATATATATAGATTTATAAATTAAATAATTTTTTCCCTAATAAGGACCAATGGAATGTGGCCGTAAATCTTTTATTGTATTTCATGTCTCTACAGATTCGAAGTCTTATGGAGTCCTGGTAGCAATAAATCTCAAATCACATGCTAATGATGTCATTCTTCCTCGATACCCGATACTTTATTATTGACCGGTTCAGTTTCTCAAACTGTCTGTTTCAGAATCTTGGTTAAGTTACTTCAATGATTTACTTTTGTTTTTCCTTAACAAATGTGCGTGTTAAAGTATTTGCTTGTCCTACATGGACATATATTTCGTACTCTAGTCAATTGGTTAGTGTTTATATCATTTTTGTTCTATAATTTTTAGTAATAAGACATAATTTTATAACAAATTCTTCTTATATAAATATATACAATAAAGGGTTCCTACGATATATAGAACTTAAATATATTGTTAAATTTATTTCTTTTACAGTGTGGTACGATAATTGAAAAAAAAATACTAGACAACATAATATTTTATTTAATTTAAATTAAAAATATAAAACTTTGTTCTTAAAAATACATGATATTACATGATATTATTTTTACTCATCCATTAAAAATGGGTTTAAAATATACTTCATAAATGATATTTAATAACTGGAGCAATGTTGTGAACATACTTATTATACTTTCACTGGAACACATTGTTTAATGAGATATTATTTAACATCCATTCTGCACGCTACGGTTTATATGATATCATCAGATTTATTATTAATTAGGAAGTGTATTTCCTCAAGTAGTCGCAGGCGTAGAAGGCGTGTGGAATAAATTATCAAAAATCACGTTCAATTATTATTGTTCTTTTAATTTAAAAAATATGACTTCAATGAATTGAAATTTATTTAATCCTATCTTGCACTTGAAATGTTTTATAAAAAAATAGTGATTAACCATTTGTATTATATGTCTCAATATATTTTTATTTAGTGTATGTCATACTAGCGCGCCGTCAGACCCTTGTTCATAAGTGGTGTCATACACATATATTTTCACGGCGTACCATGCAACGAAGGTTACTTAGATACGCCCCGATCAAGTTGTGAGTTACAATGGATAACATTTAAATATGCTACCTATAGAAATACCTTTACTATATGCCAGCGGCATATTGTACTGGAAATATTTTTTCTACTTACCGATAATACAAATAGCCTGTAATTTTCCTATCACCATGATCTTATATACAAAATTTTTATCAAAATTGGATAACATTGTTTAAGTTTTTGAAAAACAGAAAAAATGGTAAATAAATCCATAAAAGGAACGAATTGTACAAAAAATTGAATGTACAGACAGAGTTTATAATAAATACTGAAATATCTCCATTAACCAAAAAATGACAACGGGCATTCTCGGTGATAAGTAAAATATGGGTAGAATTTATTACTTTAAAACATGTTAATATATATTTTAATATAAACATATAAATAGGTATATTACTATTTATATATAATTTAATTAGTTATTAAGCAAGCTGGCGCTTTAATATAAGAAGGTCAGACCTCGTTCGCTCGATCGCTTCGGTAAAAGCTTCCCATCCCTCGATACCAATATCGGTTTAATGTTATTATGATAGCCATGGCCGGGATAAATAAAGATATTCCAGATACTTGGTGTCGTGATGCACGTCATGTACCAACATATTCACTAATACATATCATATTTAATATTTACAGTGAATATTACATAGATATTACAAAACTCCGGGTGAATCTTCATAAAGTAATATCTTCTTTATTATTCACTACAGATTCTAATCTTAAACAGGAAAATACCACTCCGAATAATCCAAATCAAAGCTTTTAAGCTCTTACACTTGGACTAGCAGAATATTAAATAATTTAAACAGTTATTATTTTTATTTACATTTTTATAAATTTTTGTATGGCCTCATTATGACCCAAGAACGGCTACCTCAATCACAATTGAGTCACGACAGAGTCAAGATTTTGACACACAAGAGGAAACTTGAACACGTTCGTCATTTCGATTATATTCTTCACGACGTTACCGATATCTCCCTCTTGAGTTGATATAATCTTGAGAAAGCAACTTTGATCGGAACCTTGAAACCTAAACTCAAGTTGTCGAATTCAATAATATTAGATATAAGATTTATTTAGAGTGCCTTGTGATTAGTTACTGTCATATAAAATAACTGTAAAATAAATTGTAACATTGTAATGAGAAACAAACAGAATATTAAACATAAAAGTATTATATACGTTACTAAGATTGTATGGTGATTGCATTTTCCATACACGTACTGTTATGAGGTGGCTGAACAAATATCTTAAAAATAATAATGGCGTTAGACAAATTGCAAAATACCCCTATTGCATTTTGCGACTTCTCCGGTTACCGACACTATATACGAGATTACATTCATCAGTGATTTAGCCGTTGTCTGTTGAGGCGTAGTCGTACCTCGTCCCGGTGCGTCATTTTTTACTTTTAAGTACATTTCATTCTTGATAATCACAAACGACGAGTCAGTTATAAAGATTTATAGTTATTTGGACTCACTGCTCACTTTGGACAGTAACTTATTTAAGTTCATTCTCATTACTTTTAATTACTGCAGTTTTCTCAAAAATGCACTAGGTGACATTAGGATTTATTTGAATTGAATCCAAAATAACATTTCAAAGAAATCAAACTTGATATACCTAAAACCGCTGATTAAGAGTGTTTTGTTTTTGTTCTTGAAAGTTTTCTATTAAGTTATGTTGTTTGATTAATGAATATTATTTTATTTAAAATTAAAACATAAGTCTCCAAGCTTCAGTGTACAAGAAGACAATGATTTATTAGGTGAGGTACTTAATTATTCATGGCCAGTGAGATTCGTAATCATTCTGTTGATTGTTTCTCTTGAAAATATTTATTTTTCATCCCACAATTTAGGTACTAGTTTTTAAATTATATCCAGTTATTCTACACATTTAAGAAATTTAGTTTTTCACATTTATCAAATATAATTGTGCAAGATATAAGATTAGACTGTATAAGCTCATTGATTAAAATAATAAGTAAAAATTCATTTACGGTACGTTCACGGGATGCGAAGTAGTAAATTACATTTAATGAGAAGTATCTTAAGTGTGAATGTGGATTATTATAAGGGAGGAGGTTACATCGAAGAACACAGAGACAGAGTGCGTGAAATATAATATGAGGAAGAAGCACTCGGGTGACTTATGATAGAAGGTCGCGGTAACAATTGACATATTGCTATGAACCTTAAATAATTGGAATACCAAAGGTACTATCCATAATAAAACAACAACAATTGTTATAAATCTTTAATTTAAAAAATATATGAATATAAAATGATTTTGCTATCTATAATTCATATATTCATAAAGAAAAAAACATATAAATGGTTAATTACAAACACATCATAGTATGTGATACATAAGTATTAAAATGTATATTATTAACATTAAGCTTTCATTCCGCATTCCAAAAAACGTCTCAGTTATTTCTATTACGCTAATATCACAAAATATTTCGTAATGACAAGTTTTATTGCTCTGCTATCCTCTTTTCCTTTTAAGGATCGCGTACATCAGTAGGTACTCTGTTAACTGTTATACTTTATTGTCTGAATATAATGATATCAACTGCTGTGATCTTAACTGGTAGGGTTTTAATTGTCTTGTTATAAAAAAAGCTTGTCTATTCAGAGCTTGAAGAATTGTTATTATATTTTTTATTATTATTTAGTCCGACCTTATAAATACTTACGCTGTGTGTAATAAACTACTGGAGATGCTCTAGTCTCGCAGTTACAGATATTTTTTTTTCATAAACTAGATACTGTAAGCGATTTCTTCTTCTCCCTTCTTTACCACCCCCCAAAAAATAAATCATCCATCTACCTTCTAAAAGTTTTATTTGGTAATGCCATATAGCCTCAATCAGTTTTTGACAATTTCAGAGAAAAAAAAACAAGAAAACAATTTTTTTTTTTATTATCTTTCTAGTTATTTATTGTGTACATAATTGCTATCCAGATGGTTTACAGAAATAATATATAATTTGACAATGCACTGTTTAAATAAATACAATATAATAATAGAAACAGTTGACACAATTACCAAAAATACAATGTTCGATTTATATGTATTTGACGTGACGAGCACTTTCTTGTCATGGTTCCTATGGTTTTTGTATTATTTGTTATTTGTTATCGGTTGTGAACGAATTTACATAGAAAAGGAAGTGTGGCCATCGCCGCTGGCAAAAGCTAGTATATATATATATATATATATATATATATATGTAGTTAATGATAAATTTATTTCCTTGTAACACTCAGTCGGTTAAAAGAATTGAGATGTATTATCTTATTTAGTGTTTGTAAACTTTAAATGAAAAACTAAAAAAAAATTAAGGTTGTTAATATTAATTTATAATTTGTTCCTATATTTCGGATGCTTCACTTCAAGAGTTGGTTAACGGAGTGTCATATTTTACATAAAAACATGTTTATTTCAGTCAAGTAATAAGGCGCTACCGGTTAACACAGCAAACTTCGCGTTTTGTATTTTGTTTATAAGTATTTAAAAATTTTAATGAGATAGTACTATTTTAGTAAAAAAATCATTTCAACGGAAAATCAATTATATGGTTTTAAGTTTTACCTGAAATGAAGATTAAATCTACACATATTCAGGCCTGTCCGTGTTAACGAGATCGTTGGTCTGCCATACCGGTCCCTTTATTATTTCTACTTCTATAGGATGTGTAGTTGTTTTTAAGGGTTTAAATGTTAATTCGCTCATATAATTTAGTTTTAGATATTAGCTGAACCCATAACCCTTTTGGTTAACTATATTATAACTGACAATAGGTAATATTACTAACTAATTAATTTTCGAATATGATGGACCGTAGTCGTCAGATATTGTGTACGAAACGAGCTATCAGTAATTGTTTGCAGATTGTTTGTCTCGTCCTAATAGAAATGTTGCCATACATGTTTCTATACTACATCCTGTAGGAGCAGTTTGCTCTCTAGGTCATCTCTGCGTCACACCTATGACACGACCTATATTATAAGTCTTCAACTATTAAAGTTATATGAAATAGTAAAAGTTTTATATATAAATCGTCCGAATATAACCAATAAACTAAATCTCTCTATATCACTTCAATGTATTATAATTGAAATAGAGTTTTGTCAGTAATATTTAATGAAAACCAAATAAACTGTAAGACAGTTTCCAAGTTAACGCGTTTACAATTATTTGGAGTACACACTTGACGACTCTCGGTCAACTCGACACCCAGCTTAAACTCTGATAGTAGTCCTTTAAGATGATAAATCATAACTTCATTTGGTTACATAAATAATTTAAGTTTAAATGTTTAGTATTTGCATTTTAATTATAATATATTTTTGATGAAACTTGTTACTTGATTAAAATCTTATTAACATAAAAATTATGTTTTATATTATAAATACCGTACAATATTTTGTGTGATTTATTTTGTTTTAATGCTTAACATCATATTTTATATTTCGATAAATGATTTTATACAATTAATTATTTATTAAGCGAGCTACATAATTGTTAATCCTCGAGATTCGTCCTAATTAACTTCATTAGTTATTTTTATAATTATAACGCTTCGTCATAGTAATATTTCTTTAAGAATGATTTAAAATATCTTTTACTTTATTCATAATGAAAATATACTTTGTTATTAGAGCACCAGGAACTGTTACTACGTCTATTGTTTAAACTTGAATTTTCATGATTCAGATTTAATTGCAAAAGTTGAGGAGAACTAAGTATTTTTGATTTAAGATTTTTTAAATATAAAAATATTTTAATAGATTTCCTATCTCGAAAGTTTGATGATTTGATTATAGCTCTAACTTCCTGGTAACATTCAGGAAATTAAATAAATTAATCACCTATCCTCAACTGGGTTATTTCAAAGACCAACGTAAAAATGACAGTTATTTGTATGACGCTAAAATAGCAACCAACAGAGATACGTATGACAATACTTTATTGCTTTGCTATCCGCGTTGCTTTCACGGAATGCAATATTGCTTCACATTATAAGTTCTCGCTTCCAATAACAGTTCTATGTGTAATTTAAAAATATTCTGAATACAACCCATGTCAGTATTAATGAACATTTAATCTTTTTTTATATGCATATATAATATAAAAAGTTTTTTTTTTTTATAATTTACTATTTTAGTCTCGAAGCATATTCTATAATTTTTTTTAATTAGTGCAAAGTTAAATTAAAAAATATTAATCTCTTTTTTACTATGTTTACACTTTTAAATCCTTTTATACGAAAAGCAATCAACGTTTTTGGTTCAAATTTAATTTTTATATAGAAATTATGTGTTTAATCTAAAAATAATTAGAAAACATACACTTTATTAAAATATACAAAAACTGAACTAAACTTTGCGGATTATTTGAATTATTTAAAAAGTTGTGTTCAAATATTAATGATAAAAGTTATGTTCCACATTTAATTTTATAAACTTTTGTTTTCATATTAAACTGTACAACTGTATTATATAATAATATAATAAAATAAAACAAACATGAAATACGATAATTTACAATATTATTATAATTAACAAGATAACCCGGGGAACTGCGTATCTTCTACGAGTACATACACTTTTAATTATTATTTTTTTTATGTTTGTGGACAACCAACTGACTTACACACTTTTTAATTTCTTAAACCTAACTTTTTTAATCCAATATAACATATCAGTGCAGGTCGGGCATCATACTACATCTATTAAACCGGTAAATTTAATCGAACCTAATCTACCTTGAAGTATTCGACAACCAGTAACATTGTTTTTGTTCACTGAACTTCCTCAAATATTTCAAGATTAAAAATAGCCAAACCGCTCCAGCGATTCTGGAGTTTTAGCGAGACAAAGGAACAGCAATTGATTTTTATATATATACAGATAACAAGGAGAAAATATTATATTGAAAGTACGTCAAAGAAACCATAGTCACTGAGTGACTATATGGTCTATACAAGCAGTAATATCTCGGCACATAGTCGTTATACAGTTGGTGGCGTGCAAGCATGTATGAGATTTAATTTATATTTACAATATTAATGATATGTTTTACTTATCAAAAGCAGTAAATTAAGCTGAGCAGCAATAAAATAGTACTTATATATCACATTACTTTTTATTTCTAAGCATTCCTTCATGTATTCATCAACTGTGACATTATTACTGAAATGTATTAATCTAACATTATTGTTACATAACATGACAACTTACAATGTTTAATGTACATTACAATAATCATACATATATAATTTATCTATTAATATCTATTAAGTGTTAATGTATCAGTTTACAGTTGAATCAAACGATCGATTACTGTAATATTACATTGATGAATATCTGTTACAATAATCGCTTATAATTTAGGTAATAACAGAATCATAATTCTTGTATGTATTTTAATAATATCCAATTTATATTATTAAATATTGCACCATCATGTGACAATGTCATCATGTGATCATGTTTTATTTACAATCTACTCAAATCACTGCTTGAATCAATTTAACTTCAGTCTTATACTTATGAATTTAAGTTGTATAGTCTCCTACAATAACCATTTAATATTCTTATCTTTATTTTAAACATAAAATTCACATAAATACTTGTCATAATAATATATACTCTATCACAAGCAATTTTCAGTTTGCAGCATTGAGTACCTTTTTGAATTTTTTGGATGAGTTTTTGTTGCCTTTGTTGCTGTTTTGCTGGTGATTTTACCTGTTGCGCTTCAAGTTGGTACTCAATGATTTGTACATAAAAATATATAAAAGCATACTTTGTCGATCGATTCTAAAAGTGCGATATGTTCTTTAAAATGGCTAAGGATTATGCACAATAATAATATTTAAAAAAATGTTTATTAACCCTGCGTCAACCCTCTTCGATACCAAAAGTTATTTACGTATGCATCGAATAAAGATCAATTAATTAATAAATGACTATATGAATATTTTTAAATACTCCTCGCATTAAATATTTGTTTTTTTGTCTTATAAGTAAGTAATTATTTAAAAATATAAATATTTGAGTTTTTAGTTTGATATTGCATGACAGCATCACGTGAAGTTAGTACAATTCTAAAATGTAATTTTCAATCAAACTATCAATATAACTACAACTACAATATAACTATCCTTAAAAGAAGATTCTACTTTATTTGTGTATTTATGATTATTTGAAGTGAAATAAATTATAATTATTATTACTATAATAATAATAATAATAATTATTATTATTATAGTAATAATATTATTATAATAATAATTATTATTATTAATCAAATGTTATATCAAAATATAGTGGGTCCTAATTGTAAAGTAAGGTGCAGCGATCGCGTTGCTAAATGGAACTACACGTTGTCTACGCCAGTAACCGATACTTAACTATAATAAAGATCTTGGAGGAACAAATAATTCAATGTTAATTTGTAAACTTTCAAATAATTAGTTGGTTACTTTGTTTATTTAAAGTTACCAACTGTTAAATATTTGTGATAACTCTTATTGACCAATTTTATTTTAAAAAGGATTCTCTTATGATTAAATCAAGAAGAATATTTACAATAAATATATTTAATTACACACTTCAGTCATGTAGATGAATTAAATAGTATAATATTCTTTTAATTGATGTTTTTTTCCTATTTATTTACATCAATGACAGTTAAAGGATAAATAATAATTAATGTTTCTTCACAGTATCTACAATTACAACTTGCAGTAAATTTTAATAAAAATAAATGATATTTCTATAACCATAATCGAACATTCTATTCGACTTGATAAAATTTTAAATATACAGGTTTCTATGTAAAATAAAATGCAGACTGAAAATGAAATATAAAGCCTTTGGTAATATCAATTTAAAATTCAGGTGTTTGTAGCTCGGATACTTAACTTTATCAAGGTTTAGCTATTGTGAGTGGTGAGTAGTGAGAGTGTACACACGATCCACTGACTACTTTGAAATATCGTATTTCTGTATTTATTTAATTTAATAATGACTTCATAATTATAAGTGAAAATTATTACTCTGGATCGTTTTTTTTTTTGGATTTCGTAAGTAAGTAACCTTTTTATTAAATAACATTTTCGTAATAAAAGATTATCCTGGTAATAATACAAGCTAATTAAGCATTAATGGTTCAAGTTCTATTTTTAGTCATAAAAATAGAAACCTTTTTAATTACTACACACAAAAGAACCAAGGTTAGTAATAATAAAATGTTGTTTTTATTATAATAATGTATTGAAATAACATAATAATACTATACCTTTTTTATGAAATCAGTGTATTTCTGTGTTTGTGTCATTCGATAAACAGCACAAAAGAAAGAATGCCTCGTGACAATACAATGTATGTTATGTTTTCGTCTATAATTAATAATGCTTCCTATTTTTATAATAAAAACTATTATATATTTATATAATTAAAAATAGATTAACACGGGCAGAACTGTAGGCGGATTCTGCAAAGAGTGAGAAGATGTTGTATTATTTGAGCTATCGTGTCCATGCTCACATTAATGCACTTAGTCAATTATTCGCCTTTAATTGGATGAAGGTGACATTTAATTAATTTCTCTCAAAAATAATAACCAATGTTTCCAACTACGCAACCTAACATAATATTTAAATGACTACACGACAGCAATTAACATTGGCAATTGTCTTAAAATGTTATGTTTGTTATTATATATCTATAAAAATCTATTTTTGGTATAGTTTTATTAATTCGTTCTATTATTTTTTCTTTTTCCCTAATAAGGACCATTTGCATATTGCCATAAATCATTTAGTCCACATTCATGTCTGTACAGATTTGAAGTGTTATTGAATCTATATAGACATGAATGTGGACTGCGTGTGAATGATGTCATTCTTTCTCAATACCCGATACTTTTTTATTGACCGGTTCCCTTCTTCAATCCGTCCGTTTCAAATTCTTAGTTACTTTGTTTTACCGATTTATTTTTGTTTTTCCCTAAAAAATGTATGTGTTCATTTAAATGTTACTAATAAGTAAACTACTATGGTCATTACATTTTGCATATGCTCACCTTTTGAGGTGGCCTATTGTGGATTATTAAGGCATCCATAATTCTGTATGACCAATCATAACCATTGTTTATGGACATCTCACATAACAAATATCATTAAGTGTATTAATAACTTATGGGAAGGTGCTATGAGTTATATAATAAAGCTATTCTGTTATAGCGACTTATAAATATGTCCCAAATTTCATATTTCCTTAGTATTTGATAGGTGTTAACTTGCTTATGTCATATATATATATATTTTAATTTGGTTGAGGTTTACGGTACGCTCGACTGAAACCTTACCTGAATAATAAACTGAACAAAATAATAATTTCAAGTCAACAACACATATCCACAAATTTCGGGTTGTCGAGTATTAGGCTAAATTTTAACAATACTCACAGACAAGTAGTAGTCGCCATTTTGGCCACTCCATCGAAAAGTCACTGATACCGGATGAAGAATAATAGAAAAAAAAAGAATAATATTATTTATGAAGTATGCTACAAAAATATCTACTTACTTAGATTGTGTATCTGTTACATTTCGTCAGAGCGAAGCCCGGTTTTCATTCAGTTTATGTAGTTAATCATTAGATATAAAGGATTATCTTGTCAACCTTAATTTGTTTTGCACAATACCATTTTCGATGTGTACCTTCATTAGAAACCATTGACGTTATTGAGGGACTATCAGGGTACCGAGATGCTATACGACAAGACAATCATCAATGTTTTTTCCCTTATTTATTGACTCGTAGTAGTAGTGCCTCATCCCGGCACGTCTCATCTGTAGTAATGAAAATGTCGTTAAATATGTTAAGTCTACGAGTTCATGAATTACATTCAGTAGGTACGTATTCTCAAATATCCGGTGATTCACATGAAATGGATTTCTTCAACTTTTGATTTAATAGAGTCTTGATATCAAAGAACCAACTTTGTATCGAGAAGTTTCGGAAATTTTAACTTATGTGTTAAGGTTACTAATCTTTAATTAATAAAAATGACAAAGGTTTTTTAATATATAATAACAGTCCCATGTATCTTATCTTTATCTAATATATTTTAAATACATTTCACTTATCTCCAAAACAAAAAGAATTAAATAGCTGTATAAAATTTATTACCAATAATTACTGATTACTATAAAATGTACCTCCCTATGTCTGTATCATTGCGAACAACAGATAATTTAGAGTTTGAATTAAACGGACCACAGTATTCTGATGATGAAATGAGCTGTCAGTAATTGTTTCCAGGTTGTTTATCTCATCCTAATGGAAATGTTGCCAAATGCGTTTTGAAATTATAGACTACATCCCGTCACAGCAATGTGCTCTCTAGGTCGTCCTTGTACCATACCCTGACACGACCTATACTATAAGTCTTCAACTTATATTTTTTATTTTGATAAATGATTTTGTGCAATAATTTATTAGACGACCTACACATTAGTAACCCCCGAAATATGACCTAATTGTGTTCATTAATTATTTTTCTAGTTATAACGGTTCATCATACAGTTATAATAAAAATAAAGAATTAAGTAATACTTTTTAATATCTTAGGATTATATACATATATATACAATTGAAGTACACTTTGTTACTAGAGCACTGGCAACTGTAATTTCGTCATTTGTTTGAAGTTCGATTTTCATTCACACTTAATTGCAAAACTTAAGAACTGTATATTTTTAACTTAATATTTTTAAATATAAAATTATATTAATCTATTTCGTATCTCGAACGTTAGATGATTTGATTATAGGTCTAACTTCCTGGTAATATTCAGAAAATTAAATAACTGCATGGCTTAAATAATATTTAATAGCACTTGGTGCCAAGTTAAGAAGACAGTATTTACATTTTTGTTTAGAACCAAAACATTTACCTGCGTAATGGTAAAAAGAATTGTAATTTAGAAGAAGGATTCTGTACCTCTTACCAAAACACTTAAATATATTTTTTTTAGTTTTTAAATAAAATTTTACATTATAAGCGTTACGAAGTTAATATCATTTTATTTTTCAAAATGAAACGTTAGAATGATATAATTTGCTATAACTACTTGTTATAGCAAACTATATCATTGTTGTAGGGTATTTCAAATATCAACGTAAAAATGACAGTTATTTGTATGAGGCTAAAATAGCAACCAACAGAGATACATATGACAATACTTTATTGCTTTGCTATCCGCGTTGCTTTCACGGAATGCAATATTGCTTCACATTATAAGTTCTCGCTTCCAATAACAGTTCTATGTGTAATTGAAGTTTTCTGAATACAACCCATGTCAATATTAATGAACATTTTTATAATTTATTAAATACAAATATAATATAATAAATATTGTTTAAATTTAAATTAATATTAACCTGTTTTAACTGTTTACTTTTATATCGTTTTGTACGAAAAGCAATCAACATTTTTAGTTTAAAATTAAATGTTTATATAGAAATTCTGTGTTTAATCTAAAAACATATTTTATTAAACTATATTAAAACTGAATACTAAACTTTGTGGACTATCAAAAAATTGTGTCCAAATATTAATGAAAAAACTTATGTTCCGCATTTAAATATATAAAAACTATTATATATAAAAAAATAACATTAAATAAGATATTTTGTATTTTTGTATTTACCTTCACTTACACCGTTTAAATATTCCCTGATCTTCTACAAATATTTCAAGATCAAATTTAGGTGACTCGGTCGATTGTCTTGTTTTTTTGTCATCAAATGAACAGCAATTGATTTATATATATAGTATATTGAAAGTTTACGCCATATAAACCATAGTCGCAACTAGATGAGTATATTATGATCTATATATGCAGTGATATCTCGGGACAGTCTTCATACAGTTGGTAGCATGCGAGCGTGCAATTTTCAATTTGCAGCTTTGAGTACTTTTTGAACCTTTTTGATGAGTTTTTTTGTTGCCTTTGTTTCTATGTTACTAGTGATTTTAGACGTTGCGCTTCAACCCGATAACCCGAAATTAGTACAGACTTAATTGTTTGGAAACAGAATATGAATAAAACCGTCTAAAAATTATCAACAATTCGTTTATTATTCAACCCTCTTCGATTCCAAAAGTTATTTGCGCTTAGATCGAACGAAGCTCAATTAATGAATAAATTAATCAAAGACCGAATAAATGAATATATTAATATTGTTAAATATTCCACGCTTTGATATATTTGTATGTTATCTCGAAAGTCCTTAAATAATTATTAAAAATATCTTTATTTTTTTTGATATTGCATAACAGCAATGCGTGAAGTTAGTACTATATTATTCTAAAATGTAATATTAAATGAAATATTTAATTATATTAAAGTATCTTGAGTCGTAATTATAAAGTAATGTGCAGCGATAATGTTGCTAAATGGAACTGACTAGACGTTGTCTACAAATAATAATGTGTCTGAAATAACTGTTAAGTAAATTTTGAGTTGAATTACTTATGTGAAAGTTAACGACACTTGTATTACGTGATTTATTCATAGCGTGTTTGTGTGCCTGTGTGTGTGTGTGTGCATGCCTGCGTGCATATGAATGTGTATGTGTGAATTTGTGTAGCCATATATTTCATAGTCCACATTAAAATGCAGTATTGAAGACTGTATGAAAGAATTCAAAGATTCACCAAGTAATTATTTTTTTAAAACTACATATTAAAATGTTATTATTACGCTGTTAGAAGCGTTTGCATCACTTGTTGTGACATCGTAACCAGAGTGAGGAGGAAAAGCTGCCTTTATTGATTTTACAGAGAAAAACACAAGAAAATAATATACTTACTTTTATTTTGGTACAATCATATTCATTAGTATGCAGCATCTTAAGAATTTAACGAAAAATGTGTCAGTTACTTCACTAATCTGGGATGGTCGAGCGTCACACCTAGATATTGCACCTACATTTTGTTTAAAATCTGAACTAAGCAAGTGTGCGTTGTTCGTGAGCAGTGGAGTAACTCGAGCCTTTACTCCTGTACGGACAAAAGCTTTTAAAACGAACGCAAAGGGTAAAAAATTATAAGCTTCTGTCACTTCAATTTCGACTTAATATCATTTAGTAAAACGTTAAATTACATGTTCAATAAAAGAAGAGCTAAAAAGTATTGGAAGTTGCATTCTCTAAGGATGTGGCCGATGAGGATATGGCTTTTATTTCCTGGGTTCAATAAGCAGTTCCGAACTAATGCCTCGTATTATGATCCAAGTTTCGCAACTGGACTAACATTTATTTCTTTAATAAAATGCTATATGGATTAAACAAATTATTTACACAATTATTATTTTTAAATTAAAAATTGTCCGATAGCTTTCAATGAAGCCTTTTTGTATCTGGACAAGCAATATATATAATTACATACTTACCGAACTAGAGTAATTATTTTATTAGTATACTTGTAGAATTTTAAGTAGATACACTTACAGGTACTCAAAATATTCTTAGAAACGTAAACGCAATGTAAAGGTTAATATTGATTATTGATTTTTTATTTTTCCGTTTTGACAAACATGAAAAGAAAAATATTTTACTAATTAAAAATAAACCTCTACTTATTTTATTTATATTCTAAACCTGCAATAAATTTTAATGAATATGTTTTTTATTTCTATATCCATGAAAAACATTGAATAGTTCTATGCGACTTCATTAACCCTTAATTTGGCACAGATAAAAATATTCAAAATATATGAATTTTACAATTTTGTGGCTTCAGGGATATGTCATAAAGTCCTGGAAAAATGAAAAAAAAAATCTACAATAGCCCACTGCTGGGAAAAGTGGTGTCCGTCACAGCGGACCTTGCCAATTACTGTAAAATTAATGGTCAGATTTGTATGTTCGCTGAGGCGGACACTGCCAAATTACGGAAAATAAAAACCATAATTATTTTTATTTTTTTTTATTAAAGAAAAATACAGAAATGAACATTTTAGAAGTAATTGATACCGAAGTACAGTTTATTTTGTATGAAAATTTAAAAAACAATTTCTGGGGACTTTTCCTGTCACGAAACATAATCTTGTGTTGCATTTTATGCAATACACGACAGTTTTCATTTGGCAGTACCTGCAGCGTCCTTCTTCCATGGTCGAAGGGAAATGTCCTATATTGTCGTATTTTAATGGACTCAAAGGGCGGGGTGCACGCGGTTTCTTTACTTTGACGGATTCAGTCTGTTTTCTCTTAGTAGACCTGTTTGCCTTGCACAATAAGTCATAAATATCATATCTAAATGCTTTCAAACGTTTTTTAGATTTCACGTTGCCAGAATTCTTTTGGCGGTACAATAGCCAAGCATTATTTATACAAATGTCAATTATCTGTGCAAATATCGCTAAATACCATCTCCTGCTTTTGAAGGGTGTTTTGTACAGTGATATGAGCATATCAGAAAGATCAACACCTCCCATATGGTTATTGTATTGGCGCACAATCTGTGGACATTGGACATCGATTTTGGCTTTTGCGTCTTTGGAATATCGGCGTATTTTTTCTATAGGCTCATTTGCTATAAAGGAACTAATAAATGTGACAGTCTTATTATCATTCCAACGAACAACAGCTAAGCGGTTTTTATCACATATAGCTTCTACAAAATGTCCTCGAGGTTTCTTTTTCATGGCTTTTTCAGTAGGTAAAACATTTTCTGCTCCTCGAAGGCGATTCCCTCGAATAGTGCCTAAGGCAAAAATACCATAGTTTTCTCGGAGAATAAATAGCAACTCCGGTGAAGAAAAAAAGTTATCGCAAAACACGAAAGATGGTTTTTGACAAATACTTTGACATAATGCTATAACCACCTGAGCACCAAAACCTAGAGACAATTCTTCTTCACTGAACTTATGGTTGCGAAAAGTATCGTCACCTCCATACAGCACAAAATCATAAATGATTCCGGAAACTCCGGCCCTTACATAATTTTTAAAGCCCCATTTGTTAGGTTTATCTTTCATGTATTGTTTTCTTTTACCGGCCTTAGTCCCTTTATATGCTATCATCATTTCATCTATACTAAATTTTGTCTCTTTTTTCTGTTGTTTCAGACAATTTTGTCGTATTTGCTCTATGACTGGACGAACTTTAAAATATTTGTCTCCATCGTCCATTGTATTGTCAACAAAATGTAAATGTCTTCGTATCAACTGATATCTTTTCAAAGACATTATATCTGCGACATTGCCATATCTAAATTTTTCTGACCAATAATCAAGATATGAAGGCATTACAACAATACCCATAAGAACATGGATAGCTAAAAAGTCTCTAAATTCTTCTTCTCTTAGTTGAATTGACTTGCCGGTTTGTTGAACTGAATATAAGTTTGTCTGCTCTACGATACTAGTAAGAATATCTTGAGAAAAAAAAAGGTGAAAGAAACTCAAAGGTGAATCATCTTCTATCGGGTCTATGTAATCATCATCCTCACCCTCTTCTATTGTCGCTTGGTGACGGAATTGAGCTACTCTCCAATTGTAAGTCAGCTCAAATTTTTTGGCTTTTTTTGGTCTTTTGGCTTTGGCTGTGGGTGGTTTCCTAGATCTTGTTTTTCGGGATACTAATGAAGAAGCTATTGGGGTTATAGGCGTTGCAGGTAAGGAAGGAATAGCCGATAGGGATGGAACATTTTCATAAATGGAGTCGCCAATTTCACGCACGATAGAATCTGGTATAGTATCGGCATCTTCGGAGTTTAATTCTTCGACGTCGGATGTATCTATTGTTAGGTTAGCAAGGGAAGATGCAATTGATGGTGCAGGAGAAGACAGCGGGGTGGAAGAATTAGTACGTGCATCATGCAATTCAGTTTCCGAATCTGATATTTCGCTAGCATCGGAAGGTGCATGTTCATTAGGCACTAAAGCAATAATTTTACTTGCGCGAGTAACCTGTTGGCAAATAAAAAAAAAAATCTGCACCATAACCAAACAAGCAAAAGCACACACACTTTGGCGATGTCCGCCGCAGCGGACATAGTAATGCAGTGGTACTTTTCAATACAATTAGCAATGTCCGCTGTGACGGACAAAACATTTTAGTTACAAATAAACATCATAGAAATGTAATAAAGTGCATATGTTTTTGTAAATAATGATTGACATATTTATTATGTAATAAATAAATCTATAATTCAATTCATTTTTCCACAAAAAATAAGAAAAACAATTATAAATACCTTGAGCAAAACAAGTGGCCGCCTTTTCGCAGACATTTTGCGTCCGAACTGACATACGCAATGTTGCCACAATTATTACTTTTTTTTTACTATTTGTTTATGGTATAAATAAACATTTAATCGATTAGAAATCGATGAACATCAAATAAAAACTTGGCAGGATTTATTTTAAATGAGTGTCCGTCACACCGGACTTTATCAAATTAAGGGTTAAACTGTAAATACACAGGTTTCTATTTAAAAAAATCCAGAATAAAAATGAGTTATAAAGGCTTTGGTGATCTCAATTTAAAACGTAGCTGTTTGTAGCTCGGATACTTAACTGTATCAAGGTTTAGCTATTGTGAGTGACACAATCCACGGACTCGTCTACTTTGAAATTTTATCTTATCTCATTTGATAATGACGCCACAATTTAATGATAAGTTGTACCCGGACAAATATAAGTGAAAATAATTTAAAGTCTGAATCGTCTTTAAAAATATATACCTACCTTTTTGCATTCAGGTCAGTAGTAAGTAAACTTTTTTCTTATAAAAGTTTTTGTAATAAAAGACTAGACAAGTAATAATAAATTAAGTTTAATGATTTAAGTTCTATTTTCAATCATAAAAAGAGAAATGTTTTTTTTATTACTCGCTTGAATTAAATAAAAAATATTTAGGTATTTTTTTTTATAATTGAACCAAAATACTAACTAGTTTATTCGCCCGCCTTTTGCCTTTTTATTAAGGCAAAAAAACCGTTTACTTGAATATAAATTAATGAAACGTAGCATTTTTATATCGCACAAAAGAATCGAGGTCAATAATGTGACTTGGTTTTATTATAATAATGTATTGAAATAACATAATAATATTATTTTTTTATGAAATCAATGTATTTCTGTGTTTGTGTCATTCGTTAAACAGAACAATAGGTTGTTTGCCTCGTGACAGTACAATGTATATATACAGTGATAATTGATAAGGTTTCTTATTTTTTTTATAAAGAAATTTAGAGTTAAGTAGATCAACACGGGCAGGTTTGTACCTGCTACCTACACGACTTGTGGATAGCCGTTCTATTACCTAAGCTATCGTGCTGATACTCACGTTGATACATTTAGTCAATCAATCGTCTTTATTTTGTCGAAGGTGACATGTATTAAATTTATTTCGAAAATCACAATCAATGTTTCGAACTATGCAACTAACATTAAAATAACATGACAGAAATTAATATTGAAAATGATATATAAGCATGTTATAGTTATTGTTTTGTAAATACAGAAAATATTATATGTATATATATATAAATTTATAAATTAAAGTATTTTTTCCCTAATAAGGACCAATGGAATGTGGCCGTATATCGTTTTTTGTATTTCATGTCTCTACAGATTCGAAGTGTTATGGAGTCCTGGTAGCAATGAATCTCAAATCACATGCTAATGATGTCATTCTTTCTCGATACCCGATACTTTATTATTGACCGGCTCAGGTTCTCAATCTGTCTGTTTCAGAATCTTGGTTAAGTTACTTCAATGATTTACTTTTGTTTTTCCTTAACAAATGTGCGTGTATAAGTATAAGTATTTGCTTGTCCTACATGGACATTTATTTCATATTCTCTAATCAATTTGTTAGTATTTATATAGTTTTTGATGTGAGTTTTATAATAAGATATATTTTTAAAACAATTTAAAATTTATCATAGCTTCCTAGCTTCGAAGGATATGTATCCTAGATTCGAAGTTGAAATGCTTTATAAATAATGCTACAGTATTATGAATCAATTGTATTATATGTCTCAATACACTTTTATTACAACGTATGTCATGTCATGTAATGGTGTCATATATATTTTCATGGCGTACCATTGTACTATGATTGATAGGATGATATATTGATACGCTGTGATCAGGTCGTGAATTACGAGAAATGGTTTTACGTTTTTAAAAAGAGTTAGAGACAAAAAAAATAGGGTTTGTTAATGTGAATAGTTAATCCATGACATGACAATAAAGATCACCAAATTATGCTAAAGAAAGAAAATTTACAGACAGCGTATATAATAAATACCGAAATATCTCTACTAACCAAATAATTACAATATGCATTCTTAGTGAAAAGCAAAATGTGGGCTTTAAAACCTGTTTACATACATTGTAATATAGGTATACAAATTAATAGGTACGTGACTATTTATATACAATGTAATTAATTACTCCACAAGTTATCGCCTTAATATTAGAGATTTCATTACTTAGGTTTAAGCCTTACTACCTAAGAAGGTCAGACCTCGTTCGCTCGATCGCTTCGGTAAAAGCTTGGGAAGCTTCGATACCAATATCGGTTTAATGTTATTATGATAGCCATGACCGGGATAAATAAAGATATGCCAGATACTTGGTGTCGTGATGCACGTCATGTACCAACATATTCACTAATACATATGATGTTTGATATTTACAGTGAATATTACATAGATATTACAAAACTCCGGTTGAATCTTCATAAAATAAATATTTTCGTTATATTTATTCAATACGGATTCTAATTTTAAATAGGAAAATACCAGATTCTGAGTATTCCAAATCACAGCTTTTAAGATCTTACACTTGGACTAGCAGAATATTTAATAATTTAAACAATTGTTATTTTTATTTATATTTTTATGAAATTTTTGTATGGCCTCATTATGACCCGAGAACGGCTACCTCAATCACAATTGAGTCACGACAAAGTCAAGATTTTGACACACAAGAGGAAACTTGAACACGTTCGTCATCTCAATTATATTCTTCATGACGTTACCGATATCTCCCTCTTGAGTTGATAGAATCTTGAGAAAGCAACTTTGATCGGAACCTTGAAACCTAAACTCAAGTTGTCGAATTCAATAATATTAGATATAAGATTTATTTAGACTGCCTTGTGATTAGTTACTGTCATATAAAATAACTGTGAAATAAATTGTAACATTGTTATGAGAAACAAACAGAACATTAAACGTAAGAGTATTATATATGTTACTAAAATTGTATGGTGATTGCATTTTCAATACACGTACCGTTACGAGGTGGCTGATTGTGGATTATTAAGGCATCCGTAATTCTATATGACCAATCATAACCACTGTTTATGGACAGGTCCCAAAACAAATATCATTAAATATATTGGTGACTTATGGAACGAATCTATGTGTGGCTTATAAATATTTCCCAAATTTCATAGTTCCTTAGTATTTGATAGGTTTGAACTTGCTTTTGTTATAAGCGACATTTACATAATAAATCATTAAATGTAAAGGATTAACTTGTCACCCTAAATTTGTTTTGAATAATACCATTTTCGATGTGTACCGTCATTAGAAACGACAAATTATGATGAGAAGTGATGTGGGACCATTGAGGTTATTGAGGGACATTCGGGAGGGTTATCCGGGTAGCGACATTCTCTACTAGATTACAATCACCAATGATTTTCCCATTGTTTACTAACGCGTAGTCGTGCCTCGTCCCGGTACGTCATCACTCGTGGTAATGGAAATGTCGTTAAATATGTTTAGTCTACGATTTTATGAGTTACACTCGGTAAGTGTTTGTGTTATGTAGTAGTTACATACTCTTGTGCATGTGTGTGCTCACATGTTATGGTTATGATAATTATCTTTTGTCATCGGGCGTGGTTAAGTTTTTATATTGCAAAACAAATAATATTTTGATTAAATTATTAAGTTTTAATTTTATTTACATTAAGATTACATTATTTAAATTAATACATTTTTAATTTTAAATAAAACTTTATCACAATAAACGACGAGCCAGTTTTAAAGATTACAGATTTATAATTATTTGGACTCCCCTCACTCACTCGAGCGCATCAACTCGTTGAATTTAAACCCAAGTTCGCCCTGAGTACTATTTAATTACTGAACTTTTGTCAGTGCACTAGGTCACATTAGGACTGGTTAACATTTTCATGATCTGAATTGAATCCAAAATAACATTTCAAAGAATTTAAACTTAAAAGCTCGCATAAAGAGTGTTTTTTCTTGTTCTTAAAAGTTTTCTATTAAGTTATACTGTATGATTAATGAATATTATTTTATTTTAATTTAAAATACAAATCTTTAAACTTCAGTCTACAAGAAGACAATGATTTATTAGGTGAGGTACTTAATTATTCATGGCCAGTGAGATTCGTAATCATTCTGTTGATTGTTTCTCTTGAAAATGTTTATTTTTCATCTCATTCATTTAAGACATTTAGTTTTTCACATTTATCAAATATTATTGTGCAAGATATAAGATTATATTGTATAATCTTATTGATTATAATAATAAGTAATAATTATATTTTATCCAATAATTCATTTATAGAATGTTCACGGGATGCGAAGGATTAAAATATATTTAATGAGAAGTTCTTAAGTGTGAATGTAAATTGTTAGAAGAACACATAGATGAAGTTAAATATAATATGTCGAAGGAGCACTTATGACTTACTAGCTTATTTCCTCCCGCTTCCCTGGGCACACTATTAATTTGTATGTGAACTCAGGTTGCTATGGTAACCTTTGTCATATTATCCGTTGTCATCGTAACCGTTGCTATGATAACCCTTGCTATAGTAACTCTTACCCCCGCGTTAAGTGTATAACTCCTACAGGTTAAAAACTTGTAGAAATGTAAAAAGTTGAGATAGGAATTCCTTAAAATCCGTTCTTAGTGGACGTCTACGTTACAAAAGAAGTAACTATGTAAAATTTTAAGTTAATGGGACAGATAGTTTTGGAGATTTCGTGATGAGTCAGTGAGTGGTAAATCGCTTATCATCTATACATACGAGTATATATAGATAGATGATAGAAGATCGTGGTTACACGTTGACACATTGCACTGAGGCCTAAATAATTTGGATACCTAACTCCTTTGTTTTATCACGCACTACGCGTCATGTATATATTTTTGTACAATCGCCATACTTATTATCACTATCTGTAGGAATTAACAATCCATAAAACAGAAGAAAGTTATAGTTAAATACCATGCCTTTAACGATCACATCACAAGAATTTATTAAAAACAATAAACGCGTTACATTTATGACAAATGTACTATTTATATTTAATACAATCATGAAACGATATAGTATTCCTTATTCCATATATTGACAAATAATGAAAATATAATCATGGTTAATTAATAGATTATACATAGTATATTATATTTAGTATTACTTTGTATGTTTTTTGGTCGTTTGCTGACAATATTGTCAACAAGAAATTTCATTCCACATTCCAAAAAGCGTCTCAGTTATTTGTATATCACTAATATGACAAAATAGTTCTGAATGACAAATGTTATTGCTCTGCTATCCCCTTTTCCGTTTCAGGAGCACATAACATGAGTTACATACATAACTGTCAGCTGTAATACTTTATTGTTCAAATTTAATTGAATCAGCTGATGTGATTATAAATGCTGGCTGTCCTCTTGAGTCTTGCTTTATAAAAAGCTTGTCAATCTAGAAAAGGCAAAGAATAGCTCCTAGCAGAAAATAAACCTGTATTATTAGTTATTATATTTTTTTATTAATTACGTACTACGACCTTCTAAACTCCTAATCTGTAGCAAGCTATTGAGTTTAATTATATTTTATACAGATAGGTCGCAAATGTTTTTTCTAATAAACTAGAGACTGCTTGTGATTACTTCTTGCCCTTCTTACCCATCACCGCGAATAGTAAACCATCTATCTACCTTCATAAAATTTTTATTTGAGATGATAGCCACAATCAGTTCTTGACATTTCCGTGAAAAAACAAAAAACAAAGGTTTTTTTTTTCAATTATTTGTACGTGACATTTGAAAATTATAATGTGACATGAATCAGAAACTTTTTATGTATTTATGTTATTACCTGTTGTGTTACTATGTGCTGTCAATATTGATAAATCTCAAGAACCTACGCAATATATATAAGTATACACTTAATTTTATAGTCCATTTTTGTTCCTTGGAACGTCTCCCACAAAATTATTTGAGTAGAATGAAATTTGGTTAACTTTAGAATATTAATGTATGAATTATTTTAGTACCATCCTGCAAATGTCTTTATTTAAATATTATAACAGTTGGTTTTGTTATTATACAGAAATAATGTATAATTTGAAATTGCACTGTTTGAATAAAACATAATATAATCATAGAAACAGTTCATAGTTACCAAAAATACAGTGTTTGATTTATTTGTGTTTTGATGTGACGAACACAATAAATATATGTTAAAGTAAACAATGGTTAAAACAACATACGATAATTCAAATACAAACATACTTTTTGTTAACTCAATTTAATTACACAATTGACTTATTAGAAAAGCTTTTTCAAAAGCTTTACCAAACAATAATGTGAAATAATAATATGCCGAAGTCGCAGGCAAAAACCAGTATATATAGATAGTATATATACCATTTTGAAACTACATTTCAAAACCTTACAATGATAGATCTGTTTCCCTGCGACACTCACAAGCCGGTTAAAGAATTGAGATGTATTGTCTTATTTAGTGTTTGTAAACTTTAAATTAACCACTTTATAAAAATAAAAGCTTATTCTTTTTAATTTAATAATTTGATTCTTATATTTTGTATACTATATTTGATAATGCTTTAAGAAATTGTGAATGGAGTGTCATGTTTAGTAAACCTACCTTAAAATCTAAGGATATTTTTTGTACATTTTCTCCTAGAAATAAATCACTTCTAATTAACATAGGAATTTTCGTGTTGTGTATTTAGTTTATGATTATTTAATATTTTCCTAAGCCTAAAGCCATGGCTTCGAATTACACTAATTGTTATTCTGGTCTGTCTTTTAGTCTGGGGGTACCTTGTGTCTATATTCTACACATATTCAGGCCTGTCCGTGTTAACGAGATCGTGTGTCTGCGACACCGGTCTCTTTATTATTTCTACTTCTATAATATGTGTAGTTGTTTTTGGCGGTTTAAATGTTAATTCGCTCATGTAATGTTGCTTTGGGTATGAACTGGACTCAAAACCCTTTTGGTTAAATATAATATACACATTACCTTCAGAGTCTGATGTAAATACAAGTGCAGAATAGAATAAAACTTCGCACATATAACTTCAATGGAATATTCGATATAAGATTAATGCATAACTTCCATCCATCCCACACCCCATACGAAAGTACAAACAAAGATTTTTTTCAATCATTATGTATATACAAAGAAAAAGGTTGTAAGTATTGCTTTCGTCGTCGAGGCTCAGGGGCTTTTTCCTCCATCTTGTCTTCGTAACACAAAATTGGACTTGACCACGTTCATCATCTCCATTATTTTATTCATTATTAAATTGATATTAAGACTGCAACTTTCATTAATATGACAATATCTTTTTACGCGTACGGATTGTAATATATCTTAATAAAAAGATTAGTGATAAGCTTTGTTATACTGAAACAGAGCGCCTGTACATACATTGTAAATATAATTATTTTAATGATACCGACAACGTCGTACACATAACCATTCAACATGAAAGGATTACGTTGTTAACCCGAAATTCGTTTTTTGGTGAAGTCGTTTTCCATTCTAGATACACATAGCGTTAGCGATGATATAATGGTATGAAAGAAAATATGCCATCATCATTTCCCCCTATTTTATTTTAAATGAACATATTTTCCATTTTCTCGGCCTCTGTCTTTTCTTTGGCGTCGTTTTTTTGACACAGCCGCAGCTATGGCACTCCAACGTGGATCCTAAACCCGCCATCTTATATAATTGCCTCCCAAAGTAACCTAGTCCTGAGAGGATTTGCTTTAGGTGTATGGTTATGACCCCATTGCGTCCAGTTCCTTTGGGGCTCGAATGTCAGCTAGTGCATATGCCTCTCTCGGGATGGTGTGATATCTCCTGACCACTCTGCCTGATAGTCATGAAACTATGCACTATACGCAAAATATCGAACAATTTTTAAGTATTTCGTTGCAGTCCAAGAGATTGGAATTCGCCGAAACTGCTTTTCGAGGCCCAATATAACCTAACCTAAGATGTTTAATATTATAACCTGCATACATCCGTGCGACCTACTTTACAAAACCTTATATTTAATGTTGTTCAATAATTCATATTGTTTTATATAAGCTAGTGCTTTAAAAAGGCTTATGATGCTATGCTAATTAAAATTGTATGGAATATGGGCATAATTTATTTTATCCCATCGTTAGAGTAGAGTAGAGTATAATAGAGTATTAGCGCCAATTAGTAATTTTCAATAATTATCGGTATTTTGTAAATTGAATATCCAACGTTGGATATTTGTATAGATATTAATTTAAATACATATTTGGTAAAAAAAAAAATATGGTAAAAATAAACAAGGGAACGCCAAATTTTTTTTGTTATTGCAACAATATCTAATTTTCCTTAAAATTTCGGAACTTTTAAAATTAAGGAACTATTACAGGCATACCCAAATGAAGGACTAGACAGTTTTAATGTTAACTTATTTATAATTATTTGGGATTCTCGTTTACTAGAGCACACTAAGTTACTCAACTTAACACCAAGTATATACTGTGAGTACAATTTAATTAGGGAAGTTCTGCGATAACTGCAGTAGCTCACATTAAGACTCGCTTCCCAATTGTAGTGAATTGAAACACAACTGGAATACGAGTATCATAGCAACGTTCACGTTCAAACTGTATGTTTTAGTTTTGTAACTTGTGATCATTATATTTTCCTTGAAAATATATTTATTTTCATATATTTTCTTTCTTACGAAATAAATATATAGCGAAAATGTGTTTTTTTACCCAATTTCTTTTTATGTCAACAACTTTATTGCTATCGCGTTCTTTTATTTCATTGTTATTTCTTTATAAAACAACGAATGCTTCAGTATTTTGTATCGTCCTCAGACGCTCAGCAATTAACACTTGAAAAGTTTTGAAAGTATTTTGGTGTCTCGGGAGGCAATGATTTATTAGCAAAGGCATTAATTATTCAAACATTGTGAGTTTCTTTATTATTCTTTTCACGTACGTTCTAAAAGTTTTTACAATTCATCTAATATAAATATTGTCTTGGTATTATTCTGAATATAATATGATTTATACACTGAATAGTGTATTCATACGTATTATTTGTAAGAAAATAGAGATATACCGGCATAGAGACTCTCATTTGTGGAAAAACAACTTGATACTATTTACATATCACTCATATGTTATTAAAATTATTACATAGCAAAGTTTTTATGGTCGGTCATTGTGTATGTTAGTTATTATTAAGTTTTTGTTAGTAACATAAAACTTTGTTATCGGGCGTATGAAGTCTAAAATGGTTGGCTAAAGTTTGAGCTGTCTGGGGAAATCTTAACTTTGTTAAGTTTACTTTAAACATTTCAGTACCGCTTATATCCCAATTAATTTTGCTGGACTATATAAAAAATATATGAAGCTGTAGGTACAAATTAAAAATAATTAAACCAGGATAATTGATTAGCGTATGTTTATTGATCACAATACATTAATATAACATGGTTCAAATATATATTTATATTATATGGTATTAGTCTATCATAAAGTATTATATTATTATTAAAAATGCTGCAATGCAATTAATATTTTGTTCATTCTGTTGCAACATTGGATAAAATATATATATTTATGTTTGAAAATACTAATCCTAAAAGTGTTCTGCTGATGGTCGTCCTATTTACCGAAAATAAGTCTAATTTGAACATCATTTACTAAATACACACAGACAGACATGCTATGTTCATGATTCTCTATAACAGTGCATTTGTTTTACATTATTATTTTACATTTAAAAATGCAGTTCATATTCCAAATATTACACATTCATATAGGAATCAATATTAGGAATAAATTGGAGAACTGAATTATGTACTTCGCAAACAATATAATATTTGATATCTCACGAAGCTTTTACAATTCATTAGAAACGGCTAATTGGTTTTAGCAGATATTTGTAATATCAATAGCAATAGAAATACTTGAAACCCTTTGAAAATTTTCTAACTTTAATTATATTTATCTATAATCTATATACAGTAATATATATACAGGATCTTACTTCGAATTCACATATATTCACTCCAACTTTATTTTTGTACTAATTATATATATACATTTTAATTGTTATCTGTCTGTGTGGTCCAACGAATTTCTAAACAATGCTTGAACCTTTTTTGAGACATCTATCACTGGCAGATAGCTGATGTTATGAGGAGTAAAGGCTTCTTTTATTTAAAAAACAATTTTCGTCGACCCAAGTCTCGGACACAGCTAGTGTACAATGAACACTTGACGCAGGTAATAATATTTCAAACACATAACAGAACAAACAAAAATTATAATAACTGTTGCGTAATAAAGGCTTGACGATAAAGACATAGAGAGAAGTAGCTTTTATTTCCGCGGGTCCGGTGTTATTGAGTACAGCCGCTGTCTGCTCTGCACATGTCGTAATATCTCAGGACGCTGGTCTTTATGCACTTGGTAATTTCGTCGTGCAATTTTCAGTTACGTAGCACTGAGTATCTTGTTTTGAATCTTTTTGATGAGCTTTTTTTTTGTTACGTTCGTTGCTTTTCTATTGGTCGTGTTTTTGGATGTAAGTAAGTTCTTTCTCTATGACAAAATGTTATTCATGTACTCGTTCTAACACAGGCTAGGTTTAATTAGAATTTAATAGTTATAATTGTATTATAGGCATAATATATTTCGATTCTGAAAAGTATATAAGTTTAGGTTAAACGAAGTTTGTTTGCCTTAATAAATACATTGATTTAGGTATTGGTGTGATATTGCTAATATTTTTAAAGTATACGTTTTGATTTGATACAAAATATATTTTATTTTACATTATACGTTGATTACATCTTCTGAATCATTATATATATATAACGCAAATCCCTGAAGTATTAAAATCTAAAAGCTTTTCTTTATATTACTTATCTTAAAAAGATATCTAAAAGATAATAAAAAATATATATTTGAAATATTAGATATTAACGCTACGTTATTTATGTATTTTTAATGTTAACATAACAGTATGTTTTTTATTTTGGTTTGTTTGTAAATGTTGTTTATTTTAAATACCAGTACAAATACAAATATCAAGACTAAGTTGACAAGTTTGTTTTAGCATTTGCCAACAGAAATGAATCTGTGCAAACTATTATTTAGTGGACAGACTGTTAGTGTTGTGTAACTAATAACTAAAACCATATGTACTTACAAGTGCAATTAGAGTGCAATAATTTTGTACTGAACATCACTATTTTAGTTTCCTTCTTGATTCCCATGGTAAAGCAATGCTTCGTTGAAGTTAAAGATTACCGTAAAATGCTCCACTTTAAATTGTAATAATAAACTAGTACGAGGGTCAAACTGAAAGTTCTTAGAAAATCAAAAACTAAGCATTCTATTAGTTTTATTTAGCAGCAAGTTATTAGTTTTATTGTAACTTTTCAAAATAGCGTCCATTTACATCAATACATCGCTGCATTCGATGGAACCATTGAGAAAAGCACCTTGCCCACTCGGCCTTAGGGGTCTCTTCGACGGCGTTTTGAAACGCAGCCACTGCTTCTTCGGCGTCTATAAAACGTTTTCCTCGAAGTTTCTTTTATTTTCGGAAATAAATAAAACTCGCAGGGTGCGAGGTCGGGGCTATAAGGCGGGTGACCCAGTAATTCCACGTCTGAGGTCACCAAATAGTCGATCGTTTGCCTGGCGGTGTGCGACGAGGCATTGTCGTGATGAAGGAGGATCCTGCTGCGAGGTCGTTTCTCTCGAACTTTTTCCAAGACAAGTGGCAAACAATTGTTAGTATACCAATACTATACGTAATGCAAAGTCATTAACCGTTTTCTGATCCTCTAAGACTACTGTCGCGTAATGACCTGTCTTTCCGAAGAACGAGGCCACCATCTTTTTTCCAACACTTCGACCTCTCTTCACTTTATTGGCAACTCTTCGGAAGGAAACACCCACTGAGCAGACTGTCTTTTGGTTTCCGGATCATAACAGTAAATCCAGCTTTCGTCACCCGTTAGTATGTCGAACACAGCATTTGAGTCACCTCCGTTAAATTTTTGGTTCATTTCTCGGCACCAATCAACACGGCGGAGTTTTTGAGCCTCGATCAAATTATGCGGTATCCAGCGGGCACAAAGCTTCCTGACCGCTAAATGTTCATGGAGGATTTTGTGCACTTGACTCATACCTATGCCTAGACTTGTCAGAATCTGCTGATAGGTCACTCTTTTGTCAGTCTCTATCATACGCCGCACAACACTGATGTTATCTTCAGTCGTCGCTGTAGAAGGCCGTCCCTCACGCAAATCTTCGGTGAGATTAGTTCAACCACGTTTGAATGCATTAAACCAGTTGTAAACTGTGGCACGAGATGGGGCTTCATCGTGAAAAGCCAATCGAAGTCTATCATAACTTTCTTGTTAATAACTTTCTTCTATTTTCAAAATTTAAACTATTTTTTATAATATAATGCTTTTAAGTGGCCAGTTCTAAAAACTTTCAGTTTGGCCCTCGTACGATAATGTGGGAATTAGAATTTATAAAATATATTAATAACATTGTATTTACATTATAACCTGTTTTATTAATATAGTGAAATAGTAATATTAAATAATTAAAAAATTATACATCTTAAAATTTCAAAATGGAAGCGTATGTGGTGATTACGGTTGGTTCTCTGTTTTATTGTGTTACAGTAGTCATAAAACTTAGTCGTAAACTCCTAGTCTACGAATCTATTAATATTCATTAAATTTGCTTCTATAATACTTTCGTTATAATATACTGTATATTTCGCCACGAATTTAATTGTCACGTAGTTTGAGTTGCTTTGTCAATAGTCAAAGTTACGTATATAGGTCAGAGGTTTTCAATACATTCGATTTGCATGATCTTCTGTAATAATGGAAACTTTCCGTTCACTTAAAGTTTTATTGATATTGAATAAAAGAGTTTAACGGTCTGCAGTTTGTGTTAAATTTCTTTAACTGTTTGGTACTTTCAAATATATTGAGTGTATAAAGAATACTACAAAACTCTATACTCGTAGGCATTTTCTACGACCGTTGGTGTTGGTTAGGATAAGGTGCATTCAATAAAACTTAAAAAGCAATCTAAATAAGATCAATAACAATTATTATAATAACAGTTAAATACGCAGGAAATCAAAACCTATATTCATATAGAGTTACATACTCGTAGCTAACTTCTTCAAATTACATTTACATAAAATCAATAAATTTTTATGTTATTATATGTTAGGTGTGTTTTACATTTACGGTAAGAGAATCTTATAATACTATTGCGATTTAAAAATCCAGAAGCAATATTTCCAAAATTATTTGATTTTTATTATTTCCTAAACACATCACATCTATATATATTATTATCTATAAATATATATTAACTTATAAAATTTTAAAGAGATTATACATAAAATTTTTTAGCTGACTAAAACGGAGTATAAAATAGCGGATGTTATACTTTTGGTGATCTCAATTTAAAATGTAGCTGTTCGCAGCTCGGATACTCAATTTTATCAAGCTGTTAAAAATTATAAAGACTATATTTTTTGCAAAGACTTCTGCAAACTGCGAAATGAATTTACTTTTTTTCTTAATTTGTCCGTCATCTTGGTTTAATTTGATCCTTTAAGTAACCAGGTTCCTAAGAAGCTCGGAATTAATGTGCAGAAAGTGGTTTCGATCGACTCAATGACAAAATGGACGCCACTAATCCGCCAGTAAAATACTACAGTATATAAAAAGGTAATTAAATGTTTCTTGTTTTTTAGACAATATCATCTAAAAACAATTAACTAACTCTTCTCTTCTACCAGAAACGATGTGAAAACATACGGTACGGTGATGACTTTCCTTCTATGTTGTTTTGTGGAGCACTAAATGCACCAATGTATATCATACATACACACATACACACAGTGACAGAATATGTCAGATATGTTAATCAATAGATTGGTTTAATTCGTTGAAATCGAATCTCCTCATTGAGCAGTATATGAGGTGTACAATAGGAAATCTGACCTCCGTCATGTACGCTTATGTAGGTACGAGTGTGTGTTTGTAATTTTCGATAATGACTTAACTTCATACGCTCCATCGACTTAATCATCGCCGCAAACTACAAACCACACGTTCACAAAGGCATTCGTTCCAACACATTATTGATTTTTCGATAAATAATACTTCCTTACGCCTTGCATTCAGAAATAAACTGCTTCCTTTTATTATTAGTTCTCTTTCGTGCAACTTTATATTTCTATAAGCTACAATGTTGTCATATTTTAAATACATTTATTAACATTACATTAATAATAAAGACAGAGTCTGTTCCATTCGCTTTAGATATTTTCAATTTAAGACTGACTCAGTAATTTTGTATACCACGGCATCCGCATTTTTCCTACAGTGGAACGTATTTTTTTTAATGTTAAATTCACTCTTCAACAAACCACACACACACACACACACATATTACTAACAAATAAGCAACACATTTCAATGAGAAAACCTTTTCGAACTGTAATTATTTCTGTGAGATAACAAAAAATGCTTGTATCCTTGCTAACGAAATCGTACGAAAAAACTATAACGAGTCGACATATCTAATTATTTTTCACACTACCCACAAATTTAACTTTAAAATGAATCATTAGGATTTCATTCTACAACACATATTCAACTCATAATATATATATGTGCTAATAATTATATGACCTTTTTATTTCTATTCTTTAACACGTATGGTCAAGTGGCGCGTCCATTTTTGGCAACTGTCAAGAGGCTTTTGCATAGGGATTACAGGAATTACCTTCGTTTATCTGGTCCAAGCCTAGGTGTCACTTTGTTCTGACGTAGGTAACTAACAGCTTATGTTATAACATTTTGTTGACACGTCGGCTTATACGCTTAATGTATGTACCGAGCGGTCTCGACGTAAATCAGGAGCCAGAAGCTCGTGTTGAAATAGCTTTTGAATTATTATAGATGTTTTATCTATTCATTATAACATTTTGTTTATTTCCAATTCCGTGTTAGTTGTTAGTTTTGGGACTTAATGAACCCTTAAAGATTTTTTTTTCTAAACAAACAATCATTTTTAATTACTATTTTATAAGCTTAGAAAAATTTAACACCAACAGCGCCGCGGGCTCTTCTTCTTTAAGTTTGTTTAGTTTATTCTAAACTTCACGGTAATCTCGAAACTTCAGTTCAAAGTTGAGGTCTTCAAAAGAAAGTTAAATATATTTGAATCGCATAAATATTATTTATATATAGGTATCACGGGAAATATTTTTCCTCGTTAGTTATAAATTTTCTCAAAACCCACATCATTACTCACAACTAGAGTTCTCGGTACTATTTCTTATATCAGAAAATATCATAAATGCAAATCAAATTGAAGTTGTATTCTTAAATATAGGTTACTTTAACTTTCTTTTAAACGTATTGATGATGAATATGAAATACCAAAGCTAATATCACAGTGTCATTGACTTTTATAGTATTATTTTTTATAATTCACTGTGGACAGGTCGCTACCTTGGAACCGCGAAATTATAATCTGTATGATGTTAACAAAAACTTTTTAATATTATTCATAATCTAATTTATTATTTTTTTCAACTTATAATGAGTTATTTAATATCAAAATTAAAAAATATATCGTGTAGAGAATTTTTATGTTTAATAGTTTGGTCCATTTATTTTATATATATATAAATTTAAAATGTAACATTTCAAGCTTTTTTAATTTGTAATTCACCAGAGTATTTCTTACGTTCATACATTTAATGAGTCAAGGTTAAGGAAATAAAATAATATTTTTTGGTACAACAACTTTGTCAACTTTTTAGTGAGAAGGAATAAGCTCTTATAACAGTAATTAAATTATACGATATATATCGTATCGAATATGTATATACATATTCATATTTTTTTACAAATTACATTTTCTAATTAATTAATGCTTTTATCAACATGTTACGGTGGTTTTAACTTGAAACTATTGGTTATATTTTAAAAGATTTTTGACTAAATCATACTATAAAATATATACTTAACAATCTCCTGTCCGACCTAAGGTCCCGAGGGAATGCATAATGCAACGCTGTTGGACAAACTTTTATACTTCAGTTACCGTAGAGCGTCCGTAGCAGTCGGTCGCGTCGCGCGTAGACCGCTCGTAGGAATCGTACGTGTACACGATGTGTTTGCCGACTTATTTATTTCATTTCATATAATTATTGAAATGATTATATTTAATATGTGTTTTTAACATTTTTGTTATATTACTCTTTTGATACTTTTTACAGTGTTGAGTAACTGATAAAAATAATAACAGTATAAAGTTCAGTTGAAGTAAATAATAGATATGTGAAAAGATGAGAAGTCCAAAAATATATTTTTGTTTATATAATATTATGATTCTGATATGTTTAAAATATTTTATTGAACAAATAAATATTTTTAAAATGGATGCCGCATACAGTAAATGGTGATATCGAAATGCTCTGCTATGTAAGTAATATTAATTATCGTATTCGTCTATATACCATTAATTTAGGCTAAAGTTCGTTAAACTCTTTTATTGAGAAAAATTGTAAAGCCTTTATTTGTTTTTTTTTTTCAATTAAAGCTACACCACTTGAGCTTTTCATTAGAGGCGAAAATAGATTGATTCTATGAATGGTTTTATTTTTCCTTTCGATAGAATGTTAACTGAATCGAAATTCTAATTAGCCGTAAATCTCTTTGATATTGCTGTAAAACTGACCCACTGAGGGATTTTATGAAAAAAAAAAAAAAACGCCAACATTTTCATAGTCTTTTATAAAGAACATTTGTTATTTTCTCAGCCTCATTTTGATCGTTTAAATACATTGTGTCGGAACTTTTGGCAACTTTTTATATTTTAAAATACATTTTCATAATTATGATATAAGTTTTTAGCCAGTTTAAATAAAAAAAACAAAAAGGCAAAGGAAATACTGAAATCGATAAAATCGTACCACCATGCAAAACTGATACTTGCCGAAAGCTGGATTTACTCAAGCAAGAACCGGCTTTGTTGATTTTAAGGCTCTTTGCGAACTTTGCCTGAATAAAAGCTATGGTAACTGTATTGCTGTGTCCAAGGAGTCATAGTTTACTTGTTGCCGTCAGCCATCGATCTATACATACAAATAAACTTGTAATAATCTCTGAAAGTTGGTCTTTGGACCAATTTTAACGGGACTGTCAATGGTGGATAGCTGATTTTATAAGCAGTAGCTAGTAGTAGCTAATTTTATTTTAAAAGATATATTCCGCGCTAACGAAGCGATAGGCACAACTAGCTTTAAATATAAACAGTTCATTGAAGACAGCAAAGAATGTACTTTATACACATAACTATATTATACAGGTTACACGGATATTATAAAGATGATATTTTTGTTTGTTTGTATGCTATAGGTAGGCTTACTGAAATATTTTTAAAAGTTCATTCACCTGTCGAAAGCTACATTATCTGCGTGTAACAAGCTTTTCATCTCAATAATCCCTAGAGACCAGTACTAAAACAAGCGAAATGAACACGGAAAAAGTAAACACTCAGTACTAAGAACTGCACAAAATGATTTCATATAAATAAAAATGTTTGACGTCCAGTGAAGTAAACGCGACTCAGCTATTAATTAATCAATAGAAAAAATTGAAGAATATTAAATGGATATTTAAAAATAAAAAGATATCTAGGACTATCCTAAAACAGATATTTATCTTTTATTCAATAAAATTACTATTCATTAAGTAGTGGTAATAACGTATTTGCATAAAGCTCTTACCTGAAACTTTGCTCAGGGAATTTATTCATCTCAAAGGACCTTATTCGTGATGATCCTGAAGTGGTACAGGATACAACCGATAATGTTATGTATAGATAAGTCTATAACATGTAAATTATAATACGGGAAGATAAAGGGATAAATTATGTTTAATTACCGAGTTAGATTCTTTATTGATTTACGTCATAATTTAAAAAACTTGTTGTGTTAATAAATATCTTACTATTTAGTGAAATAAAAATTGTATTAATCTCTTAATATACTCATAGATGAGAGAAGGTTTGATAGTTCGTTACACTCTCGTATTAGTTACAGATCAAAATGTGTGAAATCGGCAAACGTGTCTCCTAACCAAGGGAATTTCATTAGAGTAATTTGATTAATTCTCGCCATCTCAAAGTTATAACGTCGTGGTTACATACATGTAATTATTAGTTTGGATTTATAAACTCACCAGTGTTAAACATGCTTAAAAATTAAGTAAATTGCTTTTCAAACTTAAAGCCAGACTCTATAATTGAATTTAAATCCTAACAACATATAAATATTTTTTATCGTACAAACGAAATCTAAAGCGTTAACATAGAAATAATAAATTTTAACATTTTGTATCAATATTGTTCAGGATTTTAGAGCAATGTTTTAATCCACTTTTGTTTTATGTATAGGATTGTCTGAATTTATTCTGCAACAGTTTGTTTCTATGTACAATAAATTTACCGCCTTTATATGTCCAGAGCGACCCGATGGCTAACATAGGCGATAATAGTTTAACATGTGGCCATGACATAAATGTCATTTTAAAATCATTTTAAGGTCACAGAAGATCTATAAACTTGAGAGTAATTTGAACGTTCAACGAGTAACTCCGGTTGTTCTATGTTTACGTAAACCAGTTATTAAGACTCCCCGCGTTAAAGCCTGTTTACACTGTACAGGTCTTAAAACTTAAAAGTCTACAAGATAAGTATTATACGTAAGTGTTATGCGCTGCCGTAAGTATAAGGTCGGGAATATGACCTAGCATAACCATCGTTTTATATAAGTAATAGTGATGTTATTTTTTGTATCATATAATATTTAAGCTAAGGATGTACAAATTGCTGAACTTATCTTCATTGAATCTCATTGAATTTCTCAAATGATTATTCCGACAATTTAACTGTGGAGAAGTTTGACATTAATTGCAGAGAAATCCCTGTCTTAGCAATCATCAAGTTGAAAGTTACAGGAAATGTACTGTAATTGAATTGAACCTCCGGATTAGGTTATTACTTTACCTACTTGGCCCTCTCTGACCTCCCGATCTATTACTATTTGAGTACAAAAATAAAACTTTAAGAATTTATACAGAATATTAATCCGTTGTTATAAAAGTATTTTCACTTACGAGTAAGTATATTTTTAATTGGAATAAATTCATAATAACTTTTGTTACCAAAAAAATATTACAAATAATATTTTTTTACTGAAATATTAAGTAACATCGTAAACAATGTTTTCTTAATTAATCCCGATTACTTTAATCCGTAGTTATAATTTTTTTCAATAAATCACGCCCATGTTAAAGTCAGTTCACTTCACCCGAGAGGCTCCTCCAATGATTTATCATTAACAGTTATAAAAAATATCGCTTTTGATTTATTATATTTTATATGATTGATATTTAAAATGGACAGCGTATTTATTGTTATTATTAATTTATTTAATAATAACTTATAGCACTGTTGTTGCTCTTTTTTAATTAATCACTCTTGTTGTCTTGTATTTGTGTCTCATTTTATTGTAGTTATCCATCTAACTTCTATATCTATTTATGTCTTTCTCTCCATAGCTGTATCCAGCTACTTTGTCTGAGCTGTATAAATAAAAACAATCATTTTTTTATCACACGACCATCTATAATTTATTTATCTATTCTATCAGGAACAATATTTTTATTAGGGATAAAAGGTACCTCATGACCTTTTCTGTACCCCTGATGTTATGATGATCAGTTGAATAGATAAGGCGAAATCATAACAGGAACAAAATTACATTCAGCTTGAATAAAGGCTCTAAATCTGGTTAGATATATGTCACTAGATATATTACCTAATTGAACACATCAAAAATATCATGCAAATCGTTTCTGCCGTTTAATATTAATTCAGTGATAAACTATGTGTGTTGTACATAAACTTTGTAACTAAAGTATGTAATACTACACACACTTATAATATATAGGAGAATGGAATCTCAGAATCCAATACGTTTAATTAGATTAGACGATCGATCAAGATTTATGAACTTAACCTTAGATGACTTGAGTTTCGTGGAACTGTGCCGTCATACGTTGTATTAACTTTTGTATACCGGTCTTTTTACCGTCTTTTACGAATAAATGTAGAATTTTTTTGTTGTTTTTCTATTATTTTTGCTGTTAACCAAATAAAACTACTTCGTTTATGGCCACGATGTTGTCATTACCACATTTAAAAAATGTTACATTAAATTTATATATGGATTAATTTGTACGGGTTAACTGTTAAACAAGAGACAATTGAGTTGCATCGTCGAGAGCGCAGTGAGCTCGCAAAAACTGTTTCTGACCTCACATGAAGTGGCACGTTTGTACTTCACGTACAACTCCATTATCATGATTTATTATATATAAATTTGAAAAGCCAGTTATAGTTTTGTCCTTTTATGGGTTTATATATAGCACGACACGATTGTTGAATGTTTGAAAATATAGATCAACTGCTATAGAATAAAAGAAATAAGATAATTAGGTCGTATAAAGTACCTCTAATTACTCGTGCTAGCCCACAGCCCACTCGTGCACAGACTCGACCGGGGTGAAGTATTGTATAGAAATTGACAAAGAATTTGCTTGTTGCGTCTCAAACAAATTAAATATTTATAAAGATGTTATGTGAAAAATTTTATCAGTTCATATATTATTTTAACCTCTTGATTCTACAACTACTAACTTGTAAGAAACTTCCTTCTCATAGATAAAATATAATTTTCATTTTAAGATATCTAAATATATAATTATGTAACTTTTATAAAAACGCATGTATTGGAAAAATCAATATAGCAATTACGATAATGGAAGCAAGTAAATTGGTATTTATATATATATATTTATATATATAGTACATATACGTTACTTTATAAAACAGTTTAATGCTAATTAACGACTCCCTTTCACCGACAGAGCGCAATAATTAGTACACCAATAACGAATAAGGTGCTTATAGTTTTCTCCATCCACAGTTGACTGAACATTATAAGCATCGTAAACATTAAACGAATCGCTTAAGAAATTGGGAGATTTCAAACTTCAATGAAACGGAAAATTTGATGTCGACATATCGATAAATTATTCCGAGTCAAGCTGAAACTTCAAATTCTTCGCAAATGTCTTGATTTATAGTTTAGATGGGATGTCTAGTCCAGAAATATTCCTGTACAATTTTTTTTTATCAATTACATGATAAAATTTGTAATCCCCAAACTACTGTCAAAAATATCATATTATAAATTCAGATTTCTCTTTATACGTGATAGTTACAACCGTATCAGACCTAGCTATTACGTCATGCAGACTGAATTTTTGAGTTGTGACGCCACATAGTACAGACTGATGAATGTATGAAAAGAAATGTGATGTGCAGTTTATACAGAATCACTACATATCAATTTCCAGATCCAAAGAGAAAGATAGAATAAATTTGTTACAAAAGAGGCAAATCTAAGCACTTGATTTTACAAAGGATAATACGTTAAGGTAGTGAAGCCTGAAGAAATATGTAATATCTCTAATACGGTCTCGGGTCTTCAATGACTGCCTTCGCTCGATGTGTTTTGTTATTCCCTAGCGACCCTTATTTATATCCTTAAGGGCTATCGAAAAACTAGTCATGCTACATTTGTTTACTAACCAACCTAACCAAAATAATAAGGGATACCGGTCTTCTATTAGCCGTTACTCAAGAGTATTACGCAATTTACAATTATTTCTTTTATGCTAAATTACGCAGTCTCCGTACAAAGCACTGTATTAAGACAATAGGTTGACTTTTCAACTCGACTAATTTTCTGTGAAAAATAACAAAAAATATTTTATGTTAAATAAAAAAAAAACAGTACAGTTATGTTACGTACAATATACAGTAACCTGTTTAAGTAGAATAGCTTATCTGAAATTTCTTACTTAATGCCTTTTATAAAAACGACTTAAAAGTCAGTACATTTTGTTGTTTATTCAGATTTTTGTAAAGTTGTTTTAATATTATATACTTGTCTTCCTAACAAGATATGTATCCACTATAACATACATCTATTACTATTAGTAGGTAGGTTTGTTCGTCTTACGAATAGTTATTTTAATCGAATTTTATATTTTATATATCCAAATAGATGAGATTTACTTCAGCCAAAAGATATTAAACGAATACCATAAACTGCTATCGGCACCAAGGCTCGCTCGGAATACAAATATACGAATTCTCGAAACCATCATTTAAAGGACACGGGACAACCTATTTTCTATTTTAGGAATTATTTAAACTGTATCACCAAAGCATAAGGTTCAAAGTTGTTAATGTTTTCAATCATTTTAAATTGTCTATATCAAGGATTCCGATAATAGTCTTTACGTCCAAGCGTATAGAGTTCTCCATAAATGGTAGTGTTAAACTGTCCAACTCGATAGTTTCGGCTCCGCATACATATAGGCACTAAAATTCTACCAAAAGGTTTGTTTTCGAGATAAAGACGATAGTTTGGTCGTGTTTTTATGTCTGGTAGTAGATTTCAAATAAGCACAATGTGGTACAGAAAAAAAGAGGTTGAATCTCTAATTGAGTAAATGATAGTATACGTTATAATAGAATAGTTTTGATGTTTATTACCTAACTCACTTTCCGCCTGAAGTCGTCGTAAACGATCTCAATAAACTACCAAATTAGACTTCTAAAATTACTAACTCGTTGAATTAAATTTCTCGGTTGGAGATAAAGGTCTCACTTGCTCAGCGCGCCGGCTCCGATGACACTTGGACATTGAATTCAATTTTGAAATTCAGCAAAACTATTTGATAATAACATAAAAAATTGGAGCCTTCGTAATGTAATTCCAGCTCTGAGACTAAATTACTTGAAAGTGCTCCCTACAATTCCCGATTAAGGGACATTTGTATTCCGCGTTAAGTTAGTTCTTAGATGATTTAATTCAAACGGATTCTTTGTCTTCCGTTCGAATGAAACTTGTATTATAAATTACCGAAGCATAAAGCATTACGAGTGAGATTCTTGTTTTATTCGTTCAAAGTTACTTTTAAATAAGACTAATAGAAATAAACGGCATATGCATAGACAATGTTTCTCAGAGAAACATCTGTTCAAATAATCCAGTGAAGTAAGTAGGAGCAGCTAAAGGAAACCGACGACAAGCAAATAAATGAAAGGTCAAACTCACGGAACCTTTCGCTTACACAAGCAGGTTGTGAATAAATTCAAATTCACACTTACTGAAAGGAACATAACAGTAATTTGTATAATCATTTTACATTTCGTTATATTTTTCTGAATTTTATTTTTTGTAAGTTACGTATTATTAATTATATTAAGTTTTAAAAAAATAATTTAATTAATTAATATTATTTAAACATTTATTATTCAAAATCGTAAATAAATTCTTGAATGAAATGTAAATTCAATTACACAGACAACACATTCACAAAGCGCTTCATCAAACAAATTTAATATTATATGTATAATATTATATGGTACAATTTTACACCTAATCAATATGAATGGAACCCGAATTAGTCTGATTGATGAGGACTTATGTCTATTAAAGGAGTATATTATAAATATATAAATAAAGTTGAAGTGTCTGTTTGCAATTCCAAATTAACACTTTTCACTAAATGCTTATGAAAAATTTCTTTCTAAAATTTTTTCTGTCTGTCTATTTGTTTATTCTGGCTGATCTCTTAAACGACTGGACCGATTTTAACAGAACTTTCACTGGCAGATAGCCATAAGTTTTAAGAGTAACTCAGGCTATATTTATTTTAAACTACGGGCCAACGAAGTCGTGGTCACATAAATAAGTAAGATCAAATATCTTATGCAAAAAACAAGTATTTTATAAAATTATTTACCTCGACACTCCAATAAATATTCACCCAATTTATAACGAATTTTAACGAACAATCAATTGTTATTTCACACGGATATATTCTAGAAATGGAACCGGCCATTTCATAGGATTAATGGTGATAGAATGAACGGTGACATTTTGAGCAATACAATACACGTCACGGTCTGCAAATTTTCGATGTTTGCTCCGTTTGAAATGTTACATTTAAAATACATCTAAGAATTGTTTTTATTTCGCTTTTGTTGAACTGTTCATAGTAGTCATGTAGAATTAATAGATTCTTATCACGAACTTGAAAAATTTTAGCGTTTTATGTGTTGTTTTAAAAATAAATATAAAAGTTTAATGTTTGGTGCTCTTAAATTAGTAAATGCATTTTTGATGTGCCCTAGGGTTAATCACATATTGCAGGAGGTTGTCTTTCGGCGAAGTTATCTCTAAATTAAAGTACTCAATACAATTTTGTTATTTAATTGAAATTCAAATTTGTTTTCATCCAAGTCTAATCCTTAGATAGCAAACCGTTTACAAATTAAGGCAGGATCATCTCTAAAAGTTTCTATTGTCTCCGAAACTATTGCTGAGTTTAAGTGCATCTTAACGCTTTTGGTTATCAGGTTTTATTTTTCTTTTACAACTTTATTGTAGTATTGCTCTTTTTTGTTTATTTTTACATTTGATGCAGCTCTTGTAGCTTCAAAAGGAATTACACAGTCCAGTCTAGTCTAGTAGTTAGTGGTCCTGACTACTGAACCAAAGGTTTTGTTGATTTGATTCCCACACGGATAATTCTCTGTGTGATGTGAGGATTTTTGTTACCTGGTGTACCGGATGTACCCTGTCCGTGTTTTATACATTTTTGAAATCAAATTAAATTAACTTCACAATGTTTATGATTTGCTATTGGCCAATGTGTTTAAGCTTACGTTTCTAGAACATAGTTTTATTAAAATCTACAAGTTCATATTCATTGTATTCTACTTTGAGTACTGGCTGCAAAACAAAGCCGTCGCATTGTTACTCGCGTATATAAGTTTTAATAAAGGTCTGGGGCAACTTCCTCCCCGAGGTCTACCGCTCTACGACATTTTGTTACAAATTCTTTCTTCGAACGTGAGTGCATTAAAAACTTCTTAAGAGCCGCCGCAGTGTACGTTCTCTAATGTGAATGGAGAAAATAAAAGAGGTTATCCTTGACACATACTTTCAAACTTCAATAAACGCTTGAGTTCCATAATACATGAAGTTAAAGAATTTATAGGTGAGGCGGGAACATTGAACAACTTTAAAGATTGTTCGGAAATTTACGTAGGTCTTCAATTACTTCGTTACTCTTGGACTATATTGTAATATTTTTAATGATATTGAGTTTATTAATCTCAGTCTTAGTTTCTCAACTGTTGATTCTTAAGATATATTAATTTAGAATGTACGAAGTGAATCTTAAATAAGTGGTAACATTTGTCTGACTGTAGTGACGCAATCAGCATGGCATCGTTCCAAACTGCACTGGTTTAAGGACATGATTTTGTGGAAGGAAATCTTTTGAGTTATATAACGACACTTCGTTGGGGTCATAGTTGGTTTTGTTCGAAATGGATACTTACTTATTATATATTTTTTTTTAATAAATAATTTTAACAAGATTTTTTTAGATGTTATTGACAGAAAAACTTAATAAAATTACTTGTGTTAGTATTAACCAAGCTAAACTTGACAATTTAAATATAGAGGTGTAAAATCAAACAAAATACGTCCCAGGATGAATAATGAGTGATACTCCTACCAATAAATTAACATAAAAGTCGTCTGTTCTTGTATTAAGTTACGGAAACAAATCTAGAACTAGTATTATGGTTTAGATGTTGCTGATAAATACGATAATCATTTCCAAATAATACATTTTAAGTTACATTGAAACTTAACTAAATAGACTTTACCTATATAACACAAAATCAGCTCAGGCTTTGAGTTCAATTTTGTTCTTAATATGTCAAACCAAAAAGTTTGCTCCAGGCTCCAACCAATTACTTTTATCCTCCATAGCACTGCACACAATACGATTAAGGTTCAGTTACCAGTGCGTATTTAGTCTTTAAAAAGTATTCGTTTAAACTTTATCGATTAAATCTATAGTTTATTACCTTATTTTAATTAAGGCTTTACTCACACTACAGCCTATGATATGAGATGCTTGTTTCATACAACTTGTCTGGTTCCACTTATCCTAAATAGAAACTTAGATGCTTGTAAGTAAAGCCTTGCAATTGATGTAATAAGCTTATTAATTAATACTGTAGTTTCAGCTTTTGAGACGCTTTGAAAATTTTAATAATAAGTTATATAAGACATCGTTTTTAATGAAGGTTCACACGAATAAAACTTTTGTTTTTACATTGTTTTACTTAAAATTACTTTTATAAGTATATTTAAAACAAATTAATTAAGTATTGCTTGAATATAGACATTTATGAATAAATGATATATCTTCAAAGTGGAATCGAACTCAATTTCCTATAATCCATCGATAAAATTATATCCGTTTCAGAGTCTTTGTTCCCTTAAACGTTGTGATATTCCTTGATTATTTTGATTGTCACTCCTTTAAGATTAGCATGTTACTACAAATAAATTATATTTGACAAAAATTCCTTCTTTTGTTTGTATTATTGTGCAATGTAACATTCACAAAAAATATCAATGGGAATAGATAACCATTTTAAATTAGTCTTATAGTCTAGTTTATTAAACCAATAGTGAGGTTAGCACGAACAGAACTCAATTTTAAAATTTAACTACACAACGCTGATATTCACCAAATGTTATTTGTAAATTATTTGAATTTTAATAATGTTTTAGTTTTCTATTGTAGTATATTTTCATTTCATATATTAAATAAAATATTGTATGTGTATTTATTATTGGTATAAACTGAGTTAAATAAAGTTAAAGAACGTGGAAATTTTAAACGTTAAGAGTGAATTAACGTATAATAATTTCATATGAAATTATAACTAACAGGTCGTTAAAGAAATCAAACATTATATATATAATAAATTTACACCACCGGGGCTTTCATCGCGTTTCTTCAAAAGAACTATTCTTTTGTCCAGGAATATTATGATACTGTGTTTTATGAGCATAGACCTCCTTCTGTTTATATTGCTCTAACCTTAGTAAACGAAAGTTTCAGATTAAAAATTATAAATTCTTCAATATTATTTAATTGTACAAAGCGCATTTTAAAGTTTTTTAAAAAATTTTTGCCATAATAAGCCATTTGCATAATGTATTTTTTCCCAAACACATACAGCTATAGTTTAATAATCTAGCTGTCCCCGCGACTTCGTACGCGCGGAATATGTTTTTTCAAAATAAATGTAGTCTAAGTTAAAGTCCTGTTAAAATCGATCCGGCCGTTTCAGAGATTAGTCGAAGCAAACAGACATAGAAAAATATTTTTTACTTAAGTACCGTATATATTTCCATATGCATTTAGTAAAGAGCTGGAATGTTTTGGAATTGCAAACGGACACTTTTATACAAATAATTTTTGATGGTTCACTCACCTACTACAACTTCATTGTAATTTTCCGTATAGTATTCATATGAAGCACGCACAGACGAACAGACAAGCAAATTTATCGATCAAATGTTATATAATAGTTTCTATTCTGTTTTTTAACAAACATTTGTAATATTTTATCTATATACATTATCGTTTCTGAGAAAAACAATTTCAATTGTTCGTTGGACTTTTCGTAAACAAATTAGCCGATATGTAATATCATCGATGGCCGCAGTAAATATCTCCGTTAAGGGCGCGGTCGTAAAAGTGTCATCTGAAAAAGTCTTGCCATACTAATGTCTATTTCTTTTGCTGTCTAGCGTTTTTTTTTGGAATTGTATTTTAGATTTTGTCTACGTTGTAATAACTAGATGTGTCCGCGGCTCCGTTTGCGCAGAATATGGTTTTTAAAATAAAAGTTACTCCTTATAATATCAGCTATCCGCAAGCGAAAGTCTTACTAAAACCGGTCTAGCCATCTTAAAGATTAGCCGCACAAAACAGATACACGGACAGAGACAAATTTTAAGACTAATATTTTTTATAATTTTATATGCATTTAGTGAAATGTTCTTAATTTGTAATTAGAAACAGACCCTTAAATTTTATTTACATGTATAGATTTTATAGGAGCAAGATCTCGTGAAGCAATGAAGCCAGTAAACAGCTTGACTCACATTTCTTTCCTCGTCTATATTTCATTGTTTGTTGATTCGAGTGTACGTCTATGGAGTTGGAGTTGTCTTGACCTTCCTTTTGTCACAACACGAAAACACAATAATAAATCTTGTTTCTAAACAACACGGAACAAGTATAGTATAGTGTGTTGTTTCTGCTCCATTTTTAAAGTACACATTTTGAGTGCTCTCGGTTGAATAATATTTAATATTTTGTTATATTATATTATATGATACGTCCATTATATTCCATGATACCATTTATTATATATAATCTTGTAGATCGTAATTGTGTTGCTGTCCAATTCAAATTTAAGATACTTCCTGTATAAGCACTCATAAAACTAACATAACATTTTGTTTCATAAAACTAACATAACAATTTGTTTCCTCAAAATATAATTATAGATATATATAAAAATGTATGTACATATATGTATCTAACACATAAATAACTTGAATTTGTCATGTATATTAATATCTATAACGCTTTTATTGTTATAGATATTAATGATATTTATAAGTAAATGAAATATATTTCCTTAAAAGAGACTATATATGAACATTTAAAATAAAAAAAGAGTTAACCGATTCCAATCGTTCAATATTATATTAGCTGTTAACGGAAAGATAATTGCTTCAAAGCGTTTTGATTGGTGGGTGCAGATCAAAGTGACGAAAAATATCCACACAGAGTAATGATGAATTTATATATAACACATAATGTACTTACAAAGAAGATAGTTCATTCATTTTGTCGGTCCTTTAACTAAACGTTTTGAACCGTCAAACTGAAATCGAAAGTTTTATAAGTACAAAGTAACTTTAACTTGACTTTGAATACATCTTCAGAAGATATAAAATAAAATTCTTTATGTTATAGAAATTTTAAGATTCTAATTCCTGCCGTTATAAACCTAAAACCGAACCATAAAAAAGCCATGAGATTCTATCAGTATTTGAATATTAATAGCAAGTCATACCAAAATAGAGATAGAAATAGAGATATTGTTAATGTAATTACACCTTAGTTTCACAATGGAGAATATCATATTCATATATCTTCTTTAACGGCCTGCGATCAGATCTCATCCAATGTATAATAATAGTCATGATCGAACTCTTTAATACAACTATAGATCATTTGTTTACCGACGAGAAACTTATTTATCATACGCATACTAATGTTTAAATTTTATGAGTTTTATTTGAGAAGAGAAACAGCTCCTTGCGTTTTTTAAATCTTTTTTTATGTATACTGTCTTAAATAAGACTAAATAGTAGTTTTTTCTCAAGTCATCTCTTAACTTAAAGTTCAATTTATTATATTCTAACCTTTAACCAATATATAATAACTGGTAAGATATATTTCTACAGTGAACGTAATATATTATGAAGCGCTCACGTTACTTAGCGTTATTTATAGGGCATGCGTGCTAAAAACTGGTATTTACTATAGTGAATGCTAAGATTCATTTATATATGTAATCTACTTAGGTAATAAAGCTTACCGAATATTTATAGCGAATATAACGATATTAATGATACACTTTACGCAGACTTATCTAAATTACTCCTAAACACACATATTTATATACAAGTGGACGATTGTCGCTGGTTGGTCGTACTAGAAATAAATAACTGCATTTCGTATTCAACATGGCATATTAAGATATCAACATGATCTATGTTATTTATCTGAATATCTTAATGTTATTTGATGCATTTCATTGAATCAATTAGTCATCTGATGCATATCATTAAATCACTCAGTTATTTGATGCATATTAATAATGAATAGTATAATTGTAAATACTAATAATACATTAAAAGAAGCTCTTAATTTTGTTTGACAACGACTTGAGTAACATTTGTTATTGTTGATTCAATTTAATTGTATGAATGTGTTAAAATATTTTGTTCTATATTTGTCGAGTCCATACATTGTACGTAATATATTACAAAATTCATTAACAAGTTAATATTTTGAATATTTTACGGAAGCCTTTGTGTCTCTGAGAGTACGTAGTAAGAGGAAATTTCGTCGTCATAATTCAAAGTTACTCAAATGACTTATACTTCTGGTGCGATCGTATTAAATGAAAGGCTTCTTCCTTTTACCATACTTAAGTCCTTCTCTGTAAAATATTTTTTATTTTATTTAAATTAATAGTTTTATATCTACAAGCTTACCGTAGACGAGGCTACTTTTACTCTATTTTTACTTAAATAGTTATTTTATTATTTTATTTTCCTGTTTTATATTGATTACAAGCTTATAATAAATAAGTGCAAGTTGTTAAATATTTTCCAACACTAACACATCTCATATTCTCAATTTTTATTTAGCATACGTCACGCTCTACAGTTGAGTTTCAAAATGTTAACATGATATTTATTTCAGAACTACATTATTTTGATCCAATATTAAGTAGAATATTTTGTATATTTTAGTTTATAAAAGCTTTTCTTCATTATTAACAACAAAAGGGCTTTAGGGAATTTTATAATGAACAAAAACTATTAAAGGGAGTGGTAGTTACGAAACACTGCAATGATAATGTGAGGTGAGTTATAATGTATGCACGCTGATAGATCATCAGCGTGTCACACTTAGCTGCGGGACAATTTGTGTCAGAATTGATAATACAATCCTTAAAATATTACACAAATATTACACTAGAATTAGGTAAACAGTTTTCAGTGACGTTCGAGACGAAAATTTTTCACATTTAAGCCATATAGTATATTACTATCGACTGCCTCTGTTTCATAACTATTTTTGACCAAATAAATTTTTATTATTAATACCACAATCGTCCTAAGAGTCCTTATTTAATATAAATAAAACTCAAATTCGCAATAAAAGTAAATTGCTTTTATTAATCTAGATAATAAATGTTTCATCCTTTTGGTTGGACCAAACAACAGATATTTTAGGCTTAATATAAGCGCAAACTAATATCGTGACACGTATATAAATAATTTGAATTCACAGTTTTCTATTCCAATTTAATGTCCAAATGATCCACAATATGTTCTATTTAGTATAATATAATTTATGTAATATACGTTTAAAGTAAAAAAGTAAGAATAAATATACGTTTTTTACTAATGCGATTTTTGTTGTTAAAATAAATATTTAGTTTTTTCTTTTAGTTTTATATCTTTAAAAATGTATAATCGCTTGTTTTAATGTCAATTTTCTCTTTGTAAACAGCTATGATAATATATTTTGATATCTCAGCAAATTCGTTACCTATTTCTTATGTCGTTCTAAATTGTTAGTGTTTCTGTTAAAAATACCTATGAGATTATAATAAGGATGATACAGAGTTGTATGTAAATGTATGATAATATTATATGTAATAATAAAGCAACCTGTAATCCTTCGGTCAGACGGTTGATTGCTTTCACGCCGCGAATAAATAATTTGAACGTTAATTAAACATATATATTTTTAATATCCTTTTAAACTTAATAAATGATTCATTGTGTTGAGAATTTTTTAATATGACGTACTTATGTTTGTTTATTTTCCTATAATTACAAAATCTCCCTGGCCTCCCGTTGATTGTGAACTGGTAAAGAAGCTCAACAGTATTCAATATATAAAATCACTAGTATCTCGACAGAGAAGGTTTCATTCGTTAATTGAACAGCTGCTTCGTAAAGCGCTTTTTGCTGTTTTATTAACGGAATCATTTAATATTCAACTCATTAAAAATAAGCTTTTCAAAGAGTCTTCAACTTATTTTACCTCGATAGGTACTCGTATCTCGGAACTATTAATTTTTGTTCGGATTTCGCATGGTATTAGTTTTTAGTAACATCTAGTTTAATTGTCTGTACTTTTTAATATGTTTCGTATTTAAGATATTTCGAAGTTAAATTTTGTAATTGTGTACGAAAATCTCAGTTTTAAACAATGCTTTCCGTCCGTCCGGCTTGTCAGCAGCTTGTTCGCTCGGCTGGATTTCTTTAACCATTACTGTAGTTGCAAAGTGAGCTTTTTATGCGCCAGAATGAAATAAAACTTTATTCCTTTAATGAATGTACAGCTTTAACTTAACAAAGTGTTATTTTATAGATTTACCTTCTTTAAATTCTTAGGTCCATATGTTTAAATTTATTAATCTACATTATATTGTAAAAAAGTTATTCACATTATTACCTTTTAAAGTGCTCGTTCTTAAAGTTTTTAAAAACCTCAATAAAAACAATTTATGGCGACCTACAAGGGTCATGTGAAAATAAAGACTGCGCAATTGAATCTTAATCAGCTAAGAAAACAATTTAACCTTCTGCAGGAGTAAATTACTGTTGAGATCTTGTCTTGCAATTAATGGGGGAAAGTTTTCGCAATAAACTCCCTTTTGGAAACTAACCGAGTGTGTGGTTAAAATAGGATTCCCCGGATACACTACCTAATGTTAAAAGATGTTTGGTTCGAAGACTTTATTAATTACATTATATTCTATGTCTGAAGTAATATTTGCAGCTCTGCATCATAATGGTATGATCTTACTCTTACGAGCTACTAGTGTTTAAGTTCTCAAATTCCAAAGCGAGGTGTATTTGCAGAAAGTTAAATTATTATAATCTTATGAATATTCAAATGTTATTTTCTTAATCTCACGCCACTATATTATTTTAACCTTTTAGTTTAACACAGCTCACGACTATACTGTAAATGATATAATTAAAAAACTTATAGAAAATAATTTTAAAGCTCGCTCGCTTTCGAAGTTGTGATGAAATATTATAAAATCTCAAGTGGTTGGTCGAAATTCGACCCCGGTTCATAATGTTAGTGTCTTCGCTTCCTGCATCAGTTATGTAGACAAGATGTATTACAATCTCCTGCAACGCCACTATATCACGCTGTTTCCGAGATATTCGCGCGCGGTATATTAAAGTATAAGCTAATATATTTAATACATTTTCAGTTATGACACCGAAGATATATAGTTTAATTAATAGTAGAAACGTATAAATAATTATATGAATACAAGTAATTATCTTCATATAATAGTAATATTAATTTGGTAATAAAGTGAATACGATAACGACACGAAATTATGAGATAAAATATTTAATAATTATATTATTGACTTTGCTTAATTTAATCAAAAGTTTGGTCATTATTGTATTTCGAAAATAATATTATATATAATTAAATTAGAAATAAAATTGACTGTGCCAATTTTGCCACATAGTTCTCATCCTTTAAAAAACAAATGGAGTTCGTTTCCGTTCGTTAAAACTGCAGCCGCGCCGAGTCGCTCGCGTCGCTCAGCGTCCGAGCGACGGATCATTGAACATGTACGCTCTCGAGATTAGTTTGACTCGAAAACAGAAATTGTGAATATCACGTGGATTTTCGAGCACGTACGTGGTTCTCTCCCGACGCTCTTGACGTTATTAAGTGGATCGTATTGCTTCCTAACTTTGTCCTATCCTATTGTCCATGTTCAGAAGCTCGGAGATTTGTTGTTCGCGTATGATACTTATGGCTTAGACGGGAATAGAATTACAGATGGAAATTGCTGACGACTTAAGTTGGAATGGTTCCATATATCGTATTATATGTATTTATCATCTTAACGAAATGTATACTGACTAGCTGATGGACAATATCATAAGAGAAACTTCAATGGGGTACTAAAAAGAGATTATTAAAAATTCCTCGTCCTTAAAGAAGATCCCCAACTTTCTCTCAAATCCTATAAGTTCCACAGACAAAACTTACTTGTAGAATTCTACAGTGGATTTTTATATAATATATCGTAAACAGATCTGAACTGATCAAGCGTTGATATAAGATAATAGAATAGTTTAATAAAAATAAGAATAACGTTGTGCAGGAAACCAGACACGTACGCGTTTAACTTGGGTTTGAACGTTTCACTTTGCAATTCTTTTACAGTTGTGATCTTCGATTGCACCAACTCTATTGAGTTTCTTAAATTATTTGTTATTGGAATCTCCTGAGTATAGGCGTGAAGAAAATATCATAAGTGTAATAACTATATAATTCTTGTTCGACCGATTGTGATTGCCTCTAACCAAAATCAAAATTAATTTAGCTCTCAGGTTATTTCTTCTGGGAACACTCCGACTTCGACTATATTTGCTGGCAGAATATAACTACCAAAATTGTTTAACCTATATTGAATAAGGAAACCTTTGTAGATAGAGGTGAATTACTAACAAAATGTCAGGTGTTTTTTATATATATTAAAAAAATCTTTGAATAAAGAGGGACTCAAACCTGTGCCTTTATGAAGTCAGCATTATAAATGTAACGTTGTAAAATCTTAGTACTAAACAAGGTTATACGTTGTTGCCTAGTTAGTCGGAGGTTCCCAAGAGAACTCAGATCAGGATATCCTTTATTAAATTGCCAAGTAGCCACAGAGCTGTATTGTAGTTCAGGAAAGCTGGTGCAGTTACTTCCATGTGAGTGTGAACAACTATTGTTTTAGTTTCGAGAATTCAGAGTAATGTTCCTGATTTATCATCTGACGACGGCACAGTTATACAGTATACTATTGTATTAAAGAACACTCTGTATTTATTTATTTATATCTTTTCCACTTTGAGTCACTACCAGTGATCACTTGTGTACGTCAAATAGGAGTGTCAGGAGGGCCTATTTTGATACCGTACTTATTGAAATAAGCCCTTCTGTAAAGACACTCTCCAATTTAAAATTAAAGCTTCCAAACGCGTCCTGTTCTAAGAAGAACATTACAACAAACTCAATCGAATTATTATTGACATTATTTTGATATATATAACATTTTCAATGAAATGTGTTATTAATTTTCTGTATTGTTTCTGTGTTGCTTAAATAAGTTTACTGTTAGAATTAACGTCAATATTCATATTTTCAGAATATTTAAATACCAACCGGTTATTGACCACTGAATGTATGAATTATAATTATATAATTCTGAATGTTAATATAAATTTTATATAATATAATATTTTGTGGGTCTCACCGTACAGGGCGTATGTAATACAATTTGCTGAAAATGAGTAACAAAATTGGTACAGAATAATTTAATACACCACAATACTGCATTGTGTTATGAGTGGAAATATTTTACGTAGTAATATAGCATTATTTTATAATTCGTAACTAACTGTTTTCTGCGGACTAAAACAATTTCCGATGAATTAATGACGATAGAGTGAACGTTCACATCGACAGCCCGATATCATCAACCGAGGTGTTAAACTTCAATAAATGCACGAATATCATGAATTTGTTATTCAAAATATATCAAATTTAAAAATTTTATTACCAATTGATGATTTATTTCTTATTGATTGATGTTTAGAAGAGAACTTCGTAAAATATACGTTTTATATTGGTATCAATAATTCTCTTGCCTTCCGCGATTTCATTATTTCGGTACATAAAATGAATATTCATTAAATGTACGTTTCACTGCTTAACATTCGTGTTTCTATTCGTTGTTGTGATTTATTTGGTGTTATATTTTGGGATTTTAATTTATAATTCGTGAACGAGTACGTCGCACGAAATTACTTTAGTTTTATATTCACTGGAGGGTTAAATAAAGCTTAATTATGGTAATGACATATATTAATATACTTAATAAAAAAATAAATAATTCAAATATTGTGTTTTTCAGTTATATTTACTTTCCTTTATACATCAGTCAATGCTCTATCAAAATGTTTCTTTAAAATTGGAGTTGAAGTTCTCTTCAACTAGTAGATGGTTATTTATATTGTAATTCATTTAAGCTGTCTGTATATATTGTTTAATACATAAAAGATTTCTTATTTGTAAAAGTGGTTCACACTTTGTTAGAGTAATGGAACGAATTACTTAAGAAGGCAAAAGAAGACATCTGTTTCTTAATTTATTATTTTTTTATTATATTTTTATTTTAATATGTAAAAAAACTACATATCTAAAGTGAAAAAATTATATATTGTTTAATAAGTTATTTGACAATAATTGATAATTGTATCTGTACTACTTACTTACTTATCTTCACGCCATATCCCTTGCGGGGTAGCCAGAGACGTGCTCAAACCACCTGAGCACGTTCTTCTTCATTCTCACCGTGACATCTTCGCTAGTACCTGCCATTCTGTGGATCTCTTCATTGCGGATTCGATCAGCTAGACTGACACCGCATATTCTGCGAAGAGATCGCATCTCCACAGCATTCATCTTTCTTTCACTCTTCTTATGTTTTACCCACGTTCGGCTGCCGTATAACAGCGTCGGTAGCAAAACTGCATTGTGTACAGCCAAACGTGCAGCTATGCTGACGTTTTGCCGTCTCAACAATGCAGTCAAAGCACCGTTGACTCTGTTACCGGCAACAATACGCCTTTCCACATCCATTTCGTATCTTCCGTCTCTGCTAAACATACTTCCCAAATATACCACTTCATTCACTTGTTCTATTATCTTACCATTCACTTTGATCTTACATTCTGTTCTTTCTTCATTTCTTCCAAATATCAGAACCTTCGTCTTATCTGCATTCAGGTTTAGACCATTATTTTCACACCCACCTTTCAGAGTGCCAATGCCTGCAAATCGCATATGTACTACAAAAGTATATATTTATTCCAAAAAAATATTCTAGCCTATATAAAAAACCTGTCAGAGATATAAGCTTCTATGATTGGAATTCTTTAATGATAATGCAGATTACACATTGCCCAACTTACAAAAGTAAAAACAGCTGCTCATAGAGTAATACATAAGAAAATATTTATTTACAAATATTTAAACTTTTTTACTTAAAATTTTGCAAAATGTTATTTGAAGTGCCTTCTTAATTTTTGCAATTTTTAAAGTATTGTTTGTTCAAGGTGTTATTTCGTTTCTTAAAAAATTATATTATGAACTAAAGACTCGCATACAATTAGCATATACTATAAATCTTTGGTTATCTTCAAGATAACCGTAAGTATTTATTTACAGTTTAGGATAACTTGGAACAGACACAAATATATATTTTTTTATTTTTATCTAAGTATTTGAACATTGTTGTACTACACACAATTTTGACAGCATTTTGATTAATAAATCTAGAATTAAATAATAAAACCACCTATAGCACCTAAAGTTTTATCTTGTTGTTTACTGGACTGTGACGTCACACGAATCATATTGCGTCCGCCATTATAAAGACAGCAATTTAGACGCGAGTTTCACAATTTAAACTTTAACATTATTTTATATATAAATTATATTATTATTATTTTCCTAGAAATATTAATATATTATGTTTATTATGTCACAAACAATTATATAAAAAATTGAGTCGAATAAGCTATTGCATATGTATATATCGTCTCTTTGAGAACTGTATTAGACTGAAGTGTTGTATCGATGGAAATGGTGGGTTTCAAAAGGAATACATGAAAGGTAAATGCATGCGGTTGAAATGCGAATGTTGAGATGGATGTGCGGTGTGACGAGAATGGATAAAGTGAGAATTGAGTAGTATTTATTTATTTAATTCTTTATTGTACCATATAAAAATAATGTACAAAAGTCACGTTTCAATTTAATATACAAAAATAGTTATATAATAAACGTAGATATATAATATATGGTATAACTTATATATATCTGTTTATTTTTACTTTGAATGATAAATAGTGGATATTGAATATGATTTTCTTTGGTGAAAAAAACTTTGACCACATCTTTGAAAATCTCTCGAGAAGGAGCTTTCTAAAGAGGGTCAGGAAATTCATTCCAGAGTCAAACTGCATTTACAGCAAACGAGTTGGATATAAAATCAGACCGATAAAGAGGAGTAGTGCTCCATAAACTGCTAGAAGAGCTGCTAGATCATTCTGATCTGTCATGTGAATCAGGTACGGAAAAGGAACTTAAAATGTATTTAAAAACTAGCACCGGTGATAAAAAATGTCAGAGGAAATCCTTTATCGTTCTATGGTGGTAACTTACATAACTCCAAGTATAGATGGTCATAACAGAAAAGGTTGATCGGAAACATGGAAGGAGTGCAGGACAAATATGACGATTAGACATTTATCCAGTGAGTTGACGTATGATGGATGAGAGTGGTAGGAATGGGCATATTCCACCGACCACAAAATGTTTACGATAATTTCAAAGGATAACGATGTCTTAACTAGTATTAAACCAGAAGTCCTAATCACTGATTTTATTTTTTTATGTTTTAAGTTTAAATATATCTATGGACATGGACAACTTCTTTCATTTTTAATTTTTTACATATTTAAACAGTCCTCAATACGGGCAAAGCTCGAACCGACGACCTCTGACGGGTTAGAGGTCGCAGGTTTGTGTTCTACCGGTGCTGATATTTTTTTTGTGTTCGTTATCTTACCCAATAGTTATATTTTATGATATGAAATAATTCGATTCTAAACTTTTAACATTTGTCAATGTAACGGAAGAATTGAAGTTCCTATGTAGAAATGCGCTCTAAAGTTTTCAACGTTTTTGTTGGTGTTCATATATTTTGCCCAAGAGTTTTATTTCAGTTTATCTCAGAACTTTGCGTATTTATTAATTTAACAAGAGTGTTAATTATTATTAAGGTGACATAGTTCGTTATTTATTATTTTATATATTTAATTCGTTTATATTTTGTTTATTATCAACAAAACATTTCAGAAAAGAAAGTCAAAGACTAAGCTCGCCAGCATAAGCCTAATCGAGTTAATCTCGTCCGGCTTTCCGAAAGGAAATTGAAAAACTTTTTCAAGTGATCTTTGATACTCCAACGCCTCTTAATTTAAATAATTCTTAATTAATCTTTAGTTTATTGCCAGTAGATGATGCCTGCAGCTGCGTTCACTTCAATGGTCATTTATAATAATTACCATATTTTCAGTTCCCCGGAATTCAGCAATTACTTTGCTTTTACTACTTACGGCAATGTTCATACATTTTCAATGATCAAAAAATGTCTGTTCTTGTAGTCGCTAGAACGAAGTAAACCGTCAGGATTGTTGAACCGAATCATATGTCTTATCTTACATCCATTACGAGGAATTCATCGTATTTTATGTCCCCACTGTCGTCTTAGACCGGTAAAAACAGACATGGACATGAATTTCTTGCTGATAACATCATCTTTCTAATTAACTAACTGAATGAGTACCGTGCCTAGGGTTTATTTATTTTTCTATTATGGTACTCATATTCATGAATAAGAGAATTTTAAGTATCCTGTTCTATTCTACCCTATCAAATACTATAACATAAATAAGACAATTTAAATTCGGAATATATAACATAATAATAATAAGAAAACGTCCTTAATAAACCGCAAACGATCTCGTATTTCATGTTCTATGCGTCAATTACACCATCACTCTTAGAAGCAAACGTACTTAATGGCTGAGTTACCGCCATTCTACATTTCATGAAATAACACACTGCCAAAAATACTCCCATATCAAAAATACTTTGTGTAGTCATTTTGATTTATTATATACTACGCAGAACTGCATTTGACGCTCTCTAGCAGTCGTGATTGCTTGTTTGATCAAGAGTTTGTCTGTAAATAAAAAAAATATTTGTTTTTATTTTGAATTCAACACATTTCATTTTGACGTTATTTATATTTGTTTAGATTTCTGACATTTAGATGGTGTATATTTCTCCCCATTGTTACGAACAGGTGAATAAAATAAATATTTCACTTAACATTTCATGCTTTATAATATACAATCCTTTTATATTCATATCAGGACTGAGTAAGAAATATGAGAAAAGAATACACTATTGTATCGACCTTAAAAGGGGACGAAGAAAATGATATACGATCGCTCTGGACGCACATATTGCCACTGGCAGATGTTAGTGTTTTAGTATCTGTTTGATTGATGCGTCTAACGTCTGCGCGAAACGTGCTGCGTGTATCAAATTGAGCATTTTCATTATTGGGTATTGTGCGACTTTCATATTGCACTAATACAATTTATTTTACACTTCATACTTTACTCAAATTTATTATTTCAGTTCGTATATGTGGCGCGATCTGAGAGCTAGATTGGATTGTTAAAATTCAAGTTTAATTTGCCATATTGACTTTTATATATCCAACTCTGGATTTGTGAAGCTTTTAACAGACTAACCTTATTTTGGTAGATATGGGGTCAAACGTTGAAAACAAATGACCCCACACCTACTATATTTATAATTATTTGGATTAAAGAAAGGAATTTTGTTAACGCTAAACGAGTTAATTATCTCTGCATCATTGTTAATGATAATGCAGTTTTAAGAGTGATATGACGTACCAACATACGTACTGTGGAAGCAGTCATTAGGCGAATTACGTTTATGAAGTACCTAAGTGCTTTTATCCCGTAAGTCCAGAGTTTTTGTGAACTATGTAAAGGAGAGAGTACTCTAGTTAGAGAAATTTCAACAATTAAGCTTTTCGTTTAATTTATATGGCAAATTTTTTGATATGTGTTATTTTATATTAACTTCTTACCGAAAGTTCCGACTTTAGGTTTTAAGTCTTTAGTCAGGCAAAATACGTTTTTTCTTACATATGCGATTATTAAAAGAAAGGGTATTTAAAGTATATTTATTCGTTTTTATGGGTAATTCTTATTACAATACTATCCTGATAACAAACTCAATGTTGAAAATATATATTTTCAATATTTTAATATTTGGTAATCGGTTTTACTCACTAAGTATGGCTTTGTACGTAAAAAGACTAGTTACAAGGTGTACAGCTTCATTTAGAAAACTTTAAGAATTCAGAAAACTTACAGACAGACCTTCAGACCTCTCTGGAGAAATCAGTATTCCAGATCTTAAAATATAGTTTATATAGTTTTAATTACTCCGAGGTTTTGCTTAATAAAAAATACAACTCTTCCGAACTTCCAAGAGCTACTCGTCTTCATCTTGAAATAGGAAGTTTTGATGATTGTTTTCTTTACAACTTTATCTATTGATACTTGATTTTTTTACTAAATAATAAAGTATAATAGCAATTACTTACTTCTGGAAAGTTGGTTATAAAAAAATGATTTTAACAGCTCTTGTTGCTAAAAAGATAAATTATAAAGTCATCTGTCAGAAAAATAATTTTCAAGAAAGTGGATTTTGTTTTGATAAAAGTCGTTGTTTAATAAAGTTTTACCTCACTATGATGTTTTGCTATAAAAAAAATTAAGATGGACACGTACCTATCGAATCAGTTATTATATATTGGTAATGTTGCATTTATGGATAATCAAGGACAGATAAAACAGTGTATCGAAAACGCCTGAAGCAATCACTAAACTTTGTTGCTTATAGTAATTAATTTATATAATGAAATGCACAACCCTATCCATAAACGAATCATACAAGTCTTGAGCAAAATTTCCATCCCCTGGTAAAGGAGATAGACATCACAATCCCCTGTGAAAAAAATCAAATTTCAACCGCTGAAGAAGCACTCTGCAGACAAATAAATCTTAAAGCTTATATACTGAAATTTTTTGATATATATCTTCACCGTTGCTCGAATGATTACATTTAGTTCGTATGTTGTGTATAAAAATAATATTCTTATTTATATTTTCCATTTACTCAAAATATCTAGTTACTGATAGTTTAATTCAATTATCAGTGTATAAATGCTAACATATTTATTTTATATTATGTTTATCGTCTGTAAACTTCGATATAGTGTATCGGTTGGTTTTATCTAAAATTGATCTTTGCAGGTCGTTAGTCATGAAAGATGTTACCTAAATCATATTTTTGATGTTATATTGGAACACGTTTCATTTATAACAAGAAGGTATTATAGTGATTTGCTTCGTTTTGTGCCTGCCGTGTTATACAGATGGGAATGGTACCATGCGCATGCGTTCGAAATGCGAATGTTGAGATGAATGTGCGGGGTGACAGAAATGATAAAGTGAGAATTGAGTATATAAGACGTACTTTAAAACTAGCACCGGTGATAGAAAAGATGAAAATCATTTGCTGATGCAGGGCGATAACGCACTTAATTCTAAATATGGATGTTCATAAGAGAAGGAGCGACTGGACACAAATATGACGACAAACTATTTTTTCAGTGAGTTGCCGTATGATAGATGAGAGTGATAGGAATGGTTATATTCCACTGACCCAAAAATGTTTACGATAATTTCAAAGGATTACGATGTCTTAACTAGTATTAAACCAGAAGGCCTAATCACTAATTTGATTTTTTTTATGTTTTAAGTTTATATATTTGTATAAACATATTAAGCTTCTTTCAATTTAAAATTTTTACATATTAAAAAAGTCTTCAATACGGGCAAAGCTCGAACCCACCTCTGACGGGACAGAGGTCGCAGGTTTGTGTTCTAAAGGTTGATATTTTTTATTCTACATTTGTTTTGAATATCTCAAGTGTTCGTTACCCAACAGTTAAATTATATGGTATAAAATAATTAGATTCCAAACTTTTAACATTTGTCAATGTAATGGAAGAATTGAAGTTACTATGTAGGTGGTAGAGCCTAGCTGTAGTTATCCGACTACAGCTCGTATTGGGCTGGCTCGACCGGGGAAGGACCACCCTCTCACAGAAGACCGACGTGTAGTAACCAAATTCATTTGGTTATGTTCCGTCGGTGAGTGAGAGAATCCGGAAGCCCAACCTCCCCCCCGCGCCAAACATGAAAGCGATGCCCAAAAGAAAAATACCCCAGGAGGGTACCGGCTTTGATGAAGCCGGGGACCCCCTCCCCGAGCAAAATCGGGGAAATGATTCTCGGATTTTGCTCGGGCTGCCCGTCGTATCTGGGGCGGGCAAAGTATCGCCTTTTGTGTTGTTTGAGGGCAAACGACGAGTCAATGCAGCGGCACCCCGACCCACTCTAAATGTGGACTTTTGCAACATCCGGGGACTTCATTCCAACTTGAACGCCGTCCACTATCATCTGGAGACGGCGCAGCCGGCCTTGTTGTTTTTGACGGAGACGCAGATATCTCAACCTAGCGACACAGCGTACCTGTCATACCCCGGGTATAAACTGGAACACCATTTTATACCACACGCCGGGGTATCTGTGTTCGTAAGGGAGGATATCTGCTACCGTCGCCTTCAGGTTTTTGAAGGTCGGGACCTGTCTATACTCTGGCTACGCGTGGACATGGACGACCATGTCAGAGTCTACGCGTGCCTCTACAGGTCCCATAGTGGTAATGCAGAAACGGATCAACTCTTGGGCCATGTTCAGGCGAAGATTGACGATCTGCTTTCACAGACTCCCTCCGCCGAAGTCGTAGTCCTAGGGGACTTTAATGCGCACCATGCCGATTGGCTAGGGTCACGTGCCACCGACTACGCGGGGAGATCTGTGTTTGACTTTGCTCTGGCAAATGGTCTGTCCCAGCTGGTAAAGACGCACACTCGTCTACCAGACGTGGACAGCCACACGCCCTCTTTGTTGGATCTTCTGCTGACTACACATCCAGAAAAGTACCAGATCACTGTCGAGGCTCCCTTAGGTTCCTCTGATCACTGTCTGGTACGGAGTGTAGTGCCCATTCAACGGTCGGCTCGCACAACACCTGCGACTCGACGCGTTTGGCACTACAAGTCAGCGGATTGGGATGGAATGCGGTCCTTTTTTGCATCCTACCCATGGGGGCCGATTTGTTTCCCTTCCGATGATCCTAGTGACTGCGCTGCGGCTGTAGCTGATGTGATACTACAGGGCATGGAACTATTTGTACCAAGCTCTGTGGTACCACTTGGTGGCAGATCGCGGCCTTGGTTTGATGCGTCTGTCAGGGCTGCAGCAGCTGGCAAACGGCAGGCTTATCAAGCTTGGGTCAATGCGTTAGTCACTAAGGATCCGAACTCTAGAGTTCTGAAGAGGAAATATAATCGTGCCTCCAGATTCTTCAAACGGCAAATCGCTAGAGCAAAGTTCAAGCATGTCGTCAAAATTGGGGATCAGCTGGCAAAGTACCCGCCTGGCACGCGCAAATTCTGGGCGCTTTCAAAGGCCACTCTGGGAAACTTTAGCCAGCCGTCCCTACCGCCGTTGCACATGGGGAATGACTCTCTGGCCCACACGGCAAAAGAGAAAGCCGATCTCTTGGGCACTCTTTTCGCCTCCAACTCGACTTTGGACGACCAGGGGAAGACACCGCCTATCATCCCGCGGTGTCAGAGCTCAATGCCGGAAATAGTTTTTCGGCAGAAAACTATTAGGCAGTCTCTATTTTCCTTGGACGTTCATAAGTCTAGTGGGCCGGATGGCATTTCTCCATTGGTGCTACGAACGTGTGCCCCTGAGTTGACTCCAGTGCTAACGCGTCTATTTCGGTACTCCTACCTTAAAGGCGTAGTCCCGGTCACATGGAAGCGTGCCCTTGTCCATCCGATCCCTAAAAAAGGTGATAGCTCGGACCCAGCTAACTACAGACCTATCGCCATTACCTCTCTGCTCTCCAAAGTAATGGAGAGCATTATCAATAAACAGCTCCTAACCTACCTCGAGGATCACCAGTTGGTCAATGACCGGCAATATGGCTTTCGCCATGGTCGATCGGCTGGTGATCTTCTGTTGTATCTTACACACCGTTGGGCAGCTGTTATTGAAAGCAAGGGAGAGGGTCTGGCAGTTAGTCTGGATATGGCGAAAGCCTTCGATCGTGTATGGCACAAGGGGCTTCTTTCGAAGCTACCTTCCTATGGGCTTCCCGAGAGTTTATGCAAGTGGATCACCAGCTTCCTCGCTGGGCGGAGCATACAGGTCGTTCTCGACGGTTTTTGCTCGGACCCCAAGCCCGTGAACGCTGGTGTACCCCAAGGCTGCGTGCTATCCCCAACTCTGTTCCTCCTGCACATCAATGATATGTTGGATATCTCCAACATACATTGTTATGCGGATGACAGTACTGGGGATGCGGTATATTCCGGCCGTGCAGGTCTCACTCGGGAAAACGTCGACCAGTGCCGAAAGAAACTTGTGTCTTCAATAGAGACCTCCCTGGGGATGGTCTCTGAGTGGGGTGAACTGAACCACGTTCAGTTCAATCCCCTAAAGACACAGGTTTGCGCGTTTACCACTAAGAAAACCCCATTTGTCGTATCACCGCTCTTCGAGAGCACTCCCCTCATTGCCTCGCCAAGTATCAGAATACTGGGTCTCGACATTTCGAGCGACTGTCAGTTTCGTGGTCATCTGGAGAGCAAGGCCAAGTTGGCCTCGAAGAAATTGGGAGTGATTAATAGAGCGAGGCAGTACTTCAGTCCTGGCCAAAGACTTGCGCTCTATAAGGCGCAGGTCCGGCCACACATGGAGTACTGTTCTCATCTCTGGTCCGGATCACCCCAATATCAGCTTCTACCATTTGACCGCGTACAACGGAGAGCCGTTCGAATTGTCGGGGACCCGGTGTTCTGCGAACGGCTGGACTCTTTGGCATTGCGTAGAGACGTGGCTTCTTTGTGCGTCTTCTACCGCATTTACAACGGGGAATGTTCCGAAGAACTATTCGATCTGATGCCTGCCGCCGAATTTCATCACCGCACAGCGCGCCATCGCCTCCAATACCATCCTTACCACCTGGATGCGTGGCGATCCTCCACTGTGCGGTTCTCAAGGACATTTTTTCCACGTACCACTCGAATGTGGAACGAACTCCTTTCGGCGGTATTTCCAGATCGGTACGACATGGGTACCTTCAAAAAAGGCGTTTATTCCTACCTACAAGGCCGGCAACACTCTTGTAAATCCTCGGATGTTGCAAGAGTTCATGGACGGCGGTGATCACGTCCATCCGTGACCCGCCAGCTCGTTTGCCCTCCTCTTACATAAAAAAAAAAAAAAAAAAAAAAAAAAAAAAGTAGAAATGCGCTTTAAAGTTTTCAACGTTTTTGTTGGTTTTCATATATTTTGCCGAAGATTTTTATTACCGTTTATCTCAGAACTTTGCGTATTTATTTATTTATCAAGAGTGTCAATTATTATTAAGGTGACATGGTTCGTTATTTATTATTTTATATCTTTAATTCGTTTATATTATGTTTATTATCAACAAAACATTTCAGAAAAGAAAGTCGAAGACTAAGCTGGCAGCATAAGCCTAATCGAGTTAATCTCGTCCGGATTTTCGAAAGGAAATTGAAAAACTTTTTCAAGTGATCTTTGATACTCCAACGCCTCTTAATTTAAATAATTCTTAATTAATCTTTAGTTTATTGCCAGTAGATGATGCCTGCAGCTGCGTTCACTTCAATGGTCATTTATAATAATTACCATATTTTCAGTTCCCCTGAATTCAGCAATTCCTTTGCTTTCACTACTTACGGCAATATCCATACTTTCAGATATTATAGTACAAAACGTAGTGCACAATTTATATGTTCATACATTTTCAATGATCAAAAAATGGCTGTTTTTGTAGTCGCTAGAACGAAGTAAATCGACAGGATTGTTGAACCGAGTCATATGTCTTATCTTACATCCATTACGAGGAATTCATCGTATTTTATGTCCCCACTGTCGTCTTAGACCGGTAAAAACAGACATGGAAATGAATTCCTTGCTGATAACATCATCTTTCTGATTAACTAACTGAATGAGTACCGTGCCTAGGGTTTGTTTATTTTTCTATTGTGGTACTCATATTCCTGAATAAGAGAATTTTAAGTATCCTCTTCTATTGTTTTCTTTCCTATACTATCCTATCTTTTTCTACCCTATCTAATACTATTATACTATTACATAAATAAGATAATTTAAATGCGGAATATATAACATAATAATAGTAAGAAAACGTCCTTAATAAACCGTAAACGATTTCGCATTTCATGTTCTATGCGTCAATTACACCATCACTCTTAGAAGCAAACGTACGTAATGGCTGAGTTACCGCCATTCTACATTTCATGAAATAACACACTGCCAAAAATACTCCCATATCAAAAATACTTTCTGTAGTCATTTTGATTTGTTATATACTACGCAGAACTGCATTTGACGCTTTCTAGCAGTCGTGATTGCTTGTTTGATCAAGAGTTTGTCTGTAAATAAAAAAAATATTTCTTTTTATTTTGAATTCAACACATTTCATTTTGATTTTGATGAGATTTCTGTATTTTGACATTTAGATGATGTATATTTCTCTCCATTGTTACGAACAGGTGAATAAAATAAATATTTCACTTAACATTTCATGCTTTATAATATACGATCCTTTTATATTCATATCAGGACTGAGTAAGAAATATGAGAAAAGAATACACTATTGTATCGACCTTAAAAGGGGACGTAGAAAATGATATACGATCGCTTTGGACGCACATATTGCCACTGGCAGATGTTAGTGTTTTAGTATCTGTTTGATTGATGCGTCTAACGTCTGCGCGAAACGTGCTGCGTGTATCAAATTGAGCATTTTCATTATTGGGTATTGTGCGACTTTCATATTGCACTAATACAATTTATTTTACACTTCATACGTTACTCACATTTATTATTTCGGGTCGTATATGTGGCGCGATCTGAGAGCTAGATTGGATTGTTAAAATTCAAGTTTAATTTGCCATGTTGACTTTTATATATCCAACTCTTTATTTGTGAAGCTTTTAACAGACTAACCTTATTTTGGTAGATATGGGGTCAAACGTTGAAAACAAATGACCCCACACCTACTATATTTATAATTATTTGGATTAAAGAAAGGAATTTTGTTAACGCTAAACGAGTTAATTATCTCTGCATCATTGTTAATGATAATGCAGTTTTAAGAGTGATATGACGTACCAACATACGTACTGTGGAAGCAGTCATTAGGCGAATTACGTTTATGAAGTACCTAAGTGCTTTTATCCCGTAAGTCCAGAGTTTTTGTGAACTATGTAAAGGAGAGAGTACTCTAGTTAGAGAAATTTCAACAATGAGGCTTTTTGTTTAACTTATGTGGAATATTTTTTGATATATCTAATTTTATATCACTTTGATTTCGATTCTAAGTTTTAAATTGAGTCTTCAGTCATCCAAAATACGTTTTTTTCTTATTTATGGATATATTTTATATTTTTATTTTAATATAAACAATGATTAAAAAAAGGATGTTCAATTTATATCTATTTGCATTTTAAATATAATTCTTATAACAATTATTACTGATAACAAACTCAATGTTGAAACTATATATTTTCAGTATTTTAATATTTGGCAATCGCGTTTACTTACAAAACATTGCTTTGTACGTAAAAGCCTAGTTACCAGGTGTACAGCTTCATTTAGAAAACTTTGAAAATTTAGAAAACTTATTGCAAGACCTCTCTGGAGGAATCAGTATTCCAGGTCTTAAAATATAGTTTATATAGTTTTAATTACTCAGAGGTTTTGCTTAATAAAAAATACAAATCTTCCGAACTTCCAAGGCTACTCGTCTTCATCTTGAAATAGGAAGTTTTGATGACTGTTTTCTTTACAACTTTATCAATTGATACTTGGTTTATTTCACTGAATAATAAAGTATAATAGCAAATACTAACTTATGGAAAGATGGTTTAAAAATATAAATTATAAAGTCGTCTGTCAGAAAAATAATTTTCAAGAAAGTGGATAGTGTTTTGATAAAAATCCAAATGACCTCACTATAATGTTTTGTTATAAAAAAATTAAGATGGACACGTACCTATCGAATCAGTTTTTATATATTGGTAATGTTGCATTTATGGATAATCAAGGATAAAACAGTGTATCTATAACGCATGCAGCAATCACTAAACTTTGTTGCTTATAGTAATTAATTTATATAATGAAATGCACAACTCTATCCATAAACGAATCATACAAGTCTTAAGTTTCCATCCCCTGGTAAACACAACATTTCCATCCCCTGGTAAAACAAAATTTCCATCCCCTGGTAAAGGAGATAGACATCGCAATCCCCAGTGAAGAAAATCAAATTTCAACCGCTGAAGAAGCACTCTGCAGACAAATAAATCTTAAAGCGTATATACTGAAATTTTTTGATATATATCTTCACCGTTGCTCGAATGATTACATTTAGTTCGTATGTTGTGTAAAAGTAATATTCTTATTTATATTTTCCATTTACTCAAAATATCTAGTTTCTGATAGCTTAATTCAATTATCAGTGTATAAATGCTAACATATTTATATTATGTTTATCGTCTGTTAACTTCGATGTAGTGTATCGGTTGGTTTTATCTAAAATTGATCTTTGCAGGTCGTTAGTCATGGAAGATGTTACCTAAATCATATTTTTGATGTCATATGAGAACGTTTCATTTGTAATAAGAAAATTTTATAGTGTTATTTAGATTTTATTGCTTCTATTTATATGTGAAATATTTTTTTAGTGAGAAAAATTTGTGGTAATTATATTTATATACCTAATTTATATTAAAAATAGATATGTTTATAAAAAATAAAGTATAGTTTAATGATTAATAATATTTTAGATTTATATTGTTTTTTTATTGTCCGTCATACGCAACTATTTTTTAGTTTATGACTAACGACTGGAGGGCGTTTCTTACATTGGAAGCAGTTAAGATTTTGTTATATGATCCATAACTTGCTAACTATTATGTAACTTATTGTAGCATGTAGTGATGAAACGGTATGCTATTAATTAAATAACAGAGCTTCAATGCTAAATCGCATAGCAGTTTCTGCAGTAGGAGGACTGTAAAAGCTAAATCTTGTTTTACGCTCTGATTTATTATTCAATATCGCCTCACACTTACTATATCCTGAATATGTAAAGAATCGGATAAGTAGATTTCAAACGGTAAAATTGTTAGTTTATGCAACAGTTGATTCTGAGCGTTTCGAATAACGTTCGTTCGATCTTTTAACGCTTCTGATTGACAGCACTTGTTTAGTTTTTTTTTTACATAATATTCTAATATTAAACAAAACTTGGTTATACGGACTGTCATTGTTTCAGTCTTTCATAAGATTATAGACAATACTAGCTGTACCCACGGACGTACTTCGTTCTCACGGAATATGTTTTTAAAATAAATAGCCTAAGTTACTCCTTATTACTTCAGTTATCCGCCATTGGAAATCCTGTCAAAAACGGTCAAGCCGCTTCAGAGATTAGACGAAACATGAAGACACGATAATAAATTTTAAAAATTGTTTTCTTATTGAGTTTCTTGTATATATTCCTTCTTATGAATTTAGTAAAAAGCTCTTAATTTGGAATTACAAACAGACACTTCAATTTTATTTATAGATAAATAATTTTCTATATCCTATATACTTATGTAGGTATTTGTAGCAATTCGGATTAAAAGATTTATATCTGAATATTTGCATAAAAACTGGTGTCCGGATTAGAAACGCTTAACAAATTGTAATCTACTTTCGAATTCGTTTTCTTATACACTCCAACAGCTGAAGCATTTTCTCATTCTGTCTTCATCTTAGATTATGTTGTCACGGTTGAATTTTGCAGACAATTTTATTCGCTTAACAAACAACTCCGGAATTTTAATTCCCTTTTAACTTTATTCTAGCAAAATACATTTTTAACAATTTATATACCGAAATAAATATTATATAATAATAAAAGGAATTCGAACATAATTTTAGCGCAATTCAAACAATAGCACAAATCATAGATGAACGTACTAGCAGCAATTTACGACTCTGCTGTTGCTAGTTTCATAATAATGCCGGAGGGAATATTGCATTCCCGCTCGAGATTACCTTGTCGGCGCTCGTCGTCAGATTTGATTGTTTTATAAAGAGGTTCAGCATGTTGAACATTATTAGCATTTGTTTTTCTATTTAATGACCGTCAGTTTGTTGAAAGCAGTGCACGGGTCCTCCGTTGCATCGTTGGTTGGTGACCTAATTTCATTTATAATTGTCGCTGTGTGTATATTTTATCACTTCCATCAGCTCTTGCCCTGCCTGCCTAGAGATCAGATATATTCTATATGTACTTACTGAAAGGCCTTTGTTCATCAGAAAAGTTAATAGTTTTTGAACAATCCGATTTATAGACCGTGACTTCCGTTCCACGGCGCTGCCCTCTCACCGGATGCGTCTTAGTATATGGAATTCTATCGTCTTTTACCTGCTTGGAAGTATATTGCTCTTAAGATGATTATATGTCTGTGTTTAAGAACACCGATACTATTAAATGTGGAACTTCATCTGAGCGTTTAGCTTCGGCATCTTTTGTTTGAACATCGCAAATCTAAAGTTTTTGTTATACAATGTTATGTAAAACTAACACAAACTTACAATTGACTCACATGAGAGATTTGATCAATACCTTCACAATTACAAATGATATTGACTTATGCAAAATTACTCGAATACATTAACAGAAATTAATACAGAGTAAATGTTACGGTAGCAATTATTGCTATTAATAGAATTGATTTTAACAATATTTGATAGATAATACAAATTAATCAAAATGTTCATATATTGTTGTGGAAATAATAATGGATAATTAGCTTCATATACAACAATTTATTAAGGTGTAAATTGAGTATAAAATACTCATGATTTTATTTAGTTCAATCAATTATAATAAATTCCCAAATATTATAATTATATATATGATTTTGGTCATTCTTGTCACTAGTCGAAGATAAGTTAAGTCAAGTTAAGCTCAGATATCTAATACGTTTATTTTATGTTTTAAATGAAAATAATTCGTTAAGAGTTTTTTATTATAACTAAATCCAAAGACCTGGATTATTTTATAATAATAATCAATTGAATAGGAGAATTTACAACTTAAAGAATGAAATACGGAATCACGGGCATAACCAGATTAAGTTTCACACTCCGCAGCACTTAATATTTTACCTAAGCGGATATTTTCTGAATCGGCTGAGTTGTTATGAATGTAGATACCGTGTGCACGTTTTATTTATTAATCAGATGTCGCTTCCGATTTCATTCTTGAAGTCGCAGACATTAAAACCCTTGTATTTTTTTTAGTGCGCTCTCGGTTAAACTTAAAAAATCATTTCTAAATTCAGGTGCGTTGTTTCATTATTATTGTTGCAACATTACCGTTAATACAAGAAGAGATAAGTTATATTTTGAAATAAGTGCATACTTGTATATCTTATTTTATCCGCATATAACTTTCGATCTAAAGCTCCGGTTACTCCACCACGGACGCTCTCTGTATGTTTCGCCGAGTTGCATTTCTTAACATCGTACGTATTCGGTGAAGCGTGACGAACAATCTAAACTTTGTGGAAAGTAGCGACTGCCGCCTTTCATATGCAGTGGTTCTAACTCCTGATGTTTTACCGATCTGTGACTGTTCACTGAATTCATTATTTATTATACTGTCATAAATAAAACTAAATAAAATTGTGTATTATTCTACGGAACAAAAATTTATCATAAAATATTATGTGTACTATCCCACCTACTCTGTTTAATCATATTGTATCGAGGGTGGATTGACTTCAGAGTTGATGAGGCTTGTGAAGTATTATGGAAGACACGAGATAAATATAGGTGCTTTTTGAAATATTATTGTAGTATTGTGGATTATAATCTTTATATAATCCCACGTCACTCATATACTATCTCGTCTCATAAGTTCATTAATTAGTGCAATGATTAATTAAAAATAATTAATTGTCTCTTTATGATTTTATTTTTCAATTTATTTATATACTTTAAAGAAACATGATTTCAAACTATAAACTTTATGCTGTTCACCGCTTGTTGTGATAGTTTTGTCCATCTGTTTGTTTGAATGTATATCACGATTTTTTATATAGAGATACAAGTAAAAGTTAATGAGTTATTGTCTGAGTGAATATAGCCCATATATTTAAGGTATATTATTCAACTAAGTGAAATCTCAGTCTTCTCAGAAAAAACAAAACTAATTTTCATTTACAATTCTATAATTTTATATATGTTTATAAGTTTTTTAAAATGATAGTGCAGATGAAGTCGGTGGCGACAATTAGTTTAATAAAAACTAGGTCCAATAATGTATGGAGGCGGACGGACTCGACCTAATTTAGTTATGAAATGTGTTTATATTATACATTATTTCCTCGTTTTTTTATTATTTTAATTATAAATTAGTACAAGTATTTATTCAGTACTGTAAAGTTCAGTTTCAAAAGTATCTATAAAACAAGTGAGGTAGATGAAGTAAAAGAAAACGAACCAAAATGAGCTAAAGCAGCAATAAATTGCAAAGAAAAAATACAAGGAATGTAAGCAATTTCAATGTTTGTATCCGACTACTAGTTTGTTTTTAAACAGCACCCGAAGCACTCTCTTTCTCTTAACGCTTTTACATCTATACATGTAAATAAAATTAAAGTGTCCGTTTGCAATTCCAAATTAACTGTTTGTCACTAAACGCATATGAAAGTATATACGGTACTTGAATAAAAAAAATCTCTCTGTCCGTCTGTTTGTTCCGGCTAACATCTGAAACGGCTGGACCGATTTTAACAGGACTTTCACTTTCGGAAAGTCGATATTGTAATAAGTAAATCAACGAAGTTCGGGGGCACAGCTAGTTTAATAATAAATGTATTTAACCAAAACGATAATGTCAATTTGACAATGCGTAGTTGAGTTTGTAAATTGAGATAGAGGATCACATTAGGCGTGGAGATGTTTTGTTAGAGCTGCGGGATATCTGGCGGAAGGGAAGATAAGCTGTCTTCGGGCACAATGGGTGTTCACACAAAAAGACATGTTTGTTGATCACAAAACGTCTAATGATTGTTATTTTATGTTATTCAGCTCACGGCACACAAAGAGTCGTCAATAATTATTGTGTTTCAATTTACTGCAGATAGCTATACATGATTATGTCTCGGATTTAATATTATAATCTGAATTATATAAATAGAATCATTCATTTGAAATAATTTGTTACACAAAGTCTAAATTGTAATAAAAAAAACCCTCGTTACTAATACTGTCTAAATACTTTAGGACATCATTATTTGTATTTTAAAAAATATTTTATTACCATCTTTAAATAATAGTCTGTACTGTTGAAATTAAATAACATTAAGTGAGTCTGGAATGCAAAGAACGGAAGGTAATCCTGCAGCAATATAGTTAGAGTCGTCCAGCTTATAAGCAATTATTTTATAGATTTCAATGTCTGTGTATATAGTTAATGTAAAAATGACTGAAATAATGCTGACTTCAGCGAAGCTAGTTTTTAAGTAAAGTAAAATCAACATAGTATTCTTTAAATAGTTTTTAAACAAGAAGCTCGTAATTACCTTCCCGACTCTAACTGGTGCTGGTGTCTATCACGGAACAATGTTTTTGTAATCTTAAAAAATACATTTCTATTTTTCACTATCTCTATATTTTTTTCTGAAAAAAATAATAATTATTGAATGTTGAATTTTATAACATTTAAATGACTGTAACATTTTTATAAATGTTAATTGTAATAACTCGTAATATCAAATTTGTTACTTATTTTTTGTAAATACGTTTATTGAGTCTTTTTCACATTCTTTATCACGAATAGGCTTGAAAACTACTTGACGGATTATGAAATTTTGCACTCAAAAAGACAAACATTAGAAGATGGTTAAAAAAAAATTGAAATTGTCATGTCGTTGAGGAATAATCGTCAAAAAACTGATAACCCATTGAAGTCAATGGGAAACGATGAGTCGTTACACTGGACTCGCTTCGCTCAATATGCAAACGGCACCCGAGATTTCGCGAGCGCAGCAAGTCGAAATTGGGGGTCTGTTAGCGCCCCTAGTTATAAAATATGGCGGTGCACCTAACAAAGTGGTATAAATTTAATTATCACTTTAATTTTTATGTTAACCATAATTATCTTTAAATCTAATATTTAAGAAGTCAATATTGTATTTTGGACATATACGATTTCATTTGATGGTCCTGTCCTTTAAAAAGGAAGGAAAAACTGAAATATTTTTAAAATATTCCTACAGAGGGGATGCAAAGTTATTCACAGATTTGGCAAACGCTAACTGTCCTAGCTAACGAATAACTGTCCAAATCGATCTGGCATAGTTTCATTGCCCCCAGCTCTCATTAGAACACACATAACTTTATGGTTTTGACTTGATCCGCTTTTGGTTGATTTTGGTTTTTCTATTTTGAGTTTAGATAATACATACATATATATATATACACAGTTTTCAATGGTTTACTACTTACTTCTTGTGACGTCGTTTCTGATTAAATAATATTCACCCAGAACAGTAAGTTCTACCAAGATTGCTATCCTACAATATCATTAAACATCCTACATTATCATTGATGAAATTTGATGATGTTACAATTGTACATATATCATTAATGTGGTCAAAAGTGTCTGCACATGATGCATAGCTTACTATTGAGTGTAATCGTTCATATATAATCGTGGTTAATAGATGATATTATTTGATTATTATGTATCCCTCAATAGTTTCCAAACATCATACATCATGGTATTAACTTGTCACCGATATTATGATTTAATTATGCACACACACATACACACACACACACACACACACACACACAGCACACACACACACACACAGACACACACACACAACTCAACCAGTACAGCGATATATTGAAATGAAGTTCATTAAATGTTTTATACGAGTAGCAATCAATGCGAGTCGTAATCCAATATTGATTGAAGGTCAATATTGCTCTCGCATCACAAACATCATACGCGTATATTGCAACATATTTGGATTTAAATAATTACATTTATTTTGTAAATATTATATGTCTGTCATTTTGTTGCTTTATTGAAGTATCTTTTTGAATATATATGATTTAATAATAGTAATATTTGAAGTCTTTCAAAATATGTTATACTTGTAAATGAATTTTGTTGAATTATCGTTTACATATAAGTGCAAAATTGTTTTACATATTTTATCTTTGAAGTAAAATAAGTTCTCAGATAATTAAACTTACGTTAATTTTTTATTTTCAACACATTTAGGTTTTAATGCATTTGAAATAAAAAAAATATATGGCTATATTAGTTTAAACAGATTAGTACTAAATATTAAGAGAATATATATAATCATATAACTGTAGCCGGCTGTGCCGAGTGGTCAGTTAACTCCGCATGCTCCGAAATCATGAGTGAGGACCACGAATGGATTTCAAACTAGTCGGATAAATCCCCATTTAATTAACCAGGTCTACGGGAGGAGATGTAAAATAGGAATCAGGAAATAAGGAATAGGAATAAGGTTTAAGTGGGCATAAATATTTTTGACAAAAACACCATTATATAAGAATAATGTGTTTTACAGATAATTCCATAACTAATGTAACTTCATTCATTCCCATTCAATAGTATTATAAGCCTTTTTGAAATAAATATAAACAAAAAAGCTATTACACAAATAATGTACGTTGAAATTGACATCAATCCGCATTGATTTTACCGAGCCATGAACCAACTATGACTACAGAGGCAGCCCATTTCACGGATTATAGGATAGCCGCAGCATTCGCAGCTCTGAAGGGAATACGATGGCTTTCAGAGGTCGAACGGTTCAAATAATAACTTGTTTGAATTAATTGAAATAAACCCGAGTTTAGCAAGTGCTTTTGAAAGTCGAAATCGAAAACAAAACTATATATATTTATATTTGTAGGTTTCAAATATACAATTCCTTTCGAATATGTGTTTTAATGTGAATGAATATTTTTGCTACGTCTTTACATTTGAAGTATATATAGTATTAAAGGTTTTATAATGAATGAAAAGAAACGATCAAATGGTATTTATCATATTGAGTTGTAAAGCGAGGCGTGCATCCGACACTCTGCCCTATTTGAAATATACCTCGCACTGCACATATATCGAATGAGAACTGCTGATCGAATTTATTATCGTATTTCAATGTAAAATTGTTTTTTGGGTATGCTATTTCAGGAATCGGTGTAGGATTTTCTTCTTAAGATTTCAAACGTTTTATATTAAATTTAAAAATCTAAATGTTCGATAATCTGTAGTAGATCTCATATTTTAATATTTTACAGGCTCTATTACAAGCCCATGATGTGGTCGCTCGCGAGGTGTACGGCGAGGAGTCACTCCGGGCGTCCCCGCCGCCCGTTAACGGCCGAGCCCAGCCTCCAGTCGATGATGAAGATGATACAGAGCCGGAGTTCGAAAACGTGACCAGAGTGCGCCTCGTACAGTTCCAAAAGAATACTGACGAACCCATGGTGAGTGGTACATTTGGTGCATATACTTTTGTTGCATATGTACCTTTCCTATCCTTGATATTCTTATTAAGAATTGGTTGATCTTCAGGGCATAACACTCAAGCTGGCTGACGATGGACGGTGTATCGTTGCAAGAATAATGCACGGTGGTATGATACACAGACAGGCCACTCTGCACGTGGGGGACGAGATCAAGGAGATAAACGGAACACCTGTCGCTAATCAGTCGGTTGCGCAGCTTCAAAGGATGCTGGTAAAAAATCGCGTTTTCTTTTTCATTTTATAATAAATACCCTATAATAATTATATAATTTATGAATAATTTTGAACGTTAACATTTTTAATAAAGTTTCGTTACTTATAAGACATTATGAAAAATAGTGAAAAGAATCCAACATCACATAATTGTTATATTTTAGTTAAATAATTTTATGAAGCAAGAAGAACACAAAGCAATTTTTTGTTCAGTTATCAATTTTATGTAGTTTTACGTTTTTGGGTTTAAAAAAAAGTTTTTTGTTGCTAATTTACAGCGGGAGGCCCGCGGGTCCGTTACATTCAAGATAGTGCCGTCATACCGATCAGCTCCGCCGCCCTGCGAGGTAATGAGTCCTCGTAAAACATAATGGCATTCAAGTAGACCGCTCTTGGCAACCCCTAAAGCTCTGTGTTCTAGGAATGTTGTGCATTTTGCTAACACTTTATTTAATGAAGGCAACCTTATTGATAATAGAAAATAATAATGTGTTGTAGTTTCTAATGTTTTATTTGATATAGTTGTGTGGCACTAACGTGGTATGAGACTGAATAAATACGTAGCCTATTGGAAGTCGACAAGCGCACATAAATTATCATTAACTGCTTGTCAATAGTGCATTGTGATAAAATTATTACTAAAATTAAACCTTTTTTTATTTTCTAACTAGCTATTCCGGATTAAGCCTTCGCCCGTGCTAGTAAGTAGCGATTACAAGAGCCGTTGCTACTTTATGTTGTTATGTTTATCATATTCTTTGTATCATGTGTGCGTTTTGTGCTGTGTTGTCACTCGGGCATGGCTCGGCGTCCACCGTTTCTGTGCGCTTGTTGTTCTTTACCGTCGCATCATCCTCACTTATCACTATTGTCAACCATTATTCATCTATTTTCATTTAGTTTATTGTCAATCTCTAATCGCGCTATATTTCTATTAAAATTTGATATCAAATCCAATAAAATGCTGTATGAAATAATACATACGCAATTTGCTTGTGAACAAAATGTCTAAAATAAAATTTACCTTATATATTTATTCTTTGTGCAAAATCATTATATCATTTATCATTTCATTGCACACGAGTAATGCTAACTCAACTGTCATTAAAAAGTATTAATATAAATAAATGAAAATAATTTCAGATATTTGTGAGAGCGCAGTTTGACTATGATCCCTTAGAGGACGAATTAATACCTTGCGCTCAAGCTGGTATTGCATTTAATACTGGAGATATACTGCAGGTGAGATTCATATTCATTTAACCAACAAACTTTACGTCTCCTAAAGATACACGAGCTACTGTTTAAGTAAAGTAAGTAGGGCTCAAGTAACATCTAAAATCCCTCAATAAATATAACATTATTCAATTTTAGATAATCAGCAAAGATGACTCTCATTGGTGGCAAGCTCGTAAAGACGCTTCTGGAGGATCGGCCGGGCTCATACCGAGTCCGGAATTACAGGAATGGCGAGCCGCTTGTGCGGCCGCGGAGAGATCAAACACGGACCAAGGTTATTACCAGATACAAATAGACTTTAGATAACAATGATGTGTGTTTAGATGATATTATAAATTGATGTTATGCTTGATGCCAGTTTTATATGGTCAGACGGATGACATTCCCTTTATAAATAATATTTAACTAATCCTTGGGTGGTATATTTTTACAATGTATATCTTGATGCCATTATGAGTTTAACTGTCTGACCATTTTGCGTTATTAGATATGTGTGTACGATATTCATCTGTAATAAAAGGCTTATAGAAAACTCAGTACAATAATCTACAGATATTTACCGTAGATTTTGTACTTAATACTTATTTATATCACCTGATTTATTACCTTCCACCAAACTTTAGAAATGATTGATTATCAAAATCACGATTGATAACTTTCCTGTGTTAAGTTTTCATTAATGGTTCTGTTAGACGGTGTTTTGATATTTTCCGTTATTTAAATGTTTTGAAATTTAATTATATCGAAGGTAAGTTTATCATTACCTCTATATCTATAGAGGTATTGATTAAATAGTTTTACAATCACTGGATGTTTTTTCTATGAAAGGGTTTCATTTATAATTACTGTTTTTTTTGTTGTATCAATTTTCTTTTCTTTCAATATTTAACATTACACATTTTTCTTTCAAACATAAACATATATGGACAAATCGACAGTTGGTATGTAAAGATTTGATTTCTTATAAATTTATCAGTAAAAGGAGATCCCCCGTTAAATGATATATAATGACATACTCCAAACTGCATGGTATTTATATCCGTAAAGTAAATAATACTTGTCTGCGTGTACATGCCTCTGGTTCGGTAGAGATTATTACACCTGGGGTATATCTTCAATGACTATGGGAGTTTGTGGTTATGGTATTGTCTTTGTTTCTTCAAAATTTGGAGTTTGCTCAGTCCACTTGGGAATTTATCTTACAAGTAATGTTTTATGATTACGTGATCTGTTCTAAAATATTTTGATATCGATTGTTTAATTGAGATTAATAATCAAAATGTGATATTCTTTACAAAAATGATCAATGTCTAATAATTGTATATTTGTGTTATTAAATTTATCCCTCATAACTTAAATTAGGCCAACCTTGATATCCAAATCCCAAAAGTCCTCTTTTGGCTCAAGTACCCTTTTCGCTAAAGATCCCTTTTGGCTAACGATCCCATTTGGCTAAAGATCCCACTTGGCTAAAGATCCCTTTTGGCTAAGCAACCCCATAGCTCTCACCCCATATATCATGCATGACTGTTGTAATGTTGTGCCGCTAGGAGCTGAGGGCTGCGTGTCCCATACCGACGGATGTGAGAATACAGGTACTACATATATGTATAGATATTAGATCAGTGTTTCTTAAACATTCGTACGTAAAATATCAGGTGATTTATTCAGTTGTATGTTGAGAAGCACTGTTCTGACAATAGTGACTTTGGATATATTTGTCCTATCTTCATTACGATTGTGAACTTGAAATAAAAAATAATTATTTATATCATTATAAAAAATCTACATTAACCAAATGTTTAAATAGACTTTCTTTTTTTTCCAAAGTTAGGGTGTATCTTTTTTGTTTCAAAGTCGTGTGAATGTCGATTGAAAGCAAATTATTTCAATTATTTAATTACTTGAAGGGTTTATCATTCACTGTGTTACGGTTGCATTTTTGGAGTCAATATTTACTTTAATATGTAAAATAAGAGTAACGTTAATTACTGCAAACCGCGATGTATTCATTTTATCGTATCGTTTGGTTCAATTAACCTAGAGCTTAAAATTAACTCAAAAATTACTTTTTACATAAAAATATATATATATATGTATAATATGTGTACAAATACTAATATTTTATTTTTAATTTATTTGTTACAGTTAATTGTTCTATATTCGGAAGAAAAAAGAAACAAGCGAAGGATAAATACTTGGCGAAACACAACGCCGTGTTCGATCAGCTGGACGTAGTGACTTACGAGGAAGTCGTTAAACTACCATGTGAGTTTGTTTCTTGATATTTTATTTATTTTGATTTACAGTTCTTTTTGTATTGTTCGCGAAATTATTGTTGTTCCTTTTATATTTGTAATGTTTGTTTTTTTTTCTAATAACAGTTTTTTATTTCGTCCGTTTCTAGCCTTCCAAAGGAAGACTATAGTGCTGTTGGGGGCCCACGGAGTCGGACGTCGTCATATCAAGAACACTCTGATAGCCCGTCATCCCGACCAATACGCTTATCCCATACCACGTGAGTTTTTTTCATTTCTCACACTAATTAGTATTACTATATACATATAAATATAATTGAAGTGTTTGTTTGTATCCAAATTAACAGCTTTACACTAATTACATATGAAAGTATAGAGGGTTCTTTAAATAAAAATGTTATAAGAGCAATAATTACAATACAATCCTAATTCTATTTTCATTTGAGTGCAGCCTCTCCGGCACATGATGTATATAGTAGTTATCGCTAATGCTCACCTCACATGGCCGTAAATAACACACCATTGTGATGGACCCTCGCCTCACAGGCGCAGTTAATGACGTGCTCTTGGTTATTATCATTAAACCTGTTGTATCTTGGTTCATATCATCAGTTTGATCTAATTCTAATTTATTTACTCATAGGAAATATATTCTTGAGTTATATTTATGTAATTATTTAGTAATGCAAGCTCTTTTATTAATATATAAGTTCTCCTTTGAATAAAGTTTATATATCTGATATCCAGATACGACCAGACCGTCGCGCGCGGACGAGGAGAACGGCAGACATTACTACTTCGTGACCCACGACGAGATGATGACCGACATAGCCGCCAACGAGTACCTCGAATATGGTCATTATTTTATATACTTATATATCTGTGTGTGTGTGTGTGCGTGCGTGCGTCTGTGCGTGTGTGTGCGCGTGTTTGTTTCATCCAAAATGTAACCAATATACTCGTATATCATAATGATGTATATAATTTTCCTCATTACTTTCAAACTGTACAACTATTCTCATCAACGCAATTACTTCGTGTGATGTTTTATATAAAAGTGTTCCGTCGGTCCCCAGGCACCCACGAGGACGCGATGTACGGAACCAAGCTAGAGACGATCCGCCGCATTCACTCCGAGCGTCGCATCGCCATCCTGGACGTGGAGCCTCAGGCCCTCAAGATACTGCGCACGGCCGAGTTCGCCCCGTACGTGGTGTTCGTCGCGGCTCCCTCCCTCAACAACGTCGCCGATGTTAGTATACGCTATTTGGATCGGGAACCCCATTTTGTGGATTGTTTATCAGATCTATTTTTTTTTTAGGTTTTTAAGTTTGCAAAATATGACTATGACAGTTGATTGATTTAGTATATATTGTTGTATTTTCAGTACGACGGTTCCTTGGAGGTACTAGCCCGCGAGTCGGAGACGCTCAGACGCACGTACGGACACTACTTCGACATGTCCATAGTGAACAACGACATCGACGACACTCTCGGTCAGCTGGAGGCCGCGCTGGCCCGCATGCGGTCAACTCCACAGTGGGTGCCCGTATCTTGGGTGTACTGACTTACCGATTGCTATCTGTGAGGTACGTGCCATGTTTTAAGACGAAATCTGAGTTATTTTTCGAAATTGGTACGCTCAGTTCCACATATGGAGCCCGTAGTTTGAATTTTTATTATTGTGTTAAGGTACGTGCCATGTTTCTGTTCATAATTGAAATTATTTTTGGATATTGGTACACTCATCTCCAGTTTCGGAGCCTGTACTTAGAATGTTTTTTATTATTTGAAGGTACGTGCCATGTTTTTGTTCAAGATTACAATTATTTTACGAAATTAGTACACTCAGCTACACGTTCGGTGCCTGTACTTTGAATGTTTATTATTTTAAGGTATGTGCCATATTTTTATTCGAGATTTGATTTTTTTTCGAAAACGATTGCACTCAGCTCCACTTTCGGTGCCTGTACTATGAATGTGTATTATTATTTGAAGTATGTAATGGCACGTACCATGTTTTGTAATATTAAACATTATAATTATTTTGTTGGGCATTAACCGACTGTAAACAAAGACATAATTAGTGTTTGATATATTTTAAATTTTATTGATGTTAAAATTGATATTAAATTTAAAATGTCATTTTTTAACAATTTAGACTAAAGGATCTGACGATTACATTGAAGTGTTGCTATGCAAAAAATAATGGTCATACGAAATTTTATGATGGCAATACTGCCAAAATGTCAAGGGCACATTGACCTTAATATTTGATTATCTGTTTATTTATTATATTTCACATCATTTAAGACAAATTACATATACGTTAATTAAAGTATTACAAAAATAATTTATATTATGTGATAATTGTTAACATAATTGTTCTTTTATTTATTAATTTATTGTAAAGTTGTGTTTGTATTTTGGTACGATGCTCAATACATTTTTGTGCCAAAAATGACTGCAAGAAACCAATTTAACCATCTTTCAATTTCATGTTTTAGAACAATGTACATAATATATACATTAGTAGATAATTTACAAGAAAAAATAACTCTTTAGAGTAATTGTAGCTCAAAAGTTTACTTCGGTAATTTAAATGTAAGATCTATCCTATTATAAGTAATATTAGTTATCCAACTAAGACACATACTATATATATTAATATTTAGTTATGCAATTTGCATGTTTGTAAAAGACAAATCAGAAAAGACAAAGATTTTTTTAATAATAATGACTTAAATTCAAACCTTTTAACGATCTTCTCTCAAACAAGACCAGTTGTTTCTTAGTTGGAGAACTTTCTAAATTTAATATCACAAGTTTTTAGAAATCACAGGGTTGCAAAGAACATTCTAGAATTTTCACCTTAACCTTCTTAGACTTTATAAATGCCACGAAATATTACACAATTCATTTAACTTCACTAAACATTTAAAAAATCATCATGGCTGTGGAATATGTTGTTATAAAACGCTTTAAATATCATTTAAATTTCGTGGGGTTTTTTTTCATTCACAAATTTGTAGAATATTTGGTGTTTAGTTTGCACAGCCACTTTGCACTGTATTTCTGTACAGATACAAACTCCTAGTAGTTGATTTTCACCATCACTATTCCACTTACTTTTTAGTATAATAGATATAAGAATAAAAATACTGTCATATATAACTCATACATTCTTCAGTGCAAGTAATACACTTCTTGAATATGATTCAACATGTTGTTTTGGTATTTACAATGCATTGAGTCTGTTGAAATAATTGTCATCATATTTTGATTAAATTGTCTCATACGATGCATGTTTTTAAAATTTACTTTTTAATATTTATCAATATTTGAGATTCTTAAGGTTCTTACTTCCGTATAATTATTTTGCTAGGCTTGGTTCCATCACATCGCCACACTAATGATATTGATACTAGCGAATATCATTTACTTGTTACTAATAATGTTTTCAAAATCTTCTAAAACTTTTCATAATAGAATGTAAGAAAGATAATTAATTATAAATGTAGTTTTATTATTATACAATATTGATTATTACTATAAGTGTGTGAAATGGCGCGCGAGTAGCACTCGGCGGTCGGCACTGTAACTGTATCGTTTGACGTTTGACGTGTATCAGTGCTGCTACATTAAAGAAATAATTTATTTGTAATAAAATAATATTTATCTCGAAAATATATTATGCACGTTATATTAAATAAATTTTATTTACTTAGTCAATTCATTCCGCATATATCGAGTTAGTTTGTTGTTTATTAGATAGATTTATTATAACTTAGACGAAATAACAAAAAAAATAAAATATTTACCAATGTACCTTGTTTGTTTACTATAGATTATATGAAGACATGCAAAGCATAATTTATTGCTGTAATTGTGTTTTTTTATAGATTATTTCAAGTCTTAGACTAATGTGTTATAATGTTAGGGGTGGAAATTAATTTTTTATCCGTTAGTGCTACTCATATGAATGAGTGTGAGAATTTATCGTATGTAATAATATAATTATACAATAAGAGTATTTTCAATATATACATCACAGATAATGTATAATTTATCTTAACATTCCATTTTTTATTTGTTATCTGTATAATTTGTTTCATTTATGTCAAGTTTGATGTTAAATAAAATATTAATTTTTTTTTTTCTTGAATAAAATTGTTTTAATTTATAAATGTATTGTTATATCCAAAGAGTGGTAGAAAAATATGTATTTGGAATTATAATTAAGGTATATTGAAACGAAAATAAAACTGCAATGAAAAATAATAGTTACCTATTAATTTTTACCATAACAATAAGACGTCTAAATGGAATATCAGGTTGGTATGATTTATGACATGTTGTCGGTCGTACCAACTTGATCTCGATAGTTTTAATTGCATGCAATCTACTGTAAGGTCATGTCTAATCCAGATTTATCCAGTAACAACTAACGATGACTGAAATAAAAACCTTAATATAACTGTTAAAATTGAATAAAGAGCACAAAATATATTTTTATTGTTTTATTTTTCTACATTCCCTTCAGTTAGAAACTACAAGTACGTGTTTGCTTTACGTAAAAAAGAAATAAATGGAAGATTTCATATATATATATATAATAATATATAATTTTTACTTGTACTGTTGCCAGCGATTTCTGCTATTTCATAAACTGTTTTACATCAATATTTTTTTTATTAACACCGCCACCTATTGGAAACTTATAAAACTTAGAACTGAATTAAACCCTGTATGTATAAAAAACCTCAAATTCGCAAAAATTATTAATCGACATAAAATTTTACTGTTTTGAGTTGGCCAAACAGCAGATTTTTAGAAATTTAATTAAATTTGGGTCAGTGAGTGATAAAATCATTGTATTTTGAAACTTTGCAATATAAAGTAAAGAAAAAATTCGAAACAAACACATAAATGTATAGTAGAGAATGAGATAGAAGGTTGCATACTGCCGGTATAATATAGTCTATGGCTCAATCTTAGAACTATAGTGCTATATTTTAGGTTGTTTTTTTTGAACTTACGATAAATGTCGTTGAGACTTACGTAAAATTTTTAGTTGAGGTACTTTCTTAACCTAATATAAGCAGCTTTATATAAAAATACATAAATTATTTTACAATGTATATTATATAATATATATAGTATTTTTAGTATAAAATACTAAACCTCATGTATGTATCCTAATACTCTGATACTCTATATCAATATAGCTCATACAAGATTTACTTGTGTGTGTAAATTGTACACCCATCTATTTTTCTTATTCTCTTACTAAGACAATTGACCATTAGCTGTTAATATTGTATAAACTATTGGTCATCTGTCCTTTGGTTTATGAATGACATGAATTTGGCAAATATCCATATCTCAAATGACATTAACAAATATATAAAAAAAAATACGTTTGTGAGTGCAACACTGAATATTATTCGCACTTTTTAAAGTGTTTATATATATATATATATATATATATATATTGAAATTTTTAATGTTCCCACATATCACTTGTGTATATATATATATATATATATATATATATATATATATATTGAAATTTTTAATGGTCTCACATATCACTTGTGTATATATATATATATATATATATATATACAAGTGACTTAAGGAAGGGGTGTGTTAAAAAATTGTTTAAAGCATCATATAACTAACTAGCTTTTGCCCGCGACTTCGTCCGCGTTTCCGTCGTTTTTCGAAAAAAAATTAGCAGATGTCCTCCCTCATAGTTTTGACGTAACAGGCAGATTCACTTTCGTATTTTAGAAGGGCAATAGTAATATAATATGCCAATCCACAAAACTGTTGAAAAATATAAGTAACCGCAGAATATTATAATATACCCACGCTATACCCACGACTCGGTCAGCGTGTAACTCCTTGTTTTTTATTAAGATAATATATTGCTAATATTTTTAGATCAAATTAAAATGTTTCAGCGCAAAGCTTCTGGGTAGACTATGTTAAGAGTCGACCCGTCCGGCACGTGAACGTAAAGATCCCTAGAATTGCTAACCCGGGAAAGAGCGACGTATAATTGACCATGCGAGAAACAGCTAACACCGAGATCTACTCCAGCAACACGAAAAGTCTGCCCTTGAGCTTTATTGATAGTCATGGCATAGCACACCGATACTGGGAATTGCGTTCTTTTAAATTGGAATGGAAAATTATTTGGTATTATGGGAATTCTGGGAATAAAGACAGTTTCTCCTGCACCGCAACCTGTTAAAATTTGAGCCTCGATTACATTTTGTTGCAACTGGGTTACTTTTAGCCGAGTTCCATTGCAAAGTTGAGGTGGTCTTAAATTTCGGAGCAGAATTATCGGTATGCCAATTTTTAAACAAATTATATGAGAAGGTAGTCCAGGCATACTTAAAGAATTTAAAAATTCTATCGGGTAATTAGTGGCTTCTTGTTCATCAACCATTCTATTTATTGAACTATAAACTTTGCTTTCTCCCTGTATATTAGACAGTATTTTATTATTAATTTCAGATGCCTGGTCATTGCGAGGAGTCAAAATGGACCTTTCGCAAAGCCAAGAATTGTCCCTATTTAATATAATTGTTATGTCACCGTAAACCGAAGATATAAGATGTTGTTGGGATTGCACTATACAACATAACTCAGGTGTCAGAATAAGTTTTCCTTGGTGTAGTTGTGGATAGGTACCTTCACCAATCTTCAATAATGTATCAGAAAATTCACGATTATCTGCGTTGTCTCCAGTTCTCACTCGCATATTTATAGTCAAATGCACCGATTGTATATCACGCCACAAATAAGAGCTTTTCAGGCAAGCCCTAATCTCATCAGCTCGGGTTCCCCGTGGTATTACCGGTAAGGTTTGTCGGAAATCACCACAAAATAAAACCGTAATACCGCCCATTGGTCGATCATTTTGTCTTATGTCCCTTAGAGTTCTGTCTACTGCTTCTACTCCTTTTCGATGGGCCATCGTACATTCATCCCATACGATTAAATTACACTCACGCAATACCTTAGCTTTGTCGCTATTTCTTGAAATACTACAGGTTGGACTTTCCGTGCGATCTAAATTAATTGGTATTTTAAACATAGTGTGAGCAGTCTTACCTCCTGGTAGCAATGTTGCAGCTATACCTGATGAAGCCACGGCAAGAGCGATTTTACGCTGATTTCGAACATAAGCTAATATTAATTTAGTCAAAAAAGTTTTCCCAGTTCCTCCAGGTGCATCTAAAAACCATATTGTTCCTAAATTATTCTGCACACTCTCGCACACGCGATCATAGACTAAGCGTTGTTCTGCAGTCATCATTGGGACACCGTTTTCTAATGTTACCAGCAGTTCCATTGGGTTGTAACCAATCTCTGCGGAATATTCCCTATTGGTAACCTCTCCGACTGAGGTTGGCGTTGGCAAACCATATTCACAAAGTGATTTACCGCCTACTGCTGTTAAGTCTTCCTGAAGAGCTAATAAGCACTGATTTATAGCCAGATCTCGAAAATTATCATTAGTTGCGCCTTCATTATTGTGAGATAAATTCCGAAGAAAGTCTTCTGCAAATTTTTCTTTATATTTTTCCCATAATTGGACAGGATCAGATAAATTACAAAATGTGAGTAATGTTACAAATAAATGGCGTAACCGTCGTGGATTATCACTAACACAGGATTCTGCTAAAGCGTCATCCCAATGTTGATCATTTTCAAGCAAATGACGCGCTTGGCAAGCTGCATGATAAGTTGGATAAACAACATCGTCTACTTTTCTCAAATCTATAAATGATGTTGGTCCTCGCACTGTATGTAATAATAATCTCAAATAAAAACACTCTGCGTTGTTAGGATGAACAGTATACACTCTACCAAGAACATGTTCTTTGAAAATACCTGTCTCGCCATCTACAGGCCTGCCTCGGCGTCTACGGTTAAAGACACCTCGTTGTTTATCGTAGGTATAATACGATGGAACTTCTTCATACAAAAGAGACTTTGCGAAATTATCAGTTTGGCAAAGTCGAAAGAATGCCAATAAAGTTGTTTGTCTAGGGTTCTCTAATCGTTCTGTAACATTTTCGGCGTTAAAATATATACGTTGACCGCCTTCCAGATGAACATCCAGATGGGTCACAGGTGGATATCTTTCGTGAATATTAAAACTTAAGATCCGCCACACAACTTCTGAAGAGCTGATATATCTGCCTGACTGAAATCTAGTAACTTCATCATGTTCATTTCTTAACGCAAACGTAGCTTGGTCACTGCCCTTGTTAATGTACTTACAAATATATTTAATTGACTCTACACTATTACACATTTCTACATTTATGTGAGCTTGAAATGCTCTGGACAATACAGGCGAATACGGAACGACCCACCTATTATCTAAAGTAACCTGTTGTCCAGACATTCGCTTTTCAACAGTAAAACCACCATTGTCTCTTGAACGGCGACGATATAATGGGTATCCATCATGTCCTGTTACAGTTTCATCCACTAATGCTTTTGGATACCTTTTAGTGCAACGACCGTCTTGCATGCAAGGAGCATTTGCGTTAAATGCACCACATGGACCATGTATCATATGAGTTTTAACAATGTCGTATAACAGGGGATCTGCAGTCGGATCTGGAATTTCAGCACTGATTAATCTGTCTACATCATTAGGTCGAACCTTATCTTTTAACCAAAGCAAGATATGTGCGTGAGGTAAGCCGCGTTTTTGCCACTCAACACTATACATATAACACAATACTTCTCCAAAAATGTTATCTTTGGTAAGAAGATCTATCATTGATTTTAATTTTAAATGAAACACTCTTGCAATAATATCATGGCGGTCATGCGGTGCCTGACCCTCAAGAAGCTCCCGAGTGATTTCATCCCACTTGGGATTGGTAGTTACAGTAACAAATAAGTCGGGACGTCCATATTTTCTTACTTAACAAAAAGCGTCTTGAGTACGTTCATGCATGTAGCGTGGACCACCAGTAAAAGAAGAGGGTAAAATAACTAAACGACCCATATTCACAGTATCGTTATCTTGCTGCATGGCATCGCGAAGGTGCACGTATTCTTCAGCGCGCAGCTGCCTTTGATTAGATCGTATATAAACTAATCTTTCGGTTTCAATTTTTGCGTACATGTCAACAATAAACTGATTAAATAAGCCACGAAAACGTTGAAAGTATACCAATCTATTCCGTCTCACTTGCAGGTGGTAACAATAAAATTGAAGGCATGACACCTTTTTATTATAATTAGGTGCGCCTGTGCGCGGATCGGTTTGGTATACAGCGAAATTATAACCATCTTCCCCTCGACAGTATATCATAGGATATTGCAAACTGTCGTAAGCCCTGTGGGTTTCGAAAATACGTTGCAAACGATTGTCTCTGGAACGTATAACGATATCACGCCTATCACATTCCTGGTCGACCAGTACTACAGCAACTTCATTCGTGGATGGAACGTTATGACGCCCAGGGTGTTCCTGAGTTGGACGCTTATCGGCATTTATAACAATTTTATAATTGTTATTACCATCTTGAGAAAGGGCTTCTAATGCCGATTTAAAACTGCATACGTACGAATTAACCTGATGTAACATGTTCTGAAGTTGTGAAATGAGTTCAGTATTTAAATTCGGAAAATATTGATTTCTTATATTCGACTGTTCGTTGTAATCGGATACAAAATATATTTGAAGAAATTTAGGTTGTTCTTCAGGCAAAAGGGACCCTATCAAATGGTAAACCTGACCTTGTACCTTAAAAGTAGGCATGAAAGGGCCTTCTGAGATTTGCTTAGCACCAAAGGATGTCATTTGGAATGCACTATTATAAGTGCGAATATTATCTAAAAACTGTTTGGATTGCAAATGTTCCCCTAAAAGTAGTGATTTTAAAGGTTCCGGTGGGTCTTCGAACGAAGGCAAATTTATTTTACCTCCAGAACAACAGAAACCAGCAGACTCCTTCCTCCACTTCGAAGCATTACAAAAGGAACATACTACGTTCATATCGCCTATTTCAGAAGATGATCTGTAATCAATTGTGAGGTTATAAGCAAACCCACTTTTATATTTATCGGACCACACCACCGAATTTGTAGATTGATCTACCACGTGTATATCTAAGTCATTAAGACCATGTCGAAATCTATCTGCAGTAAGACGGGCCTCTCGCTGTTCTTCTGTTTCAAGCGACCGAATATTTTCAATTCTTAATCTTTCATTAGATAAAGTAATCAATTGTTCTTGTCTCAAAGAATTGTAATAATCGCGTCCCGACTCTAGTCGTTGTTCATGCTCATGTTCATCTTCAAGAGATCGAATCATGTTATGGTGCGCCCTATCATTTGTCAAACGGTCTTGATATTGAGTAAAAGTTTCAGATTCTCGAGACAAAATATGACGTTCGCGATCAGCTGTAAGCCGTAATTCCCTCTCAGTGAAGGTTTCGGACTCGCGAGATAAAATATGACGTTCGTGGTCAGCTGTAAGCCGTAATTCCCTCTCAGTGAAGGTTTCGGACTCGCGAGATAAAATATGACGTTCGCGGTCAGCTGTAAGCCGTAATTCCCTCTCAGTGAAGGTTTCAGACTCGCGAGATAATGTATGCCGTTCGCGGTCAGCTGTGAGTCGCAATTCTCGTTGTAAAGCAGTTTCAGCTTCTCGGGATAACGCATGTTGTTCCCGGTCAATGGAACGCCTTAGCTCTCGTTGAGAAGATCTTTGAGAAGCCCGTGTTGTAGCTCGTCTCGCTCTTTCAGCTGCTAATCGCATCTCTCTTTCTGGAGAGCTTTCATTAGCTCGAGATGTTGAGGCACTAACTCTCATAGAGTTTAACCGATGTGCTCTTTCCTCTTCCGATTCTTGAGAACGCGTCATTCTCATTCTCCTAGCTTGACTCGAAGTTCGAGATAAAGATGGTCGTTTTTTAGGTGGCATCGTTTATTTTATTTTTAATCGACGGTAACTTAAATTCTATTTAGTTACCCAACAAAAAACTTACGTCAGAGGTCCTAACTATAGCTAAGTATATAATAAATAGAATATAAATCTAAGTGCCTATTAAAACTAAAATAATATTCTAATCGAATTATAAATATGTACGTAGGTACCTACAAATTACAAAAGAATAAAAAATGAAAATAAAGCTATACTTAATGCGTGTGCAATACTATCTACACTTACCTACTTCACTTAAAAATGAATAATAAGAAATACCTACAACTACTGTAATTAATCAAAGTACCTATGCTAATACAAAAAAAACCTTAGATGTTCTAAGTACAGCTGCTATATAATAAAAAAATATAAATCTAAGTGCCTATTTAAACTTAAATACCTAATATTCTAATAGAATTAAACTAAGAAATATGTACCTACCTACCTACAACTTAGGTACAAAAAAAAAAGAAATGAAAATAAAGCTAAAACACGTGTGCAGTATAGGTAGATAGTAGGCAATATCTACCTATACCTACTTCACTTAAAAATAAATAAAAAATACCTATGAATACTATAATTAATAAAAGTACCTACCTACGCTTTTATCTACTCAATACAAAAAAAACTAAACATAAAATGCCCAAAACTAACCTATCAGTAACTAAAAATCTAACAATAATCTAATCTATCTATCTATTATCTAATCTAAAAATCGAATCTAAATCTACTTAAAAAGAAATAAAATAGGAACTATTAATAGTTAAGAATTTAAACAAAACTAAAACTAATTTAGAAAATAACAACAAAAGAAATTAAAATAAACTATTTAAAGACAAAAAGTCGCGCTGATAAGCACGGTTTATAAAATAACAATTATTGTCTGTCAATAAAGTTCAACACTCTGAACGCATCAACAGCCAAATATTGAATGACGCTTGCGTGTGTGTTAGTCCCCGTCCCGCATTCTTGTGCGGGGTGCTGCTTTCGGGGCCTTGCCCCATAGCAGAGTATCCCTCGCGGGTGGCTTAAGGTCCACCCGGTCATCGGTTTTCAGCTGCTGTCTTCTAGTCTTAATAGTATTTACAAGGTTTTTAAAATATTTACAACGTGAAATAATATAACTAATTACAAGCTAGAATAATTAAATTAACAAACACAAAAACATAATAAAATAAAACATAATAAAAACATAATAAAACATATTAAATAAATTTCAACAAGCAAAATCACTTAATACTATAATTACATAATGAACAATATTTACAATATATTTAACAAGATTTCTTAGCCAATTACATGATAAAATACACTACAATAAACAATAAACTAATGATTTTAAACAATACAATAAATACTTAAACATACTGCTCCACAATATGTAATTAATTTTAATAATTAAAAACGCTTGTGGAGCCTCTGCTGGTTGGACGAGCACAATCAATTATCTTAAAACTTAAATACTATTTACATACACTAAATACAATCAACTAATACTATAATACTATACAATAAAAACACTATACTATAAAATAACAAAATAAAATAACAATACAATACAATGGATACTATAATGAACTACAATTAAAATAGACTAATACATATTATCTTACATACTACACTATATAACTATTAATTCTTTTTGTATTTTTTTTATGATTATTTTATATTGTTTTTGTATTTTTTAATGATTTCTTTTATCTTTTTATCTTTTATTTTTTATTTTTTATTTTTTATTTTTTTTTTCTTTTCTTTTTCTTTTTTGATCTTTTTATTTTTTTTATTTTTTTTATCTTTTTCTTTTTTTTTTTTTTTTTTTTTTTTTTTTTTTACTAATAAACTACTTAAACTACTTACAACTAGATATACTACATATATATAATACACTTAAAACTAGGACAGCACTGACAGTAAATCTTAAATTAGGTAATAAATAAATCTTAAATTAGGTATTAAATAAAACATCAAAATGGGGTTAAAAAAGGGACGAAGAAATGGGACGTGAGCTTTCGGCTGCCTGGGCGGTCTGTCCAGCCGGGTGAGACCCGTGTGGGAGGCCCGGCTTAGACGACCAGCGACCGAGGCAGCAGCTCAGGAATCGGGAGGGATGAGGAGGTCGCGGGGAAACCGCCGAGCGTCCGGGGGACGGGCGTGCCACGGCGCAATGCCGCGCAGGTGGTGCAGGCTCGAGGCGTCAGTGCGACTGAAGACGTTGGTCGACAGCCGCACGACGTGATCTACCAGGCTCTCCATACGGAGGTCTTTATGCAGGGTCGCATTCCTCACGTAAAAGGGAGCCTGGGTGACACGCCTGAGAGCAATGTTCTGCACCACCTGTAACACATTGCGTTGGCACGCCGATAAAAGTTGGACCCACGCCGGGGAGGCGTAGGTCAGGTGTGGGCGTACGAAGGTCTTGTAAAGTGAGACCTTCGTACGCAATGGAAGTCGGGATCGGAAAAGAGGTTGGAGGAGGTGAAGGGCTACACGCGCAGCCCGATTCGCCTTACGCACCTGTTGGGTACCAACGAGCTTCCGGTCCAGGACTACGCCGAGATACGTAGCCTGGTTGGTCCACTTAACCTCCTGGCCGAATAGGACAAGCGGAGGAGGCTGCTTGTTGCGGGGTCCGAAGACCACCGCCTGGGTCTTCCCCACGTTCAAGGTCAGCCTCCACTCCGCCAGCCAACTCGGCAGCAGGTCGAGGGATCCCTGTAGCTTCTTGGCCGCCAAGAGGTGCGACCTGGATGAGACCATTAAGGCGACGTCGTCCGCGTATAGCGCCAACATCGTACCCGGGGGTGATGGGATGTCATTGGTATAAATGGAGTAAAGGATCGGGGAGAGGATGCTACCCTGTGGGACACCTGCCAAACTGGGGAAGGCGCTCGAGAGAGCGTCTCCCACCCTCACCCGGAAGGATCTTCCATGAAGATAGGATGCGAGGACTTGGACAACATGGTGTGGAACACCATGGGACTGGACTTTGTGCAGTAGTCCTGGGTGCCATACCCGGTCAAAGGCATTGGCGACATCCAGGAATACTGCAGCGGTTGCGAGCTTTTTATTATAGGAAGCGGTGGCAAAGTGGACCACCCTAGCCACCTGAAGGGTGGTAGAGTGTTGATTTCGAAATCCAAACTGTTCGGGTCTCGGGCAAAAATGCGCCTGGACTAAAGGCAAAAGTAGCCTCTCGAACAGTTTGGATATCGAACTCAGGAGGGAGATGGGACGGTATCCTTCCGGGCGGCTGTGATCCTTAAAAGGCTTAGGAATGACAGCGACCAGACTCTCCTTCCACGCCTGAGGGAAGTATCCCAGACGCAGAATGGCATTGAAGAGTCTGGTCAAGCTGGCGATAAAAGTGTTTGGCAGATGTCTGAGGGCCCCGTTGGTGATGCCATCACTTCCGGGGGCCTTCTTGGGCTTCAGCCTGGAGATGGCCTTCTTCACCGCGCCAGGCGAGAAGAACGGAGGCGGCGGTAACGGTTGGGTCGGGAAGGTGAGGAGGTTCGTCACGGCTTCCCAGAGTCGGTCGTGTGCGTCGGGTGTCGCACTGGGATTTGGGATGAATTGAGAAGCCAGGTGACTTGCCAATATATCGGCTTTACCCTGGCTATCATATCTCAGGTTTCCGTCGGCGCTGTTAAGGGGCGCCGACGGGGGAGATTTACGGGTGAGCTGACGGGCCAGCCTGTTGAGAGACGTGAAGTCCTCACTGGCTTCCCGAATCCGCTCATCCCATGAGTCGGCTGCGATGTCCACCAATGCGGACCGGAGATTCTCGACGGCCGCATTGTAGAGCACCTTCAGCCGAGGATCTCTGCTAGACTGCCAGCGCCTGCGGGCATCCCTTTTCTTCAGGAGAAGGTTGAGGACTCTGCGGGGTAGGGGAGGATATCGGAAGGAGCGGGAAGGAGAGGAGGATACCTCTATCGCACCTTGAATTTTGACGGTGAGGTCGGACACTAAATGGTCCAACCCCCCGGGATCCGAAATGGGCTCTACAACGGGCGGCGACTGCCTGAGGCTTCTCTCGAAGACCTGCCACGAGACGCGTCTCCTCGGCTGAGGAGCAGTGGCCAGAGTCAGCCTGCCTGACACGGATGCCAAGACAGGCTGATGATCTGAGCCAAACGCGTCGGGCAGCGTTTCGAGGTCCAAGGCCTGGACACCGTTATGTACCACCAGATCGATGGTACTCGGTGCCTGGCCTACAGTGTTCGAGTAATGGGTTGGGAGATCGGGTCCCACAACCTCAAACCCGAAGCGCTGGGATACCCCAAGCAGTCGTCGTCCGTTGGCGCAGGTGGAGAGACATCCCCAAGAAGGATGTTTGGCATTCCAGTCCCCGGCCGCCAGCGAGGTGGTGGAGCTTTCGAGCATCCGACGCACCTCACCGACGTCGAAGGCTAGATTGCAGGGTCGGTAAATGGCGTAAAGGCAGAGAGGATGATCCCCGTGCTGGATCTCGACGCCCAAGGACTGGAAAGACCTGGTGTCGAGATCCGGCATGGGTCGGAATACCAGGCTACGACGCACCGCGACTAGAAGCCCCCTCCACGGATTGGAAGGGTCAGCGTCCAGTCGCAGCACGTGGTAGCCGGAAATAGAGGCAGGATGGTTAGGAGTTAGATGGGTTTCGTTGATGAGGGCAACGTCAATGCGTTGCTCCCTCATCAACAACTTCAAAAAGGGGAGCCTCCTCCTGAGCCCAGCAGCGTTCCAGTATAAAATACGTAGAGCGCTACTGGGCATCTTGGAGGAGACTCATCATGCCTGACAGGACAGCCTGAGCAGGGTCTCGACCTTCCCTCAAGGCGGTTAGTACCTCCTTGAGGGTGTCTATGACTCTGTCCAGACTGACCTGTCCGGGCGCCGGCCTCTCGGCCTCGGGTCTCAATGCGGCTGTGGAGAGCTCGCGTTCCGCTGGGGCTCGTGCAGCCTCCTCACGCGGGATGGGGATCGGAGCAGTGGGGACTTCAGTCTCCCTCGCTCTCCGAGAGCGTTTGCCACCTCTCTTCTTCCTCCGCCGGCCTGTCCCAGTGTTGGGCAGGTTGGCGGGGGCCATAAGAGAGGCGGCTTGAGCTTCTGAGTGGACCGTATTGGTCACCACTCGCTGCTGGCCCGTCTTCTCAGCCGTCTTGGTGAGGGCGGTCGTGCCCGCCCTCCTGTTCCGCAGCTCCCTCCGAAACTGCGGACAGTTCGAATTATTGGCTGGGTGGGGGCCCCCGCAATTGACGCAGGTGGCCGGCTCTTCCAGGGGCCTCGGACAGTCCCGGGCGTAATGTTCGTCCCCGCACCGCACGCATGCCAGGCGTCGGTGGCACCCATGGCTTGAGTGCCTGAAGGCCTGGCAGCGATGGCACTGCGCAGGGCCGCGCTTACTGCGCCAGGGCTCTATGATAACTCCCGGCATACAAAGGAGTTCGCTCACTTCATATATGCCGGGGAGCAAGTTCGGGGTGTTTGTAAGAATGGCGAAAAATAAACACCCCGGTCGGCCCTGGCGGGCGCGAATGGGGCGAACATACTCCGCCTGGTACCCAAGCTCGAGCAGAGCCTGGGTGATGTCTTCAGGTGGGGTGGACACGGGGAGGCCCCTGATGGCCACCTTCTTGCTGATCTCTGAGGGCAGATTATATGAATACCAACTCAGAGATCTTTCTGTCTTCTCAAGCTCGGAGAGGTACCGCTGTACTGTGCGGTACTCCATCTCCGAGCTCGGGGTAAATCTTACGCCCCTACCGAAGGGGCGTGCGTTGGGGACCCTTCCCAGCTTTTCTCTAATAGCACGAAAGTGGTGGGTCCAGTTTGGAAAAAATTTCCACCACGAGGGGTGGAAACCTTGGACGCGGCGTAATAGCCGCAGTGGTTGCGTCAGTGGTTGGAGGTGCGCGTGACACCTCCATTGGTACTGGGGCTGTGGATGGCCCGGGGGTTTGCAAAACCCTCGCATACGAGGGTGCGGGGGACGTGCGCGGGGCGGGTACCGGCGCGGGAGCCGGTACGGGCGCGGGCGCGGGCGCGGGCGTGGGAGGGGCGGCGGCTTGCGCCGCCGCGGCTGCCTCACGCTTGCGCAGGCGCGGGTCCCGCTGCGGGAGCGGGGCCCCTTGTACAGGGGCCGCGCAGGGACGCTTTGGTGTTTCCACCAAAGCGTCAGATGCCTCGTCAGGTGACCTGGGCCTGCGGCCCGCGGTCACCCGAGGCGAAGGGGTCAACCCCACGGTTCGAACGGGAGCCGACCCGAGCTCCCCCCTGTCGAGCTCCTCACACCGATCATTGAGGAACATACTTATATGCTCCAACAATGATCGGGATAGGGCCCCACGCTGCTGCAACTCCGCCACGACAAACATGTCGGAGTGGAGTTGAGACCGGGGAGTCAGGTCCGCCTCCATCCGAGATGGGGCTGACGGGGACCGCTTGGGTCTGGGTACCTCCGCCGCAGCGGACCGCGAGGGCCGCTGGGGCGGGGGTACGGGGGAAGAGGAGGCGTAAGCCGGCGGACCGACGGCCGCGGGCGAACGGGCGAGAGATTCGCGCGTCACCCGAGCGCCGGCCGCGCCCGCAGCGCCACCTGCCGGTGAACCCGGCGAAGTCATAAAGGGGGCCTGGCTGGGGGGCCTAGGCCCAAAAGCGGCCGCCTGACCCAAAGGGGCCTGAGAGGGCCCTGACAAAAAGGGGGCCTGGGGGCCCCGAGGTCCAGAAGGGGCCTGGGGGCCTGCGGGGGCCTCGGGACCAGAAGGGGCCCGAGCGCCCAAGGGAATCTGAGGGCCAGAGGGGCCCTGGAAGGAGACGGGGGCTGAGCCAGGGGAACTGGCCGAGCCCGGGGACCTGCCCGTCGCCTGTACAGGGGAGGGCACCGCGCGAGCCGGAGCGCCGGGAGAGCGCGCGAGCGAGTCGCGTGTCTCCGGCGCCCTGGCCGCAGCGGCGCGCCTTCCGCCTGCCTGGGCGGGGGCGGGGGCGGGGGCCTTAACCACCGCCGGTACAGGGGGGGGCACCGGGCGAGCAGAGGCACCGGGGCGCGCGAGCACGTCGCGTGCCTCCGGCGCCCTAGCCGCACCGGCGCGCCCTCCACCTGCCTGGGCGGGGGCGGGGGCCGGGGCCACCACCGCCGGTACAGGGGCTGGCGCCGGGCGGGCAGAGGCGCCAGGAGAGCGCGCGAGCAAGTCGCGCGCCTCCGGCGCCCTAGCCCTACCGACGCGTCCACCACCTGCCTGGGCGGCAGCGGGGGGGGGGGCGGGCGGCGGCCGCGGGGGCGGACCAGTGGAGCCGGACGGACGAGTGACAGCACTCGCCGCCGGCACCTTGGCCGCATCCGCAGCCAGCCTTCCTTCCCCGCGGGGGGACGGGGCTGGGGCGGAAGCCGCGGCCGGGCCCGCAGCGCCGGCGAGACGTGCGAATGGTTCGCACGCCGCCGGCGTACTGGCCTCGGCCGGGCTCGCGCCGCCTTTTATAGCCCGACCTAGTGTCGGACTAGTATGGCGGAGTCGCGATCGAGAACGTTCTCGATGCGGACCTCCGCCCGTCTCGCTCATACTGGCGAGGGCTTCAATTGGGAGCCTACCCCGGCAGTCATACGACCCCGAAGGGTCGTAGATGCACTGGGAGGGGCCGCGCCCTGAAAAGGGCGCCCCAACCTCGACTCACGCCGGTATGGCGCGGTGTTTATTAAGAATTATAAAAAAAATATAATTCTTAATAAACCTAACTAGTAATAAATAAAATATACTCACTACTAGCTGCTATTCCTCGAAGACTCGTACCGGTTGCTGATGTTGTCGCTGGAAGGCTGGCTGTCCTGACGCTTGCGCTCGCCTCCCGCCCCTTTTATACTCTGCCGCCGCGAGCCCCGTCGAGCGCGGCAACCGTTACGCAAAAATAATCCTTATAGCTTGATTCACTATTCACGCGCGATGTCTTGTTGGCGTATTTCATGTAAGTAAGTATAAGTTTGGTGTTTCTATACCGATTTCAATGATTCTTTTTTTATTGAATTGGTGCTAATGTTTATTTTTTTTTTAATTAGGAATGATGGTGAGCATTATTGGTTTTATAAACGTAAAAGTAAACAAATATAATAAGAAATCTCCGAACTGCTAAGCTATCGAGAGTTATGCGTGTTATTGTGAGTTAACTATAAAAGGTAGATATATGCTGTCTTGGAATATTTTTCGTGTATTTTTATGTAGAATATTTCCGTTATACATAGTTTCTATGTAGCTCTAACCATTAAGGCTGCACACGCGACGGAAGCTTAAAAAATCAAGCAACTTCTCCCATTTTCTCAACATTTCCTTTCACTGCTCTGCTCCTATTCATTGTAGTGTGATGAAAAGTATACTATTACCTGCCCAGGAGTATAAAGAATAATTGTACTAAGTTTCGTTAAAATCCGTCGAGTAGTTTTTTTTTCTATAAATAACATACAAACAGACAGACAGACAGACAGACAGACAAAAATTTTTTTAACTGCATTTTTGGCATCAGTATCGAACACTAATCACCCCCTGCTACTTATTTTGTAAATATATTTCATGTACAGAATTGACCTCTCTACAGATTTATTATAAGTATAGATGGAGGACCGTTTTCATTCATACAATGATGTGCACACACATTTGTGTGACAGTACAATAGAAAAAACTGAATCAAAAATATTTAATTCTATAACTACATTGATACTTTTCAACTTAAAACTGAACGATTGTATAACCAATAATAATAATGAATATGAAAAAGAAATGAACATACCCTGAAACTTCATACCCAAATAACGCTGTAAATAGTACTGTAACAATAAGTGTTCTTCTACTACTACTACTTTCTACTTATTATATATTATTAGAGTTCAGAGACTTCTTGTTGCACTAATGAACGAGGTATCATCTAATCGCTATTAAGAATAGAGTTTTAGATAATAATTAGCTGAAGGCAGAAGGCCAACTAAGACAAAAATCGGAAAATATATTTTTAACACTTTTTCGTTATTAATGTAGTAATTATTGTCTAAAGCCAAAAGTCCGAAAAAGAAAAATACCCCTGGGACAGTCCGAAAGGGGGAGCGGAAAAACTGTCCATCGGTTGATAATAACGGCGAAAACGGCGCGAAAACGGAATTGAAATGCCTTACGTGCTGGATAATTTACAAAAGACGAGCCTGGTTCATAAAACATCTCAAAACACACGATGGTGCTGAAGCTCGGCAATCGCCGGTAATATCTTCAGTTTTCACTTCGGATAGAGTTTACCCTAATATATCCCATGGTGAACCATTGAATGCGAATCGCCAGGAGTCCATGACCATCCGACGCGTCTTAGCATTCCCACTATTAAACAAACGACATGGAAAATACACGACCAAAATATAGCGGACCTGTTAGAGCATCCGGGCTCAAACCAGGTACTCGACGCGCAAGTAGAGACTCTACAAAATACTATTTTTGACTACTTCAATGAGCACTATCCACCTTCGAATCGTTATGCTCACAAGTATAAAGAAAACGGTTTTAAATTGAAAATGAGAAGGAAAAAAAGAGAACCTCATAAAGAAACTTCGTAGGGCCAAAGTCATGGGCGACAACCAACTTAGTCACCAACTGTCTAGGGCATTAAAGTCAATTCTTAAATTAATACAAGGCATATCACAACAAATAACAAAAAACCGTGATAGCTTTGACCGGGCAAAACACGAAGTAGACTTTGATAAAAATCCTTTTAAGTACTCTAAAAACATTTTCAAAGACGAAAAAGGTAAACTACTCTTGACCAACGAGCAAATTTTTGATTATTATAAAATCACATACGAAGTGCCTAAAAGTCAAAGGCTGTATGGGAATCCCAACGATCGAAAACCTGAGAGCCCTTCCATAGATTTTCATGCCAACCCACCAACTTTGGAGGAAATCAATAAAATAATTAAAAAGAAACCATCTAAGTCAGCGCCAGGTCCGGATGGTATCCCTTATATAGTTTATAAAAAATGTCCGTCGATTCATAAACATCTATTGAATATATTTGATAAAATCTGGTCAAGAGGACAAACACCGGTAACATTCGGAAATGCTCTTTTTGTCCTCATTCCCAAAAGCGACAATGTCTCCGATCCTAGGGACACTAGACCGATAGCTCTAACAAATATAATATCAAAAAATTTTTTTCTTTTTTACAAGCAAAAATGAAGCAATTCATGATAAATAATAAATATTTCGGGCCTTATCACCAGAAAGGGTTTTTGCCTGGCATTTCTGGATGCCTCGAACATAACACGTTACTATCGGAAAGCCAGAATTAGTGAAAGACAAATAACGGTATGTTGGATAGACTTAGAGAACGCTTTCGGGTCGGTACGACATGAACTGATGATGTTCGCGCTAAGGTTGTATAACTTTCCAACGTTAGTAAGTGACATGATTGCATCATATTATTCAAAATTAAAATTTTTCATAATCACAAATGAAAATCATTCCAAACCATTAAATTACAACATAGGTTTATTTCAAGGTTGTTGTATTTCTCCAATTATATTTAACATAGTGATCAATATTTTAATAGATAAATTAATTAAAAACGACAAGAAATGGGGTTATCGGTTTAAGTTTAACAATAAATACACGGAATCCATACTAGCATTTGCAGACGATCTCGCGATACTGAGCGTAATCCAAAACAATGTTCTACTTTTAAATGTTGTGGAGGATTTCTTCTTGGACGGACAGATTGAGGACAAAACCCAATAAATGCTACAGTCTATGTCTGGGTAGGCGGAACACCAGATATACTTCTTACGATCCGGATCTTATAATAGGCAGTAAATCGTTTCTACGATTACCGACGCAGCTCCGTTCAAATTCTTAGGCAAAAAAATCGATTACCAAAGGCGCACTCCATCGTTAGATATAATAGTCGATAGCTTTTTGAATGATCTTAAAAAGGTAGACAATCAACCAATAAGTAACATCAAAAAGGCTTGGATATATGGTAATTATTTAACATCACGTCTAAATTGGCCTTTCCTCGTTTACGATATTAATAAGACCCTTTTGTTAAAGCTAGATGCAAGCGTCATAAGGACATTGAAGTCATGGCTCGGGTTGGCGCATCCAGCGGACTCTTTTACTTTATTTAGAGACCGACACAATTTTGTGTTAAAATTAAAGAAACCATCGGAACTCTATCAACACCTAAGAGTGATCAAAAGACATATCATCTCAAAGTCGAATGATGGTACTGTAACATCTCTCCCAAAAGATAAAATTGCCGCAGAGCTGGAGTCACGACTTCAATTCCATAAACAATTTATGATAGGTGCTCAAATAAATAAAGCAGGGCTAGGATCAAGTAGGAAAGAACAAGACAGAAATAATAAAATCCTTTATTCGGCACGATGAAAATGATAATTACCGGTTGCATGCGATGAACCTAGAATTGCAAAAAGAATGGGTGATAGGAGATTTATGTATTCCATTAGCTTTACGATGGCGCACTCTGCTTCATGATTGGTCCCCAGCATTATTAAAATTTTATCTTAATGCATTCCAAATGACTCTCCCAGATCAAAGTAACTTATTGAGATGGGGCAAAGCCACCGAAAAATCTTGCAATATCTGTGGGGAGGCAGTAGAAACCGCGAAACCCTTGCTAGTAGGGTGTAGGGTACTTCTAAATAGAGGTAAATACTCGCGTCGCCACGATAAAGTGTTAGAAATCGTACGAGAAGCGGTAAGTCTCTCTGTAGCAAGAGCGCAGAAGGGTATAACAACCACCAAAATATCAGTAGAGTTTGTAAGGGCAGGTTCGTCCAAAAAACGTAAACTAAAACCTAATTCCATCTTGGACGCGTCTCCTGATTGGACTCTCATGATGGACACGTACGAAAAGCAATACAAAATCCCCGAGGATGTTTGTGTTTCGTCATCTAGGCCGGACTTATTCCTGTACTCAAAACAACTAAGGCGCGTTATACTTGTGGAGCTTTCTGTACCCTGGAAAACAAACATACAAAAAGATCATACATTTAAGCTTAACAAGTATTAGGAACTATGTAACGAACTGATCAGGAATAAACTTATAGTTAATTTGTTTTGTATGCTGTAGAACTACTTCTATGCTGTTATACCTCTCGCTCCTACGAGCGAGAGGTATAACAGCAAAATCTCTCTACAACTTATTAAAGGACCTCGGCCTTTCTAGAACGATCATCAGTTCATTTCTGGAACGTATTTCAAAGGCGGCTTTAGTAGGTTCTTACGATATTTGGTTAGGTAGGGAGAGGAGCGTAAACAGTGAAGGTGAGCGTGTATGCGCATAATAAAGGGGCCCCTTAAACCTACATCTGGGTCACAAGTCCCAGGAATTGTTTGCGCTCCCCTTCTTGCAACGCGATGGGCCCGGCACCCGCACGGTGAATCCATGGAATGCTAAGAAACTTCGTCTCTCTGTCTCTTCATCTTTTAATATTATGGCATTCTCCAGCTACGAGTTTTGCAAGTGGCATGTTAATCATAAAAACATCACTATCTATAATTGATCAATGATGTCTTTGTTATACACTATAGTAATTCAAACTCAAATACAAAATATATACACGCATTTTTGAATAGTCAATTATTCCAATAAAAAAGGTCACTGTAGTCAATCCGTGAGTAAAATAACACCGACTCGGAATGTTCTACTAAGAAGAGACGGACAGAAACTCAAAAATTGTTATTTCAAAAAAATATTTAACAATTTTAGATGTATATATTTTACTATCAACCCTATAGAAGAGTCAACAACTTAAGTTCCACACATTTCGTAAAATTAAAAACTCTTTAATGGTATCATAAGATTTATATAATAATATACTTTTAATTTTAATGTTAAAACTAAGAAAAGGAAGGTCTAAGATATCTTGTGGAACTTTATTATATAAGCCCAAGAAAGATTTGTTAACATTTTGAAGACATAATTTAGGCGTTACGAGTTTATTTTTATTTCTTCTATTTACCCCTAGCAGGTTACCCGTGCTTCACGACGGATGGCAAAAGTGTTTAAACATTTTGTTTGAATTTCCACACCACATTATATTTTTTGCAGTTTTTTAGCTGTAACTTTGGAACGGTTTGAACCTTTGCAAAATCCTTTCTTATTGCACCTATTCAATATGTCAGAAGTTTTGTGTCAAATTTCAGCTTTCTAGGTATGACGGTTTGGGCTGTAGAGCGATGAATGAGTCAGCGAATCAGTGAGTGTCTTTGTGTTTTATATATTAAGCTATGACTGTCACTGTTTTTATATACGAATTAAAATTTTGGCGTATATATAAAACATACCAATTTCTTTAAAGACATCCCTAAATTAGATCATTATTGCTAATATACGAATAATATTGATTTATACCTTTAGTTTGTTAGTTTGAATAAAATTTCCCAGAATTACAATAAAATGAAAAAACGATAAAACAAAAAAGGATTTTAAAAACAGATTAGGTTAAAGAATGTGTTCCGGGCTGCCTTCATCAATGCTACATTCACAAATAGAATTATCTCTTATATGAAATTAAGTTATTTGAGTAGAGGTGAGAGATAGATGGACTTGTTTGTCGCTCCGTTATATTTAAAATTAACGACTACCCAGTAAGTCGTATTTTAAATTAAATAATAAAAAAAACTCCGAATAAAAAAAATATAAGACTTTAATGTCAAAAGATAACATAGTTAATCTGTGCTATAGAAAATCTGTCTTTAGTAGTCTGTGACAAATGTATGTCATAATGACATTTATAATTTGTGTTAAATATTAGTTGTTGCTGTTTACAATTCGGCTTATTTATTATCACATAAATGCAATTAATGGAGTGTAATTTTAATATCTAGATTGTTTAATACTAGAACTGGTGTTAAGTCAGTGAATAATATAATTTACAAACATGTCGCAACGAGAGCGTCGTTCCAATGCCGGGAATCGTATGGCCAAGTTACTGGATGAAGAAGGGGAAGACGAGTTCTATACGACAACTTACGGTGGCTTTCAAGAAGCAGACGAGGACAACGATTACGTGTAAGTTTATAATAAGAAGACCTTTTAAATAATCACTAATATATTGAATACGTTTTACAAATGTTTATTTTTCATTAAATCAGAATTTTATTAAACGATATATTATAAATGATCTTCTTCATTGACCATCTAAGTTGTAAAAAACCTATATACTTTATAATTAAAATGTTGTATGATATATAACTTTCTATCTGCGGAGCACTAAAAGTCTTATTATTGAATGTATGTTTCAGACAAGAAAAGGAAACCGACGATGTAGTGGACTCTGACTTTGATATTGATGAGACGGACCAACCGGTCTCTGACAACGAGACAGAAGAGAAATCTAAACGGAAAGTTAATGCCAAGAGTTATAAGGTATATTATATTATTATATATTTTTCAAATAAGGCCTCATTTATTAAAAAAACTTTAAAATATTTTAAAATATATTATTGATGATGATTGATAAATCACTTGATGTAAATTATTTATCTTTTTTAATTTTATCTTTTATAACACATTCCAGGACCCAAATAGAAAAAGGAAAACAGAAAAAACCAAAAAGGTTACAGTCAAAAAGCCTAAAGAACTAAAGCCCAAAGAAGAAATAGAAAAAGTAGAAAGCATTGACAAATCTTTAGTTGATGCTTCAATTGGTATGTTATATTAATCATATATTCACTAATAATTGTTCTGGAAAATTGTCTAATTTACATAGGAAATGCCAAATGAAAATTTAATTTACTAGGAAATATTTCTACTTTACCATTATAAGGGCATTTTTAACAATAAAGATAATTGTCATTTAGTACAATATATATCTATATTCCATTAAACTGTTAAAAACCAGTTATTGGAATGAGTTATAGATATTTTGAAATAATTTTTATTTTTCAGAAAGAAAATCAATAAGACAAAGTACTGCTGTAAAATCTCTTGAAACCCAACAAAGAATAAAAATTAGATCTGAATTAAAGAAAAAGAAACCAAAAAAAGTGGAAGAGAAAGTTCTCACTCAAGAAGAATTGCTCGAAGAAGCTCTCATTACTGAAAAGGAAAATCTCAAAAGCCTGGGTAAGAATAGTTACATATATATATATATATATATATATATATATATATATATATATATACTATTACTTAATCATTAGGTTCATAGGATTTGTTTGTTTGAATGTTTGTGAAACAGTGATGACAAAGCAGCAAAAGTGATGACAAACCCTCGTAATCTAATTTTAAGTTAGACTGTCTATACAGAATTACTTGTTTGTATAGGTTCATACTATTTTGATACCATTATTAAAATAGTTTTGATACTCCCATTTGGTACACGAGTGATCAGTATTGATTCAAAGTGGAACTGATATAAATAAGAAAATATAATTAATAATCTTTTATACATATATATGTATATACAAATATGTGTGTCACGAATGTAAATCTCTTTTCAAAGTTCCAATTTTGATCCAAAGATTTCATGATCTATATGCATTATCTGTAATAAATAATAATAAAAAACAATAGTTTATAGTTCTTAAATATAATATTATGTCATTTAACATAAAATGTGTAAAACTTACAGAAAGATTTGAACAAAGTGAATTGGAAAAGAAAAAAATAAGACCAATCAAGAAAACTATAACTGGACCAGTTATAAGGTAATCATAATTTATTCATATAATTAACTGAAGAGAAATTTCTTTAGAATCATTGTGATTTGAAACTCGATGTGACGGAAATGCTCCTATAAAGAAAACACATAAATTTATAACAGAGAGTGAAATAGAAGATATTGCCCCGGCTATATGGCGTCATCTATTGATCAATCCTTAATATAAAGTGAGGCACATATTGAAGTTGTTATTTTTAAATTACTATAGATGGCGTTATTACTTTCGTGAAGTTGGTTAAGTTTTTTTAAATAATACATTATGAGAATAAAAAAATACAAATGTTTAACAATTAGTATTAAATATAATCCTCACTCGTATATATACTGATACTACCTATCTCACTCTCTCGTTGGATACTTTACACAAGTATAAGTTGTGTGTGGTAATTACACAATAAAATACAATAAATTTTATATGTGTGCAGGTATCATTCATTTGCGGTTCCACTGATAAGTGAAGTGGTTCCAGAGGATAAAACTAGTGTACAACCAAAGGAGTCAACAACAGAACTTAACATCAGTGATTTGATCAAAACGGAAGATGGTTTGTATTGTAAATGAAACAAAGTTAAATATCTCACTAATTTGTCTTTAATGCATTTAAAACAATTTTTTTCTTTCTTTCTTTAACTTGTCTTTTCGTAAGTAGTCAGACATGTGTTAAAAGATAGATATTTATAAAATAAAATATGAATTCATACATTCAAAGAAAATATGATACATTTAATTTAATACTTAGTTAATTAGTTGTTAATAATGTATAAGTACATAATATTTTTTTATATTATTATTATTTAACTCCAGGAGAATCTGATATTAACCCAACAGAAGCAAAAATTGAAAAGGAAGAAGAAAAAGCTGACCATAAAATGGAAGTTGATGAAAGCGATACAGGAATTGAGAATATTGATATGTAAGAATATTATTTTAAATTGTTACAAACTATTAATTAATAATATCTTATCTTTTATCTTTTATTTCCATATTTTTTTATCAGGAAAGAAGAGAAGCCACAGAAAGTTAAGGAGAATGTAAAGTACCACGAGCGAACGCTTATATATTTTGAAAATGATATCAAAGATGAGGCTTTCAATGCCTGCTTCCCGCAAAGGAGGCCTAAGAGGAAACGAGAACTTCTGTGTGCTGTCACTAAGTGAGAAAAAATACTTATATCTAAAATATTTGATTTTGTGTATAATTAATGATTTAAGCATTTTAGTTTGTCCGTCATAAAAAAAAACTATTTTAAACGGTCTCTCTGTTGGCTATGTTTATTATCTTAAAATTAATTCATATATTTTATATATATTTGTTAAATATATGATTCATTATTCATATAAATCTATCTTTCCAGACGTCCAGCTCGATACATAGACCCAATAACAAAGCTCCCATACCGCAGCGTAGACGCCTTCAGGATCATACGAGAAGCGTATTACCAGCAATTAGAGGCACGAGGGGACAGGAATGACCCACAAGTAGCAGCCTGGTTGAAGTCGAGACGACCAAACACTGCTTCATCCTATGTACAAATACATATAAAATAGTACATTAATTTGTATTTTTAGGAGACTATTTAATAAGTGGGTCATTATTTTTAACTATAAAAGCAAAAGGATAGAAGTGACCCAAAAGTAACTGATCGAGCTCTGTTTCATCATATGTACAAATACATATAATTTTACATAAATTTTTAGATTACTTAATTGTTTAATGAGTGGGTCAGTATTTTAACAATAATAGTAAAAGGATAGAAGTATTTGACAGAGCTCTGCTTCATCTTACTTGCAAATATATAAAATAATACATTATAATTGTGTTTTATTATTTTTATTAGCAAATATCATTTAAAATCTTTTCGTTTTAATGATTGAGAAATGAAGATCTTAACTTTTGCCTTTACGTTAAATAAATATCTTAAGTTAGAATTTTAAGTTTTGCTATGAAAATCAAGATTCAATTTACCAAATTATTACAAATACAATTATTTACAAATTACATTATCAGTGTTTTGGGCAAATACTGTATTTTTTAAATGGTAAACCCACTGAAAGTTTATTTTATTTTTATCTTTAAATATTTACTTGCAGGATATATTTTTAGAGCTTTAGAACGACAATATTAAAATCTGTGGACTTAAAAGAATGCAATAAAATACGATAGATTTAATGAAGACTTTAATAAATAAATAATAACAATAGTGTTCTTACAAATTATTAGATCCAATTTCTGTACAATTGTACAAGGCCTTAACGAATTAAAAAGTAAAAGTATTTAAAAGTTTTAGACTTAAGTTATGAAAAATCTAATACTATAAGGTACTTAAAATACTGCAAAATATTTAACTTTAGCTTCATAGATCAGCCGTGAATGTTGGGTTTAGTCTCAAGTCTGGCACACTATTTCTCCGTGGTATCTTTGTTAACTCCTTAAACGTTATCAATCCTGTTGCATTCACGTCCAACCTGGAGTGATATTTTGATGGATCAGTTGTAGGTAAATAAGGATATTCACTTAAGTATGTCTGTGCATTACGAGCGTGGTTATCATTGTCATAGTCGTTTAATTGCTCCACTGCCATTTCATATGAATTTAATTTGTGGTCCGATACGTTTTCCATTGATCTGAAAGTTTCCAGAACAGCTTTTTTATGAGGAATCCCTCGTAAGCTACCTTGGCGACTCAGTCTCCCTTCCATAACGTCTTCAAATAAATCTTCTACATTAAATTTTTCTGATATCTTTACTAATTTTTTTGTTTTTTCAGCTTCTTTTTGTTCTTGCATTTCATTCCATATTTTTGCAATTTCAGAAGACGGCATTGATCTCGATTTCTTAATGTTGCTTCTTTTTTTTGGACGGCTGTTATCTTCAAGAGATTCAACAGATATGGTGCTATGTAATGACTCTTTTTTTGTGATTTTCTTCCCCACATTGTGTCTCAGTTCCTCTAATGACTGAAAGTATTTCTTTGCCATTGTAAATCGATTCTTGTATTCCAAATGAGCTACTTCTGCTTCTGGTCGAGGAGCAGGTTCCTCAGCTTTATCTATTTTATTTTCTATTATTTCTACTTCAATGTCTGAAAGACTTATAAAAGTATTTTCCTCATTTAATGCTTCTTCGGTTTTAGATGTAAGGTTTATATTTTTATCGCCACCTTCCAAAGTTTCGAAGTTTATATAATTATTATTAATAGTTTTCTCTTTTGTGGGCGAAATTATTTGATCTTCATATAAGTATTTGGACTTTAACACGTCGCATGGTGTAACCTGGGTTGATAAAGCATTCGTCGTTTGTGATGTATCTGTAATTTTAAATTTGTATTGGTTTTAAAATAGGTTTAAAACTTAACGTTTTTTCAGGACAGCTTAGGTATTCCCAAAGGTAGGTATTAGGTATTCCCTAATTGAACATCTAAGTGAATATTATGCAAATATAAGCTTTGGGACTAAGTTTTAGGCATCCGTTCTAAATCGTAATACATAGTTTATAAATTATCTGTTTGTCCCGTAACAAAAAATTACTATTAGGAAGATTCAGAGAACATTATCCCCAACAGAGTTACCCCGGGAGGGGAAAGTATTTTTGGGTAAATATTAAATACAATGAAATATAACTGTAATATTTAATTTGTGTAACTTTACCTGGAAATGAATCCTGTACTTGCGATTTCTTCGAAGTATCAACCGAGTTTACTTTATTGATTTTTCTTGTTTGATTAGAGTTTTTAGTAACATCTTCATAATGAGATATAAAATTCTTTACGGATATTTTTGGTAATTCTTCATACGATTTATGTTTGTCTAAATCATCATCCTTAACCGTATTTGACATTCTACTAAATATATCCATTTCAGATTTGCTAATAGATTTTAGCTTTTTTATTGAGGAATTTACTTTTGACTGATTGCTTTGGTTATTTAAATCTTTTATAGTCTTTTTAACATAATTGTTTGTTGTTATCTTATCAACTTTTTCGTTAACAGGCCGAGATGTTGTTTCATCGAAACTAATGTTATAAATATTTTGTCCCATTGAAGCTCGCTTTTCTTTTATTGTTTTGTGATGCTCTTCAATTGTATATTTTCCTGTGTTTATGTCTGAGTTAATAATAGAATGGGAATGTTTATTTTCAAGATTATAATCTTTCTCGGCTTGAAATATATTTGACAACATTGGTTTGGATTCATTTTGCGTCATTAGAGTATTGCTTTCACTAGCGATATTAAACATAGATTTGCTTTTTCTTCGCACCCAACAAAGTTCTTCAGTGTTTGATATATTGTGAAATAATGAAATTCGACTAGAAACTAAGCCATTCTCGTGGTTTAGATCAGTAATGTTTTTTTTCGTTTCTTGTTCATTAATCGGTAGTCCTAGAAAAGTGTCAATCTTATTTAAAATATGTTTTCTAGAAGTGCCAAAAAATCTTTTAGGGCTAGTTTCAAATGCCTGGAATACTTTTTCTGATAACTCTTGTTTTAAGTTTGAATCTGTGTTCTGTTCCTCACTAACGATACCTATATCTACTAAATCTTCATTACTTACTTTTATTTGTTTTAATGTATCAATTACCGAGTGCTTCTTACTTTGTGATCGATTCTTTCCGAAGCAAGTTAGTTTTTCATCTTTTTTATTATCAATATCTTGATCTATAGCACTATTATGAATTTCGATATATTCAATGTTATCACTGAACGATTCAGATCTATTTTTAGTATATTTTTCACATTCCTCTTGACCTGCGTTTAAAAAATGTTCAACAATTTTTTTACCTCTTCTCTTACTCAAAGAGTCGTTACGCCGCAAATGTTTACACGAAAGCCGTCTCTTAGATTTGAATGTTCTAATTTCCTCCGATTTAGCTTCAATTTGTCGAATTTTTTCATCCCAATATTTTTTCTGTTCAGAGACAATGTTTACCAATTTTTTATCCCCAAATTGGGTTTCGTCGCCGATTTGATTATTATTTTCTTCGCAGTAAATTTCGTTGACATGAAGGCTTTGACTTACTGAAACAGATTCAGGGACTTTGGGCTGAACCTCAGAAATCTTTCCTTCTATTTGTTTCGTTTGTCTTTTCACATCTGTTACAATATCAGATGCAGAATTGACACAGACTTCGTCATTTTCGGTAACGTAATCAATTTCTAAATTTTGTAATTTATAGTCTTGAGAAGTAGTTTCCGAACTCGCTTCTGAGTTAAATATATCATCATATATACTATCAAGTTCAGCAAATGCTGTCAACACTGAATCAGTTGCAGCAGTTTCGTCCTTCATGCCAAATGAAATGATCTTTTCGTTTTCCTCTATAATAGGAGTTATTTCAGTTCGTTTTTTTTCATATTTCGTTTTTTCATGATCTTCGTCAATGTACGTTATATCTCTTAAATTAGTTCGTGTTTGGAAGTATATCTTGTCACTAGTTTTCTCATAACTTGAATCACTTAAAGTACTTTCAGCATAAATATTGTCATCTATACTAACATATGCTGAATCCCAAATATCTGTTTTTGGTGACATTTCTCTACTTGTTTCCGAAAGGGTTATTTTTGAACTATTGTCTGAATCTAAACTATCATAGTTGGAATTTTTCGTTGCCATGACAATCTTATCTACATTTTTCAGGGTCATCAATGAATCTTTTATACAATCATTTTGTATCTCTTTTAATTTACCTTTATTATTTTTACATTTTGTCTCGGTTATTTCAATGGTTTTTGTTTTATTTTCATTTGATGAGGAAAACATAACTGGTGGAATCGACACCGGGGCACCAATAATAAAATCAGGCCGTTCATTAGGTTTATGAGAAAACATTTTTTCGTTTTCTATAAACGGATTATTTTGTAAATTACCATAAAAGATGTGTCCTAAAGTATTGTCGTTTTCCGAATTTTTAAAAACAGAATTATTGTGGTCTAGTTTTTGATCAAATTGTAATTTTGTTCTTCTTAAATTTACATTTTTAAAATCAAGGAATGGATTCCCATTTTTACCTTCAGGATGTGGATTTTGTAATAATTGAATTGTATTTTCAGTTTCTTCACATTGTGAATTATTGGTTTCATATTCGTTTGACACAAAAGAACCAAATCTCTTATCTACTGCATAATTTTGATCATATATGTCACTTAAAAATGGATTATTCGTTGATTGCATAGTATCTACGGATACACGGTCATCTTCAAAGAGATCATCTTTAAATTTTCTTAAATTTTCTAATACATCTCTTGGGAATGGAATATTAGCATTCGATGTCTCAACAATTTTAACTTCATCGACGTATATTTTGGGTTTTTCAGTTAAGATAGAAACCGAAATGCTATCGGGGATAATAATCCTCTGTTTTTTTTCTGATAATATAGGACTTGATTGATCATCAGAAAATGTGGAATTAACAATGTCTGGAATATCTTTTTTAGTTCTCGATAAATTGATTTTTTTTGTTGATATTTTTTCTTCTTTCAACTTACACAGGACTTTACAAACTCTGTTCAAAATTAAAACTTTATTTACAATGCCACAAAACTTTTTTAAAGCTTGTTTATTTTTAATAATAATGTTTGAAGTTTTGTCTGGAATCGATGTCTTATTATTACTGTAAAAGCGTCTTTTATTCGATACCATTAACATCTTCGCTTCATCTTCGGATATTTTTTCTAGTGTACCATTTTCTTTTAAAATCATTTTCTCTTTTCCATAGTCAACGATTCTTAAAACAATTTTCTTATCTGTCTTTACATCTAGGACATTTATTTCTTCTCCATCCTCAAGACAAAAGTTATCATTTTCTAAAATCCTAATAATATTACCAGACGCTGTTGCTTTAAATGGAGATCCAATAATATTTTGTCTTTTACTGGTTATTGAGATTTCATATTTCCCCTCTAACCTAGCAACATAGCTTACACGTGCATGATCCTGTTTTATTTCAGCTTCGATATCAATATCATGTTTAGATTTTGGAATGAAAAATGTTTTATTTATATCATTTTTTCCATAGGTCCGCATGTAAGCTGTACCTTGTGTAATGGGTAGAGCACTTTCAGTGAAATTGGATTTTGATTGTAATCCTATTAAACTTTGTCTTATTAACTGCGCTTTACCTAATATCGGTGGCAGAACGGTCCCTCCATAAGTACCTCCAGGGCCATGTATTGATATCGTTATATCCCCTGGGTCAGTAGATTGCTGAGCTGTTGGATATATCTTAAAGATCATTTTGCTATTGATTTGAATGGCTGCAAGACCGGAGCCTCTAGCGATATAGTCCAGAGTATTTTGGATTGGTTTTGAAATATTTCTCTGGCTAGTCGTTTCCGTTTGTTCTGCACAGGCGTGAGGTGGCGATAATTTGGATAGTGCTAGTCGTATGCTATCTAAAAATTTAATAAGTTTCCATTCTTGATGCTTACTCAGTGTTTCATTAGCATCTAGCTCTTGTTGCGTAAACACCTGTAAGAATTGAATATGTATAAAGCTAAGTCACAACAAATAGAACTGTACTGTATATATAGAAATGTATGAAATTAAGACAGACTTTACTTACTTTCTTATAGTTAACAACTTACCGGTTCTACGCCAAGATAATTTTCAGCAATTGTTTGAGCATGTTTCACTGAGAGTCTTGATGGAGGATGTCCAGCACACGCTCCTGGAAGGGCAGTATCCAATACTCCACATATTATCCAGCCTTGTCTCCACACTACATCTAGTTTGTCCACTCGAACTGGTCCAGCATCTGCCAGCCATTGTAGTACCTCCTGTTTCTGCTCTTCAGAGGAGAATACTACTGTAATTTGATAATACTTTGTTTTGTATTATAGTAAAAATACATCAATTTGATAACGCAAAGGTAACGTAAAGGTAAGATAACATTGATGAAAATTATATTAATACCGCTTAAATTGTTACAAATATAATGTTTTGATCAAACGTGTGTATTTATTTGAAGTTTTTTTTAATGGTCAATTCCTGTTTAAAAATTCTGGGGAGGGAAATCGATTAAAGGGATTTTCACTGTCTTAAAAGAGTCCTAATATTTCCCTTACAAAAGTAGTTGTTTTATCGTCTTTCAATAATTTTTAATTTGTTTCCAGTATGACTTAAGTTCGACTTTGTCTCCGCTTGAGCAGGGGCGATCATTGTTCATATCAAATTATACAAAACGAAAGCGATCAAATAATCTTGGCATGTTCTCTTATCGTAATGTTCCATGAACGTGATTAAGATTGCGTTCCCTAAGATTTGCATTTGTATCACGAAAAGGTAGCGCGGATCGGTGAAAAAACATTCTATTTACTTGAAGACATTAGCACCCAACAATCAATCAGATTTCAATTACAATTCCAGGTACGACTTGAAACAATGTGTTCTTTTTTACACTTTCATATCACTTAGAAAAATATGTTGGTACCTATTGAAACCTTGGTATGAGTTGGTGGAATTTATTGGCAAAATAAATTATGATACCAATTAGAACCTAAGACTTGACCTTATTTCATATTGAGAGGCCACGAGATATTTTGTGATTGCGATGATCCAAAGATCTAATTATGTTATTGAAGCTATCTCTTATGTCTTAAAATGTTGATAACACAGAATGTAAATGGCTATAACGGTATTTGTTTTATGATGAATAGCGTAGTTTTAGCTTTAGTCACGAATTATGTTTCATAGGATGTATCAGATTACAAATAATGGGCGACATGAATTACGAAACGCCGCGTTAAGAAGCAATTATCCACGCATGAGGCAGAAATATTTACAACACATCGCAGAATAGTTGGTACTGGTTATTATGTCAATGACATTACGGCATTTCTATGTATTTTCCTGAATCTCTCTGATAATGAGTTTTAGGTTTTTATAATATAATATATAACATATATAGTATAAGTATTATTGAATTAAATGGAATATGAAGTCTTGGTGAATCTTTTTATTTAACATAGTTTCAAATTGCAACAGTTAATATTAAAAAGAGTTTAATAAAAAGGTTACTAAAAATTGCGATATACCTTTATATATATTACGAGTAATCTAAGTTTGATAATAGCAATTGGTTAAGGGCAATCTTACATTACTTACAACGACTGGTGCTTGCATAACTTGATCTTTGATGCATGAAGTACATGAAATTTTCTGATATCGTAATATGATTTGGTCCAGTTGCGATAGATTATCTCTCCAATAGAGAACGGAATAGGTCTATACAAATTGGGCGCAGAGTGCTAATTATAATGGTAGCTTATATTTACCAGATCTAAAAGTAGAGTCGATGTATTTCAAAAGCTTGAACAAGAAGTTCGGCTGGCCCCAGAATAGAGTGAGTAGAGTCGCAGGCGCGAGGTATTTCAGCGTCGTGAGAAAAATGTTAAAAACTGTTGACCACATGCCGCGCTCCTCCAGCTCTGGGTATTCTGGTATTGGAAGTAACCCTGCAATTAAAAAGATGATTAAAAAGGAAATTTAATGCGTGGTAAAATTTTGCAGACATTCGCTGCAGTTTATGGGCTTTAGCGAGGTACCACCTTCTCACATAAATTTTTCATATGACAAGTGTGAGAGCTGGATGCCCAAACCTCTTTTTCTATTGTCCTAATTTTTGGTAATTCTCTCCATTTCTGATGGGAGCAACGGTTGCAATTCTTTATTTTTCACGTTCACCATAACCGAGTACACGTCTACCATCAGGACAATGCTCGCCACCAAATACCATATTTCTTGCACAATAAACGGTGATAAAAGTAAAATTGAGTAAATTGCTTTAATGGGATAAATTTTCGTGGTAAATTAATACTGACCAACACATCTTGCCTGTTCTTCCAAGAAATTTTCCGCGAAAGTTCGCGATAAATCTTCTATTCGGTCTGACATTTTTAATTAGTTTTCTATTACTTTTAGATAGCCATTTCAATCCTGATCCAAAAAAATAGGTATCATTTTGTTTTATGAATAAAATTTGTGTTAATATTAAGTGGTGTTATTTTATTTTTATATTTAAGTTTCTAATGTGATTTCCAAATATATTCAATATGTCGTTTTCTCACAGTTAAGGCGTTAAAAAGGTTTTAAGATTAAAAGTAATAAACTATTCACAATACAAAATAACTATTTGATACTTACAGATTATTTAAAACACAATGAATTAATCGCTAAATTTAAAACTTAATACATTAATTTAATATTAAAAGTAACTAAAAGGTTGCACTAAAACAACGTCCAAGCAAAATAACTAAACCAGTGTCCATTTTCATTAAAACTGTAAACATAGTAATCTTATCTTTTAGTTCTATGCATACATCATAAAGATATGATTAGATCACTCGATTTTGGACTTTATTTAATACAATATAATGTTTATTTTTGTGTAAACAATATGAATAGTAATCCAACAATGTGTGACAGAGGTAGATTTAAAGATAAACCGATAACCTACAATGAATCAGAATTAATAAGAGTTACAATTTTCAATGCATTCATTCCAATATTTTATTTGTTAATCGCTTCATTTATCAATGTCTATTGGTATATAACAAGTGAAACAGATGACACTTGAAGATAAAATAAATATAAAGTATTATAATTATCAATACCTAGGTCATGATTAATAAGACCTAGATTATCTATAGATGGAAATTAAATTGAAGTGTCTGTTTGTAATTCCAAATTAACATCTTTTCACTATGACTATAAAAATGGATGGACCGATTTTAACAGAACTTTTAATGACGGATAGCCGGTATTATAATGAGTAACTTAGGCTACTTCTATTTCAAAAAATATTATCCACGCGAACGAAGACGTAGGCACAGCTAGTATCAAATAAAAAGTGTTTATTTGATTTTTTTAAGCTGATACTACGGTATGTACCACTTTTGATTCAAGTGATTCATACACAAGTGTAATTTTTAGACTTTACACGTTGAATGTTGAATATTGTAATATAAACAATTGATTTATAGAAAAAGTTACTTTATATCACCATTCATAAAGTTTAATATTCTCTAACTCGATCACGTTTTCTCACGTTCGGATCTAATTTCGATAAGAATTGTATGCTACTGTTAAATTTTTGTTATTTCCCAGAATTTTAAATCTATTTTAGGTCAAGTTTGAGACCTTAAGGTGAGATTTTTCTCACCCTACTAAGCCTCTTGATAAGGCACGTTTAAACAATGGCCACATTTTTGTGTTATTTATGTTTGTTTACTCACAATTGTGTAGCCGGCGTACATTACTTACTTGCATTTAAATGTAATAAAAGTTAGCGAACTGTTCAATAATTATTTGTTATGGTGCCTGAATTATTTGGTGATATTACTTCTTGGTGCCTGAGATTACTTTTGGGTGCCTTAGTTTACTTTTTGGTGCCTAAATAATATATTACATTTTAGTCGACAGTCAATCAACACTTTGTATTCTAATCATAATTAAGAAAAAAATATTTTTTCGTATTTACAGTTTTTTATCGCGTTTTCAATGTTGATAACAGTAACTGACAATCTGCATCTAGAATTTGAGAATAATGTACTTTTATCCACAATCTCCTTGTAAGTAAATAATATTTTTTTACTATATTTCCGTATTAAAAAAATCAACAACCGAATAAGATAATAAATAGTCCCTCGAGGGACAACATATATATTAGGTCTACAACTTTGCTCCCGCCGTTTTCCAAAAGATGGCCCTAGTAGCCAGTAATAGTTCAAATAAGTAAATCACAGTTGTTTTCCATCAGTTTTGACATCTATAAATATAACCTTACATCGATATTAGTTAATTTTTGTTTGCGTCATATAGTTACACTTAATTAAATGTCAACTTATAAACCGAATTCACGTCATTTGCGGGAGATTTTACTTTTTCATTTCAACATCAAAAAATCGGCGGCTGAGGCTCATCGGGTTATTTCAAGTACTTATGGTGATGATACTATCAGTGAAAGAACGTGTCGCGAGTGGTTCGAGCGCTTTAAAAGCGGTGATTTTGTTGTTGACGATCGGCATAGCGGTAGCAGAGAAAAAACTTTTGAAGATGTTGAACTGGAGGCTTTACTTAATGAAGACTCGTGCCAAACTCAAGAACAGCTAGCAAAATCATTGGGAGTAACTCAGCAAGTAGTATCAAAACGCCTGGAACAGCTGGGGATGATCCAAAAACAAGGATACTGGGTACCGTATCAGTTGAAACCAAGAGATGTTGAGCGACGTTTATTTGCTTGTGAACAGCTGCTTGAAAGACAAAAACGAAAAGGATTTCTTCATCGTATTGTTACTGGGGACGAAAAATGGGTGCACTACGACAACGCTAAGCGACGCACATCATGAGGATTGCCCGGCCACACTCCTACGGCGACACCTCGACAGAATATTCACGGATCCAAGGTTATGTTGTGTATTTGGTGGGATCAGAAACCTTCTGAAAAAATTACTGGTGCACTTTATCGAACGCAATTAATGCGTTTGAGTCGGGCATTAAAAGCAAAACGGCCGCAATACGCTGATAGACACGAAAAAGTAATTTTGCAACACGACAATGCTCGACCTCACGTGGCGAAAGTAGTCAAGACGTACCTCGAAACACTGAAATGGGAAATTCTACCTCACCCGCCATACTCTCCAGATGTTGCTCCATCTGATTACCATTTATTTAGGTCGATGGCACACGGCTTGGCGGGCCAGTGCTTCGATTCTTTTGAAAAAGTGAAAGTGAAAGAATGGATCGATTCTTGGATCTTATCAAAGGATGAAGAATTTTTCCAACGCGGATTCGTTTGTTGCCTGAAAGATGGGCCAAAGTAGTGAAAAGTGACGGATAATACTTTGAAACATAAATAAGATACCATTTTTTTTATATAATTTTTAAAATTAAAAAAAAAAACGGCGGGAGCAAAGTTGTAGACCTAATATATTAGACACAGAACAGCAAACTGCGGTTAACAAATAATTGTTGTATGGAAATAGAAGCCACAACTTTTAGTAGCGAAACCAATATACCAACCAAAGTTATCAATAATACTAATGAAAACAAAAGTTTGAATACATACAGGCGAAGCAGCATGATGCAGCTAGTCTATGCCTTAGATAAAGTACGATATCAAATTTGTCACGTCCTTTACCTTCTGAAGATGTTATCGAGGTTATTTTGATAAATTTGGTAATTTTTCGTATTTTAATGTAAACCCTATATCCGTTCCAATAAGAACATTTATTGTTTTTACATCAAAATCGTATTTTTCTAGATAACGTCAAATATGAGTGATGGGAATCATCTCGAGAGATCAATGTCACGAGTCTCGATAAATAATAATATTATGTAATTTAATATATTATATGTTTATTTAATTGGTAAATAAATAAATAAATTATAAATCATAATATTTCTGAAGCGGTTCTTTATCAAATGAGAATTAATTAAAAGTCAAAGATCCCAAGAGCCGCTTCATTCTTCATTAAAAAGAGATTTTATATTTTATCATCTTATTAAATATAAGTTAATTTAAAAATAAATATTATATTTAACGTACAATTTAAGACAATAAGATTTATTTACTTTTATACTTTATACAATAACAATACTTCTTACTAAATTATCAATTTTTGCGATCCACTCATAGATTCATATCGCATTGAATCGCAATCGCAATAAGAGTGGAGAAGTGCGTAATATCGGGAATCGCAATATATCCTTACCCGTTTTCAAATCACAAGTGTTATCAAGAAGAGATTTGAATCTAGAAAAGCCTTTATTTATTCGTTGAAATTTTCGTTTCCTTATCTTGTTGATAACGTTGTTCTAGGACACGGATTTTATGGTTTAACATAAAGATAAATTTAAGGAAAAAACGGTAAAATACATCTTTAAAGTGAAATGTATTATAGTCTTATACAAAAAGTATAATTTTAACTGTAAATAATCTTTTTTGTTGCTTTTTAGAAGCAATAAAAGCATTGTAAACACTAATTAAAAATATATTTTTGAATTTATATTTGTATTCTGTACGAAAAATCAATTAATTTAATCTGAAACATTTAAATAACGCGTAATATTGAATACGCGATAAGTCGATTGATTGATAAAACACAAAGAGCTCACAAACGTTACAAACGTAAACAAATATATAACAATTAGTATTAAAAAAACATTCTATAAAGAAACGTTTAACTTTTTTAAAATTAGACTAAATTTGAAAACTACATTCTTATTTTAAACGTTAAAAATATTAATTCAAATTGAAGAACCGAATCAGTTCAAAACTTTTACAGTACTTTTTAACACTCAATTGAAAATAAACTTTTCATAATAATATATAAACTATTAATAATTATTTTCCCACTCAATATTAACACAATTAATTTATATATTTTGATTAATTTCGTTTTACTTCAGCACTTCACTGAACACAAGTGGATCGACGACTGATGTGTGGGAAATTATTATCATATCCATTATATAACATTGTAGCGACAGCAAAGAAATTATAACATTGAAAAATCATAATTAATCGTAACAATTATTAATTTATTCATCATTAATAATTATTTATTATTATTAATTTATTCAAATTATTATAATTATGTATAAATAATGCATTTATTTCTTGAATATTATGGAAATAGTTCAATAACGTTCAAATAATTTAAAATAATTTTAATGTTAATTAAACTGTATAATCGAAGTTAATTTCATAAATGAATAAATTATATACAAAAAAATATATTTTTCTACTGACTATAATGTTTAAAAAATTTAATAAATCTCGTTCCAAGTTATAAAATTACATGAATGTTTAAATTAATTCAAATTATAATATACAATTTAATTTCTAAAACACTTGTAAAAGATAAAGTGATTATATTTCTTATCACGTAGTTGACAATCTGTCTTTGCGACGTCGCATTCCTTGGATTCTTTTATTCATTTTTCTTTTATTATAATTTAAATTAGTCAAATTGTTGTTATGATTGTGTTTTTAGAATGTTAATAATAATATAATAGATATAGGTATATGTAGACATGGACATATTATATATATATATATATATTTAGAATATTTATTAAAACAAAGTAATCAAAAATATCTTAGAGACTTAGTGGCTAGTGATAGTTAAAGATATCTTGTATGAATATAACATATAGGTATTTATATATATAGTATATAATATTTAAAGCTGGTCTAAAATGTTTTTCGTACCAGCTTCAATTGTTATATGTTGTTTAATAACATTAAAATTATATTCTTATAATGATAATACTGTTTGTATTTTTAATATAAATAATACAGTCTTTCTAGTAGATACAAATCTCTGTTGAGTTCAAATCACGCTTCAGTAATATTAAGCCATAAATCAAATCTTCAGACGAATTCTATCACTTATCTTTGAGAGACAAATACACTTACTTGTATATAGTCTGTTATTTTATATGTCTTCTTTTATTTTGTAGCCGTATTAAGTCTTCAAATTAGCAAGAATTTATTATTAATTCGCTGTTCCCACGACCTCGTCTGCGAATATGTTTTTAAAAATTAAAATAGACTAAGTTACTCCTTATAACATCTGCTATCCTTCAGTGAAAGTTCTTTTAAAATTGGTCCAGTCGTTTTAGAGATGTGCTGGACCAAACAGACAGATGGAGATTTTTTTTTTGTCATGTAAGTAAGTAACGTAATGCATTTAGTGAAATGCTGTTAATTTTAAATTACAAACAGACAATTGAATTTTATTTATATGTATAGGTTTAAGACCTTCAAATACCGAGAATAAATGTTTGAATGATATATTTAAATATAAATATTACTTTACTCAACAATCATAAAAATAGACAAACTGCTAGAATATGATAAACTTCTTAAGTTTTTAAATTCAGTTTAGAAAAAAAAATTATACAAAATTATTGCTAGTTGAAGTGGGATAAAAAGCAGTTGACTTTAAAAACTTACTTTATGCTTAATTCCAAATAAATACATCAAGTGATTTCAACGTGACTGACGGACAATCATCCAAATCAAACACAAATATATAAATCAGATTTTAAGCTCTACCATATCAAAATATTTTACAACGAATTCGAGTTGATTTTATTATGTCACAAAAAACCTATGAACCAGTTTAAGTGTCACGGCTTCGTGCGTGACGAATCGACCCCGCGAGCGTCACGTTCGATCTAGATTTATACATCATGTATAACAACGTGAGGATAACATTATATTATATATTATCATATATGATAAAATGCAAGTACATGCGTATATATGTTTATTTTTTGTGATTTATTGTATTTATTTCTTTCTTATACGTTTCCAGTTATCATTTGTATACGTCAAATGGAAGTGTCGGAAGGGCTTATTTTGATATTATATTATAGAAATAAACCCTTATGTAGAGAACTTTCCAACTTAAAATAAGGCTACGAGGGTTCCAAACGCGCTGCTCTGAGAAGAACCACACAACAAACTTAATCGGTTTTTTTTATTGTGATCACTGTTTCACAAACGTCATAAAAGTGTAGAATAGTTATTATTGATTGATCGTTGATACAAAGTGGAAAAGATATTCATAAATAAATATATAATAAGCTATTTTATAATAATTTTAATAGATTCTAAATCTTGAGGATCGTGGTCATAGTAATAGATATCTTTACATGGGATTTAGAGCAGGCTCCGACATTCCCCTTGGCACATATAAATTGATCTCGGCTCTATTATCTCAACGTCCTAAACCATGTGGTCGTTGAACTGTGATAATGGTTATCGACTTATCTATGGTGTTTGTCTAAGAATTTATGTATTATATTGGATAGTTCAGGGAGTTGTAAATCTATGTGCAGGGGACTGACTTTAATCAGATTGTAATTAAAATGAAATACGTATTTATTAATTATATAATATATTCATAAATCTTCATAAAGAGCAAATGTTTTATCAAGAGTGCCAATTATTTATTATAGTGGGTTGATCTAAATATTTTACTTACAACATATACGTGAATTTTAACGTGCTGTATCAAAAGATGTAAAACTATTTACTAATGACACTTTTACTTAACATGTGGATATCACGTCCGCCAACCCCAGACATGTAGGTATAATTACTGAGACATGGAAACTATTTCAATTGAGCGCACGAATAAGATAATCACTTAATTATAAGAAATTTCGTATCATTTGTTATGTAGGAATGTGTGAATAATAACACTGAAATTTAAGAAGTTAATACATAACAACAATTACATACAATCGTTACACATCTTCATATGTATGCTACTTGCTGTGAAGAAATCAACTGCCAAATGATTCTTGTAATGCTAGATTCCATTCTGCCATAGCTCACAAATATTCTAAACTTCTTAATCTCTTCTTGTCAATTTCGAAGTTCTTGGCGTAAAGCTCTTATCATTCCACTACCTAAAACAAATAATCTAACTATGTCTTCTTCTTCTTATTCCATTCTTTTCCAAAGAATTAGAAAGTATCGTCCATATTCAATTAAATAAATATGTCCACAAACTTATTTTCTTTCTGAATTTCATTACGTTGTGCTAAGGATACTACTTGTAAACCATTGCAATTACTTAAGATACAACATGGATAACAAACAATTTAGCATCGTTTGCTTTGCTCAACCTTAGCAACGCCGTTAACACGGTGATTTTGAAGTATTGGTTGTTTTTGGGTCTATCAATGTCTCTGAGAATTGGTTATTAATTGGTTTCAAAAATATTTTATGATCGAAGTCAATCTATTCACGTTAATAATAAATCCTCTTCCTATCAACCACTTACTACTGGTATACCTCAAAGTAGTGTTTTATCACCATTTCTATTTTCTATCTGTATTAGTACTGTAAAACAATTTCTAAAATCTTCTTTCCACCACTTTTATGTATGTTTCATTATATGGATCTTTGATCTTGAATAAGTAAGTAATATCATCTGAGAGTTTGAATAAGAATTTAAAATATGTATGTACATTGAAAAGGGTGTATTAATCCTGACAAGTCCCAAATCATTTTGATTTTCAGTTCAAAGATGCTGGGCAAAATTTTTGCAAGCTTTGATAATTGTACGTTAGTTTTTTGTGAGTTGGTCAAAAATCTTGATCTCCAGATTGATCAGACTTTGTTCTGGTTGGTGCGGATTGTCGAGGTGATTCGGAAAATATTTGCTACTATTGCCTCATCAAAACTTTGGAAGCATCTTCTGCCAATTAATATGAAAATCTCATTACTGCAATCGCTTATGGATTACACCAATTGTTTTTAACTGAAGAACAGTTTAACCAACTCCATCTTTAGACAACGCAAATTTGAATATGTATTATAATGCCGTACTCAACTAAAATGGCTGACAATGGTCAGCCATTTTAGTTGAGTAGACATCGCTGCAACATGCATATCCTTTCTCTCCTATACTCGATATTATAACCTTTTCAACCCTTCCTATTTTAAAAGAAAGATTATCTTTATGGGTCCAAATTATCTTGTAAACTCGAGCTTCGGTCAAACAATGACAAATTAATGCTTAAAGTGAATGTTTCATAGTGATACTGCCTGTATTAGGTAAGTTCTTTAGGATATATTTATTTACTTATATATATTTATATATATACTAATAAACTTTCTCTTTAATACGAGTATTTGTAAGTCCTTAAGTATCGTTAGTTAATTCATCCAATGAATTTCTAAGACATTTGTTTATGTTACTTGAACTGTCCTGATTTCTAATAATACAGATCTTGTTTCTTTGTAACATGATCTCATTGTCTCTGAGTATATAGCTTTGATCATTTATTGATTAGTAGAGCTTTGTTTGAGCGTCACAATTACTAGTTAATGATAGTAATTAGTTAGAACTACCAAGGTATTACAGATAAAGGTGTCTTAGACCTCAAAGCCAAGAACAAAAAATATAAATATCTAAAATATTTTAAATTTTGTGACCATGTAAGTACTTTGTACTGATGTACCACTCTATAAATAAGTACATCACGTTTCAAAAGGTCATTAACCTATCATATACAATATTTAATATCTCTATTAGCAGAGCCGTTATAGGAACATATTTGAATTTATAATTCAGTGGTCGTAATAGGATCTGTGATATTCAGGATTAATTAAGTGTTGATATCAAAGGAATGTGTATGTATTAACTTTGATGTTTATTTGGATATTAATTGCGTTTTGGATAATACATATTTGTACAAATATAGGCAAAAAACATTTTTATTACCGACAAAGTGTTTATTTAATCAAAATTCGGAATTATTAATTTCAAAATAGTACTGACAGTGTCGCTAATTTCAATGAGAGCTGAATTTGACTGTCTTGATTTCTAATACGCTAGCTAAGAACCATCTGGACCGACAGGGCTTTGGACTAAAACACTCTCAAATGATCCATCTATTTGAGAGCTATGATGTCACTAAAACAGACAAATACATGTTAAACTTACAACACTTTTTTTCCGGTTGCTAAATATTTATGACACCTGAAAAAAATTTCGTTTGTGAAAAAGTTATCATCTTTAGTCTCATTTTTAATGGATAAAAGCGAAGATAAAAGATAATTTGACCCACATAAAATGTTAAAAAAATATAATCACATGATAATAATAATGATTAACAATATATGTGTATGTGTCTGTATCAACAATGATTTATTATTTATGAGATAACGTCAATAAATACACTAATTAGTAAGCAAGGTCGCATGAGAAAGAAAGTATTTACTGAAACCAATTTTAATAATAGCACGCCAACAATGTGGATTTAAATGGCGTTGCGTGATTAATGATTAATGATTTATTAATTACCAATAAAGGATTTGCGTTACGATCTGCTTAAGGAGTATCATTAAATGGTAATTGGTGATTTAAATTTTATCATTGCTGTATACTTTCATGCTGACTCCGATCAGGCAACGCGTGGATCGATTTGTTGTCTAATTTTATGTACATAATTTACTGCCATTTATTTTCTTTGACAGACGTAATTTGTAATGTATGTATGATTTAATGTGTGTAAGAAATGTGTGTAATATAAATATGTACTAATATTGTAAGATAGTTGTAAGTTTGTACGGAATATTCATCGAAATTTTTTATAACATTAAAAAAAACTTAACTTTTTTTTTTCTTATCAACTCCGATTTTTGTATCGGAAGAAGTCACGGGCAAGTGCTAGTATAATATAAAATAAAAACTTAACAGACAAATACGGTAAACGTGCGAGACCGGTAGCAGACGAATGAAAGTAGAAAAGGCGCCGGTGAGACGAACTGCGAGACGCTATAGCATCTTAGACCTCCGCTAATAATATATTATATAAATACTTAATAATAATTATATATTATAATTAACACACTAATTTCTTATATATTAAAAGATACCTTTATATATTTAATTTATATATTAAATGCTTTATGAAAGAAAATATAAATCATATAAATAAATGATTCATAAAAATAATTTATATTTATTTAAATCGTGGGAAGAAAATATAGATGATAATTAAATAAATGACACATAAAAGTAATATACATTTAATAAACATAATAATTTATTAGTTAAATAAATTTTCTACAAAGGTTTCTTTTGAAGAAGTACGAGTAAGTGCTCATTGAGTCGTAAAGGGAACTGTTCTACTGTTATACTTTCCTTTTTGTTTATGACAGTGAAAGTTGCTAAGAATTTTTATAATTATACTATAAGTGGTTTGCTTTAATCGATGTTAATGATTCCTAAGACAGTAAATGTCATATTATCTTTTTAACTTTATATTATATGGTGTTTTCTTAAAACCTACTTAAGTTTCTCTCCGCTTTAGTTAGTTTGGAAGAAACATAATCTTTTGAGCTTCATAAAATTAGTATATTCACAAAGTTTGTGTTTTTGCATTCAGTTATTATATGAACTAATTTCATACTACGGCGTTGTTCTCTAGTTTCATATATCATGATTCTTACCATCACAATATTGAAATAAATATTTTGACCTCCTTTAATTTAAAATGTTGTTTAACATGTTACACTGTTTTAATTAGCATACTAATTATGAGGTAACAGGTCAATGATCTTCTGTAAGTAGGTACTTACATATGTATGAAGAGTTCAATTATCTGTTGTTATAATCTAATATTGTCTATATATATATATATATTTGATGTGTCTGTTTGCATTTCCAAATTTCGGAACTTTCACTGATTGATAGCTGATGTTTAAGAGAATAGTTTAGGCTACTTTTATTTATTATTGTGATTTGTTTGATATCTTTTTGTAAATTGTAATTTCATAAAATTTTATAAACTAAACTTATATTTATTAATATTATAAAAAATATTAATATCGTTAAATGTATTATTTACATGTTAAATAAAATGTAAATTACATTTATTTCCTGCAAAATAAACATTAATTCCTCAATTTAATCTAAATAAAACATTCATTAATAAGGTTTCACAAAGAAAGTTAACTATAATAATATTTGTAATAAAGAATATGACAATAATATTAATGTTCACAAAGTAATAAAGATTTTACGATTTTATTAAGATAAGCTTCATATATATATGAGAGTTGTATGAATCATTCGATTATAAATAAAGCAACGGATTAAGATATCAAAAGCCTTTTCATATAAGTTTAATAAGAATAAATGTTAAGACACGTTACTGTGTTTGAGGTCACAGGTTCGAATCCTCTCTGTTAATGAAATTTATTTTTAATGTTAGATGGAATATTCAATATTAGAGTAAAAAAAACCTTTTGATATATAAAAATACCTCTAAAGGGTTATACCATACATTTGCTTTATACTTTCGCATTCATTAATTTGACTTGTACATTTAAATGTTAAATGTTTCCATTTCATTAAATAGATTGCATTTAAAGCTTAAGTAATACCGAGTTTAATGTATCGTTTAGATAACTTTCACGGGCAATGTTTTGTAACTTATAATTGTTTTAACTGGCGTTATATATATATATAAATCTATTTCCAAAATTTATCTGTCTATATGAAATATAACAATCTAATAATGATTGAAACTGCTCTACTAACTAATTAGTCTTAAAACATCTTTAATATTTAAAATCTGTAAGAGTCGAAATAATGTGAAGTTACACGAAATTTGGTAACTTTCAGCCCCTTAGGGAATAAAGGTTTAAAAATGTTGTTTTAAAATTAATCTCAAACTTTTTGTTTGAGGTTAATTATAAACCAGGAAGGGTTGAAGTACACTTAAGTCAATTTTGACTTTAAATACTTACAAAACAAAAAATACTGGCTTAACAATTTTTAAAGCTTTGATACATTATTGAAAAATTTTTCTTGGTAAAGTAATAATAGCACATTATAATTTATTTATAGGATCTTGATAAAAAATAGTTTGTAATGTACTCCGACCTTTACTTACTATTTTATTAATTAAAATATACTTTAGTTGTAGTTTAGTTAGTGAAAAACTGTTAAGTTACAAACTGACACTTCAATTTTATTTATAAGTATATAAATAAAAACTATACTGGTACGCTAAGATAGAGAGATATATAATGTGGTTCTTAATTAACAGATATTATTATATAATTTAATAACGCAAATGATTTCCTCAGCTGGAACCAACAAATAATATGCAGATGTCGTCGCAGTGCACGCTGCAGATAATGAAACTAAATTACCTTTATAATAGAAATTCTAAAATCTGATATACAATTTAATTATCTTAGTTATAGGTACTGTAATATATTTCTAGTTATCTGGTTTTTATTATTTTATTATATAACTAGCTGTGTTCGCGCAGTATTTTTAAATAAAAGTTATATCTTACCAGCTAATGAAAGTTCAGTTAAAATCGATCTAGCCATTTCAGATGTTCTAAACCAAATAGACAGAGAAATTTTGGAAATCGATTTTTTATGTCTCGATTTTATATGTTTACATATACTTATTTTTAATGAAATTGTTACCTTGCAATTATTACCAGACACTTCAATTTTATTTATATGATAGTTAAGATTTTAAAAAAATCTAATTTATTCTGCATGTTGTTAACTTTACAATTCAACTTAGAGTTTAAAAGAGAGTCAGTAGTTATTTCGGAGCTCGATCCGGGTTAGTGAAAGAAAAGTTTAAAGTATTCTGCATGCATGTCCTTTTTTTCATGTAAGTTTTATAAATATCTCTAAGAGTATCGCAATACTTTTTGGCTTAATTGGTGCTCCATTCTCACAAATGATGAAGGGGTGGGCTGCATTATGAAGACGTCACGGAATGGCACAGAAAAAATATTTTACCAGTTAGTGTTATCCATAATACTAATAGGGTTTCATGTTGTAAATGTCAGTAGAGTAGAGTAAATAATTGTATTGTAGGAGTTATATAGGCAAGGAGTGGACCTTCTTTTCAACTACAGCATATTGATGATCATAGCTATGTTTAGAATCCGAGGTTAAAACTATTAAGAATTTAAAGAAGAATAAAAAAAAATATTTTATCCGTTAGAATTATTAAGTTATTGTTGTTTTTATCTTCACGGACAGAACCGCAAGAAAACGTTAGTGCAATTCATCTGATATTTTGTGGTAACTTTAAAATTATTCAAGCAAAACGTCTAAAACAAAAGGTGATAATAAAAGTTCATATCCTATTTGAGGTTTAAAATTTTTTGTTGTCTTTGTATATTACGATAAATTTACATCTATTAGAAATGAAATACTTTTAACGGCTGATACTTTATTAGTTCTATTGATTCATAGATTCAATTCCGAAAAATAACTTTGAAATAACGTTGCATAAAAATATAATTATGAATGGAAAAAGTCATGTTAAATTCATTTTTTTTCAATAAATTTTACGAGTATATTTTATTTTATATAAAAAATATTTTATAAAAATATCTACTTTAATATTTGAGGTACATTACTATTACACATATTTTTTCTAAATATAATAATAGTTACCAGTACCTACTATAATTGACAATTTTATTTTATATTGTAAACAAAGTTTCAAATTTTATTACATTGAAATGACAAAAAAATACATACAGCCTAAAAAAATCAATTTACGACGAAGATTAATCACTTTAAGATGTGCACGTTTATTAACTTTTGTCGAGTCATTAGAGACACAACAAAAACTGCCATTATTAAGAAGCCTCCTAACTTACCTTTTCACTAATGACAGTCCATTTTCCGACCGGTCTTCAAAGCCACAAAAACAATCCGTTTATCAACAAACGAAACGAACTAACTTTTAAATAAAACCCTGTTTTACGTTTAACAAACCACAGTTTAAAACGCGTTCAACTGTAAGTAAAGTACGGCTTATTCAGTCTCATGTTAGATAGCAAATGACCGACAGACGAAGCAGTACAATCGCCGCGTCACTATTATTATAAAAGAAAAAAATACAACAGACAGGGAATCTATAGCTAACACGGAGAAAGTGGCACTTGCCCAGTCATTCATTACGATTTGAAAGTACAAGTTCAAATGTTTACAATATTAGAAGGTCACACAATCTCAATTAAACTTCCTTAAATTATTAAAACATTCTCTTGGATTTCGTAATTTTCTTATCTAACATTATTTAGCGTGCTTATTCCGGAATAGTTTACCGTTGTGCAACATGGCTGTTGAAGCCATAAAAGCAATGCAAGTAGCGCATTCCTATGCATAACAAACCAGAATATTATTTCCTCTCTGTAGATAGTGTTAATTAAGATAAGCTATTGCGATATATTGTATCGTTTCGGTTATTTACCACGCTAAATACATTTGTAATAATAAATCTATGGTGCAAACGGTTATTTTGTTTACATTTTTTTATTATGAATATTTTAAAGATCAGTTATCGTATAAATAATATTATTATTATATTATATACTAGCTCTAATCACGACTTCGTTCGTGCGGAAGATGTTTTATAAAATAAAAGTAGCCTAAGCCTTATAACATAAACTACCAGCATGTGAAGGTTTTGTTAAAATCAGCCCGGCCGTTTTAGATTACCCGGAACAATCAAACACACCGACAAACAGATTTTTTAAAAATTAAGTACCGTATATACTATCATATGCATTTAGTAAAGGATAAAATATTTATAGCTAAATTAAATGTTTATTTTCAATATGACTTTAATATTTTATTTTTTTACATTTACGATCCGACAGATTTTTTTGCGTAAATACAACTAAACAAATGTAACTCAAAGAGATTTGGGGTTTCTAGGTTTATAGCATCAAGATAATAGATTCATATGTTATGTAATGCAATCAACAACTGTGTATAGCCTGTTAACAAATTGAAAAGTAAAAACAATCGATTTCAATTTAATCGCATGTCGTACTATTTGACAGATTTTACAGATATAAAGATTTTGCCAGGTTATAATTTTACAGCTGATATAATAAGACTCAAATGTCAAAACACCGGTTTTCAAATTGATCTCGTATGGTTTTTAAACTGTACATTAAAATAGCTAATATTTGACATGTCTAAAGATTTTGACAGGTCAGATTTTGACAGCTGATATAATAAACAATGTTATTTTTAAGTTATTATTAAGCAAGGGGCAATAATCTCTAGTGAACTAACACCTCGAGAACTGTAAATCCATATAGGGATAATATTTACCGTTACTCGTAATTGCTATTGCGTTCTCGTTCAGAGAATAAAAAATATATTACTAAATACGCGTAAACTTGTAACACGTCAAAGATTATACAATTTCCGCAATTAACTAAATGCAACATTTTCTAGATAAAAGTACATCTTTTATAAAAATCTAATTATTTAATGATTTATATCTTTTCCACTTTCAATAATTACCAGTGATTACTCGTGTATCAAGGGGAGTGTCACGACTATTGATATCATACTTATCGAAATAAGCTCTTCTGTATACACTCCAACTTAAAAAAAGGCTTCGAGGATTCCAAACGCTGCTCTGAGAACCACAAAAAACTCAATCGGGTATTTTATTGTGATCACTGTTTCACAAATTTAGTGATTAATTAACGAATATCGAACAGAACGGGGCTAATGATTAGTTAATATTAATGAAAAAGTAATTTGTAATACATACTTTTTTAGAGTAATATTACGATTATATAATTAGTATTATAACAGAATAGTTACAGTGGAAATGTGTTATTATATATAGGAACAACACGAATTTCTATGAAGGAAATATATAAAATATAGTTCGTACGAACATAGAGCGAACACGAGCGAAGTAAACTCTAATTGCAAATTGTTTTCATATAATTTAATTGTTCATCCCGTCCTTGTTATCACGACCGGTCTTAGTTTTAATCTCAGTCTGAACTCGTTTCGTTTGAAATGTTATTTCATATCTTTAATGAATTTTGTTATTATGTTAAATTTATATATTATTAAATTTCTAGAGCTATAATGTTTTTAGAATTATTTATATCTATATATGTAAATAAAATTAAGGTATGTCTTTGTAATTACAAATTCACAGCTTTCATTAAATGCATATGAAAGAATATAGGTTACTCACATAATAATATATATTATTTTAATTTTTCTCTGTCTGTTTGATCCGGCAAGTCTCTAAATCGATTGGACTCATTTTAACAGGACTTTCACTGGTTAGATAATTTTAAAAGGAGTAACTTAAGCTACTGTTATTTTTAAAAACTGTTCCACGCTAAGGAAGTTGGTGCTGATGTACATATGGTATATATAAATATATATTGTTTAAAGTAAACTAAATACACTTAGTAAGTACTTATGAAGTTTAATGTAATATTTTTAAAGACATAACAACTTCAACACACTTTGGGTTTTGAAGTTATAATGAATGAAAGATATTAATGTGGATGTTAAGAGTTTTACCTAAGCTTTAGTTCTAAAGTAGTGATAAGTGATGAAAATATAATTTGATATATTTACCTTAATTATAAATCCATGTATGTGGGACCCGCTTCACCGCTCAACGGTTTATTTCCTATTGTAATCAGTTTTCACACATAAATGTGGTTGTACCGCTATCAAATAAATACATACACTTCAAAAGTAAATTAACAATTAATTTAATTTAACATGTCTTTTTTATTGTCATCAAAAGTATCCATTACGTTTTTGCATTTTTAACTTGAAAACATATTTAAGTAACCTACTCTGCTTAAATTCATTATGAAGTATCTAAATGTTGAAGTAAAGTGTATGATTTGTATGAAATTTTTATTAAAATATATTGTTTATTTTGAATTATAATGTTTTATAATGCTCTACAGTGGTTTATTTTTCTAGGTTCTCTTTAAAAACATGTATATATATATATATACACATATATATACATATATAAATATAAATTATTTTATTATTTTGTTATGTTATATCGCGCCTTCGGCTATTTTAATAATATAGAAGAAAATAATGTTATATTTATTTTCACAGAATAATTATATTAATCCAAAGTATGTTTTGATGTTTTTTTAATAAAACTTTATTAAAAATATATAGACAATCCAATATGTGTTTTTGTGTGTGTGGATACAACTATATAAAATGGAGTTTTACATTTAGTGCACAGCATTAGGCTGAGTGCACACTACACTGATAAATTATCGTTTAAACCACCACCCCTGTAATAATTCAGTGAAAATGCTCCCTTGTGGCGATGGAAAGAAGGGGGTAAATTCATTATGGTCTATTTCAAGCTTAAATTTTATTAAAAATGTGTTATGTTGTAACCTAATTTATACCTTATTTTCTTTATTATAATATTCAAAATTCCATAATCCACATGAATAAAAAAATCAAGACACATACGTTTTAGAAGAGAGAGACAAAGTTTCATTTATAAAATGCTATCTCTCTCTCTGTGTGTGTGTGTGTGTGTGTGTGTGTGTGTTATATTGTAGTGGTGCATATTCTGTAATCAGCGTTGTCAATTAAGTCAATATCTGTATCCAGTATGTAACACGCGATGCCAAATTGCATTTGAAATTGAGAATTTCGTGACTTCATTCAATAGAGAACGTTCCGGATATATTTGATGGAAAACGTGCGTGTTTTTAGATTTCAAGGATTATATTTTCAATTCCAGAACACTGGATATTGGATTCTTTGTAATTTGGGTTAAAAGGTATGGAATGGTCTTATATTATAACGAAATATTGGACTATTATCTTCCAGAAAAGCTTAACTTATTTCTGGGATCCATCTGGTAATATTTATAACGTATCCGATATCTTAGTATAATATATTTTACATTAGAACATGATATGGCAAAAACAAAGTGAACTTTTGCGAGTGAGAATTCTTTTAGTGAAAGATGTATGATGAATTATAAAATTTCTAAATCTATAAAGAAGAGTGACTTGCGCTTAAAAAGTAACTTATTTTGATGTAACGTCAGTGATCTCGGTTCAAAGTGACTTGCTTTTCGAAGTATGTGTGTATTATTAATTTAGAACAAATGTTGTCTGTCCATTTTAAATGATACATACTATATATTAGAATAAAGTTTAACAGCTTTCTTTTTAACAATTTATTTCAAAGTATTATACATTTCCTATTAGTTGTGAATAACATATAGAACTAACTAAACGAAATTGTATCACCGATTTAGTATTTTAATAAGGCTTTGATAGATTACAACAGATATAGTTATGATATTCAAATCATAAAATCTGACACGCTTTCAACGACCTTAGCGTTTATATGGAATCAATGTTATTGCTGACAGAGAGAGAGCTAACTTTATTATAATCATTATTTTTCAAGGTATTATAGGTTAATTCATAAATAATAATAAAAAAAAAGTATTCTTTAAAGATATATTCATAAAAGTAAGATAAACTGTCACCAGTATTACCACAAGTGTACTGATTAAGTTATTAAGCTCCCATTGTGGGTTGTAAGTTGTGGGTTACAACACTTAACACAAGTGGGGTGGTAATAGGAGTGTAATGGGTGTTGAAACAAGGGTTTCTAATTTACTTTACCCTTCTTTTACTATCGATTACCGTTACTTAGAACGTTAGTGAAATGTATTTGAAGAGTATATTTAGTATACATATTATTTTACTTAAAAAAATGAGATATCAAAAAGTACACACAGCCTCTAAAGTTAAATGTTTGGGATAATTTTAATGATTTTTGTTTTAGCCTTGTTATGCAGCTTTCGTTTCTGACTGTACTTACATTATATACTTACTTATTACATAGCACTCTATATAAAATATGATATAGAACAAAAAATGATATTGTTTGAGTATTGCGTGATTCTAACTGTAGACCATGACTAAGTCTTTTCGTAAGGAAATTCAAAAAGTTAGGTAATTTCGTTCAATACAGAGATCGTTGCGAATATGACGATTCATAAAAAGTGAAATTTCAATTTACAATTCAAAGTTTGTGTAATTATTACATATTGGAGATCCGTGGTTATGATAGGAATATAAAATTAAGATGTATTTGTCTACAAATAAATTATAATTATTGTTATTTTGAGGTATACGAGTAGTATACATATAAATTACTTTAATGATTTACTTCACCTATTTATCTTTGTAAATACAAACGATTGCAATCATTTAAAATGTACATTAAATCAAAAAATTATACACTAAAATATATATAAACTATGTTTTATATTCATATATTAAAGTTTATGTTAAGTGCATTAACATAATATGTACAAAACCATTTCTAAATCAATAACTCAGCTGAAGTTTCTGCGAAGAAATAAAACTGCTCGCTCCATTACTCCTGTTAACAATGAATAATTTTGGATTAAATGTGTATTTTAACATGAAACCCATTAACTGAAAGTTATTGTTAAACCTAATATGATAACTGATTATCAATTTTAGCCAAAGTTTTGGTACTTACGTAATATCATTTTGGAAGAATGTAAAGTTATCTGTGAAGTTTCTTAAGTCTGCAAGAAAATATCTTAAATTTTATTAGACCATATTCTGTGGGTCACAGCTTATATATATAAATGTATTGCCAAGCTTTTGAAATATACAATTTAATATTAATATTATATAATATTTATAAAATTATATACAACAAATAAAATCGAAGTGACATACAAATAATGTAAATGAAATTGTTAGAATCATTTCCTTATTACATATAACACAAAATTTATTTACTACAAGATAACTTGACTAATTTTGATAAAATTTGGTGTGGTTTCTCAAAATATAAGATTGTTTTAATTTAATTTAATGAAACAAAAATTTTATTTCAATTATGTATTTGCAATACATGAATGTTTATTATTTATAGAAAAGACAAAGTCAGTAGCAACAGTTACACATCTATAATCTTTATTAATCAAGTGACTACTATTACATTTAATTTTAAATAATTTAATAAATTCAATTTTAACGGCTCTTTTTGTCGGATAGTTTTTTTGGAACAAACCGAGCTGTAAATTAATATTCATGTGAGTGTTCCATGATAGCTGTGGCGAGATCAATCCCACTCGAGCGCTCGGTAGCTCGCATTTCTGACTATTAATGAGATAACCACTGTATAAGGTAAAAGATCGCGTGATATTATTTAAACATAAAAACATAATTATAACGGATGATTGGAACTCTTTGTTTCTTGTTCACTCATTTGCTTACGTTCTGTGATTTATTGCCACGCATCAAATGATATTTTATTTCAATGATTTCGTTTTTTAATTATACTATTTATCTAGTTTAGCTCAGCATATCCCGGTATCAAGTTTAGTAGCAAAATTATTAACATTAAGGGATGGGACACCTTGCGAAATGCTGTATGATTGAGCTGAGCGTAAGCGAAGCTCTTAAACGTTTAGAAATCAATTTTATATCGCCACATCACATAAAAACTACTCGGTCGATCTTCATCAAAATTGGCATTGCTGTAGCTGTTGTTGATGGGCTTCTACAGAAAAAAACTAAGTAATAAAGTCTTGATGTGATCAAAAGTTATGGTCGAAAAAATTGAATCCCCATAGACTTAAGCGTAACTGTTCTCGCGCGTGCTTGCCGATCATCTTCCTCAAAATGACACATGAAAACTACTGGAGCAATATTAGTCAAATTTGGAATATAGAACTAATAAATAAGCATCTATAGAAAAAATCTGAATGAAAATAGCTTGATTAAATCAAAAGTTATAAAGAAAAAACTAAATTTCCCGTTGACTTTTGCTTGAGGGTGTTGTAGGCTGCCTACAACAAACTTTTCCAATTAATTGTTTATTATTGTTATTAAATATTTATTTTTTTCTAATGGTTTTTCCTGCGCTCAGCTCAATTCCCGCCACGCACGATGGGCGGATCCTAGTTATTCTTCTATTTTGTGTTGTTACAGACAATATTGAGTATTGCTTCAAACTTATAAACGTGGTAGTTTCAGCATCATATGTCATGTGTCAGTCTATAATACATTATAATGTACATCATATATTGTTTACAGTCTATTAAACAGACTATATTAAAGTGTTAATTAATGTATTGTTTATTTCAAATGAGTTTGAAAGTGTTCTGTATTTGGTGTGTTGCGTTGCGTGGGAAAACAGCGCTGACGATTACTTTAAAGAGTAAAAGTTATAAATTATTGTATTGTATTTTGGTGGAAAGATGAAAATAAGTATATCAGTATGCCAATATCTTTATTCAAGCATTTAAACGCAATTTAGAATCAATTACATGAGTAAGCTACCACTGAGATTCAGTCAGAAACTGAAAAGTTGCTCTGCAAATCAATCAACAATCTAAATTCCATACATTTCTATCAACGAGAAATTTTTGAATCCTGTAATAAGATATATTAAAAATACACTTTTATTTTTAGATTTAAAACTAAGAAAAGGCAGGTCTAAGATATCACGTGGGACTATATTGTATATGCGTACAAGTATCAGTATTGGAAAGTAATAAATGTCTAAGATGTGTGTTAGCAGATAAGATGCGTCGGTGCATAAAAACCATTCGTGGTTTACGTGTGATAAATAATGATTAAGAGAATAATTGTTAATCGCCTCTCAAGTGATTAATATATCATTTATTTGACAGCAGTTTAGTGTAAATGTTTTCTTTTGTTTTAATTTATCGTTTGATCAGAATGCTTTATTAGTGTTGTGATTGTTACATTTAACTTTGTTCAGAGGTAAATTAGTTTTATATACAGACTTATAAATAGTTCGTAAATAAACTAAATGTAGTTTCCAAACTAATCAATCAAGTTTGGTATTTAATTAATTGTTATATATTATTTCTTTTCTCTAAAAGTTTTTGAAACAAATTTATTTGAGTTGGAAACATTCTGGCAGCTACAATTGACGTAAATCAATAAAAAAAAGAAATATTGATTAAAAAGCGGTCGCCATCTTGTTTATTCTTAGCAATAGTTCACGTCATTATTAATACCATTACAGTGAATCTGCAAACACGCGCTTAGAAACCATTCAAAGTAAACCTATTTTAAAATGAACCAGTTTAACTAAGAACTGTACAATGTTTGAATACTCTAGAACAGTCTTAGTTTATTTTCTATTTATATCTTTATTAACTGAATTTTCTTTTTTGTTTTATGTTAAAAGTAAATTTCTCATCTTTCAATTGAGTTTTATCTAAAATTAGAACGAAAATCTTACTAATAATCGAATTATATAAAAATATCTTGATTTTATATTTTGTGAGTAATGTTGATGACGGTTGACAGGAAGTAAATAATGCGAAGTCCAAAATAACTTTTCTAATTAAAAATTCTCTGCCTCTGGCAACTTGTAAAAAGGAAAAAACTTTTTCAACTCGGAGTTCTCTTAAGTCTTCGCGAAATACATTTAACAATAAGATTATATATTTTTTTGTTTCGATGTCGAATAGTTATAAATGTTATGTCTGTTTTCATTCAATTAATTCCTTTTATAACATTTAATAGTTAATTATTTAATCCCTTGTTATATATTGCAATAACTTCAGCAAAAAAGAAAACTGAACATTTTTTTATCCATTACAATACTTTATGAAGCAGTTCTTTGATAAAGCATTTATATCAATATTAACCAAAAATCTTTTGTTTTTTAATTAGAGAAATGAAATAATTTCAAACGGTCTAGTGCTATTTCGATTTTTTTAATAAAACCAGCACCGAGATTTATCGTTCAACTTTTTTAAAGTACTCATAAACTTTAGCGAGTGCCTTATTCTTGAAAGTCAATCTTGATATTCTGTTTTTCTTACAGACAGACTTTTTTTCTCATTTCGAAGATTCGAGTTCATTTGCAAAGTTTTCTAATAATATATTTTATCTTTTGCGCACTTCACTAGCGATACGATAATGAAGTAGAAGAATAAATATATATTAAAATAATAATAAAATCTTAAGTATTCTTTAAATTATAAAAAATAAAATGGATTAATTAAAAGTAACGAGAAGATTAAAAGGATTTATATAAATTCATCTCGGACCGTGTTGAGTAATCTCAGATTCATATTAAGCGTTTGAGCCAACTCGTTCGGATGCTGGCAATTAATCTTGCCATAGATATTGCGGAGAGAAGAAACACTCGTGGAGATGAATATTGAGGCCCGCTTTAGTATCAAATCATTTCAAGATCTAATACTACTTTTATTATGATCTTATAAGATGTATTTTATTTGAAATTCATGATTTTGAAAAGTAGTTCACTATGTACGGTAGTAGTTCTAAACTTATTTTAGTTACTTCTTTATTTGATTGTATTATATAAATATGAAATAGAAGTCAAACTAGTAGTTTTGGTAAACCGCTAAATTAAGGTTCCCGACTTCAATCTGGATGTGGTTACTCATTAATTATTTTATTGTTTATCTTGAAACTTCTGTTATTAAATAATTCTATAATTATTAACAATATATATTCCTAAAAGATTAAGGAATTAGCATCCACATGCACTCGGAATAAGCATGCCAGAACATGAGTCTAGCAGTCTCACTAGTAAATCTTATATCATTATCTCTAATGAAAATGAGATTTTTAATTTAGATCCCCTACAAGATGATATCTTTAATTAAACTTGCGTTTCGGGTGATTTGTTATAACTTGATAAGGGTTAAATGTTACGAGATATCTTAATATGAGCATACTTTAGTTTTTAAGTTCATTAAACCTAATTAAGTTAAATAAGTAATGTTGTTTTGGATATTATTTATTATGGATTATCTTAAGACTTCATTTCATCATACTTATCTTTTTTCATTCTGCTTTTTATGTTTTTATGCAAATTTATATATTTATATGTAGATTTTTTTTATAAAAATAAATATAATTTTATAATAAATTAGTAATTTCCAAAACTAAACTCTCCACGTCTCATTAAAGTAATCTTACAGAAAATAATATTTAAATTCAGTTTTAATTTTTTAAATTCAGATTTTAAAATTTGATAACAGTGATTAATCCCAGCGGTAACAAAGCCTTCTGTAATTACAGTAAAAAGAAAAACACCCAAAAGTCACTGTCGCCTCATTTATGATTCCACTCGACTCTGTACAAAATAAATTAGAGCGTTTATGGTGTGGCCATTGAACACGAGATATTGAATTTCATTAAAATGTGTCTAAAATATACTTTAATTTTGTATAATAAAGTCAAAAGGATCCTTTTTGGTCAATTATTAAATAAATGAACACAACTATTTTCATCGAATACAATATAAAAAAACTCACTGCAGACGCAATTCACCTTCCTGTGAGTTTCATTTTTTCAAATTAATTGAATCAAAAGATAGACCGGAATTGAATATAACATAACAAATAGTTTTTTTTTAAAGATACTCCTCTCACAAAGATTAGCACTTCTATTAACCGAGGTTTTACGATCGTGTCTATGTGAATATTTTACGGATATAAAATTCAACAAAGTACAGTCAAATAAATAAGGAAGTAGAAAAAAGTAGTATTCAAGATTTTTGTGGAAGGCAGTGACTATTTGTAAAAAACAAACGATATTTGATGTCTTATGTTAATTAAAAAAATAAAAATTGAACATAGAAATATTTGAATTATTATATATATTATATAAATACAGGTAAATGCACGGCGTTAGATTAAATGCCGGACTCGTCCTTCAGTATGCTAATCACCTCTTGTGTTTCCGCCGGTTTAATGGCCGCGGGATATAGCTGCATTGGGAATCTGTCTGGGGAAATATATTTGTTGGAATGAAATGCTCGACTCGACTTTATGACTTGTGTGTAATGGACAGGGTAGCTTTGAATGGGAATGCGGGGATTATCTTCTGTATCGGCTTTGGAAGGAATATTTTTAAGGATACTATTGGAGTTTTAATTGGTTATTGAAGATTTTGTATTGATTAAGTTATATATTTATATAAAGTTCTTATTGTTGTGAATGATAGTTGAGTTTGTAACTATAATATGAGCCTAAAATGAAATGTATAATAGATATATCATAAAGCTTATAATATAATAACTAAAAACTTAAAGATAATACTAAATAAACATAATATATATACATACGTAAGTATTTTTATATATACATATTTCTATATATATAGCCGGTATATTTTGTCTGAATTATTCCGGTTTCTATACTGAATAACAACATCTGGCAAACCGCCCGGGGTTACTTTTTCGGTTATTAAAAATTTAGGGGTTGTATCGGGTTGTGTTTTCTCTCCAATGTAGATCGTGCTCCATCTTTTTCAAATCATTAATATTTAGCCCTGAATTCAAGATACATGAGTATTCTGAGACGAATCTCATCATCATCTCATCTCATCAATCATTAATAGTAACAATGTAAAGTACAGGTTCGTAAGAGTAACAAATAGTCTATAGCACATCTTTTGAAGTATCTTTATGAAAAGCTTAGTCTTCAAATATTTTTAATTTATAAATCTCAAGTGACAGCCAAGTTAAGAACTTCGCAGACTTTCTTTAAGATGACATTGAATAATTGATGATGAATATTGAATATCTTATCGAGCTGCCTCGGATACATTTTACATACAAAATTTAACTATGAATGTTTGGCTATTAATATATATTTATAATTAATATTACGATTATGAATGTCGGTGTATGAACTTGTGTATGTGTGTATTACACTACACTTATAATATACCCTTGCACCGTTCCAAGTAGATGGATGGAGAAGAACCGGCTAGCAAGTCTATGGGTTCTATTTAATCTATTATACTATACATATATATTTAGTGTTCACTAAAACATGTTTTATTAAACGGATATTAATGTAAAACTACTTTACTTTATTTTAATAAAACAATCAGAACTTATTTTCAGAAACAAAAAACCAGTTTAAGGGATTTAAGGGCGGGCTAATACTATATAACTATATATTTCTCCGAATCTGACATGGTATAAGTTGAAAATCGGCACCCCACAATGGGCTAAACGTGGTATACACTTCTTTCTTTAAGATAGCAGTGGGACTTGTATGATAATATATGTAATTGACTGCAATTTTACAATTTGATTATATAAATTTACATAAATCGACACCCAATAGATGTGTTAACAAGCTTCGACTTTATCCATTTATAATAATGTTGCCGAAAGTTGAGCATTGTGTTAGCGTTTTGTACGGTTTTCATTTCTTATCTGGGTTATTTAATTTTGAACTCTATTATCGGATTTTAAGGTCTCAAATAAAACTATATCATGGGTGTTAAAACAAGTTGTTCAAGCCGCAGACCGCAGACTGCAGGCTACATCTGACACATTTTCGTGAGAAATTATTATTTTAGTTCGAAATTTTCATCCCTTTAGTTACCTTTTGAAGTTCATTTAACACTTTTATAAATAAAAAAAAACGTAATGGGTAAGGTAAAAGAATACTTTTTTTTAAAACAATGTACAAATTCAAGCCAGGCGCGGTCGTAAGGGGAAATCGTGGGGGGGGCATGAACCCTCCACAATAGTACACATCAAATAGGCAATGATAATATAGACAATTAACGAAAATGTAATAAATAATTATCATAGTTTTAATTGTTCATACAAGAATATACAAATAACTAATAAGATTTTTGTGAAATAAATTTAAATATTTTTATTTTGGGGGGGTTGGGGGGGGGGGGGGTGTGAATACAAAGAAAGGTATACTTATGAATACATTATATAATAACAATAGCCATCAAACAATTGGTTACACTGCCACATAACATTATAATGTATTTGTATCCGTATTCTGATTTATGACGAGATGACGTAAGGATGCTGTGCCGCTGTTGAGAAGCGTAATGAGGACAATACCTTACTAACATTTAATTATATAAGTAATTCAAATTTGTAATAGGATGTTTTTTAAAAAATAATTAATGATTTTATCTTTATATTTTATGACTAGCTCTGTCCACTACTTCGATCGCTTGGAATATATATATTTTTTCAATAGTCAACAACTAAGTTACTCCTTATAACATCAGCTATCCGTCAGGGAAAATCCTGTTAAAATTGGTCCAACAGTTTCCGAGATTCGCTGGACTAAACAGACAGATAGGATTTTTTTTAAATTGTGTTTAGTAACTACATCTACTTTCATATGCATTTAGTGAAAAACTATTAGTTTAAAATTACTAACAGACACTTCAAGTTCATTTCTATCTATAGATAGAAATAAATATTTGGTATACTATTTTAAGTCATATCAATAATTGTAGAGATCATGCATTTAATAGTATACATTTAATAAATACTTATATGTAATATGACGCTTTCATAATATGACATAAAGTCAGAAAAGTGCAAAGTCATGTGATGACTTAAATTGTAATAATAAATTGCGTTGACTCCATTTATTGCAATTCATTCCGGATTATGGAGAAAGTTTTATATTATAAACATTTTGTTAGATAATATAGCATTATCATACTGAGATGTGTTCTTTATGATTTTTATACTAAAAATACATATATGTGAAAAAGAATGCTTAATAATTTAATAAGTTAACTATCGTGAAAACAGCAGTTACTATTTCATTTGTATTATTTTCAAGATTTTCAAGAGGAATTAAACCTATTTCAAACACATTTACAGAATATTTCCTTTTATTAATTTTTGGTACCATTAAAATTTCAGGTACCTTTGGAACTTCGGGAACGTATAGTCTTTTAGTCCTAATAATTTCAGACTATGCAAGATATATTTGTTCGTTAAAATAGGTTTATATGTTATTTTACGGTCGCCTGCGAAATATATTGTAAATAAGCTGACTCTGGCGAGTGGATAAGAGTTATTTTGGTTAGGTTTCGTAATCGAGTTTCAAGAACCATCAATACGAGGATAAGTTCAAAAATATTGAACTTTCATAGTATTGTTTGATATTTTCTATAAATATGCTTGGACAGTATAACCTTCTTTATGTTTTAAATAAATGTTGAAAAAACTTTCTCATCCCATAGAACCATATGATTCTACCATATGATTTGGTACCGGAAAATTGGAGAAATATCCCAGAAGTCGCAAGTTCGAGTCCTGATTGTGTCGTTAAATTATAAATTCTATATTTATTAAACAATTTTATTTTAGTAAGTCAGTATAAAAATATCAATTTGTCTATATATTAAATAAAACGAAAAGGAAATTAAACTATTAAATTTTACGCATTATTTACTAAAAATATTATAAAAAAGATATAGTGCTGTATAAAAATATATTGTTGTTTTTCTGTATGTGAAAATATGTATTGTAAAGGATGCAACATTTACCTATTGTAGTGAATTTTCGTCGGGTGAATGTAAATATTTGCGTTCGGCGGAAATTATTCGACAGTCTGATATGTATGGTACGTAGGTCGGAAAACTACATACATATGCAAGGTGTTATTGAAATCTATTTCAGATTATCTGTTAAAACAATATATTAACTCAGTTTTTTATAAATAATAGAATAAGTTTGTATTGGAAAAATAAGTATTTTGAAATTATTAATAGACTTATTTTTAAATTATAACAAGGTTATATGAAACCTTGCTATAATTTCCAATCTTTCTAATTATATTATTCGTCTGTATCTCGAATTCATTTACGGTAAAAACTTCGATTGATTATCCGCCAATTTGCATTGTTTTTATTGTTATTATTATTTTAGGAAGTATAATAAATTAATTATTTTGAAAAGGTAAAAATATCAACACAATATTTTTTTGTAAATAGTAAAGGTTCACTATTATAAATAAATGTAAGTTTGTTAAGTGCTATTTAATACGTGATAGTTTAATCAATGTGAGAAAAAGTCCTGAACTCTAATCATTGTTATGTTGGCGACATTGGTTCAAGAAACGTAACTGTCATAAAATGAATCTTATAAAAGTATGACTGAAACGAAGTCAATACATCGGGCGAGGCGTGTCGATGACTGCGGATTTATGTCAAATTACCTAGACCATAGCCCATTGACCTCCTTCGAAAAAAATGTCTTAAGTTACAAACGAAGTGTAAAAAAAAATATATAAATATATCTTAAATAAAAATTGTCCATTTTTGTTTTGTTTCAAAACTTCAATACTTCAAGATTTTTAGTATAAATTGGTTTTAAGCCCGCTGAGTTTCTGTTGCCGGCTTTTCTCAGGTCAGTGGCAAATAAGTTTAAAATCTGGTGATAGCCTTTACGTTTTGTATATATATTTTTTTTAATATTGATTTTTATTTAAAAATATTAATCATATTTAAATTTGACATATTTTTTCGTCGTGTATAAGCAATTATTTTTTTTAAAGTTATTCTGTTAATTATATGGTATATACTAATCATATGATTTTTAAATAACAGAGTCGTATGAAGAAATATCTTTAAATTTAAATTAATAAAAAAAAAATTGTAATCTCATAAGTATACTCATGAGATTACTTTAAGTTCAAATCTTGTGGCTTGGACCAATCGAAGTATGCCGAATTTTCTTTTTCATTTATTACAGAGGAAGGACAATGATTTATGTAATACCTACGTTAGGTTTTATTGCCAGTTTGGACGGAGGCCTTTTGGACTTCTCGTAAACTTTCTTTTATTTTTATCATCCATACTTTGGTCTTATTATAATGGGTTTAATAAAGTTAATCTGAATATCTCTGGCATGTACCTTGGAGGGTATCCAAGTTAGTTTTTAATTATATAACACCAGAAGTTTCCGAATTGATTTTAATTATTGGCATAGCCACAAATGTAATTATTATTAGAGAATGTTCTGAAAGATGTTCCTTGTAACCGCCATTACCATCGCCAAAATGTTAACCGTTGTTCTAAGTTCCAAAATAATGATAATATGTTATTTTGTTGCACAAAACAAAATTGCTTTTTTACAATTTGTTACCGGTAGAAGACAAACCGCAATACATTTCTTTGAAATAACGTTGGCTATTATCTTTGAGGGTTCAAAGCCGAAAAAAACAACGTAAATGTCTCTTTGTACCGACCATAAGATATATACAAAGATACAATTACCCTCTCAAGTATGTATTAAAACATTTAGATATTAGTTCCAGTTTTACATAAGCTTTTGGCCGCGACATCGCTCGCTCTAGATTCTGTTTTGGGTGGTATGTTATAAATTTGTATTAGTAGTCCTATACATTATTCTGACTTAAAAGATTTTGGCACGTAATATTAGTAGGATTCATAAAATATTATTTAATGCTGCCCACAACTATTATAAGAAAAAACTTTGTTCATATTTGTATAGATATTATGAAGTAATATGATTAGTCTTTAAGTGTAAATAAGTGAATGTAACAAAGGACCGTTACTTATTTCACATACACTTATTTACACTTTCTGTTAGTATTATAAAAAAGAACTTCCTCGTCAGTAGAAATAAAACAACGCCTGGAGGTGGGCGGAAGGCAATTTGCCATAAATCTACTCTGGATGGAAATGTTTGAAGGCGTTTTTAGGATTTGCCATTGGATATTTTATGTAAAGCAACAGTGTTTTAAGTTTAAAATATGTTGAGTTACTTTTTAAGAAGATGAAGGAAATTATATATGCGGGTGGTGGGTATATGTTAATCTCTATTAATAATTTCTATAGTATACCAAAACATAAAATTTTCTTATACAAAGTTAATCCTTTCTATTTGAAATCCACGGAAGTTCACAAAAGACACAATACAAAAATAGAAAACTGTATGAAAAATGTAATATTTATTATTATATAACACTCAGTATTGGAAGCAATTCATAAAAGAATTATAAATATTAGTGTATAATTGTTTTAATAATTTTAATAAATAAGGTGTGTTGATTAAACGGCTCGATATCTTCTTTCGAGATTGTAATCAATTTTATTCGAGTATCCGAGCTTCAAGTATAGGTACTTCACACTTTAAGTATTATATATTATTGTCTATTTAAGTAAACCATAGGTATTTCTTCGTGAAAGAAAAGGAATAATAAATATAACTTTACTTAATTTAAGTATTCCAAAACTCAACAATATCACCCTAACGTATTTAGTGTAAATGTTCAGAGTTTAACGGCTGAATTCCTCGAGTTGGTCTGGACCGCGGTCACGACCTGTGATATATTTAACCCGAATACTAATTCCCTCCATTGTTAATCTTAATTAAATACACATTGTCCTCAGTTCTTGTCGGTAATGGCAAAGGACAAACATTTGGGGTCGCTACAGTCTCTATGTTCCGTAAACAATTTGGAAGTTCAAAATATTATTGCAGCGTCCTTGTGGTCTTAATAAACAAACATATAATCGTTTTTTATTAAAACAATCCAAATTAATAATTATTTAAATTGTTTAGCCTTGATGTGTTACAAATGTATTATGCGTGCTGTGCCTATGACTTGTGAATGTGTTTCTTCAATTAAAAATACGAGGGGAGAACCAAAAATGATCTACCTACCAAGATATGATAGATGCGTAATGCGGGGTGGACCAGATTGGTGCAAGCACTGACATATCCTTAGGTCTCGGGATACTTAGTGTGAGTTCAGTAGTGCATCAGCTTTCCTAGTGAGGGGTTGTTAATTGTGACTACTTGCAGAAAATATGTAAAGAAATATGGCAAATATCAGTTTAAAGCACCGTGGCGTCATCGAGTTTTTAGAGAAAGAAGGAAATGGGCCAAAAGCCGTCAATGAACGTATGTCGCAGTATAAGGGGACTCTACACCTTCCTATTTCATAATAAAATACTGGACTAAGTGGAAGGCCTGTGGAAGCAACTACGCCTACAATCATCGGCAAGGTGGAAATGCTTGTGCATCAAAACCGTCAGAATTATTGGGTTTGAGAATTCTACACCAACCTTTGTTCATGAACAAGGTCAGTGCGAGATGGGTTCCCAGAATGCTGACACCCTTCCAGAAGGAAAACCGTATTCTGATTTCAAAATAAAATTTGGACCTATTGGAGGAAGGGAGTGAAGCGTTTCTGTTTAAGATTGTAACAGGGCATGAGACGTGCATTCACCATCTGGAACCGGAGTCGAAACAAGAATCCATGCAATGGACTCATCCGTCCCCCGGGAGGATTATTATGATAATTTTTAAGGGATATGGAAGGTATGCTATTAATTGATTGCCTTCCCCTCACGGAGACAATCACAGCGAAGTATTACGCTGAGGTTTTTAAAAACTTGAAGACAGCGATACTGGAAGTTTAGCCGCGGAATACAGCTCTTGCATGACAACGCTCCTGTGCATAAGTCTGCCATTGCAGCAGCTATAGCCCAGACATGGCCCCTAGCGACTTCTATCTGTTTCGACTTTAGAAGAAACATCTACAGCGACGTATTTTTTTCGACGATGAAGAAGTCAAGTGCGCTGTTTCATTTTTCACAGAGCCAGATTCAATTTTTTTCTGACAATATCAAAGGACTCCCATTGAAGTGGAATAAATATATTAAGTTAGGAGGTGACTACATTGAAAAACAATTACTAAAATTTCCCGTAAGCCTTGTCTTTCATAGCTAGGTATATTATTTTTGGATCTCTCCTAGTAGCTTAAGTTCTTATTCGTAATATTTTAGCGAAATACTGTTAATTTGGGATTACAAGGAGACATTTCAAATTTATTTATATATATAGATGTATCGATTCATTAAAATTAGATAAAATGTATTTTATATATTTATATATCCTTAGATATAATATTAGAACATACATGCTTATTGTAATATTTAGACTGTGAAGTCATCTTTATCTTCCAGTTATAATATTAATTTATTAATATTGAATTATACCGGAGACTTGTTAATAGATGTTATAAGAAAGTTAAGACAAATTTATGAGCAAATTTTAAGATTTATTCATAATCTTCAAGATTTTAATTAATTATTTCAATACTTTAATAGTGAAAATATAAGTCAGATAATAAAGTCACAAAGTTTATATAAAAAATATATTTTGTCATGAAAATAATATAAACAATACCGAGTTATGAGAGTAGTTTAAATTATGATACGTGTTCCAAAAATAAAGATCACGCTATAATTCTCACTTCATATGCCATATTCCGTCCATTAAGCCGAGTAATGGACTCTGTCACCAGCGTACTAACAGACAAGCATATCTTTATATTACGTTTTACTGAGAGAATGGATCATTTTTTTTATAAATTTTGAAAAAAAATCATTATAAGCACGACTTGAATCTAAAACCCTCCGAAAGTAGCTGCCCTTCAATGTATCAACTGAGCTATCATGTCAGCTATATAGCTGATGAATTGAATATTTTGTACATTATTTAAATCTATTATTACAACTCGTAGCGACTGACGTGAAAAATTGTTTTCTATAAACAAAAAATCTGTTGTATTTTCAGTTATATAAGGGCAGAGGTTTTTTTGTAAGAGGAAAAAACTTTATGTTATCAAAAGGTATCAAATATAATTTATTACTTTAGTTATTTGACTAATCCTAAAAACATAATATATTGCTTGCATTTTTTAAAACGAACCTCACCAAATTTATGTTTGAGCCGTAAAAGAAAAGCAGGTGTAGACAAAATGTCTTTTCTTTGTATAAGATTAGTGATGAAGGACAAATATTCCATTTTTGTGTAAATATAGGGTATATTATATATTCCTAAGATTCAAAGATCACGGGTGTGTCTAATATTTATTATTATATTTAATTCATTTATATAAGTACCTTTATCGATCTTTGGCAGAATTATTTATATAAATATGTATTTTGAATGTAAGATAGGGAATAAATTGACTATAAAGAAATATTGATAAGTGGAATAAGTACTTTATTAAATTTCTTATTCGTTTTCTCCGTCTTAGTTGAGGGTAATTTTAGATAGCGCATGTGTGGTGAATGTGGGATGCGAGGAAACGTAATAGTTGCAGTTTAAGCGCATCCCCTTGGGTTGATTTAATTTCTCTTGGCAACATGTTGACTAACGCTGCTTTAACTTCTTTTTTAGTTTTTTATACTAACATACGAGTATCTGTATCTGTATCTGTATATGTATATATATATATATATATATATATATTCGGGAAGCTAATTCCTAGCTGGTGGTGGCATTGTCATTAATAAACATTTAGAAACTTTTATCTTGTATTTGGACAATTAGTTTTTGTCGTGTCTTGGTTTAAAGATTTTTCTGCAGTCTCCAAACAAAATGAATGAAATGAATTCTATAAAACTCAGGTTTCCAAGTTCCAACATTAATTGTTTGTCTCCAAGCACTGTAATTAACATTTAAAATACTGTTGATAAAAAATAATATTAATTTAATATAACTTTCACCTAGTTATAAATAAATAAATTGTCTTTATTGATATGATCCGGAAATACAACTTTCATATTCTGAATAGTGCTATAAAAATATAATCAAGCTGAACAATACATTGGTTCCTCTAAAGCTCGTGGACAATAACAGCGTCCATTGTAGCCTTCAACATATATTTGATGTGGAATCCACATTATCGATAACATCAGGACCATCACTTTAAAGTGTCATTCTGTTAAGATTTTACGAAACGAAATATATATGTATATTACACTGCTTCTAAAGAATTGGTAAAGAAAATTTTAAAGTATTTAAAAGTGGTAATGTACATCGAAGTAAAGTGGTTTGAAGGATTCGTATTCTTTACTAGTGATGTTTTGGTAGATGGTGTAAGACAGCAGGCTAGGGTGCATATTTGATCATTCCTGATGAAAGTAAAGTGGCGGTATGTAAGACACTCATGTAGGAAGGGGATTCCGGGTGGATCAGGTTGCTTTGAGGAAAATGATTTTGTAATGTTACTGATATAATATTTATAACGGGAAAATATTTTTCTGTTATTTTCTATTTTTATAGGGATTAAGTTATATAAATTATTATAAATATTAACAACTAACATACTTACAAACTATATTATAACATTATTTCTAAGTAATCTTCCAAATATTGCGTATTCTTCGATTTAATTAAATCTGTTTAAGCATACAATGTTTAAAGATATTATTATAATCAAGAAAATGGTACAAAACCGTAATGTTTCAAAATACTTTATGCAAAATACACACCCAGGAGCGTGTCTTGTGAGTTGTTAGTTGAATACATTACTCTAATTATCGACTGCGCGTGTACTTTGAAGCAAGGATATTCTGCAAAGTGTCAGAAGCATTAATCACATGTTAGTAAGGCGTTTTATAGCGAAGGAAACTATTTAAAATCATTTTAAGATTGCACATTAAAGTATCCAACATTTAATTACATTATCATTTATTAATTATACTATTGGATGATCTAATGTTTTAAATGTTCCACCACGGACTGACTGTTGAAGATTGATTATGAGATTACCGCTTTATTTGCTGGCACGAGTCCATAATTGGTGATGCTTTGGAGAGGGGTAATAAATATCTTATGTGCCATGTAAGCCCAGTTTAAGCGAAATTTATTTTGCCCATATATGGTCTGAGAGCATCGAAGATTACATCACTAAAACTTTAAATAGATACAGAAAAAACATTTTGACATTTTTTTTATATACAACTGGCTATGCTGGCTACAAAATATATTCCGCCCGAACGCAGTAGAGGACTGCGTTCGGGCGGAATATATTTTGTAAAATAAAAATAGCTAAGCTTCTCCTTGTAAAGAGTGAAAGTCATGTTGAAATCGGTGCTACCGTTTCAGAGATTAGCTAGACCAAATAGACCGAAAGACAGACATAAAAGTTATAATTTTTTTTTTGTTATGTAAGTACAGTATATACGTTCATATGCTTCTAGTAAAAAGTTTCAATTACAATCAGATACTTCGATATTATTTACGTTTTATTATTTTAAGACAAAATATTATATTTCGAACAATATATGTAATGCAAAGCTAAAAGAAAGTTAACAAAGTGTGTATTCTATTATAGAGAAATGCTTGTTCTGTTGTAGGTAACGAAATCAGTTTTATAAAATTACAACCTATCTAGCTATGTTTTAAATGTATATAAAATCCCTAATCTGAATATTAAAGTCTTATAAGTCATGTTTTTGTACATTGATATGAAACTTTAAGTAGATGAAGGTCAAACTAACCTGCATAACTATAATAGGTGAGGTCAGTATTTAACGCTCAATTACTTATCACTAGTTCGAATACCGCTGGGATACTAGCAAATAAACAAGATCCTTTTACAGCGATACCACTTAAAGGATGTGGTGAAAGTTTCGGGTATGGTGGTATTGCTGGCGATTACTAAAGAGCTGTAAGATTATTGTTATATCACCTTCCCCATTGTCGTTGGCTGTCATATTTGATACTAGTCGGTCACTTTAAACCAGAATGCGAGATTTTACAGAACCCGTTTAGTTTAGTTTAGATGTGATTATTTTCCGCTATATCTGGGACGCCACCAAAACTGCGGCGACAAGAGAAACCTCTAGTATTTTACTGTTCCGTAGTTTGTTGCGCCTAAGAAAACACTTTATTAATGGATAATGTGCAAGTTCTAGGAAAACTTACTCTTTCTTGCTATAACTATAATTTTGAGTTCAGAGCTTAATGCTATTTGCTTTATTAAACAATTAAAATTTAAAATTTTTATGATGTCTGGCAGGAATAATTTTTCGAGTATTAAGTGATAAATTATTTATCAACCGAGTAACAATAATTAAAGTACTATTATATATTATATAGATATAAAAAATGGGGGTTGGTGGTAGAAGAATGAAAATGCAGGGTTCCATGTCTTTTTAGCGAGATTCACAAAAAAGTTATGTAGGAAAATTAAAATCAGGGAACGAGAACGAGGTAGAGGACTCGGACGTAGGTAGAGGTCTCGGACTTACTGTCATCGGCCAGTCACAGTTACAGGTACACGACCCTGACTTGCTTGAGCTATTTGCTTACAATCCCTTGTCTATCCGTGCAAGCAATATCCCCTTTCCTTTTTTATCTATCCCATCTTTTCTCTTGAATATACCTACCCCCATCCCATCCTTCTCCAACTGAGCGATGGCGGTATATCCATCACAATTAGTGCAGCTCAAAGTAATATAGACTGGTGTCGGGCAGCAGCGTCACTGGTGCGAGGAGCTGCCTACTGCGCTCGCCAACCCGTCTGCCAAGCGTGGCGAGTATGGCAAATTCTCCTCTTTGAACATGGCAGACGCAAACAGGACCAGGTCCCCAGTAACCGGCAGTCCCACTGTGCAAGGCTTCGGTAGCGGCCGCGGTTATGGTGGGTCAGGGGGTGCTAAGAATCTCCGGATGGGATCGGGCTACCACCCCAAACGACACCTGGCCCTGGTAACACACAATGTCCGCACTTTGCGGACTGACGATAAGATTGCTGAGCTGGAAGAAGGGATGAGTAGGTTACGCTGGGATATATTAGGGTTATCTGAAGTCTGTAGAGAGGAGGAGGACACGATAATCCTCAAATCCGGTATCCTACTATACTTCCGGGAGGACGACCAACAGTCCCAAGAAGGTGTCGGGTTTATGGTCAAGTCCCTCATAAAAAACATTGCGGTCGTTGAAAGTGTGTCAAGTAGGGTCGCGTACCTTATACTCAGAGTTTCTAAAAAATACTTGTTAAAGGTCATACAAGTCTATGCGCCTACCTCCGCACACCCAGATGATGAAATAGAGGCTATGTATGAGGACATTAGTCGGGTCATACATACTACCAAAACTCACTTTTATGTTGTTATGGGGGACTTCAACGCAAAGCTGGGCAAGAGAAGCGACGATGAGTTGAGAGTGGAGCAATTTGGATATGGGCAGCGGAACCCTAGGGGACAGAGGCTGACCGATTTTCTGGAGAAAGAGGGACTCTTTATGATGAATTCCTTCTTCCAGGAGCCGCCTCAAAGGAAGTGGACATGGTTAAGTCCCGATGGTTCCACTAGAAATGAGATTGACTTCATCTTGATCACTAGACGCCAGATATTCAACGATGTCTCTGTGATCAACAACGTTAAAACCGGAAGCGATCACCGAATGGTAAGAGGCACGTTGAATCTTAATGTCAGGCTGGAACGATCTCGGTTGGTGAAGTCTACGCTCCGTCCATCTAAAGCTCATATTCAAGACCTCTAAAGCTTTTAACTCGAACTATCGAACCGCTTCGCTTGCCTAGATGATTGCGTATCCGTGGACCAAATTAACAACAGGTTGGTAGAAACCTTCCATACGGTCGGAGGACAATTCTGCAGACCCGGCCGTAAGAATAGACCCCAAAAACTAGCCGAGGAAACCCTCAAATTTATAGCGCTACGACGTTCGTTGGCGCTTCAATCCCTCAATGATACCAAGACTTATAGGCAGCTCAACAGACGCATACGGAAATCTCTGCGATACGACATCCGTATTCTCAATACTAACTGTATTAAAGATAGGATAGAACGAAACCAAGGCTCCAAAGTGTTTACGCGAGACTCGTCAATTGCGCAAAGCCGGTTAACAAAGTTGAAATTAGGAGCTGGAAGCACAGTGTCACAGGCGAACAAGAGTAACCTGAAGTGGCAGTGGGGTATAGCCCGCTCAAATGATAGCCGATGGGGAAAAAGAGTCCTTGAGTGGAGATCACTTACTGGCAATCGAAGTAGAGGACGACCGCCAACTAGGTGGACAGACGACCTGAAGAGAGTAGTTGGAAACCAATGGATGCGGGCCGCTTTAGATCGATCGCGGTGGAGGTCGATGGGGAAGGCTTACGTCCAGCAGTGGACACACGATAGCTGATGATGATGATGATGATGAACGAGAACCCTTAAGTATGAATATGGCAATAAGAAAAGAGGATGACAGAAGAAGAGTGCGTGAAAAATTATATGCCAAAGAAAAAATTCAGCCCTGAGATGACGAATGATAAAAGAGCATAGAATTAACATATTACGCCGACCGCAAATAATTGGGATAGGACAATAATATCAGTATTCATTACTCCAATATTCTAATCAGCGTTAAATAATAGATAATAAAGTAACATATAGCGTACATTATCAGAGAAATTATTTGATCCAATGATCCTATAAATTAGTAATGCAATATTATTAAATAATAATTAAAATAGCAGCTACAAAATAATCATGTATCAAAACTACTGAGGCGAAAACTGTCCGTTATTATGATATTGGTAATATAAACTTAATTTCAACGAATAATCCAATAGATAACGTCAACTGAAGTCAACAGAATGTTAACGCCTCAGATAATAAGTAGATAAGCTATCATCGGTTCATATGATAGTTCATATCAGTTCATATCATAGTTTGTTGTGTGGTTCTTCTCAGACTAGGACGCGTTTGGAACCCTCATAGTTTTAACATTAAGTTGGACAGTGCTTTTACAGAAGGGCTTATTACGATAAATCTGGTATCGAAATAGGCCCTCCTGACACTTCCATTTTGACGTACACAATTGATCACTGATAATGTTTCAAAGTGGAAAAGATATAAATAAATAAATATGTTTGTGTCAAGATCAAAGCATAAACAATATTTCACTTTGTAATTACCAATGCTGTGATTCATTATCATTGTATATATTTATAAATCTAATTATGTAAATGTTTGTTTGTCTCTTAAAGATGCATACATATATTCATACAAGTAATTTAATCACAATGTGTGTCTATTATTATTGACATCTAATAAGTTAAGAGTTTCGGTTAAAAACTACAATTAGATTGGAGAATAATTTATTTTACCAATTCTCTTCGAAACAACAGAAATCTTACAAAGTTATTATTGCATATAGTTTGCAAAGTTAATTGAAACTATTTAAGTTATTCATTACAATAGAGGTTTGAACAACTATAATTATAAAACTTTTGTATAGGTTTCTCAGCGTTATAGTTTATTATGTAGATTCGCTACGCCTTAAGTTTAATCAATTATTAACTAAAATTTAATTCAATATTGAGATACTTTTATGATAAATTGTCCTTTGTGCATTTATTTTTAATACGAGGCAAAGTTAGGTTATACAACTAGTCTTCTGTTACTGCAGTGAATATAAAAGGAACAGATTAAGTTTATCATTTATTTTATTGTAAAAATCAAAATGGCGAAGGAGCTATACTTCTTTAACTCGGACGGTATCGCCGAGTCCATCAGATACATGCTGCTTTATGCCAAGCAGGAGTTTAAAGACATAGGATACGATTACAAATGGTGTCGGGTTGAGAAAAGTAAGTAACGAGACGTAATTTGCTTAAAATTACGTATATTTTGTGGATTATCTTAAGTATTTGTATCATACCTTAATAATTGAATTATATTATCTATACATTTATCATACAACACGAGAGAGTGCTTGATTAAAAGATAATAATATATAGAATATGATTTAAATTGAATATGAATATTCACTTTATATTGCCACATTGAACTGCATTATTAGAATAAATTATCTGAACAACAATTACATATTTAGATCTCATGATAATATAATAAATAATACAACCTTTATAAATTAAAACAAATGTGTATTTCTTCTTAAGAGTACTTAGATTAATTTAATTACTTTGTTCATATTTTTTATTTGTTAGTTTTTATTTTTCACTTCTTCTGTGTAAATTTCTTTAGTGAAAATTTACTGACATGTCTGTTTTATTTGATATTGTAATATTTATTGTTTAATGACGCATCTTGTTTTTCCCAATACAAAATATAAATTGAAAAAATATTAAAATTAAAGATCTTATTAAGTATATTCATTTATAATATATTAATTTAAAATTACTACTAACATATTTGCCTCTCTTTATTTTGTGGAATTAATTATATTTATCTATTTAACAATCCCTAATGTACCTTTATGACGAAATCTTACAACAACCATTTTATACTTTAGATATAAATTTATAAAGATAAGCATAAAAACAAGAAAAAAGTTTATTAATTCTATTTATCATCCAGATCTTCCTTTCGGTCGTTTGCCAGTTTATGAAGAGGGTAACAGAACTCTCAACCAATCACTGGCCATAGCCCGCTACGTCGCGAGCGTCCACAACTTGCTGCCCACAGATCCCTGGGACCAGGCACAGCTGGACGCAATCGTATTCACTATCTATGACTTCTGGGCAAGTAAGTAATTGTGAAGTCTGCAATCTAAGACAGGGAAATGCAACTCCAACCTGGACATATAGTACTTTAATTGCACGAACTCGAGTAGTACTCAAACTACCACCAAATTTACTTAGGATCGTAAGCCATATTTGTAAAAAATATGTTTCCTAATTGTGTACAATTGTTAATATGAAATCATGGTTTAAGTACATTATAACTATAACTAAATAACATTAATTGTATTACTAATGTTTATTCCAGAGATCGTAACATACATAAGCGAACAGGACTCTGTTAAAAAACAAATCATCAGGAAGGAAATATTTGAAGAAGTCATTGACTTCTATTGTTCCAGATTTGAAAACCAACTGAAGAATAACGAGGGATTCTTTGGAGGAAAGGTGAGACTAGTCGATTGATAGCTGATAACATGAAATAATTTCATGTTATTATTTCATGTTACTAAGGACATAAAATTCATGTAATTCTCGATAAGATACTTGGACAATCTCTAATTTAAATATAGTCTTTTTGAGCCATATCCTTTAACATTATCGTTTTAGATAAGCTGGGCCGACTTCGTCTTCGTTGGCATAGTTGAAGCAGCGAACCTACAATTGGGAGATCAGATAGAACGCAAGTATCCCCACATTATGGCGCTCATGGAGACAATAAAATCTTTACCCGGAGTTAAGAGTTATGAATCGATGAATCTTTATATCATCAGCACAAGTCGACAAGATAGGATTTAATTTGTTTTTGTAATTTTTTGTCATTAAAATTTTTAGGACAAAATATTTATAATTTATAAAAAATCCATAGTAGTATAATAAATAATGAAAGGATTTAATAGATGTATATTTTCAATGTAGACAACTGATGAAACGGCAAAGAAATTTCTTAAATAAATATTGAAAGAGCAAAATCAGCCTTACTATTACTCTAATGACTAAAAAAATAATTGTTACTTATAGGAAAATAAAATAACGTCTACAAATAGTTTTTTTGTTAAAGTGGAAAACGATGAAGTACTAGCCAGTGTTTCATAGTTTTCCCGCCCGCAGTGTCCTCGGAAACTATTTTCCTTTTATTTTAAATTTGCTGTCTAATTGGGGACTCTGACATATGTTGAACTTGTCATATAAAAATGTATAATCGTTTCTGTTCTTTCGAAAAAGAGTAATATAAAATATCTGACATTCATCATCATCATCATTATCAGCTGTCGTGCGTCCACTGCTGGACGTAAGCCTTCCCCATTGACTTCCACCGCGATCGGTCCAAAGCGACCCGCATCCATTGGTTTCCAGCTGCTCTTTTTATGTCGTCTGTCCACCTAGTTGGCGGTCGTCCTCTACTTCGCTTGCCAGTAAGTGGCCTCCACTCAAGGACCCTTTTTCCCCATCGGCCGTCACTTGAGCGGGCTATATGCCCAGCCCATTGCCACTTCAGCTTACAAATCCGTTGGGCTATGTCGCTTACTTTTGTTCGTCTGCGAATCTCCTCGTTTCTGACTCTATCTCGCAGCGAAATTCCCAGCATAGCCCTCTCCATCGCACGCTGAGTGACTTTAAGCCTCTCTAAGAGTCCCTTTGTTAGAGGCCACGTCTCGGTTCCATAGGTCATCGCTGGTAACACACACTGGTCGAAGACTTTCGACTTAAGGCATTGCGGTATTCCGGACGAAAATACCGTCCTTAAGTTCCCGAACGCTGCCCATCCTAGTTGGATTCGTCGATTGACCTCTCCCTCGAAGTTGGACCTGCCCAATCGGACTTTTTGTCCCAGGTAGACATATTCGTCGACAACTTCGAGAATGAAGCTCCCAACGGATACCGGGATAGGCGCGACATGGACATTCGACATAATTTTCGTCTTGTCCATATTCATTTTAAGGCCCACCTGTTGAGAGACTCCATTAAGATCGCCGAGCATAATGCTGAGGTCTTCCAGGGATTCTGCCATTACTACTATATCGTCGGCAAATCGAAGGTGAGTTAGGTACTCGCCGTTTATATTGATGCCGAGTCCATGCCATTCCAGGAGCTTGAAAGCGTCTTCCAGTGCAGTGGTAAATAGTCTCGGAGAGATAACGTCTCCCTGTCTCACGCCTCGCTGTAAAGGAATAGCGTTTGTGCAATGCTCCTGGACTCGAACCGACATGGTGGCGTTTGTGTACAAATACTTCAACACTTCGATGTACCGATAGTCAATATGGCACCTCTGAAGAGACGACAGTACCGCCCACGTTTCGATCGAATCAAAGGCTTTCTCATAGTCCACAAACGCTAAGCATAATGGCCGATTATACTCCTCGGTCTTCTGTATAATCTGCCGCAGCGTATGAATGTGGTCTATGGTACTAAAACCTTTTCGGAAACCGGCTTGTTCGGGAGGCTGGAAGTCATCAAACTTGCTCGTGAGACGAGTCGTGATAACCTTCGAAAACAGCTTATAAACATGGCTCAGAAGCGAGATGGGCCTGTAATTCTTCAGCAAAATAGTATCGCCTTTTTTGAAGTATAGGGCCACCATACTTCTGTTCCATGCTTCCGGCGTTCAAGCAGAACGGCATTAAAGAGCTTCTGAAGGACCCTAAGTACTGGCAATCCGCCCGCTTTTAGAAGCTCTGATGTGATACCGTCTTCACCTGGTGCCTTGTTGTTTTTAAGCTGTTTTAGGGCCACACTGATCTCGTGCAAGCTGATGTCCGGGATTTCATCGGAATAGTGTCGGGTAAGCTCCGCTCTTGGGTGTTCTGCTAAGCTATCAACAGGTTTAGCGACCGAGGTATATAAGTGTCCATAGAACCTCTCGACCTCCCTCAAAATGTCAGCCCTACACGACACTGTGCTTCCATCCCCCAATTTCAACTTCGATAACCGGCTTTGCCCAATTGACGAATCTCGCGCAAACACTTTGGAGCCTTGGTTCCGCTCTATAGTATCTTTAATACGGTTAGTATTGAAAATACGGATGTCGTGTCGCAGATATTTCCGTATGCGTCTGTTGAGCTGCCTATAAGTCTCGGTATCATTGAGGGACTGAAGTGCCAACGCGCGTCGTTCCGCCATAAGTTTGAGAGTTTCGTTGGCTAGTTTTTGGGGTCTATTCTTACGGCCGGGTCTGCAGAATTTTCCTCCGACCGTATGGACAGTTTCTACCAACCTGTTGTTAATTTGGTCCACGGATGCGCAATCATCTAGGCAAGCGAAGCGGTTCGATAATTCAAGTTGAAAGCTTTTGAGATCTTGAATATGAGCTTTAAATGGACGGAGCGTAGACTTCACCAACCGAGATCGTTCCAGCCTGATATTGAGATTCAGCGTGCCTCTTACCATTCGGTGATCGCTCCCTGTTTTTACGTTGTTGATCACAGAGACATCGTTGAATATCTGGCGTCTAGTGGTCAAGATGAAGTCAATCTCATTTCTAGTGGAACCATCGGGACTTAACCAGGTCCACTTCCTTTGAGGCGGCTTCTGGAAGAAGGAATTCATCATAAAGAGTCCCTCTTTCTCCAGAAAATCGGCCAGCCTCTGTCCCCTAGGGTTCCGCTGCCCATATCCAAATTATCCTACTCTCAACTCGTCGTCGCTTCTCTTGCCCAGCTTTGCGTTGAAGTCCCCCATAACAACATTAAAGTGAGTTTTTGTAGTATGTATGGCCCGACTGATATCCTCATACATAGCCTCTACTTCATCATCTGGGTGTGCGGAGGTCGGTGCGTAGACCTGTATGACCTTCAACGAGTATTTTTTAGAAACTCTGAGTATAAGGTACGCGACCCTACTCGACACACTTTCAACGACTGCAATGTTGTTTATGAGGGACTTGTGGACCATAAACCCGACACCTCCTTGGGACTGTTGGTCGCCCTCCCGGTAGTATAGTAGGTTTCCGGATTTGAGGGTTATCGTGTTCTCCCCCTCTCTACGGACTTCAGATAACCCTAATATATCCCAGCGTAACCTACTCATCTCTTCTTCCAGCTCAGCAATCCTGTCGTCAGTCCGCAAAGTGCGGACATTGTGTGTTACCAGGGCAAGGTGTCGTTTGGGGTGGTAGCCCGATCCCATCCGGAGATTCTTAGCACCCCCTGCCCCACCATAACCACGGCCGCTACCGAAGCCAGGAACAGTGGGACTGCCGGGTACTGGGGGCCTGGTCCTGTTTGCGTCTGTCATATTTAAAGGGGAGAATTCGCCATACTCGCCACGCTTGGCAGACGGGTTGCCGAGCGCAGTGCGCAGCTCCTCACACCGGTGGCGCTGCTGCCCGACACCAGTCTATTACTTCGAGCTGCACTGATTGTGATGGATATACCGCCATCGGTCGGTTGGAGGAGAATGGGATGGGGGTAGGTATATTCAAGGGAAAAGAAAGGAAAGGGGGGATATTGCTTACACGGATAGACAAGGGATTGTAAGCAAATAGCTCGAGCAAGTCAGGGTCGCGTACCTGTAACTCGGACTGGCTGATGCCGGGAAGTCAGAGTCCTCTAACAAATCTGACATTACCTTAAAGATATTAAAGAACGATTTTCTCTATTTTTTTATTTTCGTAGGTTGTAACTCATCGACCGCTCTTTTAATTATTTTTTATTGTCGGACCGTTTAAAGTTTTATAATAAGGGAAAAAGTGTTTAGCCTTCATAGTTTGTCTATCTTACGAGTATATCTGAGAAAATATGTTGCTATTCCGCAATAAAGAGTTATGTAAGGATTCAAAACGTCATAAGTAGAGTAAAACCTTAGAAAAATATATTTTATAATAATCGTCTTCTTCGTAACTTTTATAAATTTCAGTCTTACAGCTTTAGGTGTGGTTCATTTTTTTAATGGAAGCTGATATATACTTTAAATTAATCAGATATTAATTTATGTCATAATAAATAATTAATTTGACATTCTTTAAGTGAATAAATTTCTTTGTTGGAGGTGAAAACTTGAAAATTCCCCCATCCTAATTGCTTTACGAAACTCGTTCAGTTTACTTTGGGATTTCTTGAATCCTGAGTTTGAGATATTTGTTTTTCTTACAATAAATTGAGAGAAGCGTAATATAAACCTCTCTTGCTGTTTATAGATTTGTTAAAAGTTATATAATATTTTTTATATATTTGTCTAATTTTATTATATTATATTATTTATTACGAAATCTATATTTATCTTGTGAAAAAATATTTTATTATGTTTATCATACTGCTTTCAGTTCTGGAAAACTAATCTAAAATCCGATAATATTACTGATAATACCTTACTCCAGTGAGGTCTAGTTTATATTTTTCGTTTATCTAGATGGCGTATGGTATTTTTAATTTATTTCTTTTAATTCTTAATAAAATTTCTTTCTAAAGAAATAATTACTTATTCGTGTTGTGGTCTTACAAACTGAGAAATATTTGCTCGTTTATTAAAGAGTCTTAAAACAATTACATTAAGTGACAAAGATCACTTATTCACTTTAATCTCAAACAACTACCACAGTTCAATTTAATCACCTAGCTTAATACTCGATTTTAAATGACTGATAAAGAGGTGCTGAAGAGTGAGCTGAGCTAAATTAGTTTAGCTTGTAATGTGGTTTTTGATTTTATTCTGAAATATTATCAGATCTACATTCTACCTAACTTAATCTGAAACAGCCAAAATATATGTAATATTTTGGCTGTTTCAGATTAAGTTTTGAATGTAAATAGTATAAAAAGAACAGGAAGGCGGAAGACATGAGTGTGTGTGAGTGTGTGGACATGGGTGGAGTGTGTAAAAAAATTAATGGTAAGGATAAAGAAGAATAAAGATAGTTTTCAATGAAATGCGATTGACCAAAGAGTGATAAAGAAATCGATATATTGCATTAATATAGGAATTATATTATGTCCTAATTCTTATTCTTGCAATGACTGGAAGTAGATTGGCCTCAATAATACGTTAAGAATGAAAACAAACAGAATGTGATCATTGAGAATGTCGACATCGTACTTGTGTGTGTGCGCATGACTATTTGTCCGTTTGTATGCATGTATGTGTATGTGCATGTGTGCGTACTTGCTTGCGTTCGTGTTTGCGTGTATTTGTGTGAAACAAGTAAAAAATAGAAAGAGTCGAAAAGAGTTTGTCGACTATTATCATATGTTAATTTGTATTATTTTCTATGATAATTGACTGTTATATTTACACACCTTTTCCTGCGAACATATTTTGATTTAGTAAATACCTGTTGTAAAGGCTCTGGTTTAATTTCATAATAAAACTATATAAAAATGTGAATATTCAATTTAAAATTATGGACCCTCTTTGTTTTACTACGAAAGAACTTTAAAACCAAAAAACGTTCTTAGATTCATTGGGCGATAAAGTATAATCGTAAGTATTAAGATCCTGACTTGTACTAAATTAAACCTCCCTCTGACCTAAAAAGCCATTCTTTTTCCGCTTTATGAAGACAATTTTTCTGCAAGATTGCAACTTTAATATTTTTTCTTTCAGATACATTTCTTATGAAACATTATTTAAAATACAAACTGCATAAACGATCACTGTATTGTAAACTTTGTGTCAAAATATAGGTTAAAGATAAGTTACAAAGTACAAAAACCGCCATCATCTGGCAGCTCTGCTTTTTACTTCACAGACATATTCCAGAATAATTGTTTTACCAGAATAATAACTACCTAATGCTGTGAATCCATAAAACTTTACTCGATATTTAAAAAATCGAACGCTCTTAACATTTTAGTGCAGTAACTTGGACACTTCCAAAGTTCGTGAAGTTCATTAGGACAGTCTTGGGTCTGTTTAAATAAAAGAGACAAAGTAAATAAAAAATCTGTAGCACAAACTTATTCAGAGACTGTATGAAGTGATGGTCCAAAGAAACTATGATGTTTCACTAAACTTATGAGATGGTTCTCTCATATTTGAATGATATATGCTTATATCGTATCATTCAATTAATTCTTCTATATACGAGTACAACTACTGATAATTAAATGTTTTTTTTTAATTAAAACTAGCAAAGTTATACCTTGTAACATCAGTGAAAGTCCTGGTAAAAAACGTACAACTGAGATTAGCCGGAACAAACAGATAGACTGAAAATAAATATTATGAAAGTTGATTTTTTATATAAGTACCGTGTATGCATTTAGCGCAACCTGTTAATTTGGAATTTAAAAAAGGCACATTGCAATTTTATTTATTGAGCTGAGCGTAAGCGAAGCTCTTAAGCGTTTGCGAGACCTTTTTTGTGTTTAGTTGTCTCTAGAATGCGACGAGATAATTTGCTAAAAAATTTCTCACAGACAAACAGACAAACAGATTGAAAAAATGTTTAGCCAGTCAAAAGTTATCAAAAACAGAAGAAAGGAGAGGGGGCTCAGCTCAACAACCGCCGCGCACGGTTGGCGGATCCTAGTATATATATAAATGTAGAATTTCCCTTCTTTAACACTAAACCTACCAAGTACCGGTCAAATTGACCGTTCTTAAACTTTTGTAAAACTTACACATTTTTAAACGTCATAATATCGTTATCAAACTACATGACAATTCTTAGAATATGCATATAATATTTTCTTCACTCTTTACTTTACTTTACTTTTAGTTATTTCCATTATTACCTGCGTTATATGATAAAATAACTTTTAATTATCGGTCAATTTGACGTCGTGCGGTATACAAGAATTGTCGGTAGGTTTAGTGTTAAATAGTTAATAAATACTAATATTTTGTTATTGTTATAATTAAAATTATTTTATCTGTAAATAAGATATAATATTATAATATAAATACATATTGTAATATTTAAACTGTGAAGTTATTTTTATCTATTGGTTATAATATTAATTTATTAATATCAGATTACAACGGAGAGTAGTTAATAGATGTTATAAGAAAGTTAAGACAAGTTTATGAGAAAATTTTTAAAATTTAATCACAATCTTCAAGATATTAAAATTAATTATTTCGATACTTAAACAGCAGAAACATAAGTGAGATAATAAAATAGTAAAGTTCATATATAAAATATATTCAGTATATATTTTGTTATGAAAATAATATAAACGACACCGGGTTATGAGAGTATATTTTTCACTTCATATGCAATTCCGTCCATTAAGCCGAGTAATGGACTCTCACCAGCGTACTAACAGACTGAAGCATGTTTTCATGTTACAATTTTGTTAAATAAATGCTAAAAAATCAACATGAGCAGAACTTAACCGAAATCCTTTCGGAAGTAGTTCTCCGTCACTATGCAACCTGAGCTATTACGTCGTTACTAATGAATTGAACTTTGTATATTATTTAAATAAACCTTTTATTATAAAGATACATTATTAATGGAATTGTATTGGTAGTGTAACTCGTAACGACTGACGTGAGACATTGTTTTATGTAAACAAAAAATCTGTTTTATTTTCACATTTATAAAAATGCACAGGTAGTTTTGTGAAAGGAAAAAGCAAAATGTTGTTACCTAAAAGTATCAAATATATTTTATCACGGTATTTATTTGACTGATCTTAAAATTATATTATATAACATATATGTTTGAGCTGTCAAAGAAAAGCAGGTGTAGACAAAATGTATTTTCTTCTTATAAGATTACTAATCGAGGACAAATATTCCTTTTTTGTGTAATTAAACCTTTTCCTAAGATTAAAATATCACGTGTGTGTCTAAAATTAATTAATATATTTTATTCATCTATATAAATAACTTTATCGATCTTTGGCAGCATTATTTCTATATATATTATACGTATTATGTATTTCGAATTTAAGATAGAGAATAAGTCGATAGATACTTATACCTGGAATAACTACTTTCTTCTATTTCTTATTCGTCTTAGTTGAGGGTAATTTTAGACAGCGAATGTGTGGTGAATGTGGGACGCGAGGGAAACGTAATAGTTGCAGTTTAAGCGCATCCCTTGGGTTGATTTAATTTCTCTTGGGAACATGTTGCCTGTTGCTGCTTTAACTTCTTTTTATTAAATGTTTTATTTTTAACAGAAACGGCTAACATTAAATTTAATTATTTTGTTTTTATATTAACATACATTTATTAAAAAATCTTGTCGTCATGAAATTTTGGTGGATATATAAATAAAAAATATATAAAAATTTATATATTGTATTTGATTATTTGGGTTCTGTCGTGTCGTGTTTTACGATTTTTTTTCAATAAAAAAAAATATATTATTTCTTGTATAAATATATATGCTAATGCTCTTTTACTATTTCTCATATAAATAAATTCTGTAAAACTCACATTTCCAAATTCCAATATTAATTGTTTGTTTCCAAGCACGTAGAAATGGCTTTTATAATAATAACCATTTAAAACACTGTTGACAAACATAAACAATAATATTATTTTAAGATAACATTTGATGTTTACTTTCACTGAGTTATAATTAAATGATTTATCCATATGATTCGAAAATATGACTTTCCTATTCTGTATAGTACTTTAAAAATATAATCAAGCTGAACAATATACCGGTCCCTATAAAGGTCGTGAACAATAACAGCCTCCATTGTAGGCTTCAACATATATTTGACGTGGAAACCATATTATCGATAACATCAGGACCATCACTTTAAAGTGTCATTCTGTTCAGACTCTTCGAATATATGTTATATTTGTATTACATTGCTTTTCAGGAATAGTTAAAGAAAATGTTGAAGTATTTAAAAGAGGTAATGTATATCGAAGTAAAGTGGTTTGAAGGATTCATATACTTTACTAGTGATGTTTTGGTAGATGGTGTAAGATAGCAGGCTAGGGTGCATATTTGATCATTCGCGATGAGAGTAAAGTGGCAGTATGTAAGAGACTCATGTAGGAAGGGGATTCCGGATGGATCAGGTTGCTTTGAGGAAAATGATTTTGTAATGTTACTGATATAATATTTATAAAGGGAAATTATTTTTCTGTTATTTTCTACTGTTATAGGGATTAAGTTATACAAATAATAACAGTAAACTGTAACGCATGTTTTCTTTTAATAGTGAAACTGTTATAAATAATAACTACCAACAAACTTGCAAACTATACTATAATATTATTTTTAAATAATCTTACAAATATTCTGTATTCTTCGATTTAATTAACGCTGTTTAAGCATACGATGCTTAGAGATAATATTATGATCAAGGAAATCGCACTAACGCAATCAGGAATCGAAATACACACCCTGGAGCGTGTCTTGTGAGCTGTTAGCTGAATACATTACTCTAATGATACACTATTACACGTGTACTTTGAAGCACGGATATACTGCAAAGTGTCAGAAGCATTAACTAAATGTTAGCAAGGCGTTTTATAGCAAAGGAGACTACTAAGATCAAAATATATTTCTATTTTAAGATTACATACTAAAGTATCCAAAATTTAATTACATTATCATTTACCAATTCTAAAATGGATAATTTAATGTTTAAAATCTTTCACGAGACACCTCGGAATGACTGTTGAAGATTGATTGTGAGATTACCGCGTTATTTGCTGGCACGAGTCCATAATTGGTTATGCTTTGGAGAGGGGTAATAAATATCTTATGTGCCATGTAAGCCCAGTTTAAGCCATATTTATTTTGGCCATATATGGTTTCAGAGCATGGAAGATTTCATCACTAAACTTTATATATATATATATATATATATATAGAAAAAACCATTTAGTCATTTATTTTTTATGAAACAACTTCGATCATATATTTTTACCGAATATATTTTTTTAAATAAAAATATAAAGTTTCTCCTTATAATATTAGCTATCCGAGAGTAAAAGTCGTGTTGAAATCGGTGCAGCCGTTTCAGAGATTAGTCAGACCGAATAGACAGAAAGACAGATACAATTTTTTTTTTAATGTTTTTACCGTAAGCTATGTAAGTAATTTCGCATATGGAAGTAAATACTAATACTACTTCGTCGTTCGAGTCGTGGACAGAGCTAGTAAATAATACGTTATGTGCACCAAATATTAACAACAGAGGATATCAGTAATTTTCTATCGGGTGGGCCAAGAATTCGTTAACATTTAAATGTAACTTACCACGCAAACTATTGCCGCGCGGGGCGTGGGCGTGGGCGGGGGCAATAGCTCGCTTCTTGGAAATTTAGTCGCAATGGATCGCTTCACGGGGCCACAACGCGCTTACTGTGTGAAACAGTTTTATTTAAACAACTTTTCGCTCATTACTGTGAGACGCTTATTTCGTGTTGAATATGGTTTACACGACTTAAGTCAGTGTCCAAGTGCTCCTTTAATAAAGAAATGGGTGAAGAAGTTCGAAGAGACGGGATCTACACTAAATGTGAAACAAACCGGCGGCCCGCGGACTTCTCGAAGCGAAGAGAACGTGCAGCAAGTTTCCGCTTCTGTTCGACGTGATCCAGATTTATCGACGCGCAAACGTTCGGCTGAATTAGGATTATCCCGCACATCGTTACGCCGTATTTTGAAATTAGATTTGAAATTACATCCATATAAGATCCAGATAGTGCAAGAACTAAACCCTAATGATTTAAATTTGCGTAAGTCATATGCCGAAACAATGTTAACTCGATTCAGTAATTTTGACAACATCTTATTCTCTGACGAAGCCCATTTCCACCTAAATGGACATGTAAAAAAACAGAATTGCAGGTATTGGAGCAGCGAAAATCCCAAAGCTAAACATGAAAGGCCACTTCACTCTCCTAAGGTAACTGTATGGGCTGCAATTTCAGCAAAAGGAATCATCGGACCTTCCTTTTTCGAAGATTCTCGAGGCCGTTCAGTTACTGTTAATTCTGCCGAGTATGTGAAAATGTTACGGGAGTTTTTAGCACCGATGCTACTGGAATTTGCTGGCTATAATCGTAACACATGGTTTCAACAAGATGGAGCCACGTGTCACACATCGATCGAGTCCTTGCCGGTGGTCAAAGAAATGTTTCCGGAAAAGCTGATTTCCAGACGAGGTGACATCCCATGGCCGCCCAGAAGTCCAGATCTATCCCCAGCAGACTTCTTTTTATGGGGTTATTTAAAGAGTCGTGTCTTTATTGATAAACCGAATACACTCCGTCAACTTTAAGAAAAAATCATCGAAGAGATGTCGGCGATCTCGCGGTCTCTTTGCAGAAGAGTATTCGAAAACTTCAGGACTCGCTTAGATGAGTGCAAAACCGAAACGGTGGTCATTTAGACGAAATAATTTTTAAAAATAAATTACAACTAATTAGCTTTCTCGTAAATAAACTATTTCTAAAATATGTTAAATGGTTTTTTTTTATACGATTTTTTCAAATGTTAACTAATTCATGGCCCACCCTGTATATTAAAAGATAGCTTGAGAATATTAATATGATAATAAAGATTGTTTTCATATAGAAATAGCATTGAAAATATGACTTATTTTCAATCTTGTTTCTAGACAAAATATAAACTAAATATATGTTGAAGATATGTTCATGTTTTTTATTTATAAACAAATATACTTTGTAAGCATTTATTTATATTTCTAGCTGACGTACTATAAGTGTGTGTGTGGCGTATGACTGAAAGAGGACTGGAGTGTCGTGACACTGGTAGAAACCTGGCAGAAATAATTTTTTGAGTTGTAACTGATAAATTACTTATCATCCGAGTAGAAAATGATTAAAGTACTATTATATATTATATAGATATTAAAAAATGGAGGTTGGGAGTAGAAGACTGAAAATGCAGGGTTCCATGTCTTTTTTGCAAAAAAGTCACAAAAATGTAATGCAGGAAAATTAAAATCATGTAACGAGAAGCCTTAAGTATGAATATAGCAACAAGAAAAGAGGATGACAGAAGAAGAGTGCCTGAAAAATTATATGCCAAAGAAGTAATTCATCTCTGAGATGGCGAATGATGAAAGAACGTGGAATTAACATATTACGCCGACCGCAAATAATTGTGATACGACAATAATATCAGTATTAATTACTCCAATACCTTAATTAGATTAAATAATAGCTAACAAAGTAACATATATCGTGCTTTATCAGAGAAATGGTTTAGAAATTTATCGCTCCACTGAACCTACAAATTAGTAATGCAATATTATTATATTCTAATTAAAATAGCAGCTATAAAATGATGATGTATGAAAATTACTGAGGCGAAAACTGTCCGTTATTATGATATTGGTAATATAAACTTAATTTCAACGAATAATCCAATAGATAACGTCAACTGAGGTCACCAGAAGATAGTTGCTTCAAATAATAAGCAGATAAGCTATCATCGGTTCATATGTTTGTGTCAAGATCAAAACATAAACAATATTTCACTTTGTAATTACCAATGCTGGGATTCATTATCACTATATATATTTATTAATTTACTAATGTGTATGTTTGTATATATTTTTACACGTAGGTATTACTATTTTAGTTATTAAATAAATAAAACACTTCAGTTAAATGTTATACCTAGATTGGAGACTAATTTATTTTACCGTTTCTCATTGAAATAACAGAAATCTTACAAAGTTATTATTGCATATAGATTGCAAAAGTTATTTGCTATTTAAGTTATTAATTACAATAGAGGTTTGAACAGCTATAATTTTAAAACTTTTGTATAAGTTTCTCAGCGTTATAGTTTATTATGTAGATTCGCTACGCCTTAAGTTCAATCAATTAGTAATTTAATTTAATTCAATATTGAGATATTTTTATAACAAAGTGTCTTTATTTATGCATTTGTTTTTAATTCAAGGTAAACTCAAAATGGCGTAGAAGCTACCAACCAACCAAAACAAAGCTATCAACCCAAGGGGATGCGCTTAAACTGCAACTATTACGTTTCCCTCGCGTCCCACATTCACCACACATGCGCTATCTAAAATTACCCTCAACTAATTACTAGATAAGTGGAATAGCAACGATACTTAAGTTTTTTCCACTTATCAATATCAGTCAACTTATTTGCTATCTTCTTTGCTGTAAAAAAGAAACATTAAAAAACTTTATAAATAATAGTTGTTTTTTTAAACCAATTGTTCAATTAGCAAAGCAATTTTGTTAATAAATAAATGTTATTGTGAAAATCAGTTTTAAAATATTTTCTCTACAATTTATCAATACTTTTGTCAACTGATCGTTCTTTTCTTTGAGCTTTGTATTTATGACGAGTGTATGTATTCGATTCTTTAGGTAATCATTATTATAACATTTTTTTTTTCCTTTCACAAAAATATCAGATCATGAAATGGAAATAAAATAGGATATTTTTTGTTTGTTGGTTCTTAGAATACAATTTTTCACATCAGTCGTTACGAGTTACATTCCCTGCAAACTATGCGATGTGATTAATAAATACAAATATTACATTAATAATTTAACTGCATAATGTAATACTTATTCAGATAATATTCAAAATGTTCAATTCATTGTTCGTAACGAAATGACAGTTCAATAAAGATAGTAACAGATACCTAGCACCGGCAGGTTGCCGTTTGAGTCTTGCTCATGGTAATTTTTAAGTAGTTTAAAAAAAAACTTATTTCTCTCAGTAAAACGCATCATAAAAATATGCCTGTCGGTTAGTACGCTGGCGACAGTCCATTACTCGGCTTAATAGACGGAAAATGGCATATGAAGTGAAAAATATAGCGTCATCTTTATTTTTGGAACACGTATCATAATTTAAACTACTCTCATAACCCGGTGTTGTTTATATTATTTACATAACAAAATATGCATGAAATATATTATATATATAAACTTTATTATCTAAATAATTAGTTTTAATCTTTTAAAAATAAACAGTTATTAATAAATTAATAATATTACACATTACTCAAGAAGATGAAGTGTAATCACACATCGTCATCATCACAGTGTAAATATTACAATAAGCATTTATAATATTATATTTATATATAAAATAAATTTAATTATTATAATAAAAATATTCGATTTTTTTCAATCAAACTATATACCAATATATATGACCATAAATAAAATTGAAATGTCTGCTTGTAAAACAGATTTTAGCTCAATGCCTATACGGTCTTGAGGTAAAAAAAATATCAATTTTAAATATTTCTTATTGTCTGTCTATCTTTTTGTTCGAGGTAATCTCTTATACAGATGTACCGACCTAAATAGGACTTTCACTAGCTGCTAGCTGATGTTACAAGGAGTAATTTAGGCTATTTTTAATTATAAAAAACCTCCGCCACGAGAACGAAGCCGTGGACACAGCTAGTATTAAATAAATTCGTTATACATCTAGATAAATAATATTAAATAATAATCATATTGAATTGTTATAATAAAATAAGACTGTATACTTGTTTATTAAAACCACAAGGACGCTGCAATAACATTTTGAACTTTCAAATTGTTTACGGAACATAGAGACTGTAACGACCCCAAATGTTTGTCCATTGCCATTACCGACAAGAACTGAGGACAATGTGTATTTAATTAAGATTAACAATGGAGGGAATTAGTATTCGGGTTAAATATATCACAGGTCGTGACCGCGGTCCAAACCAACGCGGGGAATTCAGCCGTTAAACTCAAAATATTTACACAAAATATGTTACGTTAGGGTGATATCGTTGAGTTTTGGAATACTTATATTATGTAAAGACATAATTATATAGTTATGAATTTTCATTTAGGTCATGGACCAGTTGATAGCTTTATTAATCATAGTGTCTTCTGCCCGCCACTTCATACAGCCCCGGATCAATTTTGTACTACAGATTTTTAATTTATTTTGTCTCTCTTTTATTTAACCAGAGCCAAGACTGTCCTAATGAACTTCGTGAACTTTGAAAGTGTCCAAGTTACTGCACTAAAATGTTAAGAGCGTTAGATTTTTTAAATATCGAGTAAAATTTTATGGATTCACAGCACTAGGTAGTTATTATTCTGGAGTGGTAAAATACTTATTCTGGAATATGTCTGTGAAGTAAAAAGCCGTACTGCTAGATGATGCTGCATTTTGTACTTTGTAACTTATCTTTAACATACAACTTGACAAAAAGTTTATTTTACAGTAATCATTTATGCAGTTTGTATTTTAAATAATATTGCATAAAAAACCTATCTAAACAAAAATATCGCTTTTAATAACCTTAACATAAAGATATTAAAGTTGCAATCTTGCAGAGAAGTTGTCTTCATAAAGCGGAAAAAGAATGGCTTTGATAGGTCAGAGGGAGGATTAATTTAGTACAAGTCAGGATCTTAATACTTACGATTAAACTTTATCGCCCAATAAATCTAAGAAGGTTTTTTGGTTTTAAAGTTCTTTCGTAGTAAAACAAAGAGTGTCCATAATTTTAAATTGAATTTTTCATTTATACATATATTGTATTATTATATAATTAAACCAGAGCTTTTATAATAGATATTTATTTACTAAATTAAAATATCTTGCAAAATATGTTCACAGAAAAAGGAAAAATATATAAATATAACTGTATGTTAATTTATCTATTATCATAGACAATAATACACATTAACATATCACAATAGTTGATTAACTCTCTCCGACTTTTTGTGTTTCTTATTTGTTTTACAGAAACAAACGCAAAACACGAACGTACGCAAGCACACACGCAGGCACATATACACACAAACGGACAAATAGTCATGCGAACACACACACACACACACACTTCTTCGATTCACATTCATACTGAAACTGAATAAACTTAAACTGAATAAATTTAAACTGAAGCAGTCAAACATATTTCTAGGACAGAATATAGAGTTGATATTATTTCAGAATTAAACCACAACTAATTTAGCTTAACTCACTATTCAGTATCTCTTTATAAGTCATAAATCATAAAATTTAAGTCTATTAAACTAGGTGACTAAATTAAATTGTGGTTGAGCTAAGATAAGAGATCTTTGACACTTTCTTATAACAAAATCTCAATATTGAATTAAATTTAAGTTAATTATTCATTGAACTTAAGGCGTTTCTAATGTACATAATAAACTATAACGCTGAGAAACTTATACAAAAGTTTTATAATTATAGCTGTTCAAACCTCTATTGTAATTAATAACTTAAATATTTTATATTAACTTTTGCAAACTACGAGTATATGCAATAATAACTTTTGTAAAATTTCTGTTATTTCAATGAGAAACGGTAAAATAAATTAGTCTCCAATCTAGGTATAACATTTAACAGAAGTGTTTTATTTATTTAATTACTAGAATAATAATATCTACGTGTAAAAATATATACCAACATATATATTAGTAAATTAATAGTTATGTGTGATGATAATGAATCAGAGCATTGGTAATTACAAAGTGAAATATTGTTTATGTTTTGATCTTGACACAAACATATGAACCGATGATAGCTTATCTGCTTATTATCTGAGGCATTTACCTTCTGGTGACTTCTGTTGACCTTATCTATTAGCTTATTCGTTGAAATTAAGTTTATATTACCAGTAGTTTTGGTACATCATCATTTTATAGCTACTATTTTAATTATTATTACTTTATTATCTATTGTTTAACGCTGATTAGAATATTGGAGTAATTAATACTGATATTATTGTCCTATTACAATTAATTGCCGTCGGCGTTATATGTTAATTCCACGCTTTTCCATCATTCGCCATCTCATTTTTCACGCACTCTTCTTCTTCTCATATTGTCATATTCATATTTAAGGTTTCTGGCTACATGTTTTTTATTCTCCTACATTACTTAATTTTTTTTGTTTAACTTCATATAAGCTATAGGCTATAAGCTTCATATAAGTTTTGATTCTCTTCTTAACTAGAACAGCAGCGTAACATACTTGTTTTAAAATACGTTACCAACTACAGAATCAATGGAATCATTGATGTAACGAGTGAATAAATAATAACATTTAATTGAAATAATATTAGTTGTATTCATGTCAAAACAATCAAGATGCCATGTCAATCTTTTCTAATATAGAAAATTTTCGCGTCACATTGTCTGTAACAAAACTCCTCCGAAACTACTGGACCGATTTTTATGAAATTTTGTGTGTATTAATCAATATCAACTACTTTTCATACCGCTCAATGATAAGAGAAGTCAATTTTTTTATGTTTTGGTAAATATTTTTATTTAGTTTTTCTACCAAAACACCCCTATTTTTAATAGCAATAGTAGTACATTAATAATTATAAAAGTATAGTAATACCTCTTGTTTAGATATTCCCGCCAGGCGACTGCCGTTGTCACAGAACTCCATAACTCTTTCAGTCATAGACCACACACACACACACACCCACACACACACACAATAAATAATTTATAGAGCAAAACAACGTTTGCCGGGTCAGCTAATTACGATGGGTGCAGCTGGAGGTTCCAAAAAAATGCAAATTTCTTATTAAAAATTAATTTATTACAAAATTAAAGAAACTACTTGTTACAATTAAATTAGTGACAATCGGTCGATGCTTGTATCAAGAGTGACAATATCTTCAATTTGATTACGAATTCGATTGACGTCAATGGCTGCTTACAATACTGCTGAGCTTGTAGAATTTGTTGGTAGTAGGTGCCCTGTGCAATGTACCTATATATAAACATGCTGACGGGACGATTTACCCTGGTAGGCTATGTGTAACATGCTAGTCATATAAATAAATGTTTAAAAAGTATATCTGTTTATCAAAATAATTTAAATCTATTTCTGATGTTTTGATGTTTCTGATGTTCTGATGATTTGTATATAAACCCAATCTTATCTTATTTTTATCATATTTTTTCTTATGTAATGTTTTAATGTCTAAAATTACTGGCCGTAGTTGCTAATGGTTGTACAACAGAACATATTATATACGATTCCGTTTGCTAGTATTTTTCAGAAGGCTACATATGTCCAACTAAATCTGTATTTGTCCAAGGTAAAACAAAAGTACTTTGGCACATTTTTTTAATTAACAAATTTTTTATTTAATGACTGATTACAATAAAACAAACACAAAATTTTAAGTGAGTAAAAGTGAAGGTTACCACAACACATCCATGAAAATTGCACCCTAACCGATAAGCTGTTCCAGAGACCATCGCATACATACACAGAGACCAACAGAGTAAAATTCTAGAAATCATTGTTTTGATACATTTATTACTAAGGACCACCCGTTAAGATTTTCCCAAACATCTTCTATGCACAGACAGCGATAGGTTATATATTTATCATGTGTATAGATTTGAGTGTTACTATAAAGCAAACAATATTAATCTCTGAATTCAAAATTATAGTTATACAAAGAAAGAGTAAGTTTTCCTAGAACTTGAACATTTTCCCGTAATAAAGTGTTTCCTTAGGCGCAACAAACTACGGAACAGTAAATTACTAGAGGTTTCTCTTGTCGCCGCAGTTTTGGTGGCGTCACAGATATAGCGGAAAATAATCACATCTAAACTAAACTAAATTGATTCTGTAAAATCACGTATTCTGGTTTAGAGTGACCCACTCGTATCAAATCTGACAGTCAGCGATAATGGTGAACATAATATAAGAATAATTTTATATCTTTTATGTTATCGCCAGCAATACCACCACACCTGAATTTTTCCCCACATCCTTTAAGTGGTATCGCTGGAAAAGGATCTTGTTTATTTGCTAGTATCCCAGCGGTCTTCGAATTAATGATAAGTAATTGAGTGTTAAATACTGACCTCACCTATTATAGTTTTGTAGGTTGGTTTGACCTTCGAATGCTTAAAGTTTTACAAAAAATATTAAATATAATTTTAATATTCAGATTTTAGATTAGATTGTATTTTTGAACAAATTATTTCATGCACTATAACTGAAATATTACCTATCTTTTACCTTTCATTAGATACACTTTTTATCTTTAAATAATAAAACATCAATATTATTGAAGTATCTGTTTTGGTAATTCAAACTTAACACGTTTTTACTAAAAGCTTATTAAGGAATATATAAAAACATACAATTTTTTTTTTAAATTTTTCTCTGACTTTCTTTCCCCTTGTTTGGTCCGGCTAATCTTTGTAGCGGCTGCACCAATTTCTACATGATTTTCATTCTCGGATAACTAAACTTATGAGGAGCAACATTTTTTTTTTATAAATTCCGCCCAAACGCAATCATGGGCACATCTAGTCTTATATACAATAAATGTCTAAATTGTTTTTTTCTGTATATATACTAGGTCACGCAAGCGGGGTCGTGAGCTGAGCTAACTTTTGCTCTGTGCACGGCAGGCTATTTACTACGATGTTCTTTAGCTGAGTCCTTACAAACGCTACGAGAGTTAAATGGAAATATAGGATATTATCAATAAATCATTTGCCAGACATGTCAAGCTTGATATTCGTTTCAGGTCTTTAACTGGAAAATTTTCTACAGAATTGCTCATAACACCCTTCTTTTCTTAATGGAATCACGCTGAAATATTCGGATGGAACCTTGCCTGTTCGAAGTCTCACACGCAACTGAACCGTTCGTTCAGTTGTTCCTTCTATTTTGCTATTCTTTTAACTTGAGGCGCGCGCCAGTATGAGACGTTCCATATGATAAGTCTATGGACAATTTTCTGGTGAATTAAAACTTTTTTCTGTAATTCCAAAACTTACTATTATTTTAGTGTGCTTCGAGCTCAATGTGAACTGCATTCTGACGAATTTTTAGTCAGTTCTGCTATGTATGAGAGTAGTTACAAACTTTCTTAGATTTCAATCCACTCGTAAATCGTGCCTCGAGCTGGCACGCTGGTGAGTCACTAATCGAACTAAATTAGTTCTGTTAGTTGTTCAAGATCTGTCGATCGAAATTATCCGAAATTTTGCACAGTCATAAAGCAATGTGGTATCAAACACTATGCCGAGTTTCGAAACTGTGGTATGCATAGTTTCTGAGCTAGCACGTAAATTGTCCTAAACTGAATTAATGAATTATACTGAATTTAGAATTACGATTTAAAAAAAATTAAATATATGCTTAGCGCCTTAAGGTCGCAATCGTTGTGGCGAGTTTCGTTAACGTAGCTAGAATAGTTTTTAAGAACAGAGAGTTCGCATTTTTTTGCGATCTGACCAGTGAAGAGCTTCGCTTCGCTCAGCTCAATATAGTTGAGAAATGAAATCTTCAATGCTCTTAAAACATATATGGCCAAAATAAATATGGCTTAAACTGGGCTTACATGGCACATAAGATATTTATACGCCTCTTCAAAACATCACCAATTATGGACTCGTGGGAGCAAATTAAGTGGCAATCCCACAATCAATCTTCAACAGTCACTCCGTGGTGTCTCGTGAAAAACTTTAAACATTAAATCATCGAATATTAGAATTTGTAAATGATAATGTAATTAAATTTTGGATACTTTAGTATATAATTTTAAAATAGAAATATATTTTGATCTTAGTAGTCTCCTTTGCTATAAAACGCCTTTCTGACATTTAGTTAATGCTTCTGACACTTTGCAAAATATCCGTGCTTCAAAGTACACGTGAAGACGATCATTAGAGTAATGTATTCAGCTAACAGCTCACAAGACACGCTCCTGGGTGTGTATTTTGCATTAAGTATTTTGAAACATTACGGTTTTGTTACGTTTCCTTTATGAAAATATTATCATTAAGCTTTGTATGCTTAAACAGGTTAAACTAAATCGAAAAATAGAAAATAATTATATGATTATTTAGAAATAAAGTTTTTAAGTTTATTAGTTGTTATATTTATTTTACTATTGAAACAAGTCGTGCGTTATAGTTTACTGTGATTATTTACATAACTTAATTACTTTAATAATAGAAAATAACAGGAAATTAATTTCTCTTATTTCCCTACAAAAATATTATATCAATAACATCGCAAAATCATTTTCCTCAAAGCAACCTGATCCACCCGGAATCCCCTTCCTACATGAGTCTCTTACATACCGCCACTTTACTTTCATCAGGAATGCTCAAATATGCACCCTAGGCTGTTATCTTACACCATCTACCAAAACATCACTAGTAAAGAATACGAATCCTTCAAACCACTTTACTTCGATATACATTACCTCTTTTCAATACTTCAACATTTTCTTTACCTATTCCTGAGAAGAAATGTAATACAAATATAACATATATTCGAAGTGTCTTAATAGAATGACACTTTAAAGTGATGGTCCTGATGTTATCGATAATATGGTTTCCACGTCAAATATACGTTGAAGCCTACAATGGAGGCTGTTATTGTCCACGAGCTTTATAGGGACCGGTATATTGTTCAGCTTGATTATATTTTTTCAAAGTGCTATTCCGAATATGAAAGTCATATTTTCAAATCATATGGATAAAGACATTTAATTATAACTCAGTGAAAGTAAATATCAAATGTTATCTTAAAATAATATTATTGTTTATTTCTATCAACAGTGTTTTAAATGGTTATTATTATTAAAGACGTTAATACTTGTATGTTAATATAAAAACAAAATAATAAAATTTAGTTTTTGCCGTTTCTGTTAAAAATAAAACATTTAACAAAAAGAAGTTAAAGCAGCAACAGGCAACATGTTCCCAAGAGAAATTAAATCAACCCAAGGGATGCGCTTAAACTGCAACTATTACGTTTCCCTCGCGTCCCACATTCACCACACATGCGCTATCTAAAATTACCCTTAAAAAGACCTTACCCGGAAAATACATTTCTTCTATATGTTTTTCTTTAATAGCTGAAAGATAAATTTGGTGAGGTAAGTCTTAATAATGCCACTTATATAATATGATTTTAGGATCAATAACGTGTTAAAATATATTTGATACTTTTAGGTAACAACATTTTGCTTTATCTTTTTTCCTTTTACAAAACTACCTGTGCATTTTTATAAATGAAGATAAAACAGATATTTTGTTTATATAAAACAATTTTTCACGTCAGTCGTTACGAATTACACTCCCAATACACTATACCATGTCATTGATAACTACAGATATTCCATAAACAATGTATCTTTCCTACTACTACTACTACTACTTCCGGAAGGCTTTCGGTTCGAATACCTACTGCTCATGTTGATTTTTTTTAGCATTTATTTTACAAAATCAGTCCATTCTTTCAGTAAAACCTAACATAAATATATGGTCACGTCTGTTAGTACGCTGGTGACAGAGTCCATTACTCGGCTTAATGGACGGAATATGGCATATGAAGTGAGAAATATAGCTGGATCTTTATTTTTGGTACACGTATGATAATTTAAACTACTCTTATAACCTGGTGTTGTTTAGATTATTTTGATAACAAGATATATATGAAGTATATTTTATATACATACTTTAATATATTATTATCTAATTTATGTTTCCGCTGTTTAAGTGTTGTAATAATTAATTGAAATAACTCAAGAAGATAAAGATAACTTCACAGTATAAATATTACAAGTATTCATATAATGAGAATATATCTTATCTCTGAAACGGTCTTAACGATATTAACAGAATTTTCATTGGCAGAAAGCTGATGTTACAAGGAGTAATTTGGGGGCTACTTTTAACTTAAAAAACATATTCCTCGCAAACGAAGTCGTGGACACAGCTAGTATAAAATAAATTCGTTACACATCTAAATAAATAATATTAAATAATAATCATTTTGAATTGTTATAATAAAATAAGACTGTATACTTGTTTATTAAAACCACAAGGACGCTGTAATAACATTTTGAACTTTTAAATTGTTTACGGAACATAGAGACTGTAGCGACCCCAAATGTTTGTCCATTGCCATTACCGACAAGAACTGAGGACAATGTGTATTTAATTAAGATTAACAATGGAGGGAATTAGTATTCGGGTTAAATATATCACAGGTCGTGACCGCGGTCCAGACCGTCGCGGGGAATTCAGCCGTTAAACTCTGAACATTTACACTAAATACGTTGGGGTGATGTTGTTGAGTTCTGGAATACCTATATTTTGTAAAGATGTAACCATGAACTTTCATTTAGTTCATAGAAAAATTCCGATTGCTTAATTAATCAGTTATGCTATTTCTTATCTAGAGTGTTCATATTTTATCCCGAATGTTTGTAGTATTTATCTTTCTTTATTGTATTATTAAACTAACATGTTTAAGATGTTTTATAAAAACATTTTAAGGAACATGAACATATTTTAAATATATAATACTAGCTGACCCGGTCACGCTTTGCTGCGACTATTGTTTTTGATATATAACATTGCAGTAAACTATTTAAGGGGTAACGTTCACAGTGCATCTGTCATGAAAACCATTATATTTACTTACAGTCGATATTAAGCAAAAATATAGTTTATAACACTATTTGTGTATTACAAAGTTTTTAGTAAATAACTTGGAATACTAAACTGACTTACTCAATCCAGTCAACTGATACCGCCATCTGTTAGAATCGTTAGGAGCTAACTGAAAATTGTGACTGCAAAATAGTAAACAAATAATTTGCAATAAAATAATATTGCGGCTATAAATTGAGTTGAAAATTATTATATCTTAAGTTAAGTCAAACTGCACGTGGTGTGTAAATTTTACTTAAATCGGTTAAGTAGTTTAGGAGTCCATCGCGGATAAACAACGTGACACGTAATTTATATATATTAATATTGTCATTTCATATAAAGTATCCAATGGTATAGTCCAAAAAAGCCATTGAAAATTTCCATCCAATAAAATTATATTTTTAAAACCGCGATTAGATGTAAAAAAAGTCAGTCCGTAATTGAAACATTTTTTTTATTTGTACAGAAAGAGCTGCTGTCCTATACTATAAAAACCAACATATAAACTTTTATTGATGATTAAGAACATCCCATGGTTTTAAATAAGATTTTATATAATTTTATTCCTTGGAGTTTTAATCCTTCGATAGTTCAAATATCAGTGAACCGTCCCATAAGCTTCATTGTTTTTGGACCACCACTTCATACAGCTCCTGAACAATTTTGTAGTACAGATTTATTTACCTTGTCAGTCTTATGTAACCAGTAAAGTTTTATGGATCACAGCGTCAGGTAGTTATTATTCTGGTAAAATAATAATTCTGGAACATGTCTGTGAAGTAAAAAGCATAAATTCTGACGAAAAGTTTACTGTGCAGTAATCGTTTTTGCGGTTTGTATTTTTAAAAAGTGTTTCATAACAACATTCTCATCTGAAAGAAAAAATCTAAAACATCGCTAAAATAACCTTAACATAAAAATATTATAGTTGCAGTCTTGCAGAGAAATTGTGTTCATAAAGCGGAAGAAGAATGGCTTTGTTAGATCAAAGGAAGGTTTAATTTAGTACAAAACAGGATCTTAATACTTACGATTAAATTTTATCGCCCTATGAATCTAAGAACATTATTTGGCTTGAAACTTCTTTCGGAGTAAAACAAAGAGTCCATAATGTTAAATTGAATATTCACATTTTTATTTAGTATTATTGTTTAATTAAACCACAGATTTTGTAATAGATATTTACTAAATCAAAATATTCTGCAAAATATGTTCACAGGAAAAAGAATTGTATATAAATATTACTGTATGTTAATTTATCTATTATCATAGAAAATAATACAAATTAACATATCACAATAGTTGATTAACTCTCTCCGACTTTTTTCTATTTTCTTATTTATGTGACACAAATACACACGATGTTAACATTCTCAATGATAACAGTTATGAGGTTTTTGTTTGTTTTCGTTTTCATTTCATATTCGTATGCTTTGAAATCTACTTCCAGTCATTCCAAGAATAAGAATTAGGACATAATATAATTCTTTTAATAATGCAATATATCAATTTCTTTATCACCCTTCCGTCATTCGCATTTCATTGAAAATTATCTTCTTTGCCATTAAATTTTTCACACACTCCATCTGTGTTCACACACACACACACACACACACACGCAGAAGTCTTCCATCTTACTGCTCTTTTTAAAACCAACCTTCCAACCTTAAACTGAAACAGTCAAAGTATTTCTAAGACAGAATATAGAGTTGATATTATTTTAGAATGAAACCAAAAACCGCACTGCAAGCTAAACTAATATAGCTCAGCTCATTCTTTAGCGTCTCTTTATCAGTTTTTTTAAATTGAGTATTAAGCTAGGTGAGTAAATTGAGCTTAGCTCAACCATAGTTCAATAAGTGAATAAGTGATCTTTGTCACTTTATGTAATTGTTTTAAGACTCTAAAATAAATCTAAACCTAGACCTAAGCCTAAGCCTGTCGTGGTCTTATAACCTAAGCAAATATTCCTCAGTTTATAAGACCACGACACGTATTAGTAATTATTGTTATAGACAGAAATTTATAATGAATTAAAAGAAATAAATTAAAAAGAAATAAATTAATATACCAACCGACATATACGAGTAGATCAAAAAAGGATATAAACTAGACCTCACTGGAGTAAGACATTATCGGTAATATTATTGGCTTTTAGATTAGTTTAAACGTAACAATCTATTTTTTCACAATATATATTCATAATAAATAATAAAAAGTAATAAAACTAAATAAATAAATAAAATTTAATTGCCTTAAAGTTTTGTAACAAATCTAACAATACAGTTTTCAACAAATCTGTAAACGACTCAAGAGGTTTAAATGACGCTTCTCTTAATTTATTGTAAAAAAAAACAAATATCTCTAACAGGATTCAAGAAAACCCAAAGTAAACTGAGTTTCGTAAAGCAATTATGACGGGGGAATTGTCGAGTTTTCACCTTCAACAAGGTCAAAACCTATTATTTATAAAGAAATAATTAAATATATTTTTATTATAAAGTTTAAATAAGTGAAATTTAAATAGTATATTAAGTAAATTGTTAAATGTATATTAAATCTTTTCATTATTTATCATACTTATATGGGTCTTCCATAAATTAAAAACATTTTATTTTAAAAACTTTAATGACAAAAATTACAAAGACAAATTAAAGCACATAATGTTTTCTTGAGCTGATGTATTCCTTAACTCCGGGTAAAGTTCTTATTTTCTCCATGAGCGCCATAATGTTTGGATACTTGCGTTCTATCTGATCTCCCAATTGTAGGTTCGCTGCTTCAACGATGCCAAGGAAGACAAAGTCGGCCCAGCTTATCTGAAACGACAACCGACAATTTTAAAGGATATGGTCCAAAAAGATTATATTTAAATAAGGGATTCTCCAAGTAACTTATCGAATATCACATGAATTTTATGTTCTTAGTGACATAAAATAATTGGAAAATATATAAAATAAAATAATTAGCTATGAATCCACTAGTCTCACCTTTCCGCCAAAGAATCCCTTATTATTCTTCAGTTGGTTTTCAAACCTGGAGAAGTAGAAATCTATCACTTCTTCAAAAATTTCCTTCCTGATGGTCTGTTTCTTAACAGGGTCCTGTTCTCTTATGTATGTTACGATCTCTGGAATACACATTAATAATACAATTAATGTTATTTAGTTATGGTTACTATGTGCTTAAACAATGAAGTTATTTTTAAAATATAGTTTTGCGCAACTAGGAAGCATATCTTTTACCAATATAGCTTACGATCCTAAGTAAATTTGGTGATAGGTCTTGGGTTTGAGTTCTACTTGTGTTCGCTTAATTAAAGTATTATGTCTACGTTGGAGTTGCATTCCCCTGTCTTAGATTCCAGACTTCAAAAATACTTACTTGCCCAGAAGTCATAGACGGTGTATACGATTGCGTCCAGCTGTGCCTGGTCCCAAGGGTCTGTGGGCAGCAGGTTGTGGACCCTCGCGACGTAGCGGGCTATGGCCAGTGATTGGTTAAGAGTTTTGTTACCTTCTTCATAAACTGGCAACTGACCGAAAGGAAGAGCTGGATAAAGATAAATAGAATTAGTAATGTTTTTTTATAAAATTAGATTACAGATTATTAAATTTATAAATATATTAAATTTCACAAAATAATATAAATGAATGTGTATACTAAGTATATTAGTTCTAATATTTTTTATTTTATTTCTTGGATTGGGACTGAGAAAAAGCGTCATTAAACAATGAATATTAACTTCTTAAATAAAAGAGATATGTTAATAAAGTATCCACAAAATTTACACAGTAAAGTAAAGAGAAAGTAAAAATAAAAACTATGAACAAAACAATTAATTTAATCTAAGTACTCTTAAGCAGATATACACATTTGTTTTAATTTATAAAGGTTGCATTATTTAATATAATTATCACGATATCTAAATATGTAATTGTTGTTCAGATAATTTATTCTAATAATATAGTTCAATGTGGCAATAAAATATGAATATTCATTCAATTTAAATCATATTCTATATATTATTATCTATTAATCAAGCACTCTCTCGTGTTGAATGATAAACGTATAGATAACATAATTCAATCATTAAGGTATGATAAAATTCTTAAGTATATAAAAAAGTAATTAATTTTATACAAAGTACGTTTCGTTACTCACTTTTCTTAACATCCTCAACCGGCCACGTTTTGTAATCGTATCTTACGTCTTCAAACTTCTGCTTGGCATAATGCAGCATATATCTGACGGACTCGGCGATACCGTTCGAGTCAAAGTAATGAAGCTTCTTCGCCATTTTGAGTTCAACAATGAAGTAAATGATAAACTTAATCTGTTCCTTTTATATTCATCGTAGTAACAGTAAACTAGACGTGTAACCTAACTTTGCCTTTAAAAATAAATGCACAAATAATGACACTTTCTTGGAACAAAATCTCAATATTGAATTAAATATAAGTTAATAAACGATTGAACTTAATCTTTAAGGCGTATCGAATGTACATAATAAACTACAACGCTGAGAAACCTATCCAATAGTTTTATAATTAGAGCTGTTCAAACCTCTATTATAATTAATATAGTTGCAATTAATTCAGAAAACTATATGAAGTAGGTAATAACGAAGTAAGATTTCTGTTACTTCAATAAGTAGTGGTAATATAAATTAGTCTCCAATGTAGGTTTAATATTTAACTGAATTGTTTTATTTGTAAAATAACTTGAATAATAATATGTACGGGTGAAAATATATACAAACATATACACACATCAGTAGATTTATAATTATATATAGTGATAATGAATCACAGCATTGGTAATTATAAAGTGAAATATTGTTTATGTTTTGATCTTGACACAAACATATGAACCGATAATACCTTATCTGCTTATTATGTGCAGCATTTACCTTTTGTTGACTTCTGCTGACGTTATCTATTGGATTATTCGTTGAAATTAAGTTAATATTGCCAGTATCATAATTAGGGGAAATTTTAGCCTCAGTAGTTTTCATACATCATTATTTTATAGCTGCTATTTTAATTATAATTTATAGGTTCAATGGAGCAATAAATTTCTAAACCATTTCTCTGATAAAGCACGATATATGTTAGTTTATTATCTATTATTAAACGCTGATTAGAATGTTGGAGTAATTAATACTGATATTATTGTCCTATCCCAATTATTTGCGGTCGGCGTAATATGTAAATTCCATGCTCTTTTATCATTCGCCGTCTCATGGGTGAATTCCTTTTTTTGCGTATCATTTCTCACGCACTCTTCTTCTGTCATCCTCTTTTCTTATTGCCATATTCATACTTAAGGCTTCTCCTTACATGATTTTAATTTTCCTGCTTTACTTTTTGTGACATCTCACTAAAAATACATGCAACCCTTCACTCAACCAATTTCACTCTTCTACCAAAAAACCCCTTTTTTAATATCTATATAATATATAATAGTAGTTTAATCATTTTTTACTCGGTTAATAAATAGTTGATCAGTTACCACTCGACCATTTATTCCTGCCAGGCTTCTACCGGTGTCACAACACTCCATTCCTATTTCAGTCATACGCCACATACAGACTTACAGTAAGTCAGCTAGATATATAAATAAATGCTTACAAAGTATATTTGTTTATAAATATAAAATACAAACATATCTTCAACATGTTTATATTTTGTCTAGAAACAAGATTGAAAATAAGTAATATTTTCATTATTAATTCTATAGGAAAACAATCTTTATTATCATATTAATATTCTCAAGCTATCTTTTAATATCCAAAATTACTGATATCCTTTCTTGTTAATATTTGGTGCACATAACGAATTATTTACTAGTTCTGTCTACGACTCCGTTCGCGAGAAACTTGTTTTTTCGGAAGGCTACAAATTTTTTGGTAATTCAAGAAATCAATTTCTTGAAAAAACTTTAATCAAACGTACAGTTACTACGGCGCATTTTTTTTCTGTGAAATTTTTATTTATTGATAGATTTCTATAAAACAAACACTTGTGTTTAAGTGAATGTCACATCCGTGAAAACCGCATTCTAATCGGATAAGCTGTTCCAGAAACTAGAGCACAGAGATGCTGGGGTCTAGCCGCTACTTAGGATCCCCTATCAATATTTTTAAATAACATCTTCTATGACAGACATCTGACTTACAGACAGCAATCAGTAATATATTGATTATATGTATAGATTTGAGAGTTACAATAAAGCAAACAGTATTAATGCTGTTTCAATTAATTATGCATTTTTATAAAAAGAAAGAATAAGTTTGCCTACAACTTGCATATTTTCCCATAAAGTGTTTTCTTAGGCGCAACAAACTACGGAACAGTAAATTACTAGAGGTTTCTCTTGTCGCCGCAGTTTTGGTGACGTCACAGATAGAGCGGAAAATAATCACATCTAAACTAAACTAAACTCATTCTGTAAAATCTTGTATTCTGATTTAAAGTGACCAACTGGTATCAAATAAGACAGCCGACGACAATGGGGAAAGTGATGTAAGAATAATCTTATAGCTCTTTAGTTATCGTCAGCAATACCACCACACCCGAATCTTTCACCACATCCTTTAAGTGGTCACTGTAAAAGGATCTTGTTTATTTGCTATAATGATAAGTAAATGAGCGTTAAATACTGACCTCACCTATTATAGTTATGCAGGTTAGTTTGACCTTCATTTACTTAAAGTTTTATATTAATGTACAAAAATATGACTTATAAGACTTATATTCAGATTAGGGATTTTATATACATTCATATTTACTTAGCCAGGTAGGTGGTAGTTTTGTAAAAATGATTTCGTTATTTCTAACAGGATCAATCGTTATTTTATACTAAAATACATATTTTGTTACCTTTCTTTCATCTTTACACTAAATATTGTTATACTTTCTTCTTATTAACAATCTATTTATTCTTTTTTTATTTGTCCATATATCTTATATAAAATAAATACCTAAATCATAGTTTATATATATAAAGTTTAGTGATGTAATCTTCAATGCTCTTAAACCATATATAGCCAAAATAAATTTCGCTTAAACTGGGCTTACATGGCTCATAAGATATTTATCACCCCTCTTCAAAGCATCACCAATTATGGACTCGTGCCAGCAAATAAAGCGGTAATCTCACCATCAATCTTCAACAGTCAGTCCGTGGTGTCTCGTGAAACATTGTAAACATTAGATCATCATCCAATATTATAATTGGTAAATGATAATGTAATAAAATTTTGGATACTTTAATATGTATTCTTTAAATAGCTTAAAATATAAATATATTTTGATCTTAGTAGTCTCCTTTGCTATAAAACGTCTTACTGACATTTGGTTAATGCTTCTGACACTGCAGAATATCCGTGCCTCAAAGTACACGTGCAGTCGATCATTAGAGTAATGTATTCAGCTAACAGCTCACAAGACACGCTCTTGGGTGTGTATTTTGCATAAAGTATTTTAAAACATTAAGGTTTTGTAACTTAAACATTTTCTTTACCTATTCTAAATTTCAGAAAAATCTTTAAACCAAGATACGACAGCACCAATTGTCCAAATAAAAGGTTTTTTAATATTATTTACAAAGCCACCACCAGTTAGTAACCAGCTCTTCCGAACATATAGTATTTAGTATTTATTTAATAAGATCGGTTTATTATTTCTGTAAAACGTCACGTTAAAGTATGTTTATGTCTGTTAGTACTTGGTCCATTACTCGGCTTAATGGACGGAATATGGCATATGAAGTGAAAAATATAGCGTGATCTTTATTTTTGGAACACGTATATTAATTTAATCTACTCTCATAACCCGGTGTTGTTTATATTATTTTGATAACAAAATATATATAAAGTATTTTTTTATAAATAAACTTTTAGTCCTTTATTATCTAATTTATGTTTTCGCTGTTTAAGTATCAAAATAATTCATTTTAACATTTTGGGAACATTATGAATAAATATTAAAATGTTCAAATCAATTTGTCTTATCTTTTTATAACATCGATTAGCAACTCTCCGATATAATTTGATATTAATAAATTAATATTAAAACAAAGTACTCGAGAAGATAAACTTAACTTAACAGTCTAAATATTACAAGTATTTATATTATGGGAATATGTATTGAAATATTTGATTGATAATAGTAAATTAAGTTTTATTATTTAAAGAAGTTATTTATCATCTATACATAGACACAAAATTTCAATGTCTGTTTGTAATTCCATCTTAATAGTACACTGAATGTATGTGAAAGTAACTGCGGTAATAAAAAAAAAATAATAATGTATGTATGTATGTCTGTCTGTTTGTTCCGTCTTATTTTAGAAAAGGCCTTACCGGTCTTAAATGTCATGGGCAGATAGCGGATGTTACAAGGAGTACCTTAGGCTAGTGTTAACATAAAAAAATATTCTAGGCGAACGAAGTCATGGACACAGCTAGCATTAAATAAATTCGTTACACATCTAGAAATAATAACTTGACTTAGCTTCACGCCATATCCCTTGCGGGAAAGCAAGAGACGACGGAGCGCCAAACGCTACGGTCCCAGCATACCTCTTTCGCCTCGGCCACAGACATCAACCTCTTCATAGATGTCCTTCGGGGGTCCTCATGCTTTTTACGTCACCTTCCTCCAGTATCATAGATATAGTGTTTTCGAAGGTCACTCGAGGCCTCCTCCTGTCTCTCTTACCGCTCACTTTTCCTATATATATCTTTTTTACCATTTCATTCGTTCGACGTGCCCAAACCACCTGAGCACGTTCTTCTTCATTCTGACCTTGACATCTTCGCTAGTACCTGCCATTCTGTGGATCTCTTCATTGCGGATTCGATCAACTAGGCTGACTCCGCATATTTTGCGAATAGATCGCATCTCCACAGCATTCATCTTTCTTACATTCTTCTTCTGTGTTACCCACGTTTGGCTGCCGTATAACAGCGTCAGTAGCAAAACCGCATTGTGTACAGCCAAACGTGCAGCTATGCTGACGTTTCGCCGTCTCAACAATGCAGCCAAAGCACCGTTGACTCTGTTACCGGCAGCAATACGCCTTTCCACATCCATTTTGTATCTTCCGTCTCTGCTAAACATACTTCCCAAATATACCTCTTCATTCACTTGTTCTATTATCTTACCATTCACGTTGATCTTACACTCTGTTCTTTCTTCATTTCTTTCAAATATCAGAACGTTCGTCTTATCTGCATTCAGGTTTAGACCATTATATTGACACAAATCTTTCAGAGTGGTGATCAATGCCTGCAAATCGCATTCTGATGATGCAATGAGCACTGTATCATCTGCGTATAGCAAGTAATTGACTTTAAGGTCACTTACTTTCACTCCCATGTCATTGTCTTTCACCTCAACAGACAACTATCCAAATACAAATTGAACAACAAAGCTGACTCCTTTTATTCTACAGGTTACCGAACAACCCCGGGAATCACTAACTTCTCGCCAGAAAAGCTTCGTATTTTCCCGGAAGTTGTTCGTCAACCGTTCATCCCTTTCTCTCTCAGAATTTTCACGCTTCATCTTTATAAGTGCTTTCGTTTTGTGCTATTGCAGCTTGTACTCTCTTTTTCTTATCTCTCTTATATTTTTATCCTTACCCGAGGCCTTATAATCCAGCCATGCTTTCTTCTTTAACTCCACAGCGTCTTTCACTTCATCATCCCACCATTCATCGCGCTTTTTACTAAAACCCCTTTTCCTTTTACCACATACCTCGGTCGCTACTTTCACCATACCATTCCTAAGGTTCTGCCAGTATACTTCAGCACTGCCATTTCCAGAATTACAGCTTTCAAGCTTCTTGGAACCCCTTCCTTGATATTTCTCTCTGATCGGTGGATCTTGAAGCTTCCAGCTTCTTATGCGATAATTCGACTCCAAGCTAGAGCACGTCGTGCGGCTGCACCAACCTGCAAACAGACCTCTTATTCTAGCAACGACTAGATAATGGTCCGTTCCCAGATCAGCACCCCTAAACACTCTCGCGTCCATAACTTGGCTTCGAATACGCTGATCCACTAGGAATAAAGCAATTATACTTCTTTCATCCGCTCGCTCCCATGTGTATATGTGAATTTGTTTATGATCAAACATCGTGTTTGCCACAAACATATTTCTCTCCTTGCAAAATTCAAAAATAAGCTTTCTAGCCTCATTTACCCTCTTATCACCGTACTTGCCTAGCACACTTCCGTAACCACTTTGCGCGGCTCCAACCCATCTATTAACATCTCCACATACTATCAACTTTTCATTATCTCTGAAACTACTTAGAACATCCCTGACACTATCCCAAAACTCCTCGAGTTCGCTCACTGGAGCTTAGGATACGGGCACGTAAACTGCTGACAAGAATACTCTTGTTATCCACAACTTAAAGCGAATCCATAGAAGCTTCGGGTTTATAGCCTTGTGTTCTACTATTGCATTAACCATTCGAGAGGACAACAACAGGCCTACACCTTGGCAACCTCGTTCACCCTCTGGATCCCCAGTCCGGAAAGCGACCCAGTTGCCAGGAAAATCGGTCTCATCATTGCCTTTTCGCTTGGTCTCCGACACGCAAATAACATCCAGATCTTTGTCATCCATCACATCTAATAATTAATTCATCTTCTGTTCCGTTCCTCCTCTTACATTTCACGTAGCTATTTGTAGCTCCGTCCTCCACTTCCCACCGTTCGGAACATGGCGTTTTGGTTATCGTATATAAATAAATAATATTCAATAATAATCCTTTTGAACATAGAGACTGTAACGATACCAAATGTTTGTGCATTGCCATTACCGACAAGAACTGAGGGCAATGTGTATTTAATTAAGATTAACAATGGAGGGAATTCGAATTCGGGTTAAATATATCACAGGTCGTGAACGCGGTCCAGAACAACGAGTTATCTCGTATTAAACACATCAGACTTAATAAAATTATTCGAAAAATTTCACATTAAGATATATAAATTGACTATGTTGGTGTTATATAATCGTTTTTATTGCATTGTTAGACTAATATTTAAGATGTTTTAAATATCATGAATATGTTATATACGTAATATACTTTCACTTTACATAAAATATTGAAGGGCAAAATCTAAAATCAACAAAAACAAACTGAAAGAACTGCTACTATAAAAGTTGACTTAAAATATTCTTATTGATGATTAAGAATATTTAAATAAAATGTGTCATTTTATTCCTTGGAGTTTCAAACAATGCTTAGTTTAGTCGAATTACAAAAAAACTTACCATAAACGACTCCCCGGCGATTTCAGTTCAAGAATTTTTAAAATATATTTTATGCAAAACGAAAGTAAGATTGCAAATATACGTCTTCGTGATTTTTTATATAGTTATATTTTAACATTTTCTCAATTTTATTATCAATAGCAAAAAAGAAAAAAATGATTCGATTGATACTCATGATGTATGAGTCTTCGAAAGTTCAATTATCAGTGACCCAAGAAATGTTCTATCTTGACAATAAACTTCATAGGACCATACTGTCTTTGGACCATCACTTCATACAGTCTCTGAACAAATTTGTGCTACAGATTTATTTTATTTATTTTGTCTCTTTTATTTAACCAGAGTCAAGACTATCCTAATGAACTTCACGAACTTTGGAACTCTCCAAGTTACTGGACTAAAATGTAAAAAACGTTAGATTTTTGAAATAGTGAGCGTAAAGTTTTCTAAATTCACAGGATAGGGTTGTTATTATTCTAGAATTGTATTCTGTTATTTATTATGGTGTGGTATTAAATAATTATTATGAAATAAGTTTTTCAAGACAAAGCAGTTTGTTTCTAACTTGGCACTGCTAGTTGTATTTTGTTTTTTTATTTGATACCTTAACATAACTTATAACAAAGAGTTTACTGTACGATTATATAGTATAATTCTTAAATTATGTATTATAAAAAGTGTATTGAAAATAAAATCGTAAAACAATCGCTAAAAATAGGTAATTATTAACAGACGCCAATATTAAAATGGACGGCTTGCAGAGAAATTGTCTTCATAAAGCGAAAGAAGAATGGCTTTTTAGGTCAAAGCGAGGTTTAATTTAGTACAAGTCAGGATCTTAATACTTACGATTATACTTTATCGCTCAATTTATCTAAGAACGTTTTTTTGGTTTTAAAGAAAAGTCGTAAAACAAAAACTGTTCATAGTTTTAAATTTAATAATAGGAATATTATTATACATTTTTATTATAAAATTTAACCAGAGTTTTAAAAAAAATCACTTACAAAAAAATAATATCTACGTATTATTGTATGTAAATTTGTCAATTAATAAAGAAAAAATACAAATTAACATATGATAATAATTGATAAACTCTCTCCGACTTTTTCTATATTCATAATTGTTTTACACAAATACATACGAGCGCACGTTATGGGGTTTTTGTTTCGTAGCTTTGAAGCCAATCAACTTCTAGATATTCATTGAGTAAGAATGAGAAAACAATATAATTGTTGTAAAATCTTCTAACTTTTTTTTTCACTTTTCGGTCTTGCGACTTTTATTAAAATTTGTTTCTTTTCCATTATATTTGTCATACACTCCGTCCATGTCCACACATACACACACACACTTCTTCGATTCAAATTCATTTTTTAAACTGAAGCAGTCAAACATATTTCTAGGATTTGTCTGATCTGGATATACAGTGGATATTATTTCAGAATTAACCACAAACTACACTGCAAGTTAAACTAATTTAGTTAAACTCATATTTCAGTATCGCTTTATAAGTAATTTAAAAATGTGTATTAAGCTAAGTGAGTAAATTAAATTGTGGTTGATCTAAGGTAAGCGATGTTTGTTACTATACGCAATTGTTTTAAGACTCTAAAATATACCAGCAAATATTCCTCAGTTTATAAGATAACGAATAAGTAATTAATTCTTTTAAACAGATGTTTTATAAAGAATTAAAATAAATTAATATACCAACCGCCATCTAGATCTCATTGGTGTAAGTAACTTTTGATAAATTTCTTGAATTCTAAATAAGTTTACCAGAACTAAAGACAGCATTATAAACACATAATAAAAAGATTTTTGTCAATCATGATTTTATGGAAGTTTTGTAATAATCCTTACAATACAGTTTTCAATAAATCTGTAAACGACGAGATAGATTTAAGTTACGCTTCTCTTAATTATTAAAATTTAAACAAATATCTCAAACTCAGCATTCGAGAAATCACAAAGTAAACTGAACCAGTTTCGTAAAGCAATTAGGGCGGGAGAATTTTCGTGTTTTCACCTCCTACAAAGAGTTTTATTCTGCAAGGATACTCTTAAAGAAGGTCAAAATAAAACTTTATAAAGAAAGTATTACATTATTACAATATTAATATAAGCTTCCATTACATAGTCAGAATCACCCCTTAAACTGTTTAATTGGAATATATAAGATGTTACAAGATGATTATTAAAAAAAACTCTTTTTCTAAAATCTTAGTTGTGTCATTACTAATGAATTTAATATTTTGTATATTATTTTAATAAACCTTATATTATTAAGTTAAATTATTAATGTTATATCTGTAGTTATCAATCACATCATACCATATAGTGTGCAGTTAATGTAACTCGTAACGGCTGACGGTGAAAATTGTTTTCTATAAACAGATATTCTGTTTTACTTCCATTTCATGAACTGGTACTTTTGTAAAAGAAAAAACTTTATGTTATTACAATGATTAACTAAAAACATCAAATACATTTTATCATTCTAGTTATTTAATTTCACTGATCTTAAAAACAAAGTACATTAGTAGCATTTTTAAATGAAACCAAGAAAATGTATATTTCAGCTGTGAAAAAAAAGCAGGCAAAATTATATATTATTTTATTATTACAAGACGATTAATCAAGTAAAAATAATCCCTTTCTATGTAATAAAACCTTTTCCTATTATTTAAAGATCACGTGTTTATCTAAAACGGCTGAACTTCTTAACTACAATATATTATATTTCATTACATTCGTTAATAAGCTTTGAATAAAGATATCGTTATAAAATTATCAGTTCAAAATGTTTAACATAGCCTAAAGAAAAGGAGGATCAGCTGACAAAGCTATTGATAAATTGAATCAATTGGTTCTACCGATATCGATAAAGTAGACAAAATATTTTAAAACTGATTTTTAGAATACAATTGAATAATTGGTTTAAAAAAATACAAATAAAATAATACAATGTAATTAATTTATATCTTACTTGTATCGAATTTTATTGTTTCTATTTTATAAGTAAGATATCGAATAAGTTGACTGTTGTTATTGATAAGTAGAATAAGAATTTAAGTATAGTTCCTATTCCACTTATCTAGTAATTACATGAGGTTAATTTTAGATAGCGAATGTGTGGTGAATGTGAGAGGTGAGAGAAAAGTAATAGTTGCAGTTTAAGCGCATCTCCTTGGGTCATGTTGATTCAATTTCACTTGGGAAAATGACTCCTGACGCTGCTTAAACTTATTTTTGATATAAGGTTTTTAAAATCGACTTAAATAAAATTTTATTGTTTTGTATTTTTTATATTATTATTTGTTTTTAAAAATATTAATCGTAATACAAGAATGTTGATTGAAATATCATTTTGTATTTCACTATAACTTATTCCCGATATACATACTCAGAAAGTTATGTTTTACGTCTGTGGTAAATAATTCTAATGCTCCTTAACTATTTGCCGTATAAATAAATGCTAGTAAGATCACATTTTCAAACGTGTGTTATGTGTTATGGTACACAGAGGACGCTGCTGCTCATCCTACGGAAAAGTGATCGCTTTGTCGCCTCGTACGACAACACGGAAAGAAATCGTGCCATTAATTATAATAATAATAATCATAATAATATACTTCATTGCAACCACAATGTACAAAATAGCAGTACAGGAAAAAATATTTAAACTATGTATGGGTATACAATAAGGCGGTCTTATAAATAAGTTAAAGGTGGGAATCATATAGAAGAGTGGTGCATAATATTAACAGATATAAGTTCATATACAAATATAAATAAATATAATATAAATAAAATACATATTTCTGTAAATATATAAAGATATATATCATATTAAAAATAAAAAATAAATAAAATTACTATAGTTGATATGCGCATGAATAGGATAGAGGAAAAATAAGAGATAGGATAAGATGAGATAGGATAGATGAGATCTTTACTATGAGTGTCTAGAAATTGGAGTTATTCCTTCAGATAACGCGATAACACGGAGAAGTTGGATTTAATAACACACAATACAGAAGTGAAAGGATATGTAGATTCCAGCGAAAACGAATTGGCAACCACTTTGTACCGTTTTGAACCAGATTCAGTAATATACTTGCGCAGCCTAAATATGGACTGAATGCCAAGGTTTTGAAGTCGGTTAAGTTTATTAAGTTGTGCTTCGGTGAGATCAGGATAACTTGTGTCGGCGTAGTCAAGAATAGAAAGAAGAAAAGATTTTCCAAACATAACTTTCATGGGAATAGGAAGAAAATTTTGTAAACGACGTAGTAAACCCAGCACCAAAAAATCTTTTACTGACTTCGCAAATCTAGTGGGACTAAGATAAAATATTGTTTAGTTGTAGACCGAGATTCCTGAAATTTTGACTGTAGGCTATAATAATTATAGCCTGGCATTTGATTGTATTAAATTTTATTCCATAAGATATCTTTCAACTCAAGATTGACTTCACATTTTGATTTAGTTGCGTAATCGCAGAATGCAAGTCTCCCAAAGTAGATTGCGAGTAAATTTGTAAATCATCTGCATACATGTGATAGGGAGAAGAAATATTTTGAGTAATTGTATTGATGAAAATGGAAAAGAGTAATGGTGACAACGCGCCTCCTTGAGGAACACTGGAGCTTACTTTGCTCCAAGAGGAAAACGGCAATCCGAATGCGTTGTCGGCACCTCTGAGATATATTGAGAGAATTCAGATTCAGCGCATGTGTGTCTTACAAGATATTCAATTTATCTGCAAAATAAAACAAATAAGCTGTGTATTATACATAGCTCTTATACTTCCTTTTCGTGATATATTTGAGGCTTTGAGCTTATTTTGATTACACCTTCATCATGATTCTTCTACATCTACCAAAGTTAATAAGATGTAGAGATAAAAATACAGTTTAAAATAATAATAGCGATAACATACGGAACATATATAACATATTATAAAATAATAAATAAATAATTGATATAAAAAAAACCACTTGACAATTTTCACACTGTCTAATTCATACTTTATATTTATTATGTATTAATAAATTTATTTACTTTCACTGAGTTATTATTATATACATTTTCTTTATCGATATGATTCGAAAATACGGCTATCAAATTCTTTATAGTAGTTTAAAAATATAATCAAGCTCTAATAACGACGTAGACAAAACAGGTCTCCATTGTAGGATTTAACATACATTTATTGTATGTGGAAACCACATTATCGATAACATGACATGACCTTAAAGTGTCAATCTGTAACGATTCTTTGAAACAAGTTATATTTGTATTTTTCATAGCTCTTCAAAAATAGGTGAAGAAGAAGTTAATTTATACGAAAGGTATAATGTATATCAAAGTGAAATTGTTTGATCTACTTGTATACTTTACTAGTGATGTTTTGGTAGATGGTGTAAGATAGTAGGCTAGGGTGCATATTTGATTATTCCTGATGAAAGCAAAGTGGCGGTATGTAAGAGTCTCATGTAGAAAGAGGATTCCGGATGGATCAGGTTGCGTTACGAAAAATGATTTAGTAATTCGGGATTCGGTTATATAAATAATTACAATAAATTGTAACGCACGACTTCTTTCAAAAGTGAAATTATTATAAATTATTACAACCAACAAACTTACAAACTATATTTTAACATTATTTCTAAATAATCTTACTAATATTCTGTGTTTTGATTTGATTTAATTTACGATGTTTAAGCTTACGAAGCTTAAAGATAATATTATAATCAAGAAAACGGTACAAAACCTTAATGTTTCAAAATATTTAATGCAAAATATACACCCAGGAGCGTGTCTTGTGAGCTGTTAGCTGAATACATTACTCTAATGATCGACTGCACGTGTACTTTGAGGTACGGATATTCTGCAAAGTGTCAGAAGCATTAACCAAATGTTAGTAAGGCGTGTTTTTAACCAAGGAAACTACTAAGATAAAAATATATTTCTATTTTAAACTATTTTAAGAATACATATGAAAGTGGATACTTTAATTATAATCTGATGATTCAATATTTAAAACGTCTTATGAAAGACTACCGGATAGCTGTTGAAGATTGATTGTGCGATTACCGCTTTATTTGCTGGCACGAGTCCATAATTGTGATGCTTTGGAGAGGGGTAATAAATATCTTATGTGCCATGTAAGCCCAGTTTAAGCGAAATTTATTTTGTCCATATATGGTTTAAGAGCATTGAAGATTACATCACTAAAATCTTCTACTAATACGAAAAACCTATGATTTAGGTATTTATTTTATATAAGATATAAAATATTTCTCTGAGGAAAAAGCCCGAACAGTCTAATGCAAAGTAGAAGAAAGTAACAAATTGTGTAGTGTGTATTTGGGTTTAGAATAATGATTATACAGTTATAGCTCCTGACATTATTTTAACAAAAATACAACCTGATCTAAAATCTGAATATTAATATTATAAGTAACTTTTTGTGCATTAATATATAAAATATTTGAAAGTCAAACTAACCTAAAAAATAATAGGTAAGGTCAGTATTTAACGCTTAATTACTTATCATTAGTTCAAAGTCCGCTGGGATACTAGCAAATAAACAACAACTTTTTCCAACGATACCACTTGTAGGATGTGGTGAAAGTTTCGAGTATGGTGGTAGTGCTGGCGGTAACACAATGTGCTATAAGATTATTTTTATATCACATTCTCCATTATCGTTGGCTGTCAGATTCGATCTGTGTGGGTCACTTTAAACCAGAATACGAGATTATACAGAATAAGTGTGTTTTAGATGTGATTAATAAACTATATTCCGCTATAACTGTGATCCTACGAAATAACTGCGGCGACAAGGGAAACCTCTAGTAATTTACTGTTCCTTAGTTTGTTGCGCCTAAGGAAACACTTTATTACGAGAAATGTGCAAGTGTTAGAAAAACATGCTCCTTTTTTTATAAATATAATTTAGAATTCAGAGCGTAATGCTGTTTGCCTTATTCAAAACACTCCAATCTATTCATATAATATACCTGTAACTGATCGCTGTCTGTACATAGAAGATATATGGGAATAATAATCACTGGGGATCTTTAGGAAATAGTTTTGGATAGTCTTAAATTCCGCGAGACGGCAGTCGTGAGCATAGCTAGTATAAAATATGTTACGTTGATTAAATATTAGCAACAGGCGGCTAGTAATTTTAAAAAATAAAATATAGCATGAGCAAAAAATATGATAGAAATAAGATTGTTATTAAATACAAATAGAATTGAAATATGTTTACATTTCCAATGTTATTTCTATATAAAAACAAACTTATTTTATGTTTAGTTTGGAAAATGTTGTGTTGTGTGTAGGTGTATGACTGAAAGAGGAATGGAGTGCTGTGACACCTAGTCGCCTGGCGGGAATAACTGATCGATCGACTTATCAATTATTTATCAACCGAGTAGAAAATGATTAAAATACTATAAAAGATATTGAAAAATAAGGCTTTGTGGTAGAAAAGTGAAAATGTAGTGTAAAAAATAATTTGGAGTGGAGTTAATTTTTTCAATTGTATGTAATTTTTTTTGCATGTTACATAAATGATTGCATTGTATTTTTGTGGTTGATAATGTATTTTAAAGCAAATATGCTTTGTAGTTGTTCTAGTTAAGAAGAGAATTAAAATATTTTAGTTTATAGAAAACTAAACCAAAAATGAAGTAATTCAATAGAAATAAAATCAATTAACAAGAAACCTTAAGTATGAATATGGTAATAAGAAAAGAAGATGACAGAAGAAGATATCGTGGAAAATAATATGCCAAAGAAGACCGTTTTCACTGAGATAGCTAATAAAAGACGGTGGAGTTGACATTACGCTGGCCCCAAATAATTGGGGTACGGCAATAATATCAGTACTAATTACTCCAATATTCTAATCAACGTTAAATAATAAACTAACATATATCGTGCTTTGTCAGAGAAATGTTTTACAAATTTATGGCTCCACTGAACTTATAAATTAGTAATGATATATTATTAAATTTTAAGTAAAATATCAGTTACAAAGTAAATATGTCTCAAGACTACCGATGCAAAAAGCGACCGTAATTATGATAAACGTAATATTAAATTAATTTCAGCGAAAAAACTAAATTATAACGAAAGTCTATAGAAAGTAAATAAAGCTTTCAGGTAATAAGCAGATAATTTATTGTCGGTTCATATCAAAACATAAACAAAATTGCCGTTTGTTTGTTTGTTTGCTGTGAGTCATTAATATTATATATGATAATAAATCTACTTATGTGCATGTTTGTATGTCCCTAAAAATATTATAATAAAAGTAATTTCATCATAATGTTTATTTATTATACTTGTTATTTAATAAATAAAATATTCCCTTTAATTATTACAGTCAAACTGGCGACTAATTGATTTTAACACTTCTCTTTAAAATAACAGAAATCTTACTGCGTTACTAGTTTATATACTTTCCCAAGTAAATTGAAACTATTTAAGATAATAATTACAATAGAGGTTTGAACAGTTTTAATTATAAACCTATATATATATATATATATATATATATATATATATATATATATATATATATATATATATATATATATATATATATATATATATATATATATGTGTTTCTTAGCATCAATCACTGGCCATAGCTCGCTACGTCGCGATAGTCCACGACCTGCTGCCCAGAGAGCCCTGGGAATAGGCACAGCTGAACGCAATCGTATTCACCGTCTATGACTTCTGGGCAACAAAGTATTTACAATATATAGTCTGGAATCTCAAACAGGGAAATGCAACTCCTACGTGGACATATAGTACTTTAATTGCACGAACATGAGTAGTACTTAAACCTAAGACCGCAGATACCTATGTCTTAATTTAATTAAGAAATGTATGATATTTATAAAAGGAATGCTTCGTAATTGTGCAATAGTACGTTCAAAATAAACTTAATTATATAATTAATTTATATTCTAGAGATTGTATTATAAATAAGAGAACAGAACCTTGTTAAAGAACAGACGATCAGGAAGGAAATTTTTGAAGAAGTCATTGACTACTTCTCCAGATTTGAATGAAGAATACCAAGGGGTTCTTTGGACGGAAGGTAAGATTAGTTGAGCCAACCTTTTTTCGAAAATTGTAGTCCCTAATATCACAAATATCTTTTTATATAATTCATAATTATTTCATGGTACTAAAAACTAAAGTTTATGTGATACTCGATGTAAGATACTTTGAGAATCTCTTATTTAAATATAGTCTTTTTGGACCATATCTTTTAATGTTGTCAGTTGTCGTTTGAGATAAACTAAGCAGACTTCGTCTTCGTTGACATCGTTGAAATAGCGAACCTATAATTAGGAGATCAGATAGAACGCAAGTGTCCCCACATTATGGTGCTTGTTGTTTAACATTATGTACTTTAATTTGTTATTAAAGATTTTAGAAGAAAATATTTCTAATTTGTAAAAGACCCATAATAATATGATAAATAATGAAACGATTGTATGTACTCGTACATTTTCAATGTAAACGACTGATGGAACAGCGAACCAAATTTCTTAAATAAATATTTAAAGTGCCAAATCAGCTTTAGGACTTGGGAAACTTTATTTTAATGAGAAATAATTGCTTATAGTATAACTTATAGAAAAATATAATATACTCTATAAATAGTTATATTGATAAAGTGACAACCTATGAACTACTAACTGGTGCCCGCACTGTCCTCGGAAATTAATTTCCTTTTATTTTAAATCAGCTGTGTACTTGGAGACTCTCCTATTGGTTGAATTTTCCCTATAACAATTTATAACATATTTTTGGCCTTTTGAGAATGAGTAAAATAAAATGACTTTAAGGATAATAAAGAAAGATTTTCTTCATATTTTGTCTGTTTAGGTTAAACCTTATTGAAAATTCTTTTAATTAAATTTTTAACAGATTTCAGACAGACCAGATAGTTGGAGTAGAAACTTAAAAAGAGTGCTTTTCATCTTCTAGCAACGCAAATGTTCTAGTCCAACAGGTTTGGTTCAGACTTATTTATTTTTATATATATTATTATTTACTAATTTCATCTTATAATAATATATAAAATTTTGTCTTTATAAATAATTTATTTAGATTTTGACCTTCCTTAAGTGTATTCTTGCAAAATAAAACTCTTTGTTGGAGGTGAAAACTTGAAAATTCCCCCATCCTAATTGCTCTACGAAACTCGTTCAGTTTACTTTGGGATTTCTCGAATCCTGAGTTTGAGATATTTGTTTTTGTTACAATAAATTGAGAGAAGCGTAATTTAAACCTCTTTCGTCGTTAACAGTTTTATTGAAAACTGTATCGTAAGGAATATTAAAACTGCAATTATTATTATTTTTTTATCTATCTAGTTGTATTATATTCTATTATTTATTATTAATATTTATTGAGATAAATGTTTTTATTATGTTTATAATACTATCTTCAGTTCCGGTAATTTAATTTAAAATTCAATAATATCACCAATAATATCTTACTCCAATGAGTTCTAGTACATATTTTTTGTTGATCGAGATGGCTATGGGTATATTTAATTATTTTTTTTATTCTATATAAAGAATTTGTTTCAAAGAATGACTCACTTAGTCGTGTTGTAATCTGATAAACTGAAGAATATTTGCTAGTTTATTTTATCTTAAGATATTACATAAAGGAACAAAGATCAATTACATTAGCTCACCCACAATTCAATTTACTCACCTAGTTTAATACGCGTTTTAAAAAGATTTATAAAGAAATGCTAAAAAGTTTGTGGTTTAATTCTAAAATAATATCTACTCTACATTCTGCCCTAGAAATACTTTTTTTTTTGTGAATGTAGTTGATTTTTAAAGAAATGGAAGATCGAATTGTGTGTATTTGTGCATGTGTTTGTGGGGATATGAATGAAGTGTGTGAAAAATTTATTGGCAAAGAAGCTATTTTTTCCTAATTTTTTGCAATAAAGTATCCTAATTCTTACTCTTAAAATTTCTGGATGTAGATTAACTTTACAGCTACGTTATGAACGGAAACCAAACAAAAACCCCACAACTGTGATCATTGTGAGACGTCGAAGCTAGTGGATATGAGTACTTGTATTTGCGTGCGTTTCACGACTGTTTATATGTGTGTGTGTATTTGCGTGCGTGCGTGCTTGCGTGCATTCGTGTGTGCATGTATTCGTAAAACAAATAAGAAAATACAAAAAGTCGGAAAGAGTTTGTCAACTCTTATCTTATGTTAATTTGTATTATTTTTATTGTTAATCGACGAATTAACATACAATAATACTTACATATCAGCGGTTTGCTTGTGAAAATAATTTACAAAATAAACAATTAGTTTAGTAAGTATCTTGTAGAAAAGATATGGTTTAATTTTCTAATAATAAATATATAAAAATCTGAATATTCATTTTAAAATGAATAGAATGAACAGTCTTTGTTTTACGACTTTCCTTCAAAACCAAAAAATGTTTTTAGATCCTTTGCGCGATTCAGTTTAATCGTAAGTATTAAGATCCTGACTTGTACTAAATTAAACCTCCCTTTGACCTAACAAAGTCATTCTTATTTTGCTTTATGAAGACATGTCTTGCAAGACCGCAACTTTAATATTTTTATGTTAAGGTTATTTCTAGCGATATTCTTAATTCTCGATTTCTCGACACACTTTTCATGAAACATAATTTAAAAATACAACTGCCATAAACTTTATCATCGTAGAATAAATTCTGTTCCAAAGTTATATTAAAGTAAACTAATCAAATAAAAAAAATCCAAAAAGCAACACAACTAACTAGCAGTGTCGAATTAGAAGTTGTTACTTACTTTACAGATTTTTTTCAGAATAATTATTAAATAAAGTTATTATTATTATCCTGTGAATCCAGAAAATTTTAATCTCACTATTTAAAAATCTAACATTTTTTACATTTTAGTCCATTAACTTGGAGAGTTCTAAAGTTCGTGAAGTTCATTAGGACAGTCTTGGCTCTTTTTAAATAAAAAAACCAAATTGAATAAAATACTGTGGCGCATAATTATTCAGGGGCTGTATGAATACTAGTCATACAGCCCCTGAATAATTCCTATAAAGCTTATTGTTCATAAGAACATTTGTTGTTTCACTGATATTTGCACCTTCGAAGAATGTACATTCAGGGCATTAATTCTTTTATATGTATAACTAAAATGAAATAATCACAAGAAAAAGTCTGAACTGACTTCGTCGTCAGGAAGTCGTTTAAACTGTTTTAAATTCGACTTAACTAAGCATTGTTTAAAACTCCAAGGATTAAAATGAGAAAGAATCTTATTTAAATGCTGTGAATGTTCTTAATCATCTATAAGAGTTTATATCAGTTTATAAAGTATCGGACGGCAGTTCTTTACGTCCATTATAAAATGCATCAATTACTGACTGACTTTTTATTTGTAACCGATTATTTACATATACAATTTCATGAATTGAATCACTGTTTGTACTTTGAAAATTATGTTTTTTTTTCCATTTATATCATACAATATAAGTTTCCATATCTTACTCTCTTAAGAGGAGAAAAAAATTGCAAAAACCAATAAAATTATCACGATATAAATTGTACTAAGCAATTCATATTTTAAGAACGCTTCATAAAAAATTTTGCACTCGATAAAGTCTCCTGTTCATTAGTCAGCGGTTAACTTATAACGTGCTCATTGGGCCACGAGTAGCTACCACTATTCATTGCGACATGTTGCGGAAGAGATCTGTCATATATTTTCTCATGTGGTCATGATGGTCGTGTCGGATCTGTTAACTGTCATGTTTGTCAACGCTTTCAACTTGTAGCCACGTCTAGTTGCTCTCCACTGTACATTAGATCACAATTACTTGCTTGCTTCTTCTTTATCTGTATAGTCTGATACACAAGTTAACATTGAAAAAATTGACCAACAACATGAAAATACCAAAACCCTTCAGATATCTTTCAAAATATTATTTTAACGAGAAAAAGTGGCTATTAAATTCTGAACACTTTTATACTATTTGTTTAAATCTCACGGAATGAAGTGTTAATAGAAATTTTATTCGAATTTCAGTGGATCATATATTAATGTAGTATTGGAAGATATACTTGTAGGTTGCTTTTACATATTTCATACGATTTTTTATCCAATTTACATATTTTTATAAGTATACATAATTATATATTATTTTTTGATAAATTTAAATGACTGTTCTTAGCTTTTCACTGAAACAAAAATCAAAGGCAAAACAAACAAAATATCTTAATATAATTTTGAAATTCTATAACTTCGGTAATTATCTATTTTGTTATTCATATTTAAGTTATCGAATAAATAGCAGAAGGAACCTTATTCTGATTAGGACAAGAGAGTCACCAAGAACGCAGCTAACGCAATATCAATATTATTATTTGAAAATAAATATACTTCCAATAAACTTACATTGTTGATATAAAGAATAAAATGCTTTTTGTCAAACGTATAAAAAACATAAACGTAATAAAACTAAAAAAATACTTTTTTAAAATAAAAATAATATACACATAATATAATAATTATGGCAAATTGCTTCTCAAAAAAAAATTGTATTAAAATATTATATATATTAAAATAAGAAATATTCGATAATCCCCTTTCAAAGAACTCTTGTAATTGCTTGCAAATATATTAATATTAAATTAATAAATATATTAATATATGAATAAACGAAAGGCGTATCACTTATATATTGTAAATGTTTAATTAAACAAAAAACACTCACATCATCTTTAATTACAATCTGTATTCTATTCTGTAATTATTCATTAATTCCAATAGAAATTGTAAATTGCAAAAGTTTCATTGAAGTAGATATCGGAAAATACGAATGCAATTAAGATTTAAGTATTCAAAGTAATTGACTTTAGTTCATAATTGTTTCGAGTGCAAAATCGATTTAGGCTTCATTTATTCTCTGGCAGTATTTTATTTAAAATGACTTTGAACAGTGTCTGCTTGGTTTTACTAATTTTGCCTGTAATTTTTGGAGGTATTTTTTATTTATCATTTATATATATTATGTCGTATTTATTATATTGAATAAATAGATCATTCAATAAATATGGTAATAAATATAAATACCCAATATAATATCGCAAGAATGCGATTAAATTGTTTATTTTAATACAGATTTTAACTGAAACAGGTTGATAGCTATGGTTCTTGTTTAAATTCCTCTAATAAATAATTATTGTAGTTGACATGGACTATTTGGCTCCCGCACTGCGATCCCAAGCCTTGAATTGCAAAAGTCTGTTCAACGAAGTTTATTGTCATGTGAAGTGTGGTGATGAGAAAGCCATATGTATAAAAGATCAATGCTTATGTCTATCGGCGGCAGTCACTAAAGGTAAATTCAAATTACCCAAGACTAAAACTTAGTTTATATTATATTTTTTATAATAATACTAGCTTCACCCACGACATCGTTTTTATCATCGGTTTCAGAGATTAGTTTCGGCTAATCTGTGAAATCTTTGGCGGACCAAAGAAACAGACAGACAGACTGAGAATTATTTTTACATATACGTATAGATGACAACATAAAAAATATTTACTTAATAAATTTTCATAAGATTATTTTTCTCTTGCAGCATTAAAAAGACAAAATGATAATGAAGATGAGTTGGACGATGAGATAATTGATGTCGTTGATAGCGGGGAAACAAGTAAATAGCTCGATTTAATGTTACCTGATTTACTGCAAAACATATATACATATATATAATTAATATTATTACAGATCAAGATCAAACCCGGATTGAAAATCTCCCAATATACGCTCTCCGTCCCACAGTTCGTCATCACATAGCACACTTCTGTCCTAATCTGGATATTGCCAGAGAATGTATAAAAAAATGCATGACTCTAGGGAAACCTGCATTTTGTGGGAAGGATCATGTGTGTTACTGCGGTCATAAGTATAGCAGCACCGATAATAATTCTCAAGTAAACATAAAGGATATGTACGCGCAGTTCAATGACCTGTATACTAAATATTTTGGAGCTGATTCCATTGAAAATTAGGGAACACAGAATTAAAAATAAATGAAAATTTTTAAATGTATTTTGTTTTAAAGTTATTTACAAATAATAATCTAAATTTAATATAAAAAATACTTTAATTATGCCACCAAATCCAAATTTTTAAGGGTTAACTTTTGTTAAATTTATAAGAATCTCAATAAAAATAAACATTTTTTTATTTAAAACTAACATTTATTGAAATAAATAAGAACTTATTAGAACCAATTTTATTAAAATGAAATGTTGATATTGCAAAATAACTACATACAAATAATAAATATAATTTGAATTCATCCTAAACGTATCAAAACGTTATATTTCCTGAGACGAACATGTTAAAACTCCCTTTGATTTATCCAATTTACGAGACGCAGATGCGTGCATGAGAAATGATGCGTGAATTTAATTTATACAGTAATTTCTTATCTTCACGGTTATAAATGTTTTAATTATTGAGACAGATAGACGTTCACGATAATTATATTTTATTGCTATTGTCAGCGAATCATTTAAATTGTAATGTCAGTTACAACTTCTATGTATGTATATATATATATATTTTTGGGGACGCTATTAATGCATTAATAATCAATATCTGGCAACGTTCGGTTCCCACATTTGAAACTCTTTCTCAAAATCAAAGCTAAATCTATCAATTAAATAAAATTCTATTCAACTCCTTTTAAAGCAAGCACAATTGTTCAGTCTACTCCAACATGCTGCATCATATTAACATTCCGTTCACAATGCTCGAGTGGCCTATTGTTCTTAAATAAACAGAATCTTAAATTAACACACAGAACCAACCTTGTTCCATGTATGGTAAAGTCGTTTTCGGTTGTTTTAGGTTTTAAAACATTTGTTTAACTACACGAATTTAAAAGCCAGCGGATTTGATTACTCAGTCCGTTTCAACTTTTAAAACTTGCCCTAAAAGGGTTACTTGTATAAACAGTATGCCGTAATGGCGAATATTCAAATCAACAAGATGTAAATGGATATAAAATGTTATATACTTAAACTATGACTGAATAATATATATAGTAATATCCCTTTTAGTGCATAGCATTTTTTTCTATGTACTATAAAGTGAGAAAGAAAACTGTTCTTTGTAATGCAGTAATCACTTTTATTTGTAAAATATAGACATTATGTGATCCGATACTGACTTCCTTTATTAATTAAGGTTTATTTATTATATTATACAATACTCAGTGAGCTATATAACATGGTACATCAAAGTCAATAGAACAATTCTACCGTTATTATGCGCAGTGAGGATTATATCACCCAAAGGGAACGCAACCCTTTTATGACATACTAAGTATTACAGCAAACTATATTCATTTTGTGTGTGATACACAATTTACACCATTGAATAATTTATTTGTTACTGTCTAAATGATTAGAATGTTACTCACAACAGCATACTATAATAGTATAAATATATAATATATTTTTTTTGAAGTTGTTATTAATTTCTTGGCGGATAGTTAATGAAGAGTAGTTTAGCTGAAGTGAAAAAAGATTACGTTTAACTTGTCTAGACAAATATACGGACAATACAACAATTTTATTACATTAATGTCTAACGAGACAGACCCTTTATTTCAGCTCCCCTAACATAGGGGATCGTACGTGTTGGCGGCCCTCCTCACTATGGTAGGCACGGCGGCAAAGAAACGAAATCGCTACCAGACATTTCTGTGTTAAAACGGTTGCCAATCTCACCCCTAAATTGTTATTATATTGTACGTTGTGGAAGCTCGGTTTGAAGTGGTTACTTGCAGAATTTGGAATGTTTCAATTTGCAAGATTTATGCTTTGTTAAATGATTTCATGAGGGATTTTGATTATAGTGTAACTTCAAAAGCAATGTTATATTAATAGGACTCAATTAATAAGTCAGGACTCAATAATGTAACATTGTATGTTACATTATTAAAGAAAATAAGCTTCTAAATAGAATCTGGTAGCGGCATGTGCTCCCAAGTTTTTCTAGCGCTACAGACCCCTTCCTTTGGCAGACAAGCTAAACGCTCCCCAAATCAAACAAAGCTTTAATGAATATTTTACAAGATTGTATAAACACGGTCTGTTTGTTTTACAAACAACCCGTAGTCTTTATATTATTATAGTTAAGTAATTGAAATATTCACATTACATGTTTTAATCACAAACACTAACTAAAGTTATTTGTTTAAATGTGATTTTCCGTATTTTGAAAGTTTAAAACTTAATTTTCAGCTAAATTTATCATAATATATTCAGGTTTCCTTTTACACATAATTACATACTTTTCTGATGCCTTAAAAAACTTCTGGTTTTAAGATAATTGTTGAAATAATTTCACCAAAGCTTAAATAAGTAATTAAATTTTAACTAAAAACTTACTTACCAATAATTAATATTATGATTCATTTTTAATAATAATACAAATATAATGTATTTAATTTATTTATCTTCATTTGGATATAATTATTATCTGTTTCTGCTCAATAATGATATTAATTATATTTATAACAAACGTAATCTGATATCTGACTAATGTCATTATAATTGACAATAAACATAAATAAAAGTTATTTATCTTAATTACGGATAATGAATTATATATATATATATATATATATATATATATACGTGTGTGAATGTATTGAATTTTAATATTTAATATATATTTTTATTATTATTTTAAGATATTGAATTACAACTCTATATAAAATATAACAACATCAAACATACTCCAGCCATTATGTAATATATAAATTTTTGTATCTAAAAACTTAATTTTTAATAAATCATACACTTTAAAAACATTTCAGAGGTTATACTTTCAATTCATAATTACTTCGTCAAAATCTGAAGAGTTATGAATCAGTTGAACAAAACACGTCCGGCGTCAGTGGAGTCAATTAACAAAATAAAACATAATTCACTTCAATCATTCGAAGAAAGTTTGCCTTCTTAATGTACTTATCTCTCTCTTCCGTGTTTTAGTTTGCATAACACCTTCTCTCTCTCGCACAGGGAGAGAATTGCCCAACTTGGACTGTTATCTCCTTCCTATATATTTATAATGCTTCTGAAAGTAAGTATGCTCTACTATGTTAATTAAGTTGATTTATAAATTAGCAGACCTAATAAACTCATATAAAGATGTAGAATTTAACCTTTTTTTTTTTTAATTTTAGAAACATACATATCTATTATCCGTCTTTGATTAATGTTTTAATATTCACAGATGTAAGTTGGTTTGAAGTAAAGAGTTTCTAGTATTTTCAAAAATATTTAAATTTTTAATTGAAATATTCCACAAATTAGAGCTCATCTGTGATGATCGTCTTTTAATATAATTTTAAATAATATTTAAAAATATACTAATAATATCGTAGAGCATACTTCAGACAGGACAGCTTCGCTTCGATTGGCCGCGGATCCCCGCGTAGCTCGTAGCAACGTGAGGCTGTCGTACCGTAGACCGGCTACAGAGCAGACGTCTACGCTCTGGCGCTATCCTTAGCGTAGACCTTGACACGATTTAGCCCAGATAGAAATTAGCAATCGCGAATTTATCAAATTAATTATGATATTTATCAAATGTTATGTTTGATAAGACTTTAATTTGAACGCAGTGATTGTTCTGTGTGTGTGATTTTTCCACGTGGTGTTTATAAGGTAAGCTATTATATTTTGATAACACTATTTACAAATGGGTATGTCCGAGATAATATATATTAAATTGATGAATTAGTATATCCCAATAAATAAAATACGCTTTCTAAACACGATAAAGTAAAAATTGCCAGCTCGATCTTATTATTGTGTATGTTTACAACATCTCAGACTGTGTTATTACATAATATTTTTTAAAGATACGTTTTCTAAAACAAAAACTTGTTTACGTAATATTTATTATAGATTACGATATTTTATAATGAAAATGCACTTACTAAGTGCACTTAATACATAATAACTGAATTACTGAAAAACATTTATATAATTTTTATTTTCAATATGATTTTATAAAAGTAAAAATACATTGGTTTAATATCTTAATATTTACTTCGATTTATTTAACTTGTAGTGTCAAGGGAGTTAACAAAAAAAAATCACAATACAAGTGTTTGTTAAAAACAGAGTAGCATTTTATGAGAGAATTGACATAAAATTTTTATGACACTTGCATTGACATTTTTTAAATCTCATTTTATATTCAACTAAAATGTAAATTAATAGTTGAAAGCTTTCAGATTGTATTTTAGATAAAAGTCTGTCTCTCATTCATTTAGTTTATTCGGTGCTGAAATATTTTTTATCGAATGTACTATTGTAAGGGTTGAGAAATAAAATAATCTTATAATATGTTATAATAAATAATTATTTAAAGAATAATCATGTATAATATTTACATTTAAATAATATAAGTATATTGTTAGTGGGATTATCAATTATAAAATGTTCATACTAATAGTTAAGTTTATATTTAAGATAATAATTGTTTAATTTATCATTATCAAATAATATATTTCGATTATATTATGAATTATATTATAATATATACAAAATACTATATTGATAAGTAATTACTTATCAACATATAAGTTATTTAATATTTCTATTAACATTTAAAGGATAACTACTTATAATGTTTTCTACCTTCATTAAATATACGAGTATTTAAATATACCAAGAATAAAAATGATAAGCAGGTTCTTAAGCGTGATATATGAAAAGTATGTTTATATTATTAATGTTTTGTTTCAATTCATATAAAGCTACCTCGCAAAGAAAATTAGATTTATATATTCTTGATAAATCGGAACGACCAAAATGAGATTCAAAATTTTAATATAATATAAATACAGAATAAAAAATTAAAACTTTGCTTATTTAAATACTTAATTAGATAAAATATATTTTAATTTTTTTATAAATGGAGTAAAAAATTGAAAAAGTGATCTAAGTATTCTAAATTGATTTATATCATGGATTAAGTTTAAAAAACTTTATGATATTTAGAAAAAATAAAATATTATGTACATTTAAATCATATCATGTTTCTCAATGAGTCAATAAGTTTTATAATATATATAAGAATATATTAATAACCTATTATTAAATTCATTAAATTAATAAAGATTCATATATCTTAAGAACAAAATTTGATACGTATTTGCAAAATAAAATATCCAATAAAGTTGAAACATCCACTTCCATATTTAAGGAAAAAATCCAAAAATTCTCAACCTTTTTTATACTTTGAAAATATAAAATGGCCTCAGTGTTCTGTCCCAATCAAGGAAAGACGTGAGACAAAGGAATATAAAAGGTCATATCATGAAAAGTAAATTGTGTTTGTTTCAGGCGCTTCGTGTTTCATACGACCTGTCGGTTCTTATGCGGTTCTAATAAAAGAAAATATATTCTTAAGCATTTGTTTGAATATCATTTGATATATTACGGAATTTGAATGTTTTTAGACTGCACGATGATATCTAATGGTTAGTCATGAAGCGGGAAAAAATATAAATAAGCTTTCCATAACGTTATTTAGTTGACATGTAATTTTTCAGTTTCACTTATTTTTAAATACTGCTTTCCCTTAAAAAATACCGAGTATTTAACCCCGGCAGAATTTTGCAAAATCTTAGCGAGATTCTACATTCAGAGAGACACACCCTTAAAACAGATTTAAGTTTATCCTCTCACCCTTTTAGTTACCACGGCAAGCGAGTTCTTTTATCCTTTATATGTTGATAAAATAGTAAATATAATTTATATACAAGTTTATTTACGAGATAAATAGATTAGTACTAGGGCAGCGTAAGATAGGAAGCGATGCATTTTTAAAAGGAGATAAGTGTGGAATGTTTTATTTATCAAGACACCTTTATCCTTAAGGTCTAAAAAATTCAGCGGTGACCGCTAGGCAAAATTGTGAGGGTGAGATAGGGTCTTACAGGTCCTTTGTTGGACTAACAAAGTTCGTTTAGTTTTGTTTTGCTTCTTAGAAGTTAGAATATTAATGAAGTATACTTAAATTAAATTGCTTTCGAAGTTCAATATTTGTAAGTACAATATTTTGAAGTTTGCCTATTATAGTGCAATATAGTTAAATTTGATATATTTTATTAAAATATATATAAATATAGCTATATTATGAAATATTTCTATGTGATTACTTGAGTATCATCTAATATTGGTATTAAATAAACAGGTTTTAATTATTAACAAAAAACACCCAAAATGTAGCTATAATTAAAGCCTGCATTGACTTTTCATATTAATCTTATCTCTACCGATGTTTAAATTGGTTGGCGAGAATTTTATTTTCACATGAAGACATACTTTTAATTACTCTATTTTTAAGAACCTTGTCTACTAAAAAGTAAGTCCCATATATCTTAAATTATAAATATATATCTTCCTTTTTAAGTGGTATTTGTATTATTTTTTAAAAGCCTCTCCATTTTTGTAATTAGAAAGAACGAACATAAAGTACACGGAACAACAAGTGGACATAGAACGCACTATATGTGATTTCAGGAGTCAGGTTCATTAAGCTTTTTATTCTAATAATATTCTTAAAGAAATTAAAAATATTTACATTTCAAGTAAGCAAGACTAATTAACATGAATTAAATAAGAGCAGACTAACACCAGATGCTTACCGAGCCGCCAAAGAGACGGAGAGAGACGCGTTTAATTAATCTTTAAGGGCAGCATCAATAGAAATAAGATGGACAATACATTACATTACAGAGAAAAGCGGATTTTCCTACCTAATTATTTCCCACGGGTAGAGCTTCTTTTATTAGGATTTTGTCCGGAATTAATGTTTTATTAAGGTGACAAATAAAGTACCTTCATTTACTATTACAGAAAATGAAGATGGTACACGAAATAAGATGGTATGTTGACAATTAAATGAAGAATATCATATATTTTAATTTTACCACTTACATATATGAGACAATATTTGTAGAAAGCGGAAACTTTTCTAATATAATTATAAGATATAAAATGAAGGAAGTCATTAGGTGTTAACAAAAAGATTCAAATGTCAAAAAGAAACTAAAAAGATTAAAATAATATCTTAAACCTAGAAGAATTTTTAAAATAGCCACTAAAATGTGTTACGGATAGCAAACAAATCGAAGTTTTCGATCTTGATAGCTTTTCTGTGTAACAAATGGTAAAAGTTGTGCCAAGATCACGACAAGCCTTCATTTTGAGAGCTGTTTGAACTAGCTTGTAATGGCTGCTCTCACTCAAATGTAACAGCAGAAAAAATAGTTCCGCTATAATAATAGTCTGTAGCAGTTTTATATATTTCCTTGCTATTTTTAAAATAAGTTCCATTTTTCTTCAAGGTTCTTCGAGTTAACGGAACGGAGAAGTATTAGACTGTTTTACATTAATATATAAAAATGTTTTTAAACTGTAGTTAAAAGGTTGATGAATTTAAATATTTATTTATTATTTTATCTTAACCATTTATAAATTAATTATATTAATTTTCTATTAATATGTATTATGTAATGTTACAGTCTTGAGAAGGATTATTAAAAATATTATAACACCGAAAATAATTTTATTGTAAAACACGGAGAAGTAAATTTATTTTTAAATGACCTTTATTTAATTGTCAACCGTTCGTTTTATTCCGTGACCAAATAAAACGGTCGTAATTGCGTTTGGATACAATAAAAAATAAATATGAAACCGTCGAATGAAAACATCCACAACATGCCGCAGAAGACTCAATTTTGTTAAAACCATACTGTTGTGAAATCGGATTTACCATACATTTGCATTTTATATAATTAGAAATAGTTTTTTTAATGAACCAAAATAAACTGTTTTATTTTTGTCACCTTATTTAAACTAATTCGATAATGCATATTAAAAAATATTCTAATATATTTCCGAAACATAAAATCTTTTGTTGGTCATCAGAACATGTTTGAGCGAGCGTAACGAGAATAAATTATAATAATATAATCAAACGACCGTGTTAACATTTCATTCGGTGGTTAAATTTTAATTGACAATGTATTATTCACAAATGAGCAATTATGATTACACAGCTTTCTAGACTATTATAATCACAAAAAAATTTAAAGATATTTTTATTTTTGTTACTTGAAATGAAATTACATTTTATATTCCATACAACTGCCGGCTTAGGGCATACTTGTCTTGAAACAAAGGCTTTAGATGGCTAGCAATTACTGCGTTTCCGTATACCCTTATCTGGGTCGTCATTTGTACAGCATTTTGTGTTACAGACGAATTTACTCGGATCAGAGGTTTTTGTCTTTGTCTTTAGACAGACGAAATTCATGTCAGTAATGACTTTGATGTTCCTTTAAGATGGTAAGGAATATTATGATATATTTATTAGTAGGGGAGAAAGTGATTATGACAAACAAAGTACTCTTAGGGCTGTGATAATTACATGTTATTTGCTGTTAATATATTATGTTGGATTGCGTGAATGGATCAATGGATGTAATATATTTGTTACTCAATCTCGAGAGGGTTACAGATTGAAAATACAAATGATAATGCAAAATACATAATTATATACTATAGCAAAATAAAAAATATTAGGATAGTTTAATCTATGTTCAAAGAAATGAAATGAAAACTTTAAGTGTAGCAATAACCCAATTGGATTTAGATAAATTTAAAATGTAAAACTACAACTTACATTCTGGAAAACACATATTATATTATAATATTTACAGATATATTTATCGTATATTAAAAAGATTTCAATAATATACAAAATATTTTAAATATTTACTTAATGGGGATGAAGGGATATTTTTACATGATTCTTTTTAAATTTGATTGCTCCATCTCGAAGATAAGAAGTGTGCCATTAGTGCCACTACAATTAGTACGCGAATTTAGGGTTAGTGTGTCGGCTGAAGCTTTTAGGATAATTCCCTTTAGCGTTTTGAGTTGTATGTTAAGAAATTGAAATACTTATGCTTCTGCTGTTTTATTTTATAAAAAAATCTTCATGTAACTTAAAATTTCCATTAATATACTTTAACGATGTTGTAAATGTAAAATATCTTTTGTATTTTATATAATATTTGGTTAAATTTTCAATTACACAAAGAGGCTTAACACAAATTATATATTTGACCAACAAATAGTCTTTATAAATAATCTTTGTTACTGTTGTACTGAAAAATACTAAAGGAATATCAAAAAGGTTTTCTTTGAAAAGTGTATTATAATTTGATAAATTGGAATCCTAAGAGCGAAGATACTTTCCAATACATTATGAATTTATTCATTAATCAAAAAGATTAATGAAAAAATATGTATACAAATACAATAAATGAAGATATTTTATATTAATTACATTTTTAAACGAATAAAAACAAGCCAGTGTAATGAACAATACGTGAAAAAAGTAAGAAAAATAAGTAAAAAATAGTAAACCTTATTTCCTTGTAGCGGGTGATATCGATTTTACCGTATTGATATTGCAAAATGGAGCTGTTCGATGTTACGTTGCCTTTTTTATCTTTCTAATACACCCTTTGCATCATTAGGGTTTGCTATCGGCGTTCTGTGAAACAGTACTCAGTGTATTGTTCTGGACGTGTTTCTGTTTTGTTGAAAAATTATTTATTTAAGTTTATATTTATTCTTTGTTTCGGATTTACCTTTATAATGTTATATAGACCGAGTTAAAATTATCATGTTAAGATATATTGAACTCTGCCTTGGTTAAATTCGATTCACTAAAAAGAATTTGCAAATTAAAAAAATATTCATCAAAAAATTAATAGCTTCAGCGTGATGGAACAGATCAGATCAGATCACAATATTAACATTATAGTTATAGATATATAAACCATTAAAAATAAAAGAAACATGTTATATTATAAATGTTCTGATTATAATAAGAGCGGTTAATCTTTAGTAATGGCGGCGGGTCGACCCTTTATGTTTTATTTCGAGTCGCCTGTCAGTTGCTAATTAGATTCTTTACATGATAATGTCCTTTAGAAGATAAATATTCAAAACAGGAAGGAGTGAGCAATGTATGTGTGTACATATACAAGTATTGTATGATGTGTATATGTATATTATGTATATTATGTACATATATATGTGGAGTTTTTGAATTACTCGTTCTAAGTCTAAGATTATTTATGTTTACGATTTAAGAAAATAATTAAGTTACTATGTTTATTATTATAGTTGTCTAACTTAGATTTTATATGAAATGAAACTGTTTCTAAATTAACTAATTACATATTTAATTGAACCTAATTGAAAAGTATTTAGAATCTACTTTTGTTTGGAAGAAGTTTGAATCGTAATGCCCATTTGCCGTATGGTTCTACAGTATACCTTGTTAAGTATGTAAAATTGATGAAATATGAATACTCCACAACTTTATTAGACATATTATTAAAAGGGCTTCACAGCGCACCTATAAATAAAAAAATATGTGTAATATTGTCGTGTATTAATTGGGTCAGAAACGGGTCAGTCAGACGTGTGGTTGATAGGGTCTTTGATGTATTTTTGAATATTGTCCATAATATAGTGTATATACACATATTTTGATATATATATTTTTTTAACTTATAATATAAATATTTATGTAAATATTAAGGAAAATAGAAGCTAAGTGTTTTCAATGATATAAATTTTCTGTAGGTTTTACGGCAACAGCATTCAAAGCCAAAACCCGCGAGCAATACACAATAAATACTCTTCTTTATTTAGCTTTCCTTGTCTCGTGCATCCGAAATTCACACAACATGACAAACATACAAAACTCGATCAAATACGAGTCTAAGTTAGGTTATTATAAAGGTAAATAAATCACTACCTCAAGTAAAGTGCCAAACTTTAAAATCTAATTCAATTTAGGTATAGTATTCTTATTCAGAAAACAAGTGTATAAAGTTCTTGATACTTATCAACTTAACGTTTATTTTCAATACGTTAACTTTAACGTATTGAAAATAAACTAAATGTTATTCGTTTATAAATTTATAAAAACGTTCAATGAAAAAAGTCCAGATAAGGTGTTGGTAGACTTTGATCTATTAAACTTATTTTGTTTATATATTTTGTAATTATTAAACCTATTATAGTTGGAGGATGTACTTCACAGAAGGGATAGTTATTAGGGAAGGGGTACTTATCAGATAAAAAGTTAAAAATATATAATTCATGTGTAATCCCAATAACTTAAATATAATACATGAATTTTATTTTGAAAGTGAAAAGCTATTACAAAATTAAGAGGTACTCATACGCAAAACTTAAATCTCCGAGGAGCTGGTTTTATTCCGACTCTCTTTAAAGCATAAATAGAAAGGATCAGATTTGAAGGTTTTTAACTTAATAACATTTTATCTGCCAGAGTATATTTAAAATTAAGATTTATAACTCATATAGTATTTAACCTGATATTGAATAGTTTTAAAACATTTAAAGAAATTGTAATGTGTAAAGATGTGTTTCTGTTCTCGAGTGACGTAATCAATTTCAAATAGCCTATGATGGGTCTATCAATTGAATTTATGTCTATGTCGGAAAGGAAATTGATATATTAACCTTTGACAACTTGGCTACATTTTCTATTTGTGTTATTAATATATGGGATAGGTACTTAAAAGGTTTAAAGATTTAAGAGTAAATAGATATATATATATATATATATATATATATATATATATATTTACAATGTTAATAAAGGCCCCTCCACTCGCTCTATGTTCTCTGTAATTGAAACCTGAAAAAACTTTATTGAAAACACAGATTCTCCTGTGGTTTCGATTGCGCTTAACAAAAAAACCAGACAAGTGCGAATTGGACTCGCCTATCGGGGTTCCGTACCAATTTGTTGGTTACAAATAGTTCTGGAATCGAGTCTCGAGGTATTCCTAAATTTTTTTTCGAAGCAAGTACTTTTGAAAAAATAAAAGTCTTTATTTAGATTATAAATATAGCGTTTAAAATGCTTAAATTCAAAATAGGTCAACGGGAAAAATTCAGTAAAAAACTTTACTAAAACTCTTTTAGATCAATTATTATTATAATTGGCTTATATTTTGAGGGAATATGGAAAAATAAAACGTATATTTCGTTGTCTAGAAATATAATAATGAGAAATTTAAATCGTAATAAATAAGTAGCTAGAGCCCACTTAAGCAGGTGAGTGAAAACCAACATATACTATTGAGATCTTTCTTGTTATACGTGGCATATACATTATGATTGTATTAAAATTAAATATATGTTAAATTAATTAATATAATCATTAAGTTTCTGATAAAGCACCTCGACAAATAATAAAACAGTGTAACAAAGGATTGTAACGGTTTAGTGAAGCGAATAAATTTTAATTATAATTTAAATGTATCTGTAAATTATATTTTATATGCATTTTGAATGTAAGTTAATTTGAGTTTGCACTTAATAACTGGATCCTCTACGTATACGATTCTACTCGTTTGTTTACCTCAAACTTGATATTATTGTTAAGTGGGTTAAAGTGGGGAATCCTTAAAATGTTTTGTGGGTAACAAAAGCGTCTAATAGCCATATTAAATTAACCACATTTAGGTAACAATTCTCAGTCATTTCGTACCTCCTAGGGGCATCCTTACTTATACACAGTCGTCTTTCATTTACTTTATCACACCAAAATACGGAGTGTTATTTTAAATATTATTAAAAGTGTTATTTATAGATAACAAATCTAGATCCTACAATATGTATAAATACACAAATATGCACATGAATAAAATTTATGTGGGATGTTTTTAATGATTGTTTTTCCCTTTTTTGTAATTTCTTTCGCCGAATCTGCTAAATTTTATTACAATTTTTCATCACATGTAAAATTTTTTGTCACTACTTTTTTTGGTGTTAATTAATAAAAATATATGTGACCATTTTACTATTTTTGTTTAAATAAATGAATATAGTTCAAAGCCAATTGATTTCCTATAAATATAATAGAAAAATAATAATTAAGATATTAAAAAATTTAATACGCTCTTCGTCCACGAAAATATGATATATAGAATATATTTGGTTCCGTGGGTGAAACATAATTGTAATTTAGTTCTGAACGTAGCAACATATTTCTTAGAGACATGAAGTGCGCGCCGGATATCCTGCTTAATATACGAAGTTAAGGGTACTGTAGGCGTAAGCTTTTAGCATCACTTTGTACAATCATTTAAGAATTAAGTAGAGGCGATGATGTTTTATTAAAAAATATATTAATTAAAATAACATTTAAGGTGTCAAAGTTGTGTTAATAATAATAAATTGTTGCTCTCTATTTGTGTGTGTGATCTACAACCTCGATAAAGGCTATCCTAATTTCAACCATATTTGCAGTTTTTGCTTCATTATTTTAAGAAAAACCAATAGTGTCTTTTAATGTAACTCAAGGTAGATCAAGTATGTGATGTTTTTAAATAAGGTTTACGATTTACTCTTGTCGTAATTAATATGATTATGTTTTCGTTGAGATTTTACTATGTAGTTTTCTATGTAGTTATTTGCTCATTAATACCAAACAAGAAAAATAGGTCGAAGATTCAGAAGATACTTTTAAGGGAGATCAATAATTTTAATATTGTATTATCTTGAAAGTTATTGGACAAACCGTATGTATGCATCAAATTCCTTTATTCAAACAAAAAGTTAACTGGCGTAAAACTACGGTTAGAAAGTAAATAAATAAACTCTGTCCAGACAACGGCAACTTTAAAGCTTCCTCGACGTAGTTGGTCCATAAACTTCCGAAAACAAAGGCAGACATAAATTCAAATCTGAATAAATAGAAGTTAAAGCAGTGTGTTAAAACTTGTAAAAATAGCAAAACAAACATAAAAATAACTCACACAAATAAAGTAATTTGGGTAATTGCTATGAATTTTTTTATTCAATAGTCTTTTTGTACAAGAATATTTCATGTTGTTAATTTTTTTTAAGTACAGATAAAACGTTTTTCTTAGCCTAAGCTCGTCTTGGAGCATCAAACAACAATGAGGCTTAATTTATTTAACTTATTATGATTACGATTGATTTAAGTCAATATTACTATCCTATCGCATTTAATCGAACTGAGCATTTATTCATCAAATGAACTCTTTCATTATTCTTTTGGGATACAAAAACCTTTTCTTTCTGGAACCCCAATCAAAGCGGTAAAGCCGAAATGGAATCTGACTTTAAACCAGCAAAATTAAAAGGTGTTTCCAAAATACGGTTAAACTGACACACGCACACTGCTAATTGAAATTGAGCCTCCGAGGATTTCGTTTTAATCAGTCCCTTTTTATACATAGATTGATCGAGACACTCTGTAGGGATTTATGTTATTGTTTCATTTATTCTTGATTTAGATTCATTTTTGTTCAGATTGATTTAGCTAATATACTCAAAATCTAAACAGTAAATTAACAAATAATCTGATATAAATAAACACAATGATGTCAAAAACAGAAACAGTTGATACGCATTGCGTTACGAATTATCATAATAGATACTATTGTTTAGAACTACGTTGGATATATATTTTGGTACAGCGTAATTTTGGCTTTATGCAAGTTTATTTGGCACACGATTGGCATATATAAACTGGTCACTAAACTTTCGCCATATAATTTTGCAAACGCATTAAAGTTTCTTCCATTGTTGTATATTTTTATGCCAACGGTAATGCATGTTCCAAAAGTCTACGTCTGATCCTCATATAGTTGAACGGACAGACAGTGACAGTTAGATTTTAGTAAAATGAGAGCTTAAAAACTAAACAAATGTTTTAAAAGGTTTAATTCCTGTTTAAAGATAAAACGAATACATTTTACATCTACATACATTATACACCTTTAATCGTTAATTTTTAGTACCAAAAATACAATGCTATATTTTCTTAGATAAGTTTTCTTTATCAATCAGATGAATTAATCTTTGCTGATTTTAATCACTGTGTCACTTAAAAGAATTTTTATAAGAATACCAACTAGTCATTTTAATTATTTCATAATACCTACTGACAGTTCAATGTGACATACATCTCCCTTATCCTAACTTAGTAATAGTCAATTGTTATAATTGTTAAACAATATATACAAATCCATAAAATGTACGTTTTATTAGGTTTTTGTATGTTTTCCGTGTAAGTTACTATATTCGAGAACTAAAAGTTACAGCTACTTTTAATCTCTTTATACATCTTTTATATAATATTTGCATCTCCTCTTTTATACTTTCATTCTGCCTGCCTATTTAAATGCATCTTCCTTCTCTTTCAGAACCTTTTGCACAACTTCATTCCACCACCACGTTTCCTTACTTATCATACTTTTTCCTTCCGTTTCGCCTAATATTGCCACACTTCTAATCCATCTCCCCATTTTGTTCCGACCATTATTACCAAATTTTTCTTCCCCACCGCCCATATCTATTGTTTTATTAACAACTCTTTTATAAAATTTACTCGTATATTCTTCCTTCTCTAACAAATATAATTTTATTTTAGGTGGGGGTCGTTTCTTAAACACATTTGTACGCACTGAAAGTTTAATTTCCATGATGAGGAGTCTATGCTCTGAGACTACATTTTTGCCCAACAGTGCTTTGCAGTTTTTAACACAGTTTATTTTATTTCTCCTTATTAGGAAATAACCAATCTGCGTCATATGGCGGTCCCTTTATAGATGATTAGGTTCGTCTCTCTTTTAAAACCAAGCCAACCTCCATGTACTCTTTCCTAATTATCATTCACATATCCCACTTGCCCATTAAATCTTACGATATTGTTATTATATTGTTTTAATATATATTATAGAGAAAATATACTTCACAAATTTCTCATAATCAGTTGTTGAATTTACTCGAATAACGCAATTAATTTAAAACATCCGATATTGGGTCTATTAGATGAATTTATTTCATCGGAAATTGATGTCTAAACCTTTGGCAAGTTGGCACGTTTACCATTGTCAAAATATCAGAGAATATTTGATAATTTTAAGATACTAAATATCGGCCTCTTATAATACATTATTTAAGAATATTTTTCCTTATGTTAGTTAATTAAGTCGAAGAGTTAATAATAAATGTATCATAAAAATAAGCTTTATTATTTTATATGGACATAAGTAGATAATTTTATTCATAGTAACAGTCAATATATGCCCTCGATATGTATGTATACTCTCTCAGTAGATCCCGGTCATTTATATTAACATATTTAAAGATTCAATACAAGCAAACACAATTAATTGTTACATGTTTTAAGGATTGACATTTAGATGATACCTCAGATTTATCCAAATTAAATAAAAAGCAATATCTATTAACTATGTTATATATAAATAATATGACTTAAGTTTCAAATCATTAAGAACTCAAAATTTGTATATATTTTTTTATTAAATCGAGCAATATAAATGACGTTTTCAATCAGATAAAGTCAGTAGATTTAAAAAAATCATTTAAACGTATCTGTTAAAAAAAATAACAAAATAAAATTAACTATGATTAGAAATTAACTTGTACTAAAACTACTATATATAATAATATTTATTTTATATGATAAAAAGCAAAGACGTCCATTGTCCTGGCACACATATAATTTGTGGCTTCAACCCCGACGTATAGATTTATGGAGGTCACATCCATTCTTTGTGAGGAAGCTGATCGGTGTCGCATTTATTCACGAGCGTGGCTAAATGGGTCACAGTTTATGTTTACTTTCAATAAATAATAATGGAAGACTGTGTTCAGCAATTTGATGAAAGCTTTTATTGAAAACAGTTTATTATACTATTTATTTAGTGTTATAAATATTAATTCTAAATTATAAATATATTTATAAAATATATTTCATTAACATCAAAAATATGAATAAAATTTTAATATCATTTGTATGTTTCTCTTCTTGTAAAAGTTTGACTATGTTATCAAAGCTCAGTGATCGTTATTTAATGCATAATAATCAAAAGTTAAACACTTGACTCAAGTACGAAGCACGTAACTTACAAAGTATATATTAAATCGACATTAACGTGGAATAATTCATATTTAGATTAAATTTCAATGAATATATAAGTTGTTAAATTAATTAAACAGACAAACAAGGGCATCGGATTGTACTTAATAACTATTTAGTGAAGTTAATTGAATGTAATCATAATTTTAAATGTATCCAGTCGCGGTGGGTAATTGCATTTTATATGCATTTGGGAACATTTGGAAGTCGAGTAAAACATTTACCATCGCATTACTATAAAGTGAATTAGGCTTAATGTGATCTCTTATTCAGCCATGACTACTCCCCTCAAGTTTAATGTTATTGTTTGTTCGTTGAAGGTAGCAAAAGCAACTAATTCCTTTATTAAATTGACTACATTTAGGTAAAAAACTCACCTTCATTCCGTACCGCCGAGGGACATCTAGTTACGTCCTTTGTTTTAAACACTGCAGGAAACCGTATTATTACATCTTGGGTCTTGAAATTAATTTTCAAGGAATAGGATTGAATTTCGATTTTTATGTAAATAAATTTTACAATGCATGTTATTAAAACAGTACTTCATTTTGTATAAAATTTTTACACTTTAAATATTTTGTATGTGTGATATTCAATTTGTGCAAAATAGATTAAAAAGAAAAGTAACTGTTACTTCCCAAGGGTTAATCTAAGTAGTTTGTGGTAATTTATTTATTGCTGGCTATTTATACAAGTTAGTGGCAAAGATTTAATTTACTATTTCTAATAAGTCTAATAACAAATTAGTTCACATAAAACTGATTTCAACTCTTATATTGAAACTTGTAGGAAATAAGTTAAATACCATAGAGAAGAGATTGATGAAAGTGATAAATGAAACTTACTTCAATGTTGGATTTATTTGCATATTATATATGATTATTTTGACAAAGTTATTTTAGAAATTAGAAACTATTTTCGTTTAACAAAGTTTGTTTGAATAAGTCCGAACCTAGCAATATGAATTAATTTTATTTCAAAACTTATTAATAATTTAGCAATTGTTATTCATATACAGTGAAGTTAATTTATATTATAACATATTTTGTCATTAACATACTAGAGATCCGAGTATAATTGATATGATCTTCTAGCAACATTTTTTTATCTTGTCTTATCTAGCTAAAATTCTGTACAACCAATTTTTTTATCAAATACTTACGCTATGCTATGACATGTATTCGCAAAGTTAAAGTATTTTATTCAAAATATAACTTTACAGAATTTATATAATGTTAGGATCTAGTTGCATTTTATGAAATTTTATATAAATGGCTAAAAGGCTACGTAACGTACGAAGGAAAGGCTACGAAATAGGATAGGTCAGTAATTTTTTCTATTCCATGTAATATTCCACGGCGTAAGATACAGATACAGATATACTCGTAGAACTCACAAAAACACATGTATAAGTAAGATCATGTTCTCTTTAGATTGAAGTTGCTTACATAATACCATTATGTTTAAACTTTGCGGTAAACAGCTTAGATCGGAATGCGTTATGAAGTGTTCACTTTGAAAATTATTTAAATTGAAACATGTGTACTAGTTACCCTCCATGGGTTAGAGAGTTGAAAATTTCGATAAAAATATAAAATACCAACCGCACCAAAATTTTATTAACATTGGTCTAGCTTTTTCCCTGGGAGATGCAAAAAAAAACAGACGTAAAGTGTTCTGTAATGCATTTACCGATACAAAAACTTAATTTTTTTTATTGATTATTACAATTTGGCCTTGATACAATATAATGAGGTCAGACAGGCTGTACCGATTGATAGAAATCATATTCTATACAAGAGATTACTTTACTACAACTAATAAGATCGAACTGTTCATACCCATTTAATGAAAGGTAAATCAATTCAGGTAAAGTATTTCATTTAGCATTTTTTCAGTTTTCCTTTCTTCTATATATATACAGTTTAAAAAAAAACAAGCTTTTAAAAAATACAAAGAATGACATAATTTGTTGAGATAGAAATGGAAAGAGTTAAATAAAATAAAAATTATATCGCAAAGCAGACTTTGTGTGTATATTTGGAATGACTGTAAGTTTTATCAGATCAACGTTATTACATAAAACTAGCAAAGGAATAGCTTTATATAAAATTGGTATTATTTTTTGTAAAATGGGCTTAACATTTAAACATGACAGACGGGTCTTATGTCTTGGCAAGATTACTAAAACTTTTCTGTGAAAAATTTGGCTTGCCATAAAATTATTTTTTTTTTAAATATAAATTTAGTGTAGTTAAAAATTCCTATATTCTTTAGTTGAAGAATATGTATATACATAAATATAATAATATATATTACTATAAAATATAAGACCATAGAAAGTCTTACCATGATAATAAGACTTTATAAATTTAGTAACAAAAGTGTTTATTATATTACAATACAAAACAAAACGTAGCAAATAAACACATATCAACAAAATATCTTACAATGTATTACGTTTGCCATTTTTGTATATTAATTGATATTTCCATCATTAAGAGGAATATAATTGTCAATCAGAAAATTAACTAATAAAGTTGTGTGATTTTACATTATAACTGTATAGTGAAGTGTAATGAAATGTAATCAAGTGAGTAATGTTGACATATAAACAGACAAACCAGAATTAGCTAATTACATACGATATTAATAGATATTACGAAGTTGAAAAACTGAGGTCAAATAAAGCTTAAGATAAAATTCGTTTCATCTTGTTTTTCTTTGAAAAAGACTTAGTGATTAAAATGTTTCAACAACCCCTTTGGGTTGCTTTCTTATTGGCTTTCATTTTGAACAATGAACATTGATTGCTATTGATCGAATTAAAAATATACAACAAAACTGTATCAGTAAACTTTGTATAAAACCAATTTCACGTCGATTTTAAAATTTATTCATTTCTTAGCAATGAAAATATTCTTGCAAAATAATAAGTATAATAGTATTGATATTTTGGGATACAGTTTTATCTTTAATGTCGAGTGCTTAATTAATTTTAAGTCCTTATTTTTTATTTATTATTACAATCTGCACAACCAGTCAAGTTGTTCTTTCTTTATAAAAAGATTTTAAAGGTGTTTTATAAATATTATGATAATACTTAACAAACGTATATTACTAATCGAGTCTGTAAGGGTTTATTTTAAAACTGCAGGTTTACGGTTCAAATTTTTGTATTTTTTTTTCATATTATAATTATAAAATACATCTTAATTGAGTATATATAACCAAGAGGGTAGTAAACAAATATTGTTAACAATAATATTTTTTTTTATAAAATATAATTACCCTTACGTGCTTGGCCAGTAGAAAAGAGGATATTTTTTAAACATTTGAAAACATCACCATCATCATCATCATCATCATCATCATATAATTAGATTATAGTTGTTCTGGAAAATACATTATTTTAGACTACATTTCCTAGTGTCAAATAATTTTGTCGAAGAGTTATTAATAAATGTATTGTAAAAATAACCTTTACCACTATATGGACCTAAGAAAAGGCAGATATTTTATTTATAGTAGCAGTCAAAGACATCTATTATGTATTAATACATATATATAAATATATATATATATATATACGGAGACACGCAAAAGGATTTTGTCTTGGGTCATGTATCATTTGTGGCTTTTACCCCGATGCATAGATTTATGGAGGTCACATCTATTCTTTGTGAGGAAGCTGATCGGTGGCGCATTTATTCACGAGCGTGGCTAAATGGGTCACAGTTTATGTTTACTTTCAATAAATAGTAATGGAAGAATGTGCACAGTACTTCTTTCGGAACTTTTATTAAAATAATTTTGTTATATAATTTATTTAGATAAATATTAATTCTTCATAACATATTTATTTATAAAATATATTTCAATAATATATTTTTTACATTTATGTCAAAAATGTGAATGGTCAAAATTCCAATGCTGGTACAAAATCATATTTTTGTATGGTTTATATTTTGTACAATTTTGATTAATTTATCAAAACTTAACTCTCCCTCAAGTACGAAGTACGTAACTTACAAAGTATACATTAAATCGATATTAATGTAGAATAATTCATATTTCGATTAAATTTCGATGAATATATAAGTTGTTAAATTAATTAAACAGACAAACAAGGGCATGGGATTGTACTTAATAACTATTTAGTGAAGTTAATTGAATGTAATCATAATTTAAAATGTATCCAGTCGCGGTGGGTAATTGCATTTTATATGCATTTGGACTCATTTGGAAGTCGAGTAAACCATTAACCATCGCATTACTATTAAGTGAATTAGGCTTAATATGAGCTCTTACTCAGCCATATCTGCTCCCCTCAAGTTTAATGTTATTGTTCGTTCGTTGAGGGTAGCAGTAAAAGCAACTAATAGCTTTATTAAATTGACTACATTTAGGTAAGCAACTCACCTTCATTCCGTACCGCCGAGGGACATCCAGTTATGCCAGCATTCCTTTGTTTTAAAACACCGCAGGAAAACGTATCATTACGTCTTGGGTTATGAAATGAATTTTCGAGGAATAGGATTGAATTTCGGTTTTTATGTAAATAAATTTTATATTGCATGTTTGTACTGTGGCATAAAAAAACATTATGTAAACAGTATTTACATCCTTTATATAAAATTTAAAACCACTTAAAACTGAGTATGTATGGTGTTCAACTGTATTATATACCTAATACAAATAGATTAGAATGAATAGTAACTATTATTTCCTAATAGTTCATATGAATAGTTCAATAGTTGATCTAGTGGGACTCTTTATTGCTAGTAGTTCAACGATATCTTAATTTATGACTAAATATTAATACATTATAGTGAAAACGTTTTAAGTTATATTTTTATATGTCTAATAACACATTAAATAACATGAAACTAATTTAAATTCAAAAATTTTAAATGTAATGCGAAGTAATTTAACTACAATAGAAAGAAGAGTTGATGAAAGAGGTAAATGAAACTTACTATATTGTTGAAATTATTCGCATATTATATATTATATATTATTGTTTTGATATAATTATTTTAGAAATCAGAAACTACCTTCGTTACCAGCTATTCTAACTAATAAATAATTAAGTGAATTTATATCTTAACAAATTTTATCCGGTAGTAGTATAAAGTAGTACTGGGTATAAAGATTTGATCGATCCAATGGTCCAGCAACATTATATTATTATGACTAGTTTATTTAAAAATCTATCAAACCATGTCATAATTCAAGTAGTTACCATATTCTATTTTTCAATATAACTATACAGCATTTTTAAATGTTAGGCTGTAATTGCATTTAATAGTTTTAAAATAAAGGCTATGTAACGTAGGTATGGCTACGTAATAGGATACGTTATTAATTTCTTATATTAAGGACGTGTCTTGGCGCAAGAAACAGACCAGAGAACTCACAAAAACAAATCCACAAGATGAGTAATCTTGGGGTTATTTATATAATGCCATTAGGTCTAGACTTTGCGGTAAACAGCTTAGATCAGAACGCCTTATGAAATGTTCACTTTGAAAATTATTTTAGTTGAAGAATGATTCCTAATTAATTTCCATGTGTGACATATTTCGCTAAAAATATAAAATACCAACCATAGTAAAATTTTATCAACACTTACTTATTACAACAAAATTACTTAAAAATATATATAATGAATGTTAGAAGTCTGGCTCTTTACAATTTTATAACATGTGTATATGGATATTATATGTTGACATCGGACTGTACTGATTGAGAGAGGTCACATTGTACACAAGAGAGCTGATCGACAACGCATTAATTCACTGCAGCTAATTAGGTCAATCTGTTCATACCCATTTAATGCAAGGTTACTGAATCCAGGTAAATCGTTTCATTTACTCTTATCTGTTTAAATATACACAGCTACATTTAAATTAAGTTTTTATAGTTGGTTGTTGAGATAAAACTTTGAAAGGATTAAATAAAATGAAAATTATATCACAAAGAAGACGTTGTGTATTTAATTTGGGATGACTTTAACGTTTATCAGATCAACGTTATCAGATTAAACTAGGAGCAAAGGTCTTTATATAAAATTCTACTGAAAGTTAGGTATTGTTTTTTGTAAAATAGCCTTAACATTTATACATAACTGAAGGGGCTTGTGTCTTTTGCAAAGTTACTAAATTTTTCTGTAAAACAGTTGGCTTGTTACTAAATTAATTTTTGTTTAAGATATATATTTAGGTTTAGTTAAAAAAATTGTATATTCATTTGCTATAAAAAAGGTATATATTAATATAATTTTATATGTATTACTATAGTGCATAAGAAAATTGAAGTTTTACCATTACCATTTACATTTAAGAAGACTTAAAAAATTTAGTAATTAAAGTTTTATACAAACATGACGTAGCAAATAAGCACAATAATAAAATATATCTTACAATGCACTGTTACGTTTGTCATCTCTATAGGTTAACTGATATTGCCTTTACTACGAGGACTATCGTAGTGAATCAGTAAATTAATAAATAACGGTATGTGATTTCACATTACTACTGTATTGAGAAAGTAATGAAATGTAATCATAGTGAGAAATGTAGACATATTTAGAAACCAGTTTTTTTTTATTACATATGACTTTAATATTGCGAAGTTGAAAAACTGAGGTCAAATAAGGCTTAAGATACAGATTGTTTAAGATTTCAACTTTTTCTTTGCAAATGACTCACTCAGTGCTCAGTCTTTCGAAAAACCATTTTCTGAGACTTTTTCATTGACTTTCATTATGTATTTTTTTTATATATTTATATTATGTATATCTCCTCTACACATCATTTTAACTTAAAAGAATTTTTTGTGATAAAATCATTATTTAGTGTGAGGTTGTCAAAAATATATTATTTATAAAATCAAATGTTGCTTATTAACAACTTGTTTCTTCCCAAAGATAGACGAGTTTGCGTGTATTATAATATTTTTAAATATTACCAGGTTCAGTCTTATTAACGTAGTTTGAAATAGATATTAATGTGTTTATATTAATTGGGTCGGAAACACGAAACGAGCCACGTTCCAGGTATGGGTTATCGGGGCTTTGATGTCTTCTTTGAAGGTTCCTAAAATATATATGCATAAACCCTTCACTTTATAAATACGATATCTATTATAGCGTATAGAGTTAAAAACATAATAGAAGTCGCAAGTTGAAATTCTATTCGTGTTGATGAATTTCTGAGTCAATGGAAAAAGGCAGTATAAAATTATTATCTATATTATTATTATACGACTACCATACCAGAATAAAGATAATTACCACAAAAGATAGCTTAAAAAGGATATTTTTACGTTTCACTATGAAATTATGTCAAAAGTTTTTAAAATATATCTTCCTAACAATTAACGAATCTCTTCTTCAATGGAAAGAAATTACAACTATATCTAATTACATAGATTGGAAAGGAAAGTAACAAAACATTTGAAATAAAACATTTATGTAATTTAGCACAGGAAATCAGTTTTATACTTTAATAAATGTAGATAATTATAATGATTAAACATCTAATATAATTTGAACTAAATTAACTTAAACAATCTCAATACATCAATCAAACTGTATCTTTAATGTCAAGTGCGTAATTAATCTCAAATCCTTATTTTTTATACTTTAATAAAACTTTTCTGCAAAACCAATCACGTTGAGTATTCTTTATAAATAGATTGTGAAGGTTTTTCATAAATATTATGATAATACTCAACAAAGGTTTATAATTAAAATGGAGTATGTAAGAGTTTGTTTTGAAACTGCAGCTTTACCGGACGGAGATGGATTGAATATTTTATGCAGTGATTGATCTGGTTATTTTATGAATTTGGGTAATTTTTTTCATAATGTATTTGTGAGATACAGTCAAATGACTATGAATAACCAAGAGGGTTATAAATAAATGTTGTTATAAATGATGTAATAAATATATAATAAAATATAATTACCCTGATGTAGTCCTGATAGTGGAGGATATTTTCTAGAGTTGAACATACGAAAATGTCACCATTATACAAAACATCTACAAAAAAACATCATATCATTTATTACTTCCAGAAGTTTTTATAAGCTTTGGCAAACACATATTGTTAGTGTTGAAATAGAAATTGAAAATGTATCCCACGACAATAATATAAAGCTCCTTAATATTTGTAGTTGGATGCAAAATATATCAGTAAAATGTAATTATAGCATCACGTTATTTATTTCACAGGTGATTATTCTTAATAAAACACTTTTGCATATATATTATACCAATTTATTAATTACCCCCTTATTGTAATCTATTAACCTACTACGTTTTGGTAAAATATTTTCTTTGTTTAACATGTATAGTTTATGGTTATAATCTGATTACTACTTAATTATTCAATCCAATGTTATTATTAAGATAATGATTTGAATAAAGAAAATCTAGTTAAGAGAAATATCTCATAATCAGTTTTATATTTACTTGAATGACGCAATCAATTTAAATCGTCCGATATTGGGTCTATCAGATAAATTTATTTCATCGGAAATTGATGTCTCAACCTTTGCTAAGTTGGCACGTTTACCATTGTTAATATATCAGAGAATATTTGATAATTTTAAGATAGTAAATATCGACCCCTTATAAAACATGATTTAAGACTATATGTCGTAGTGTTATTTAATTTAGTCGAAGAGTTGTCAACAATAAGCTTTATCACTTTATATTGACATAGGTAGTTAATTTTATTCATAATATTCAGGCAATTTTTATTGATGATCCTATTGGTGCGAGGTAGTCATTGGTGCCCCTCAAGGTGGTATTTTGTCTCCTTTACTATTTTTATTTTATCAACTTTTATCAACAATTATTTTTAATACTAACTGTCAATATCATTTCTACGCTAACAACTTACAACTTTATATACATACTGGACTAAATTTGATCGCATCTGCAATATCCTCATTTAACACTGTTCTGAACCGGCTATTTAGTCTAAAAATTATGGTTTGAAGTCAATCCTTATAAATGTTAAGGAATCATTACAGGTAGCACACGCCAACTGGGAAAGATTGACTTTAATTCCTTACCAAATGTTATTTATAATCATAGTTTAATATCGTTCTAGTTTACCCAATACTTGTATTCGTTTCATTTTGGGCCTGCGTAAGTACAATCATGTTTCGAACTTTAGATCCAAATTAAATTGGTTACCTATTCGCTCTCGTAGGAATGTCAGAAACCAGTTTGTATTACACTCTTTTTTTTTTAATCCTTCCAGTCCTTCGTATCTTAACTGCAAATTCTCTTTCTTATCTCATTTACATGACAGATCAGTGAACTCTTTTAGCAATTTATTGCCCAGTACTCCTTTGATTCTGGTCTGATTTTGTGTCCAACTCGTTTGCTGTAATCGACTCTGGAATGAATTACCTGAGTCTCTTAAAAAAGCTAGTTCTCGAGAGACCTTCAAATTTCAGGTCTAAGATTTTTATTATACCAAACAATAAAACATTTAATCTTTTAATTTTTTTAATTTATTTGTTTCTTTTGCATGCCTATGGTAGTCTTCTCTTTCACATCCTAATTTTGGCTGGTAGAGAATGCCTATTGGCACTAAGTCCGCCTTTTGTACATTAGTTTACATTGTACAATAAAGAATTAAATAAATAAATAGTAACAGTGAAAGACCTCAATATATGCTATTTATATGTATGTATATTCCTTTAGCAGACCCCGGTCATTCGTATTAGCATATTTAAAGATTCAATACAAACACTCACTTGACACGACTCAGTCTTACACATTTTAAGGGACATTTAGAGGAAAACTCCGATTTTTCCCAATTAAACAAAAACAATATCTATTAACTATGTAATCAATTAATAACAATCTCTTTAAACTATCAAAAGTTTCGAATTTGTATTCCTGTCACCAAAAAAAAAAAATAATTAAAAAAATATTAATGTCACATTTAGACAAATATGTTACAGGAACAAATACAAAACATTAAATTAACTCTGGTTAAAACTAAACTTTTATTTAATAATAGAAAAAAGGATACATATATTTTCAAATTATAGTAATATTTATTTAATATGATATACGCAAACACGCCAAAGTCTTTTGTCTTGGGTCATGTATCATTTGTGGCTTCAACCCCGACGTATAGATTTATGGAGGTCACATCCATTCTTTGTGAGGAAGCTGATCGGTGGCGCATTTATTCACGAGCGTGGCTAAATGGGTCACAGTTTATGTTTACTTTCAATAAATAATAATGGAAGACTGTGTTCAGCAATTTGATGGACGCTTTTATTAAAATCAATTTATTATATTATATATTTAGTCATATAAATATTAATTTTTATTAACATATTTATTTATAAAATATATTTTAATAATAAAATTTGAACATAATTTACTTGTCGTAAAAGTTTGAATATGTCATCAAAGCACAGTTATCGTTATGTATAATGCATAATAATCAAAAGTTACGCACTCGCCTCAAGTACGAAGCACGTAACTTACAAAGTATACATTAAATCGATATTAACGATTCTACGTTATTCATATTTCGATTAAATTTCGATGAATATGTAAGTTGTTAAATTAATTAAACTGACAAACAAGGGCATCGGATTGTACTTAATAACTATTTAGTGAAGTTAATTGAATGTAATCATAATTTAAAATGTATCCAGTCGCGGACGGTAATTTTATATGCATTTGGGCCCATTTGGAAGTCGAGTAAACCATTAACCATCGCATTACTATTAAGTGAATTAGGCTTAATGTGAGCTCTTACTCAGCCATGTCTGCTCCCCTCAAGTTTAATGTTATTGTTTGTTCGTTGAGTGTAGCAGCAAAAGCAACTAATGCCTTTATTAAATTGACTACATTTAGGTAAACAACTCACCTTTATTCCGTACCGCCGAGGGACATATAGTTACGCCAGCATCCTTTTGTTTTAAAACACCGCAGGAAATCGCATTATTACATGAAATTAATTTTCAAGGAATAAGATTGTATTTCGGATTTAATCTAAGCATACTGCATAATGAATGTCGATAATATTTTACTTCGTCTTTATATTAAATTTTTAAATTATAAACACGGAGTATTGTTGTTCAATTATACGCCTAAAATAAATAGATTAGAAAGAGTTGTAACTATTACCCAGCAATAGTTAATCTGAGTAGTGCTACGGTCGGTCTACTGGGACTCTATTGCTATTAATTAGACCACATTTGTTATATCATTGAACTAAATACTGGAGATATTTTTTTTAATTATGTCTAATAAATGAATGAAATCTATGAATTCATTTATATTTCAAAAGTTGTTAATAATTTAGCATTTGTAACTTATATATAGTGAAGAGAATTTATATTATAACATAATTTGTTCATTAGCACCATTAACACACTAGACATCAAAATTTAATTGACCAGATGTTTTAGCAACATAATTTTATTTTGTCTAATCTAGGCAAAAGTTTTCAAACCACTTCATTATTCGTATACCTACGCTGAGCTATGTATTCTTAAAGTTAAATTTTCTTATTTACATAGCTTTATAGCATTTGTAAAATGTTATGCTCTAATTGCATGTTATTAAATTTTATATGAATTTCTAAAAGGTTATTCTATACGTGATAGAATACATCAGTAATTACTTCTATTAAGGACGTATTAGCGTAAGACACAGACTAGAGAACTCACAAAAACAAATCTACAAGATGAGATCATGTTCGCTTGAGATTGAGGATGTTTACAAAATTCCGCGAGGTCTAGACTTTGCGGTAAACAAATTAGATCGGAATGCGTATTAAATATTCAAATTGAAAATTATTTCAATTGAAGAATGAGCGCAGTTACAAACATTTTTAGAGAGTTAAAAGTTTCAGTTGCTAAAATATGTTTTGTTAGTAATTTAATATATTTTTCAATGTCAATCAAAAATGTAAATATAATAAAGTTATATATAATAATCTAGTTGAAATTGTAAATGTATATTTTTAAATAATGACTAGTCCTCCACTTATATTATTGATTACAATCAACAAGAAACGCATTTAAAATTATTTATTACCTCACAAACTTCCAAATAAAATAAAAATCTTTAAAACCTCCGAGAAAATATAAAATAAACCGCAACCATTTAGTACCGTCGTAAAATAAATTCAAAACTACTTCCAAATCCTGTACCAGAATGCTACTATAAAAATTCACACTCGTATATGCATTTGGCAATGCAGAGCTGGCATCAAGCTTAGCTCAAAAATGTATATTCAAGATATATACTCAGTTAGGGTAATAGAACGGTGCATTAAGCAAGACGCAGATCCATAATATTATTCATTTTTATGTGTTGTGGAAATTTTAATATATCAAGTAGTAAGATAAATGCAACATGGGTAGTGTTAAATGCTGAATCAAATTTTCTTAAATAAATATAAAATCAACTTTTCACAAGAGTGTTTATTTGTGTGTTACGCTATTACATCTTAACAACGCAATTGATCATAATATTATTTTAGGTTATACAGTAGAAGATATAGGCTATAAATATTTCATCTGAAAAAAGGTACTTACTATATATAATATATTGTATTAATGATTATAACGCCTGTCGTGAGACAAACTGTTCTCAAAGATATTGAGCGATTCAAAGACTTTTGTATTGAGACCCTCGCTCTGTACCGCTCCTCAAATACACATTACAGTCGTCTATTCAACGCTAATGGAAATATGAAAGTTTGTGTTTGTCGAGCAATCCATATATAATGTATTGCCATAGAAATTACTATAACTTCAAACTATAACAACCTACAACTAATAAATAATCAAAATCATTTTGATAATGAAATTATGGTTGATATTAGATTTTCTGTTTTAAATGTTTTTTTAAGGAATAAATTTTTGACAATTTAAAAGACGACAACACTAATTATGTATGACATCGGACATAAATTTAGAATAATATTTTTTTTTCTTGTTAAAATTCAACATAATTTCAGATATTACAAATAATGAATATTATTACAAAGAATACAAGGAATATTATTCGTATTATTTTTGCTTTATTTAATAATCTAAAAGCAAGTATTAAAAATTGATCAACAAAATACTGGACATAAATAATGGTTTATAAATCAAACAACACTAAATAATAAATGGCCATCTCGATAACTGTTAACTTATCAAAGCTATTAGCAACTTTGGAAACTTCATAAATGCAGTTGGCTGTTAAGATTTACGTCTCACAAGTTACAAATACTATTTAATAGATTCATCAATTAAACTCTCAAAAACTTAGTTCAAAGATTAAACTTAGTTTAAAACAAGTGTTTTTTAACAAAGAAACATAAATTATTTTAAGGTATTATATAAAAATGTTTTAAAGCAACAAAAGAATAGGTTTTGCGATCACATACTTAATGTATTTTTCATCGTAAAATAAACCGGTGAAGTGTAAAAAGCAAATGTATCGGAAGAAATTCTTACACGTATGGACTAACCTAAATTCTAGGGTACGACTTGGATGATGGTTCAATCGCTCAGAAAAAGCGATAATTCAAGATATAAGACGGAACTGATATTTTCCGCTGTAATATATTTCGTCCCTTACAGGGAATGTCACTGTTGTACCATATCTTTGGATTTTTATATCATTCATAATAACATTATTTGAGTACTTATACACTAAAACTAGTAAAAAAACTTGGTAATGCTTTTATATTATTATTTAATATTTCGTATCTCATTCGATGTTATACCATACAGTCAATAACAACATAATTATAAATATCCTAATAAATAATATGTACCTTTATAGTTACTACAACAAATTAAACGCTCAAATATTGACACTCCAAAATACAAATAAAACCCGCTTGCACCACTCACTTAACCCACTTCACTCAGCCCCAGAGTAGACTAAGCTCTGACGGCGCAGTATTGACAATGTTCATACAAGACGTCCAATTTAAGGTGAACTTCAAACTGCCATGATAAATGCATTTTTGATTGTGAATACTTCAAATATAAAATACGTATTAAATATAATAATAATTTTAATGATCGACAATATAAAAAAGCAATACCAGAACCAAAGTGGTACATCGTTAATGAAGTATAATAATAAGAATAAAAAAATGTATATCCCACTATTGGAACGACCTTTTATTGTATACTAATTTACACATTGTACTAAATTGTTACATAACTGTACAAACAATATTTTACTTTTATTTGTCATTAAAGAGGATTTATTATTATGTCTAGGCATTATAAGATTTACTATAACTACGAGGTCAAAGCTATTTATCTATAGAATAAATAAATATAATAGAATAAATTAGGCAATTGATTTTTAGCTTAAACACAATTACCCCATTCGTATTGTTTTTAGTAAACGTTCCTTAAATAAGACAAAGGTATGCACGATACTATTGTCTTATATCCATATAATTGACGCCTTCATGTACGAATTTATTACAAATTTATGAGGAAATGTACGAAAGTAATTTTTAATTTGATTACAATTATGTACTAGTAAAATATCTTCGCTTAAAACAAATATTTGTTGTTGGTATCTAATGAATTCCTCCATCTTAGTCAAATTTAAATAAGATCAAAGTAAGTCATATACTCAAGCATCGAAGAGTGTCTTTATAGTATCAGAGATCCCATCATAAGACCTTAATCAAAATTATATTAGACTTCCTCTGAAGAACCGTACGAGTCGTTGGCATTTAACTTATATATATGTAATAAATGGTGCTTAAAAATTCAAGAGCTTGACAATTTTTTTATGTCATACATTAGAAAAATTTCGGCAATTTTATATATATTATTAACAAACGAGGTATCTTTATAACGAAAATAAGTAAAAACCGTTTAAAAAGATAAATAATTCGCATAAAGTAAAGTATTATAATATAATTTACTTTAAATAATACCATGTATATATTAGTTATTCTTAAAAACTATAAAATTGTCAATTTTTTTTTTCTGTAATATATAAAATTATAATTAATTAAGTAAGTAATTATTATAATTATGATAAATAAATGTAACCATCTTAATTCCGATAATTAAATGTATTTTCGATTTATTGTTTAACCGCAGAACGCGATCTGTTTTCGATTTAGTACTGAAATATTTGAAGCGAATGAAAGTATAAAGTCGGATCGGTATAAATGAAATAAACAACGCATTTTGTAACTCAAATTGAAATTTAATCGTAGTCGAAAGATTCGAGAGAAAGGATTTATACTCATCTTAAATTACCGAGAAAATGCGATTAAGCCTTTCTTACATCATTAAAATTATAAATTAGACAACTTATATTTAATTATATCGTCAACATAATTGCACTATTATAATTTAAGATCATTCTGAAAAGATTTTTCATTTCTCTATTAAACAAATTCAAATAATTGTTTTAAAGAAGCTATTAAGTATACTCTTCAAGGGATCATTTATATTGGTTCAATTTATTTAAAGCTAACACTTGTACGCTACCGGTCCTTAGAGAAGTCGGGAGGTCTCACATAAATCTCCATTGAGTTAGAGGATACCCAAACCCCATAACATAATGTGCTTTGTCTTGACCCTGCGGGACGTAAAAACCGATCCTGTAAGAGTATACTGTGATAATATTGAAATTCTTATATATGAAAAGATAATTGACTACCATAACAAATATTTTCAATTTTGAAATAAGCAGTGGGATTCGTTTTTTTAAAGAAAACCCCTAAAATAGAACTTTTTGTAAATTACACTGCCAAAGGTTTCAGATAGTTGCTATTAATATTTTTAAATCTTAATCTATCTTCTAGTATTATTGAAAGATACAGATGTTTTTTGTTTAAGAAAAACAATCCTTTTTAAATATAAATATGTTATATTAGTAATAATTTTATTAAAAATACAATATACTCCTATTCAAGTGGAGTATAATATAGACGCCTCAAGAGAAACAATAATCCGTCTCTCTTAAAAATCTCTCTCAAAAGAGCTGACCCAATTTATTTGAAGGCCCTCGCAAATTGGCTTGTAATAAAGAAAAATAACATCTTTATTAGACTTCTATGAAAAATATGCAGGAACCCAAAACACTGTTACATAAATGTTGATTCTTAGAAAATAAAATATTCCTCTTTCTTAATAATTTATAGTGTGAGAAAATCTTTTTATAACTTAAATAAATTATTTATTCTTTATATATTCAAACATGTGTGCTTTGTCGAGATTACATTAGAATCCGGTAGGTGGCGTTGTCTCTTATTAACAATTCTATGAGCTGATCTGAATTCACAATTCGTTTAAAGCCTATTATTGTTTTGATAAAGAAAATAAATTTAATATTATAAAATAAAAACAATATAACAATATTAAATTTATTCATAATACCAAAATCCTGTTCAAAGACAAGCTGACCTTGACTGTACCTAAGGATTCCAGTCACGTGGAACTAAATACTTTCAGCAATGTCCCTCTAAATTCCCTTGTTTCATGAACTGTAGAGACTCTATTGGTAATGAAATTTATTGGATCATTATGTACTTTAGGACACTACAATAAGGTTCATAATTAATTGTCACTTATCCGAGATAATCAAATGAGTATCCTCTTCAAAGTGCCTTCGTACTTTGAAAGACGAAGAATTTTGCGTAACCTGATTTAGTCCAACTGCATAATTCTGGTTGTGATAAAATAAACTATGACGCCGCACTCGTAGAGTGAAGGAGATCAAATACAAATACGATGTGTGACTATTTTTTATATAACAATACAACACCAAGTTAAATTTACGTAAAATCTATTTTTTTTATATTAACATAATTCTAATATACTTACCTCGGTTTTAATGTATATTAATATTATGAAACAGTAAATAACTTTACATAAAAAAATTCAAGATAAAATTATATTATAATACCAGTTTTATCTTAAATATATTTCCTATATCCGATACATAAAATGTAAGTGTTAGCAAATTTCGCAAACGCGTATCCCATTTGATAGAAACGGAATCCTATAAGCCCTACCTTAAAATCGAAATCAACCCCAAATCCCTTTATGCTCGAAGTTACAACGTAGAGGGATGGAAATTTACAAAAGTAACTACATGACGCTTAAGGGACGTCACTCAAATACTTAACCTTAAACTTTAGAATCCTTTCCAAATTGCACATTACAATTATAAAAGGCGATCAAAATCAATAATTACATAAATAAACCAATGTAATAAATATGATTATAAATATCTTTTTATATTATTGGTTGAAGGTTATTATGAAATCAAAAACCTCTTAACAATAGTATTACGTAAAAGGAAAAAACCAGTAATTATGCTCATAAAATTTTATCTCTGTATTTGTTTCTATCTTTGTTTTTATACTAAATGTTAAGGATTATTTAATTGTATTGACCTTAATGACAAAATGTAATTAAAATTTGCTTTTCACAAAATTACTTCTTAGAAATTTGAAAAAATTAATTAATTGAACTAAGCATTTCACATAGCCAAGTCAACAACAGTGCTATTTTGCGTTATACTGTTCCTTTTTATTTCGTTAAATTATTCCAGAGTCTACCCGCAATGTGTTCTGCATTCAGCAGCTTAAAACGAAATTTCTTTTTATTTTATTGAAAATGAGATTAGAATTGAAAGTATAAAACCATTTCGATTTCTTGCATGAATGCAAACAAACCCTGAATCTCGAGCTATGCGTTCAATACAGGCTTTATTCTTGTCAATACAGATTTGTTCGACGACTGAAAAATTTAAATTCCACTCGATATTGCTTTAACCTCGAGAGCCTAAAAGAATTGAGATTTTATCCAGGATAGAGAATTTGTGTATTGTTGTTCCCATTTCATACAATATATTGTTTGTCCAACTTGAGATTTCTGAACGAATAACGCTTACAGGTTTTGCTTAAAAAAATCTGTTGCGTTTTTTTCATAGTTGGTTGTAATTGTCCAAATAATATGTGTAACGAATATTTAAAAAAAAAATATATATAATAATTACTATACTTCTATACTTAATTTTTTTTTGTGATAATCAATAGCGATTTGTTTCAAAGCAAAATTCTATTTTATTACTTCATAAAAGAAAGTACGTTGCTAAGGTCGTTAAAACTTTTTCCTGATAACAAATTGTGAACTTTTATTACGACGCATTGTTGTACCTTCATATATGTTACTGACGCAGCTTTTTATTATATTTAAACATTTTACAAAATAAAAAGCAACGATTCAATCTATTAAATAAAATCCATATTTTTTTATATTTTATTCCTGGGTTAAATTTTATAAGTTCACACAGAATTGGACCGTGGGGAGCTTTGAAATCATATACAATAAAGTTGAAAATTCTATACATACATAAGTCTTCAAGCTTAGTAATAAACACGAGGGTTCAGAGCACCTTTAATCAGACTGTTTCGCTTCAGGGAGGATGCTGCATAATTCATGACGTACGGTGGCCACAAAGGGGCCTGTTATTGAAATTTAACCTTTACTGTTCAGGTCATAGGAGGCACAGCTATGTAAAATGACAGACAAGCCATCACTTACCCGTCATGTTAATGTCAGGGTGAAATTAAAATTTCCAAAATATTAATGGAGTTTCAGAAAAAACGTGACAAAATTCAGTTGTTATTGTCAGTTCTTCATCTTGTTTGTCTTCATTTTTAACCGACTTCAAAATAGACGGTTCTGTGTTCGACTACAAATTACCGATATTTGATTATATTGTTACAATCTATAATTATTACACAATTATATTTCAATATTAGATACAATATTGTGTCCTCGCTTTGTATTTACCAGTTTTAATCCATTCTCATCGGAACTCAATAGATCGTACAATTGCTAATAATGTAGTTACACTAATTCTCTCTCTGTTCAAATTGCTCGATTTTACAATTCAAGAGCAATTTATAAATAAATTACACCACAAAGTGCTGCGAATTCAAAATTGTTATTACGCATTATTATGCTGTTGCCGAATAAACAGAACGGCTAAGACAATAAGGCCGCATATAAATGATTTTTTTTATTTGAATTTGTGATAATTGTGAATTGTTTATACGAGACTCCGTCTGGTATAAAATGTATTCACGTTTGCGAGACGCAGACACAATTATTGTTGCCTTTTTTAGTATAATTTCATTAAACGACATTAAAAAAAATAATACCATTGAAATTATATTTTTTTTACCGGCTATGCTCAAAACAACATTTATAGAATTCTCTTTACATGTCTTATTTTTTTTGTATTACTTCATTTCATTGATGTTTTATGTCCACATTCTTAATAAAAAGTTTTATATAGATTAAATACAATTATATTATGGTTTTGCACATAGAAATACTTATAAGGCGATCATCAAAATTATTGTTTATAGATGACAGTCACTCCAGACGTGATAATAAATAACAGTGTAGCTATTAATAACAAAAAACAGTATAGCTGACAGAAGTAAAAACATAATATGTGCTAGTGTAAAAGTTTTATCCCAGTATCGTAAAATATACATGAAAGTTATTCAGATGGAAAATAATGCAACACCTTCTACACCATTTTATTGTAGATCATATTTATATACAATATATCTTTAATAAAAGCTTTGTTTACTCAAAAACAAAGCCTATTTTATTGAGGAATATTTTTCATTTCTTCTATTAATAATGAGTATAATAACATTACTGTTAACACTAAAGCCGCATAATGCAGTGTGATAATGACTAAATCCCCAAAATTAACAGAATTACATCGACAACCAATCAACAGCTCTATAGTACTTGACTAATCCACATTAAACCTCATTTAGCGTTTACAATACTATTAAAGTTTAGTAATATTTCTAGCTTTATCCAAATGAGGTTATTTATGAGAGAGGACTATTAGGCTGTTGATTTAGTTGTAGTTGACAGTTATTTTATTTTAGGTATATTAAGTCATTACTTTTGTCGTTCTACATTCTTGCTAGTCGGTTTCTAATTATTTTTTCTTCTCTTTTATAATAGGTAATTTTTTGTTTTTTTTTTGTGATCATGATACATAAATACGAGAGCAATATATATCGCGACCGTTTTCGGAAAACGCTTTGTTAATCACTGACGCGTCCGTGAGTGACTCGATGTTACTTACTGCAACTTCTAGATGCAATATTGTTACTGTTAAACGAAAATTCTTCAATGTTACACGCTATATATTAGATGCCCACCTTTTAAGAAAGCTGTAGTTGTTGCGATTTTTTTCGCAAGATGATTACCTCTTCTGTTATTGTGCATAGAAGTATTGATTAGGCTTAACTGTGACCCCTGGGAGGAAGGAGGAAGTTAAGTCTTCCGCTCCCTCAATTATTGAGATCACTTGTAAATCAAACCACCTCCAAGGGAACACGATTTAAATCCTCAATCATCATCAAGAGATCCCGGTGCTGTTTCTGTAAATCAGTGAGCAGAACAGAGGCAGATGTAACTCGTTAACACGCAAGTACAATTGATGCCTTTACCGAGAGGTAAAAAACCTCAAGGTTGAGATCAAAACCTATAGACGAAAGTTTACCGAGAAAGGTGCCCATGTCAAAAAAGGCCGTTTCTGCAGGAATGCCCTCCACAAACTGAAATTTAGTAAAGTAATTGAGATATTCTCTGGTTATATTTGATAGGGTGATTAAATTTATACTTCCTTAAAACACTTAATATTCTTTATAAACATGATAATGAACCGAAGATAATTCGTTTGATATCGTTTTTATAAATTGGAAATTACTTCCTCTGTAAATATTTGAATAGACGCAAACTATTCTATTTTGTTAATAATATATGAAGACTTAAAAATATTACTTGATATTTTCTGTTGCAGGTGAGTTTCACACAAAACACCACATAAAGTTTTAGCTGCTAAGGTTATTTTTTAATTCGTAGAATTTAAGTATTTATTTATACTAATTTTATTTAGTGAATTTTTCAACCAAAAAAGTATTAGAAAGTGCATACGAAGAGTTAGAAAATATTTTTTGCAATAAAATATATTTATTTATTATTCTGAGCCAACAAAAACCGCTATTATTACCTTTACTTAAGCATGTAAAGTAATGTTATTTTGAAACTTAATATAGTAATTTTATAACAAAAAGACATAAACAGACTAAATACTTATTGTATTTTTATATATATCATGACAAAAACTTATTCAGTAACTAACCTAACTCAAAGCACATACATGTAATTTATCGTTAGGTTACCGAAATTGTTTAAAACACAAACAATGACGTATAATTTGGGTATCCAATGCAATTACGCTATCCCAGGTGACGCTTGTTCCCATACATATTTATCGAAGCCTTTTCGATTGCTAGGAATATATTTTACGAGAGGCAATAACAAAGCTTTTGTGCAGAAAAATGTGATGTGGTTTTATGGTGTATAAAAAATATATCTCTTTTAAAAAAATATTCCTGCATTCTTAAGTTAATATAAAGTTACTTTTATAGACTTTAAGTACTTATCAAATTTTAATAATTCTTGGATACGAAGTATTTGATTTTGTGACAGATATTCTATAGAACATCAAATTTATTATCTGGGTTAAATAAGAGATGCATTTCGTTAGTTTGTTAAATTGGCTATAAACATTCGAAAGTTCCAACAAGATTGTACTCATGTGGTTAACAAGATTATCCACTGTTGGGTTACCACGCAATTATGCTATCGTATGTGGCTTAATTGTGGTGATCGGGCTGACCATACCTGCCATTAAAGTGAAATGGGAAGTGAAGTGAACTCTTACTTGAGTTGCGACAACGTCCAACTCACATTAAAAGCTTAGCCTCAATTTCCAAACTGGAGATATTGAATATCCGGTGTAGTTTTAAAACTAAATTCATAATAATTTGAAATTCATATTCTCTAAAGTACTTTAGAGTTTGTCACATGATGCAGTTAACAGAGCAGAACTGTAATTATATAGTTTGTAGGTTGTAACATTTGTTACAAAACTCGTTATAGGTGTAGTTTGTTTCGTTAAGGGCGCACTAAACTAATTAGTATTGTTAATTTTGGCTTTGGGTGTTTTTGTTTGTCTCATTCGTATTTCATACGAGATGTTTTAAGTAATATTTTGGATAACTAGGAATGCAAATTAGTTTTCCTTTTCCTTTTGTAATATACAATCTTTTTAAATGTCCATAGACTTCTATACATATTAATATAAAATATTGTTACTATGAAATAAAATAACTAATTGGATGCCATTATTCTAGGAGTGCGTTCTATATTATTAATATAATATCTGTAAAATAAGGTTATTTAAGTTACCAATGGGATGAATAAACCACTAACCTATAAGAAATATGTTCCGCAAACTCAAATTTCAGACCATTATTTCATGCGATCAGGTCAGCGTTTCCGGAGGGCCAATAAATATGACGGCGGGAAATTGGACAAAATTTGCTTATTCTGCACCCGATTTGGTTCTGAAACCGAGTTATTATTGGCTCATATTGGCTGCGATTTAACGTGCTTTAAAGGTGTAATCTTGTTATAACTATGTTTATAGTAGAAGATAGTTATATATTATACGGATAGTTTTATAAATTGCCTTTCCAACTCGTTGAAAAACCTTCCTAAATTTATACAGTCAATATAAAACCTGCCAATAATTAAAAGGCGAAATAACATTATTTTAAGACGAAACCAGTTATAAATAGAATCTTTTTCTTTTATTTTATACAGAGATTGCACTTCAGCTTCAAGGGAAAAAGTGACGTTAATAAAATTTATAAATTATATTATACATTTTTCTTAAGGCGAAAGAAATAACTTTACCATTATAATAGAAAAAAGTATTATTATCAAAAAAGTCTCAAATGTATTCAACCAATTCTTAATGCTCTAATTCGGATTTCAGGTCGGGAGGCTAATTCAACAGTTTTCATCAAAAGAGATATACTTTACTTTCTTTGCTTGGCTTCCGTCGCGTTTTAGATCTCTATAGACATTAAATGTGTTACCCAAGAGTTCCTCACTTCTTTTATAGCGGTTTCTTTGATGCTGACTAGGCTATTTATGTAGTCTGTCTTTCATCCACATAGCTTTTTATATTACATTGGTTATAATTTAAAATGATTTTAATTATATATTACACATTATAAATACTTTCTTAAAATAGTTGTATAAAGTGGCCAAATTTATTAAAAAGAGGCTTTCTGATAGTCTTTCGTCATGGACTGAAGAGGGATATTCGGATCATTAGTTCAGAACTACTGATGAAATTCTTGAAGAAAACAGTGTTATCGGCATTGGACAAACTTTCTTGAACACAGTTTCAATACTTTGATATAGTTTTTTTAAAGAAACTTCCTAATACTGTTTCTAAGTGTACCTTAAATTACCTCAAATCTGAAAAGTAATTTAAGAAAATAACCTATTAATTCTATTTAGTTTATTAATAAATTTCAATACCAAAAACCTAATAAGTAAACTAGACCAAACCTACACCTGGGTCGCAAGTCCCAGGCATTGTCTGCGCTCCTCTTCTTGCAACGCGATGGGCTCGGCACCCGCACGGTGAATCCATGGCATGCTAAGAAGCTTCGTCTCTTACATTTTAAGATAGGCGAAACAAATACTTTGTATAAAATATAATAAATATAATTACTGTTTGATTTTATAATGTAATGATGTATGAAATTCGAGGATTTTAAACATATTTACTGCATGATTCATTCATTTTAACGCTACGAGGTTGGATAGGATGTACATCCGTTAGCCTGAGGCTATTGGCAATTATCGCGGCATATCACTTCAAAGAGATAGGAAAGTGTGGTAAAGCCTTTATAAGCTAGTCCAGTACGGACCATATAATGGACTTGGATATGATGAGACGAGATCGTTAATATTATAAATCATGAAAGGGGTAACACGATGTGAAGCAGTTACATTTAACTTTTTATTATTATTATCTATACTATCGCTTTTATAAGATTTTTTTCTATATAAGTTTAATACCTTTATATTATATTAAAGTCAATTAAATGTTTGTATTATTATGTTACATATGCTTTATACGTTAAACATATTAAAATTACTTTATTCTGATTGCAATGTAATTGTACCTGAGTACTATTAAATTATAAAGAGAAATAATTCTAAAGCCATCCTATCAAGCATGCAGATTTAGCATGCAGCTAACTGGTGCTAAATCCCACCTAATTCCTTAAGCCCTGGCGAGACTAATAACCAGCGTCTCTGGAGAGCTAATCAGAATATGAGCTGTGTTTTCCTACAGCATATGTAAGTACATACAGATGTTAACAATGTATTGTATGTATGTAAGTAAACCCTTGCATTAAAAGTTGCAACACATAAGAGAAATAGGGTTGTCAAAATTAAAAATGAGAAAAAAAAAATATTTTTTGTTGTATTCCGTTTACTTTTGTTTAAATGTAACGTTTTTCGCATAATGCCCAAATTGCGAGACCTACGATGTCTATGTATCGGCCAGTATTCACCAACAGACAACAAACAATCGCCGCCTAACGAACCCCAATTAGTCCCGTACGAGGTACAGGATTGTAGGAGCGTCAGCAAAAAAACTTTAATTAAATATATTCAAGTCGTATCGGCCGTTCACAACCCTACAACGGTTTTATTTATTATTTTCTTTATAAATTATAAAGCATATTCGTATAATGAAATTGAAAAGTATATATGCTTTAATTTGTTTTGTTAACCTTACAAGAGATATTTGAAGTTATAGTTTAATCATATATAGTATAAGTTAGGAAGTTAGCGTGTATCTGCTTTCTGCTACTTTCTTAAATTTGTTAAGTTGAATGAGCTTCAAGTTGCTTGATGGCTGAGTACATAGAAACTAATTAAACTACAGACGTGTGAAGGCGATTACTATGAACCGGAATAGATATTATATTGATAAAGTTAAATTATACTTAATTACTTTTAAATAAAAAATATTATGTTAGAATGCTTCTTAAAGTAAATAATGCCTTTGTTATGTCATGCAATGCCAATCGAAAAGACACAATTTTCATTCAATTATCTCGGAATAGTGGCACTAATTGAAAACTTTAGCGAGCCTGCAACAACTCCTTAATATTTCGTTACAATCAGTTGAACAGTGTAGTAGCGAATAAGAGACAAAGACACGATAGAGAAATAGTGATTAAATTTAAACTAGTGCAGGTTGTATCTGAACGTCAGTGGAAAACTTCAAACTAAAAATATGTGTATCAAGAAATAATCCATTATCCTTTGTCCATACCCACGTCTATATGCTGATATAAGCCCCTTGTGTACAATGCAAATACAAACATTGCTCTATTGGTGACCTGGACAAATGCTGCGGCGTTCAATTGCCACTGTCTATGGTGTTTTATATTCAAACATATGTATTCAATTCACCCGTAGTTTTATGGTTGGAATGTTACCTTTTCTGTATTTGTAAAATGTTCGTGTGTTTGCTATGAGCTCTTTCGGAATGAACATCAGTGTCAATATAACTTGCAACTTTCCAATATTGGAGCTAAATATATAAACAAAAAATATGTTTTTATTTAGAAAAAGTTTATTATTACTATTATTATCAGATCATAAAAGTCACACTTAACTTTACGTCATTAGTATAGTAATAAAATAAGTCATATTTCAATTCTTAGTCCAGTCCCCTAGTCCAGAAACAGTTTAAATCGAACAGGGAGAAAAAGATATTAACATCAAAACTAAATAAGTAATATCGTTCTCGGGAAGTTATAAGGAAATCCTTTATCATATTGTAGTGGCGGTGAAATGGTAATTAGGGAATAAATAACGACCATTTCCTCGTGTTGTTATATAATTGTGTCTTTCTTCGTGTGTTCATTTCGGTTATATTGTTACTGTTGGGAGGGAAATTAGTTGTTTGTGACGATCTCTTGTTGAAATGTAAATTGATAATAATTGTCTATTCACTATTACCTGACATTTCCCGATATGTATATAGATATATTTATCTTAAAAACTTCCTGTTATTTTTTATCTTAAAAATCGACACCAACGAATAGGTATTTCTTAAATATTTATACAATATAAAATACTTTTACTCTGAGACGTTTCAATAAATATTTATACTTGTAAATAAAGATATATAAATCAACTATTCACATTTATATGTACTGCGTACCCATAGATACCGGGCTTCAGCAGATCGTTAATGTGCAGCTGAAAGAGAGTTGCAGAAAGAACAAACCCCTGAGGCACTCCGGCATTTATCGTCTTTGGTTCCGATTAACACCCGCCGACAACTACTCGAAGAGATCTTTGGTTCATAAAGTCCGTTACTCAGCCGATCAGAACAGGAGATATGCCGTACGCTGAAAGCTTGCTTATGAGGCTCGGATGCCAGACCCTGTCAAATGCCTTTGAGACGTCCAGAAAGACGGCGACCGCTTCTCCGTTCTTTTCGATCTTCTTATTATCGCTTTTATAAGAATTTTGTCTATATAAGTTTAACACTTTATATTATTTTAAATGTTTTGTTAATTTAATTTAACGAAAGTACTTATAAAGATGAAGCGTGATAATTCTGAGAGAGAAATAAATTAAAGGTTGACGAAAAACTTCCGGGAAAACACAAAGCTTTTCTGGCGAGAACTTAGTGATTCCCGGGGTTGTTCGGTAACCTGTAGAATGAAGCACCCCTGCTTTCGAAAAACGGTGAAATTTTAACAGAGCAGGCACACGTTTTGCAGCGGTGGGCAGAATTCTACAAGGAGACGTATAAATGTGAGGATGCCTTGGCCTGAGTCCAGATTTAGGGGATGGTGAAAAAAGTTTGGAAGAAGTAGAGAGCGCGATTCGAAGTCTGAAATGTGGTAAGGTAAGGTAAATGTGCAGCAGCGGATGAAGTTACTGTCGAGATAATCAAATAAGATGAGCCTTTACTTCTTGGCCTTGTTCTGGTTTTTGTGCAATTTATGCTGGAAATCAGGGGAGGTCCCAGACGATTAGAGAGGTGCAGACATCGTACCTTTGTATAATGGCAAAGGTTCACAGATAGTTTGCGCAAGCTTATAAGTTTGATTGGCTTGGACGGTAAAGTTTATGCTAAAATATTAGCAAGAAGAATGCAAGAGAGATCTGAAAGGCTGTTTTGGGAGGCCCGAGGAGGTTTTAGACCTGGAAGAGGGTGTATAAATCAGATCTTTTTCCTCCGCATGATCACGGTAAAGTTTTTGGCACTAAACCAAAAGTTTTTCTGCGCTTTTGTGAATTTGGAAAAGGCATTTGACAGGGTTGTGAGAAAGAAATTATAGGAGATACTGCCCCCATACAATGTGAGCGGGCCCTTGCTACAGGCTGTAAAGTCTCTTTACAGAGATCATGCAGCCTGTGTGCGAGTAGGAGCTCACATGTCGCCCTGGTTTGCTATCCCACCGGGTATTAAACAAAGTTGCGCTATGTCAGCTAGTTTTTTCAATTTGTATTTAGATAGTTGTCACCAGTTCACCAGATCACCAGTTGGTCAATGACCGGCAATATGGCTTTCGCAATGGTCGATCGGCTGGTGATCTTCTGTTAAATATTACGCACCGTTAGGCAGCTGTTATTGAAACCAAGGGAGAGGGTCTGGCAGTTAGTCTGGATATGGCGAAAGCCTTCGATCATGTATGGCACAAGAGGCTTCTTTCGAAGCTACCCTTCTATAGGCTTCCCGAGAGTTTATGCAAGTGGACCACCAGCTTCCTTACTGGACGGAACATACAGGTCGCTCTCGACGGTTTTTGCTCGGACCCCAAGCCCGTGAACGCTGGTGTACCCCAAGGCTGCATGCTATCCCCAATTCTGTTCCTCCTGCACATCAATGATATGTTGAATATCTCCGAATGATATGAATGATATGCGGTATATTCCGGCCGTGCAGGTCTCTCTCGTGAAAACGTTGACGAGTGCCGAAAGAAACTTGTGTCTTCTATAGAGACTTCCTTAGGGATAGTCTCTGAGTGGGGTGAACTCAAACACTAAGAAAACCCCATTTGTCATATCACCGCTCTTCGAGAGCACTCCTCTTATTGCCTCGCCAAGTATCAGAATACTGGGTCTCGACATTTCGAGCGATTGTCAGTTTCGTGGTCATCTTGAGAGCAAAGCCAAGTTGGCCTCGAAGAAATTGGGAGTGATGAATAGAGCGAGACAGTATTTCAAACCTGGCCAAAGACTTGAGCTCTATACCACCCCAATATCAGCTTCTACCATTTGACCGTCTACAACGGAGATCCGTTCGAATTTTCGGGGACCCGGTGCTCTGCGAACGGCATTTTGGACTCTTTGGCATTGCGTAGAGACGTGGCTTCTTTGTGCGTCTTCTACCGCATTTACAACGGGGAGTGCTCCAAAGAACTATTTGATCTGATGCCTGCCGCTGAATTTCATCACAGCACAGCGCGTCATCGATTTCTTTACCATCCCTACCACCTGGATGCGTGGCGATACTCCACTGTGCGGTTCTCAAGGATCTTCTTTTCACTTTTCACTCGCTGGTGGAACGAACTCCCTTCGGCGTTATTTCCAGATCGGTACGACATGGGTACCTTAAAAAAAGGCGTCTACTCCTACCAACAAGGCCGACAACACTCTTGTAAATCCTCGGATGTTGCAAGAGTTCATGGGCGGTGGTCATCACAAGTCATCTGTGACCCGCCAGCTCGTTTACCCTCCTCTACCAAAAAAAAAAAAAAAACGTGAATGGTATCGAACAAATGAATGAAGTGGTACATCAGCAGAGGAGGAAGACATGAAATGAATGTGGAAAGGCTTATTGCTGCCGGTAACACAGTCAACGCTGCTTTGCATGCATTGGCTGCATTGTTGAGACGGCGAAACGTCAGCATAGCTGCTCCTTGGCTGTACACAATGCAGTTTTGCTACCAACGCTGTTATACGGCAGCCAAACGTAGGTAACACAGAAAAAGAATGTAAGAAAGATGAATGCTGTGGAGATGCGACCTCTTCGCAGAATATACGGAGTCAGTCTAGCTGACCGAATCCGCAATTATTAAATCCACAGAAAGGCATGTACTAGCGAAGATGTCACGGTGAGAACGAGAGAGAGAGTAACGGGTGCTAAATCCCACCCAATTTCTTAAGCCCTGGCGCGACTAATAACCAGCGTCTCCGCACAGTTAATCAGAATATGAGCTGTGTTTTCCTACAACGCATGTAAGTACATACATATGTTAACAATATATTCTATGTATGTAAGTAAACCTTTGCATCAAAAGTAGTAACACATAAGAGAAGCAGAAGTAAGTAGTGGGAGTAAGAAGTCAAAACAGGATATGAGAAAAAAATATATATTTTTTGTTCTATCCCGTTTAGTTTTGTTGAAATGTAACGTTTTTCGGATAATGCCTAAATCGCGAGGCCTGCGATGTTTATATAACGGCCAGTATTCACCATCAGACAACAAACAATCGCCGCCTAACGAACCCCAATTAGATCCGTTCGAGGTACACGGTAGTACATTATAAAACATATTCGAATAATGAAATAGAAAAGTATAAATGCTTTAATTTTTTTGTTAACCTTACAAGAGATATTTGAAGTTATAGTTTAATCATACACAGTACAAATTATGAAGTTAGCGTATATCTACTTTCTGCCACTCTCTTAAATATGTTAAGTTCAATAAGCAGCAATTTTCAAGTTGCTTAATGGTTGAGTACATAGAAACTAATTAAACTACAGGCGTTGGAAAGCGATAACTATGAAAAGGAAAAGATATTATATTATTGAAGTCAAATTATACATAATTACTTTTGTATAAAAAGTATTATCTTTAAATGATTTTTAAAGTATTATTTTGTCGTGCCATGTCATGTAGAAAAGAGACAATTTTCATTAATTTTTTTTTCAAACTTTAACGCGCGTGCAACAACTCATTAATATTTCGTTACAGTTTAACAGTTCAGTAGCAAATAAGAGACAAGGAAAGAATAAAACAAATAGTGTTTAAATATAAACTAGCGCAGGTTGTATCTGAACGTCAGTGGGAAGTTCCAAACTAAAAATAGGTGTATCAAGAAATAATCCATTATCCTTCGTCCATATCCATGTCTATATGCTGATATAAGCCCCTTGTGTACAGTGCAAATACAAACATTGCTCTATTGGTGACCTGGACAAATGCTACAGCGTTCAATTGCCACTGTCTATGGAGTTTTATATTCAAACATGTGTATTCAATTCACCCGTAGTTTTATGGTTGGAATGTTACCATTCCATGTTTGTAAATAGTTGTGTGTTTGATATAAGCTCTTCAGAATGAACATTAGTGTTGCAATTTATATTAACTTACCAATATTGGAGATAAATATATAAATGAGTAATATGTTTTTATTTAGAAAAAGGCTATTATTACTGTTACCACCTCCTTTAGTTTTTTATAAGAATAATATTTTTTATTAGAAACCAGCTAGCATACGTTGCATATCATAAAAGTTAGAACTTAGTTTAAGTCCTTAGTATAGGAATAAAATAAGTCATATTTCAATCCTTAGTCCTTAGTCCAGTCCCATAGTCCAGAACCACCTCAAATTGAACAGAGAGAGAAGGATATTAACATCAAAACTAAATGAAATAATATCCTTCCCGGGAAGTTATAAGGAAATCCTGTATCATATTGTAGTGACAGCGAAATGGTAATTAGGGAATAAATAACGACCGTTTCCTCGTGTTGTTATATAATTGTGTGTTTCTTCGTGTGTTCATTTGGGTTATATTGTTACTGTTGGGAGGGAAATTAGTTGTTTGTGACGATGTCTTGTTGAAATTGGCTATTCACTATTACCTGAAGACATATCCCGATATATATATATATATATATATATATATATATATATATATATATATATATATATATATATATATATATATATTTATATATTTTATCTAAAAAACATTCCTGTTATTTTTTATCTTAAAAATCAACACCAACGAATAGGTATTTCTTAAAAATTTATACAATATAAAATGCTTTTACTCTCAGACGTTTCAATAAATATTTATACTTGTAAATAAAGATATATAAATCAACTATTCACATTTATATTTCCAGTAATCATGATAGTGACTGATGTGCGCACCATATATCAATAATCAATCCATAACTCAGTAAAATCTTTTGTATGTCTGTACAGTTATGTTATTACACGATTTAGATATAAAAGAGTGTAATATCGGCAGATATAAAATATATCTTACACCGAGATGCCGTTCTCATAAAAGTCTCAGTTACGATCAACCAAAGTTACCTAATGTGTTTTCGTCGATCTGCCATAAACAATGTCCATACCCCATATATCTTATAAACTTAGACACAACTGAAATATTGATATTAATAACTTAAACATTTAATTAATATTTCCATTTCAAACGAACTGATCTCAAACAGACTACTACTTTCAACAGAAGATGGACTGGAGGTCGCGACCTCTGGAAAATCCCGAGCTCTGTCTGAGCTATAAGTCGTTTCTGTTTATATATTTATAAAAGTGAATATAAATACAAAACATGATATGATTTGATATAACTCTTAAAATTGGTATCTCTTTTGTAGATCCAACCTCACACTAAAACAACGGACCCGTGCACCGCAACCTCTATCTCATATCTCATTGAATTTATGAGACAATAAAAGTTATCATCCTAATAAATTGCATATGTTACGTAAAAAATACTTAATAAACGAAATTTTGCAAGTAATATAACAAATATCTCTATTTAAGTTTAAGTTACAATTTCATTCGTCGTGACAGTATTTAATTTCTCGTTATTAATATTATATTATGTTAGATAAGAGATAAAACTCCAGACGACTAATAAGCAGTGAATGGTTCTCATAAAAGCATTCTTCATAAATAAGCTTAATCGAGATAGTGAGGCGTTCACCCGCTCTCTTAGGGATGTGAAGTGCTTATCGATAGATATCTGTAATTTGTAAAATAAATAAATAAATAAAGAGAATTTCTTTAAATAAAGCACTGAATAAAGTGTTAAGAAATAATAAAAATAAAACAAGGATACTGTATACGTTTATAGTAACTCATATAAGCTTACTCTTATTAGTGATGTGACAATCTTATTCGATAAACTTACATTTACCCTACTTTTAGTATATAGTATGCCTTTCATGATTAATCTGTTGGACTCAATTAAATCCACATTTTTTTTTGCGTTTTCAATTCAATTTATACATTTTTAATCAGGACAAACATTTTGTTATAAAGATATTCTGACTAATTAGAGACAAAACCATTTATGTATACTACTAGTTATATTATATCAATGTGTGTATTATCTATTGATAGCACACACACAAACATTGCCATGATATCATAATTATGTAGAACATATATAATAGAATCGCGGTCATTTATTACGCCGAAGCGATGACCCATCGCAAAGTGGCGTTAAATTTGCGTAGATGAAATTCGTATAATTGGACAGAATTTTGATGACAGGCGTTATTTGTTCGTAGATCTCGCCCATTCAACCTAAGATGAACCAGTTTTATGTAAATGTTTTCGTAATGAATTGTTATTTAATATATATATTTTTATTTAGTGTTTGTTTTATTTAATAAATATAAAAGTAGACTTTGACAATTTTACGTTTATTAAGTCGCAATAAAAATGAAATTTTAGTTTTTCGAATATCCCCAAATTTTAGTAATTCTTTAGTCTACCGAAAATACGAATTCCGCGCGAACGGAGTCGTAGTCGTCGGTAGGCTCAGTTAGCATTAAAAAGTAAAGTGTATAACATATATATTTTATTGTCCAACATTGTTTTAGAGAAAGATTCTGTTTAAATCTTAACCAAAGTTCCTTCCTAACATTACAATGCGGGACAGAATACACAATTTTTCTAAACATCACAATAGAAATGTGACATATGTAATGTAACGCTGTATGAAATTCGTTGGATTCTAGGAAATTTAAACATATTTACTGTATCATACATCATCTTCATTTTAACGCTACGAGGTTGGATAGGACGTACATTCGTTGGCCTGAGGCTATTGGCAATTATCGCGGCCTATCACTTCAAAGAGATATTAAAGTGTGGTAAAGCCTTTATAAGCTAGTCCAGTACGGACCATATAATGGACTTGGATATGATGAGACGAGATCTTAAATATTATGACTCAAGAAACGGGTAACACGATGTGACGCAGTTATATTTAACTTGTTATTATTATTTTCTTTACTATCGCTTTTATAATATTTTTTCCTATAGAAGTTTAATAACTTTATATTATTTTTAAGTCATTTAAATGTTTATATTCTGTTACATATTGCTTTATAAGTTAATTATATTAAAATTACTTTATTCTTATCGTAATGTAATTATACCCCAGTACTATTAAAGTACAAATAAAAATAATTGTAAATCCGTCCTGTCAAGCATGCAGATTTAGCATGCAGCAAAGTGGTGCTAAATCCCACCTAACTCTCTAAGCCCTGGTGAGACTAATAACCAGCGTCTCTGGAGAGTTAATCAGAACATAAGCTGTGTTTTCCTACAGCATATGAAAGTAAATACATATGTTAACAATATATTGTATGTATGTAAGTAAACCCTTGCATTAACAGTTGCAACATATAAGCGATGTGGGGTTGTCAAAATAAAATATGAGAATAAAATATATATATATATATATATATATATATATTGTTGTATTCCGTTTAAGTGTTGTTGAAATGTAACATTTTACGCATAATGCCCAAATTGCGAGGCCTGCGATGTTTATGTATCGGCCAGTATTCACCATCAGACAACAAACAATCGCTGCCTAACGAACCCCAATTAGTCCCGTACGAGGTACAGGATAGTAGCAGCATCAGCAAAAAAACTTTAATTAAATTTATTCAAGTCATATCGACCGTCAACAACCTTACAACAGTTCTATTTATTATACTTCTTATACATTATGAAAAATATTCATATAATGAAATAGAATAGTATATATTATGCTTTAATTTTTTTGTTAACCTTACATGAAGTTATAGTTTAATCATACACAGTATAAGTTAGGAAGTTAGCGTGTATCTACTTTCTTAAATTTGTTAAGTTCAATAAGCAGCTACCTTCAAGTTGCTTGATGGCTGAGTACACAGAAACTAATTAAACTACACGCGTTGAAAGACGACAACTATGAATCGAAATAGAAAATTTATTATAAAGAGATTTGGTCTCATCCAATTTTTTTTATTAACATATGTATTGATAATTGCGATTGTTGATAAAAAGTAACTCTAGTAGGACATATATCGGATACTATTTAACATAACATATTATAACAATGTCTGAATTACTAAAAATATTTTTAGGAGTGGTTGTGATTAAAATACTTAACATTATTGTCCAGCTGCTCTTATCCCAACTATTTTGGATTTGCTCAAAATATCCGCCCACCGTCATCTTCATAATACGTCATCTCGGAAGAGACTTATTGAATACCTAGACCTATTCATACTTTAATATTTTTACAACGACACATTATGCTTAATTACTTTTAAATAAAAATATTATGTAACAATGCTGCTTAAAGTAAGTAATGCGATTGTTTTGTTGTGCAATGACAATGGAAAAGACACAATTTTCATTGATTTTAATTCAATTATCTTGGAACAGTTGCACTAATTGCTAACTTTAGCGAGCGTGCAACAACTCATTAATATTTCGTTACAATCAATTGAACAGTGTAGTTGCGAGTAAGAGACAAAAACACGATAAAGAAATAGTGATTAAATTTAAACTAGTGCAGGTTGTATCTGAACGTCAGTGGAAAGTTTCAAACTAAAAATAGGTGTATCAAGGAATAATCCATTTTCCCTAGTCCATATCCACGTCTATATGCTGATATAAGCCCCTTGTGTACAATGCAAATACAAACATTGCTCTATTGGTGACCTGGACAAATGCTGCGGCGTTCAATCGCTACCGTCTATGGTGTTTTATATTTAAACATGTGTTTTTAATTCACCCGTAGTTTTATGGTTTAAATTTTACCTTTTTTATATTTGTAAATAGTTGTGTGTTTCTATAAACTCTTCAGAATGATCATCAGTGTTAATATAAATTCAAACTTTCCAATATTGGAGGTAAATATATAAACAAATAATATGTTTTTGTTTAGAAAAAGGTTATTATTACTATTATTACCACATTCAGTTTTTGATAAGAATAATCATTTTTATTTTGAGCCAGCGTAGCCTACGTTGCACATCACAAAAGTTAAATTTAACTTTAAGTCATTAGTAAAATAAGTCATATTTCAACCCTTAGTCCTTAGTCTAGAACCAGCTTAAATCGAACAGGGAGAAAAAGATACTAACATCAAAATTAAGTGAAATAATATCGTTCTCGCGAAGTTATAAGGAAATCCTATATCATATTGTGGTGACAGCGAAATGGTAATTAATGAATAAATAACGACCATTCCCTCGTATTGTTATATAATTGTATTTCTTCGTGTGTTCATTTGGGTTATATTGTTACTGTTGGGAAGGAAATTAGTTTGTGATGATCTCTTGTTGAAATGTAAATTGATAATATTTGTCTATTCACTATTACGTGAAGACGTATACTGATATATATTACAATGCTTTCGAGACCTTAATATGACGTTTATAATAACAGTATTTACAATTTTGCATCAGTATTATAGTATTATCTTATTTTATATTTCTGTTATATCTTAAAAATCAACATCAACGAACACGTATTTCTCAAATATTTATACAATATAAAATAGTTTTACTCTCAGATGTTTCAATATATATTTATACTTCTAAATAAAGATATATAAATCAATTATTCACATTTACATTTGCAGTAATCATGACAGTGATTGCGCATCATATATCAATAATCAATCAATATCTCAATAAAATCGTTTGTATGTCTGTACAGTGATGTTATTACACGATTCAGATATAAAAGAGTGTAATATCGGCAGATATAAAATATATCTTACACCGAGATGCCGTTCTCATAAAAGTCTCAGTTACGATAAACCAAAGTTACCTAATGTGTTTTCGTCGATCTGCCATAAACAATGTCCATACCCAATATATCTTATATACTTAGACACATCTGAAATATTGATATTAATAACTTAAACATTTAATTAATATTTCCATTTCAAACGAACTGGTCTCAAACAGACTATTACTTTCAACAGAAGATGGACTGGAGGTAGCGACCTCTGGAAAATCCCGAGCTCTGTCTGAGCTATAAGTCGTTTCCGTTTATATATTTATAAAAATGAATATAAATACAAAACATAATATGATTTAATATAGCTCTCAAAGTTGGTATCTCTTTTATAAATCCAACCTCACACTAAAGCAATGGACCCGTGTAACGCAACCTCTATCTCATATCTCATTGAATTTATGAGACAATAAAAGTTATCATCCTAATAAATTGCATATGTTACGTAAAAATTACTTAATAAACGGAATTTTGCCAGTAATATAACAAATATCTTTATACAAGTTTAAGTTACAATTTCATTCGTCGTGACAGTATTTAATTTCTCGTTATTAATATTATATTATGTTAGATAAGAGATAAAACTCCAGACGACTAATAAGCAGTGAATGGTTCTCATAAAAGCATTCTTCATAAATAAGCTTAATCGAGATAGTGAGGCGTTCACCCGCTCTCTTAGGGATGTGAAGTGCTTATCGATAGATATCTGTAATTTGTAAAATAAATAAATAAATAAAGAGAATTTCTTTAAATAAAGCACTGAATAAAGTGTTAAGAAATAATAAAAATAAAACAAGGATACTGTATACGTTTATAGTAACTCATATAAGCTTACTCTTATTAGTGATGTGACAATCTTATTCGATAAACTTACATTTACCCTACTTTTAGTATATAGTATGCCTTTCATGATTAATCTGTTGGACTCAATTAAATCCACATTTTTTTTTGCGTTTTCAATTCAATTTATACATTTTTAATCAGGACAAACATTTTGTTATAAAGATATTCTGACTAATTAGAGACAAAACCATTTATGTATACTACTAGTTATATTATATCAATGTGTGTATTATCTATTGATAGCACACACACAAACATTGCCATGATATCATAATTTTGTAGAACATATATAATAGAATCGCGGTCATTTATTACGCCGAAGCGATGACCCGTCGCAAAGTGGCGTTAAATTTGCGTAGATGAAATTCGTATAATTGGACAGAATTTTGATAACAGGCGTTATTTGTTCGTAGATCTCATCCATTCAACCAAAGATGAACCAGTGTTATGTAAATGTTTTCGTAATTAATTATTGTTTAATATATATATTTTTATTTAGTGTTTGTTTTATTTAATAAATATAAAAGTAGACTTTGACAATTTTACTTTTATTAACTTGCAATAAAAATGAAATTTTAGTTTTTTGAATATCCCCAAATTTTAGTAATTCTTTAGTCTACTAAATACGAAAAGTCGTAGTCGTCGGTAGGCTCAGTTAGCATTAAAAAGTAATGTATATAACATATATATTTTTTTCTCCAACATTGTTTTAGAGTAAGATTCTCTTTAAATCTTAACCAAAGTTCCTTCCTAACATTACAATATGGGATAGAAGACACAATTTTGTCTAAATATCACAATAGAAATATGACATATGTAGTGTAACGCTGTATGAAATTCGTTGGATTCTAGGAAATTTAAACGTATTTACTGTATCATACATCATCTTCATTTTAACGCTACTAGGTTGGATAGGATGTACATCCGTTGGCCTGAGGCTATTGGCAATTATCGCGGCCTATCACTTCAAAGAGATAGGAAAGTGTGGTAAAGCCTTTATAAGCTAGTCCAGTACGGACCATATAATGGACTTGGATATGATGAGACGAGATCTTAAATATTATGACTCAAGAAACGGGTAACACGATGTGACGCAGTTATATTTAACTTGCTATTATTATTTTCTTTACTATCGCTTTTATAATATTTTTTCCTATAGAAGTTTAATAACTTTATATTATTTTTAAGTCATTTAAATGTTTATATTCTGTTACATATTGCTTTATAAGTTAATTATATTAAAATTACTTTATTCTTATCGTAATGTAATTATACCCCAGTACTATTAAAGTACAAATAAAAATAATTGTAAATCCGTCCTGTCAAGCATGCAGATTTAGCATGCAGCAAAGTGGTGCTAAATCCCACCTAACTCTCTAAGCCCTGGTGAGACTAATAACCAGCGTCTCTGGAGAGTTAATCAGAACATAAGCTGTGTTTTCCTACAGCATATGAAAGTAAATACATATGTTAACAATATATTGTATGTATGTAAGTAAACCCTTGCATTAACAGTTGCAACATATAAGCGATGTGGGGTTGTCAAAATAAAATATGAGAATAAAATATATATAAATAAAATATATATATATATATATTGTTGTATTCCGTTTAAGTGTTGTTGAAATGTAACATTTTACGCATAATGCCCAAATTGCGAGGCCTACGATGTTTATGTATCGGCCAGTATTCACCATCAGACAACAAACAATCGCTGCCTAACGAACCCCAATTAGTCCCGTACGAGGCACACAGTAGCAGCATCAGCAAAAAAACTTTAATTAAATATATTCAAGTCATATCGACCGTCAACAACCTTACAACAGTTCTATTTATTATACTTCTTATACATTATAAAAAATATTCATATAATGAAATAGAATAGTATATATATTATGCTTTAATTTTTTTGTTAACCTTACAAGAGATATTTGAAGTTATAGTTTAATCATACACAGTATAAGTTAGGAAGTTAGCGTATATCTACTTTCTTAAATTTGTTAAGTTCAATAAGCAGCTACCTTCAAGTTGCTTGATGGCTGAGTACACAGAAACTAATTAAACTACGACACTATGAATCGAAATAGAAAATTTATTATAAAGAAATTTTGTCTCATCCAAATTTTTTTATTAACATATGTTTTGATAATTGCGATTGTTGATAAAAAGTAATTCTAGTAGGACATATATCGGATACTATTTCATAACAATGTCTGAATTACTAAAAATATTTTTAGGAGTGGTTGTGATTAAAATACTTAACATTATTGTCCAGCTGCTCTTATCCCAACTATTTTGGATTTGCTCAAAATATCTGTTCCGCGCACGGCCATCTTCATAATACGTCATCTCGGAAGAGACTTATGGAATACCTAGACCTATTAATACTTTAATATTTTTACAACGACACATTATGCTTAATTACTTTTAAATAAAAATATTATGTAACAATGCTGCTTAAAGTAAGTAATGCGATTGTTCTGTTGTGCAATGACAATCGAAAAGACACAATTTTCATTGATTTTAATTCAATTATCTTGGAACAGTTGCACTAATTGCTAACTTTAGCGAGCATGCAACAACTCATTAATATTTCGTTACAATCAATTGAACAGTATAGTTGCGAGTAAGAGACAAAAACACGATAAAGAAATAGTGATTAAATTTAAACTAGCGCAGGTTGTATCTGAACGTCAATAGAAAGTTTCAAACTAAAAATAGGTGTATCAAGAAATAATTCATTATCCTTTGTCCATATCTACGTCTATATGCTGATATAAGCCCCTTGTGTACAATGCAAATACAAACATTGCTCTATTGGTGACCTGGACAAATGCTGCGGCGTTTAATCGCTAACGTCTATGGTGTTTTATATTTAAACATGTGTTTTAATTCACCCGTTGTTTTATGGTTGAAATATTACCTTTTTTATATTTGTAAATAGTTGTGTGTTTGCTATAAACTCTTCAGAATGATCATCAGTGTTAATATAAATTCAAACTTTCCAATATTGGAGGTAAATATATAAACAAATAATATGTTTTTGTTTAGAAAAAGGTTATTGTTACTTTTATTAACACATTCAGTTTTTGATAAGAATAATCATTTTTATTTTGAGCCAGCGTAGCCTACGTTGCATATCACAAAAGTTTAATTTAACTTTAAGTCATTAGTAAAATAAGTCATATTTCAACTTTAGTCCTTAGTACAGAACCAGCTTAAATCGAACAGGGAGAAAAAGATACTAACATCAAAACTAAATGAAATAATATCGTTCTCGCGAAGTTATAAGGAAATCCTATATCATATTGTGATGACAGCGAAATGGTAATTAATGAATAAATAACGACCATTCCCTCGTATTGTTATATAATTGTGTTTCTTCGTGTGTTCATTTGGGTTATATTGTTACTGTTGGGAAGGAAATTAGTTTGTGATGATCTCTTGTTGAAATGTAAACTGATAATATTTGTCTATTCACTCTTACGTGAAGACGTATACTGATATATATTACAATGCTTTCGAGACCTTAATATGACGTTTATAATAACAGTATTTACAATTTTGCATCAGTATTATAGTATTATCTTATTTTATATTTCTGTTATATCTTAAAAATCCGTTGGCCTGAGGCTGTTGGCAATTATCGCGGCATATCACTTCAAAGAGAGGAAAGTGTGATAAGGCATAAGCTAGTTCAGTAAGAATTATGTAGTAGACTTGCATATGATGAGACGAGAGACGACGACTTAAATATAATGACTCATGAAAGGGGTAACACCATGTGACGCAGTTATATTAAATTTTTTATTATTATTATTTTTATACCATCTGCGTTAGTGCTTGACTACATTCCACCAGATGGAAAGTGGAAATGTAGTCATAGGTGGTAAGGCGCATTAAACCAGCAACCTATTCACTCTTCTCTTGAAGACACCCACATTGTATTGGCACGGAAATACCGACGGAGATAAGCTGTTACAGTCCTTCGCTGTACGAACTAAAAAAAACGAAGCAAAGCGCTTCGTTCGGACAGGAGTATGTCCACGACGTAAGGATGGATATCTGCCGTGCGTCGGAACGTTCTGTGATGGAAGGGGAACGGAGGAATTAAATCATGTAATTCCTGCGCACACTCACCAGAATGTATGCTATAGAATACTGAGAGACTAAGAATTCTACGCCTGTGTTCAAGGCTGTGGAGGTTGACTTCAACCAATTCAGGGTCACCTATAGGCCTCTTTGCTTGCCTCTCAATTGACTCCAGAATCGCAAGATGAGACTTAGCGGCACCAGCGAATATATGCCCACCATTACTCCACACACGACCGGATCTGTGCTTTGTATAATAAAAGTAGCTGTCTCTGTGTAAAGTACTGCTGGGCCTTCGCCAGAACGTCAAGCTTTCCTGAACTGCTCTTGCTCTGGACTCAATACACCGACCTAAGTTGAGGTTCGAGGAAATCTCTAAGCCTAACAACTGAAGCCGGTCACTGTATTCCAAAAATACACTCTGGAAAGTAGGAGCCAAGGTGAAATGGTTTCTTTTGGCGGTGAACAGACACATCTGCATTTTGGTGGTGTTGAATTTGACAAGATTGGCATTGCCCCATGCGGAGACTGCCTGAAGTTTGTCATTCAAACGTTGCACCATAGTTTCTCTTTCAGACTGTACTTGATCTCTACTAGTCCGACTACGCAGCAGGTATCTTTCTACAACTATGCTGTCATCTGCGTACCCATAGATACCGGGCTTCAGCAGATCCTTAATGTGCAGCAGAAAGAGAGTTGCAGAAAGAACGAACCCCTGAGGCACTCCGGCATTTATCGTCAAAGCTTCCGATTAACACCCGCCGACAACTACTCGGAGAGATCTTCATAAAGTCCGTTACCCAGTCAAACAAAACAAGAGATATGCCTACGCTGAAAGCTTGCTTATAAGGCTCGCAAGCCGCAACCCTGTCAAATGCCTTTGAGACGTCCAGGGAGACGGCGACCGCTTCTCCGTTCTTCTCGATCTTCTTATTATCGCTTTTATAAGAATTTTGTCTATATAAGTTTAAAACCTTTATATTATTTTAAATGTTTTTTTAATTTAATTTAACGAAAGCACTTATAAAGATGAAGCGTGATAATTCTGAGAGAGAAAGAAATTAAAAATTGACGAAAAATTTCCGGGAAAACACGAAGCTTTTCTGACGAGAACTTAGTGATTCCCGGGGTTGTTCGGTAACCTATAGAATGAAAGGGCTGCTTTTGATAAACGGTGAAATTTTAATAGAGCAAGCACACTTTTGCAGCGGTGGGCGGAATTCAACAAGAAGACGTATAAATGTGAGGATGCCATGGCCTGAGTCCAGATGTATCGGATGGTGAAATAAGTTTGGAAGAAGTAGAGAGCGTGGGAGTGAAAGTAGGTAACCTTAAGGTCAATTGCTTGCTATATGTCGATGATGCAGTGCTCATTGCATCATAAGAATGAGGTTTACAGGCATTGATCACCACTCTGATATAGGTGTGAAACCAATGGTCTAAACCTGAATGCAGATAAGACGAAGGTTCTGATATTTGAAAGAAATGAAAAAGAACAGAATGTAAGATCCACGTGATTACCTCCTCTGGCACCGCCTATTGTCCCGCGGTGTCCGAGCTTAATGCCGGAAATAGTTTTTCGGCAAAAACTCATCCGAAAAGCCCTGCTTTACTTGGAAGTTCATAAGTCGAGGGGGCCAGATGGTATCTCTCCAGTTGTGCTACGAACATGTACCCCTGAGTTGACATCTGTGCTAACGCGTCTATTTCGGTACTCCTACCTAAAAGGCGTAGTCCCGGTCTCATGGAAGTGTGCCCTTGTCCATCCGATCCCTAAAAAAGGTGAAAAGGCTCGGACCCAGCTAACTACAGACCTATCGCCATTACCTCTCTGCTCTCCAAAGTAATGGAGAGCATTATCAATAAACAGCTCCTAACCTACCTCGAGGATCACTAGTTGGTAAATGACTGGCAATATGGGTTTCGCCATGGTCGATCGGCTGGTGATCTTCTGTTATAGAGTTGTTGTGTCTTCTTTAGAGACTTCCTTGGGGATGGTCTCTGAGTGGGGTGAACTGAACCACGTTCAGTTCAATCCTCTAAAGACACAAGTTTGCGCGTTTACCACTAAGAAAACCCCATCTGTCGTATCACCGCTCTTCGAGAGCACTCCTCTTATTGCCTCGCCAAGTATCAGAATACTGGGTCTCGACATTTCGAGCGATTGTCAGTTTCGTGGTCATCTGGAGAGCAAGGCCAAGTTGGCCTCGAAGCAATTGGGAGTGATTAATAAAGGAGGCCGTATTTCAAACCTGGCCAAAGACTTGCGCTCTATAAGGCGCAGTTCCGGCCACACAAGGAGGACTGTTCTCATCTCTAGTCCGGATCACCCCAATATCAGCTTCTACCATTTGACCGCGTCCAACGGAGAGCCGTTCGGATTGTCGGGGATCCGGTGCTCTGCGAACGGCTGCACTCTTTGGCATTGCGTAGAGACGTGACTTCTTTGTGCGTCGTCTACTGCATTTACAACGGGGAGTGCTCCGAAGAACTATTCGATCTGATACCTGCCGCCGAATTTCATCACCGCACAGCGCGCCATCGACGTCTCTACCATCCCTACCACATGGATGCGTGGCGATCCTCCACTGTGCGGTTCTCAAGGACCTTTTTTCCACGTTTCACTCGCTTGTGGAACGAACTCCCTTCGGCGGTATTTCCAGATCGGTATGACATAGGTACCTTCAAAAAAGGCATCTACTCCTACCTACAAGGCCGGCAACACTGTTGTAAATCCTCGGATGTTGCAAGAGTTCATGGGCGGCGGTGATCACAAGTCATCTGTGACCCGCCAGCTCGTTTGCCCTCCTCTCCCATAAAAAAAAACGTTAATGGTAAGATAATCGATCAAATGAATGAAGTGGTACATCAGCAGAGACGGAAGATACGAAATGGATGTGGAAAGGCCTTTTGCTGCCGGTAACAGAGTCAACGCTGCTTTGCATTCATTGGCTGCATTGTTGAGACGGCGATACGTCAGCATAGCTGCTCCTTGGCTGTACACAATGCAGTTTTGCTACCAACGTTGTTATACGGCAGCCAAACGTGGGTAACACAGAAAAAGAATGTAAGAAAGATGAATGCTGTGGAGATACGATCTCTTCGCAGAATATGCGGAGTCAGTCTAGCTGACCGAATCCACAATTATGAAATCCACAGAAAGGCATGTACTAGCGGAGATGTCACGGTGAGAATGAAGAAGAACGTGCTCAGGTGATTTGGGCACGTACAACAAATGAGTGATGAAAAAATGGTAAAAAAGATTTATACAGGAAGTGGTAAGAGATACAGGGGGGAGGCCTCGAGTGACCTTCGAAAACACAGTATATATGATACTGGAGGGAGGTCACGTAAAAACCATGGGGACCCCTCGGAGGGCATGTATGAAGAGGTTGATGTATGTAGCGAAAGAGGTATGCGATCCGTCGTCTCTGGCTACCCCGCAAGGGATATGGCGTGAAAATAAATATATAAATAATTAAATATATATAAATGTTTATATTGTTCTCTTACATATTGCTTATACCTTATACTACCTATGATATTAAATATTACAATGCAATTATACCCGAGTACTATTAATGTACAAATAAAACTAAATCTAAATCCGTTCTGTCAAGCATGGAAATATAGCATGCAGCTAACTGGTGCTAAATCCCACCTAATTTCCTAAGCCCTAGCGAGACTAATAACCAGCGTCTCCGTACAGTTAATCAGAATATGAGCTGTGTTTTCCTACAACGCATGTAAGTACATACATATGTTAACAATATATTCTATGTATGTAAGTAAACCTTTGCATCAAAAGTAGTAACACATAAGAGAAGCAGAAGTAAGTAGTGGGAGTAAGAAGTCAAAATAGGATATGAGAAAAAAATATATATTTTTTGTTCTTTCCCGTTTAGTTTTGTTGAAATGTAACGTTTTTCAGATAATGCCCAAATCGCGAGGCCTGCGATGTTTATGTAACGGCCAGTATTCACCATCAAACAACAAACAATTGCCGCCTAACGAACCCCAATTAGATCCGTTCGAGGTACACGGTAGTACATTATAAAACATATTCGTATAATGAAATAGAAAAGTATAAATGCTTTAATTTATTTGTTAACCTTACAAGAGATATTTGAAGTTATAGTTTAATCATACGCAGTATAAATTATGAAGTTAGCGTATATCTACTTTCTGCCACTCTCTTAAATATGTTAAGTTCAATAAGCAGTAATTTTCAAGTTGCTTAATGGTTGAGTACATAGAAACTAATTAAACTACAGACGTTGGAAGGCGATAACTATGAAAAGGAAAAGATATTATATTATTGAAGTAAAATTATACATAATTACTTTTGTATAAAAAGTATTATCTTTAAATGATTTTTAAAGTATTATTTTGTCGTGCCATGTCATGTATAAAAGAGACCATTTTCATTAATTTTTTTTTTTAACTTTAACGCGCCTGCAACAACTCATTAATATTTCGTTACAGTTTAACAGTTCAGTAGCAAATAAGAGACAAGGAAAGAATAAAACAAATAGTGTTTAAATATAAACTAGTGCAGGTTGTATCTGAACATCAGTGGAAAGTTTCAAACTAAAAATAGGTGTATCAAGAAATAATCCATTATCCTTTGTCCATACCCACGTCTATATGCTGATATAAGCCCCTTGTGTACAATGCAAATACAAACATTGCTCTATTGGTGACCTGGACAAATGCTGCGGCGTTCAATTGCCACTGTCTATGGTGTTTTATATTCAAACATGTGTATTCAATTCACCCGTAGTTTTATGGTTGGAATGTTACCTTTCCATGTTTGTAAATAGTTGTAATAATTTATATTAACCAATATTGGAGCTAAATATATAAACAAAAAATATGTTTTTATTTAGAAAAAGTTTATTATTACTATTATTATCAGATCATAAAAGTCACACTTAACTTTACGTCATTAGTATAGTAATAAAATAAGTCATATTTCAATTCTTAGTCCAGTCCCCTAGTCCAGAAACAGTGTAAATCGAACAGGGAGAGAAAGATATTAACATCAAAACTAAATAAGTAATATCGTTCTCGGGAAGTTATAAGGAAATCCTTTATCATATTGTAGTGGCGGCGAAATGGTAATTAGTATATAAATAACGACCGTTTCCTCGTGTTGTTACATAATTCTGTGTTTCTTCGTGTGTTCATTTGGGTTATATTGTTATTGTTGGGAGGGAAATTAGTTGTTTGTGACGATCTCTTGTTGAAATGTAAATTGATAATAATTGGCTATTCACTATTACCTGAAGACATATCCCGATATATATATTTTATCTAAAAAACATTCCTGTTATTTTTTACCTTAAAAATCAACAACAACGAATAGGTATTACTTAAAAATTTATACAATATAAAATGCTTTTACTCTCAGACGTTTCAATAAATATTTATACTTGTAAATAAAGATATATAAATCAACTATTCACATTTATATTTCCAGTAATCATGATAGTGACTGATGTGCACACTATATATCAGTAATCAATCAATAACTCAGTAAAATCGTTTGTATGTTTGTACAGTTATGTTATTACACGATTCAGATATAAAATAGTGTAATATCGGCAGATATAAAATATATCTTACACCGAGATGCCGTTCTCATAAAAGTCTCAGTTACGATCAACCAAAGTTACCTAATGTGTTTTCGTCGTTCTGCCATAAACAAGGCCATACCCAATATATCTTATATACTTAGACACATCTGAAATATTTGTATTAGTAACATAAATATTTAATTAATATCTCCATTTCAATATATATATATATATATATATATATATATATATATATATATATTGAAAACATATTGTGACTCAATATAACTCTTAAAATTGGTATCTCTTTTGTAGATCCAACCTCACACTAAAACAACGGACCCGTGTAACGCAACCTCTATCTCAAATCTCATTGAATTTATGAGACAATAAAAGTTATCATCCTAATAAATTGCATGTTACGTAAAAAATACTTAATAAACGAAATTTAGCAAGTAACATAACAAATATCTATATTTCATTAAGTATAGGTTACAATTTCATTTGTAGTAACATTATTTTATTTCTCGTTATTAATATTATATTATGTTAGATAAAAGGTAAAACTCCAGACAACTAATAAGCAGTGAATGGTTCTCATAAAAGCATTCTTCATAAATAAGCTTAATCGAGATAGTGAGGCGTTCACCCGCTCTCTTAAGGATGTGAAGTGCTTGTCGATAAATATCTGTAATTAGTAAAATAAATAAATAAATTAATTAATTAATTAATATATAGAAGGTCTTTAACTAAAGCACGGAATAAAGTATTAAGAAATAATAAAAAAATACTGTATACTGTATTGTATGTATATTGTATGATTAATTTGTTGGACCAAATTAAATCCACATATTTTTTTTTACGTTTTCAATTCAATTTATACATGTTTACTCCGGACAATTTGATAAAAACTTATTTGGTCATATATTTTGGCAAAGGGACAAACAATTTTTTAATATCACACAAATATTTTGCTGCAATAAATACTTAAATATATAGATATTCTGATTAATTAGGGACAAAACCATTTATGTGTACTACTAATTATATTATATCAATGTGTGTATTATCTATTTATAGCACACACACAAACATTGCCATGATATCATAATTATGTAGAACATATATAATAGAATCGCGGTCATTTATTACGCCGAAGCGATGACCCGTCGCAAAGTGGCGTTAAATTTGCGTAGATGAAATTCGTATAATTGGACAGAATTTCGATGAGAGGCGTTATTTTTTCGCAAATCCTATCCATTCAATCAAAGATGAACCAATTTTATATAAAAGTTTTCGTAATTAATTATTATTTAATAATTAATTTATACAATCAATATAATTTATAAATTTGTCACTGATTGATGTCTCAAATAAAACCCAAAATTAGGGTTTTTAAATTTTGTCTATTTATCTACGCGTTTTTATTTACTATTCGTTTTATTTAATAAATATAAAAGTAGACAAAATTTTCAAATAATTACCTTTTGTTTAGTTATTATAAAAACGAAACTGTTTTATTGAATTGTCTCAAACTTTAGAAATTACGTTTAATTCACATTTAATTCACAACACTAAAATAATTTCTAAGAGTAAAAATTTGTATGCTAGATGTTTCTAAAATATTTAGAAACACGACGTGTAGTAACCAAATTTATTTGGTTATGTTCCGTCGGTGAGTGAGAGAATCCGGAAGACCAATCCCCCCCTCCCTCCGCCAATTATAAAGCGAAGCGTAAAAGAAAAATACCCCAGGAGGGTACCGGCTTTGATGAAGCCGGGGACCCCCTCCCCGTGCAAAATCGGGGAAATGATTCTCGGATTTTGCTCGGGTTGCCCGTCGTATCTGGGGCGGGCAAAGTATCGCCTTTTGTGTTTTTTGAGGGCAAAAGACGAGTCAACGCAGCGGCACCTCGACTCACTCTAAATGTGGACTTTTGCAACCTCCGGGGACTTCATTCCAACTTGAACGCCGTCCACTATCACCTAGAGACCGCGCAGCCGGCCTTGTTGTTTCTGACGGAGACGCAGATATCTCAACCTAGCGACACAGCTACCTGTCATACCCCGGGTATAAACTAGAACACCATTTTATACCACACGCCGGGGTATGTGTCTTCGTAAGGGAGGATATCTGCTAAAGTCGCCTTCAGGTTTTTGAAGGTCAGGACCTGTCTGTACTCTGGCTGCGCGTGGACATGGACGACCATGTCAGAGTCTACGCGTGCCTCTACACGTCCCATAGTAGTAATGCAGAAACGGTTCAACTTTTGGGCCATGTTCAGGCGAAGTTTGACGATCTACTTTCGCAGACTCCCTCCACCGAAGTTGTAGTCCTCGGGGACTTCATTGCGCATAACGCCGATTGGCTAGGGTCACATGCCACGGAGTACGCGGGGAGATCTGTGTTTAACTTTGCTCTGGCAAATGGTGTGTTCCAATTCGTCAAGACGCACACTCGTCTACCGGACGTGGACAGCCATATGCCCTCTTTATTGGATCTTCTGCTGACTACACATCACGGAAAGTACCAGGTCACTGTCGAGGCTTCCTTAGGGTCCTCTGATCACTGCTTGGTATGGAGTGTAGTGGCTATGGAACACCCAGCTCGCACAAGACCTGCAACTCGACGCGCTTGGCACTACAAGTCAGCGGATTGCAATGGGATGCGATCCTTTTTTGCATCCAACCCATGGGGGCCGATTTGTTTCCCTTCCAATGATCCTAGTGACTGCGCTGCGGCTGTAGTTGATGTGATACTTCAGGGCATGGAGCTATTTGTACAAAGTTCTGTGGTACCACTTGGTGGCAGATCGCGGCCTTGGTTTGATGCGTCTGTCAGGGCTGCAGCAGCTGGCAAACGGCAGGCTTATCAAGCTTGGGCCAAGCGTTAGTCAGTAAGGATCTGATCTCTAGAGTTCTGAAGAGGAAATATAATCGTGCCTCCTAATTCTTCAAACGACAAATCGCTAGAGCAAAGTTCAAGCATGTCGTCAAAATTGGGGATCAGCTGGCAAAGTACCCACCTGGCACGCGCAAATTCTGGGCGCTTTCAAATGCCACTCTGGGAAACTTTAGCCAGCCGTCCCTACCGCCGTTGCACATGGGGAATGACTCTCTGGCCCACATGGCAAAAGAGAAAGCCGATCTCTTGGGCACTCGTTTCGCCTCCAACTCGACTTTGGACGACCAGGGGAAGACACCGCCTATCATCCCGCGGTGTCAGAGCTCAATGCCGGAAATAGTTTTTCGGCAGAAAACTATTAAGCAGTCTCTATTTTCCTTGGACGTTCATAAGTCGAGTGGGCCGGATGGCATTTCTCCATTGGTGCTACGAACGTGTGCCCCTGAGTTGACTCCAGTGCTAACGCGTCTATTTCGGTACTCCTACCTTAAAGGCGTAGTCCCGGTCACATGGAAGTGTGCCCTTGTCCATCCGATCCCTAAAAAAGGTGATAGCTCGGAACCAGCTAACTACAGACCTATCGCCATTACCTCTCTGCTCTCTAAAGTAATGGAGAGTATTATCAATAAACAGCTCCTAACCTACCTTGAGGATCACCAGTTGGTCAATGACCGGCAATAAGGCTTTCGCCATGGTCGATCGGCTGGTGATCTTCTGTTATATCTTACGCACCGTTGGGCAGCTGTTATTGAAAGCAAGAGAGAGGGTCTGGCAGTTAGTCTGGATATGGCGAAAGCCTTCGATCGTTTATGGCACAAGGGGCTTCTTTCGAAGCTACCTTCCTATGGACTTCCCGAGAGTTTGTGCAAGTGGATCAACAGTTTCCTCACTGGGCGGAGCATACAGGTCGTTCTCGACGGTTTTTGCTCGGACCCCGAACCCGTGAACGCTGGTGTACCCCAAGACTGCGTGCTATCCCCAACTCTGTTCCTCCTGCACATCAATGATATGTTGGATATCTCCAACATACATTGTTATGCGGATGACAGCACTGGGGATGCGGTATATTCCGGCCGTGCAGGTCTCTCTCGGGAAAACGTCGACGAGTGCCGAAAGAAACTTGTGTCTTCTATAGAGATTCCCTTGGGGATGGTCTCTGAGTGGGGTGAACTCAACCACGTTCAGTTTAATCCCCTAAAGACACAAGTTTGCACGTTTACCACTAAGAAAACCCCATTTGTCATATCACCGCTCTTCGAGAGCACTCCTCTTATTGCCTCGCCAAGTATCAGAATACTGGGTCTCGACATTTCGAGCGATTGTCAGTTTCGTGGTTATCTGGAGAGCAAGGCCAAGTTGGCCTCGAAGAAATTGGGAGTGATTAATAGAGCGAGGCAGTACTTCAAACCTGGCCAAAGACTTGCGCTCTATAAGGCGCAGGTCCGGCCACACATGGAGTACTGTTCTCATCTCTGGTCCGGATCACCCCAATATCAGCTTCTACCATTTGACCGCGTACAACGGAGAGCCGCTCGGATTGTCGGGGACCCGGTGCTCTGCTAACGACTGGACTCTTTGGCATTGCGTAGAGACGTGGCTTCTTTGTGCGTCTTCTACCGCAATTACAACGCGGAGTGTTCCGAAGCACTTTTCAATCTGATGCCTGCCGCCGAATTTCATCACCGCACAGCGCGCCATCGACTTCTTTACCAGCCCTACCACCTGGATGCGTGGCGATCCTCCACTGTGCGGTTCTCAAGGACCTTTTTTCCACGTTCCACTCGCTTGTGGAACGAACTCCCTTCGGCGGTACTTCCAGATCGGTACGACATGGGTACCTTCAAAAAAGGCGTCTACTCCTACCTACAAGGCCGGCAACACTCTTGTAAATCCTCGGATGTTGCAAGAGTTCATGGGCGGCGGTGATCACAAGTCACCTGTGACCCGCCAGCTCGTTTGCCCTCCTCTTCCATAAAAAAAAAATAAAAATTTGAATTTCATTCTCCAACAATACTGTCGTGTAAAATTCTTTGAAAATATTAACCAGGGAGTCTGACATTGCAATATAGAAAATAATAATGTAGGAAATGTCAAAATAGAAATGAATTAAAAAAAGTATACAGAAAAAACAACGTCAAATAGGTTTAGTATGATATTCAACTTATTAACACACTTTATATAATAACTATTATAATTATACCCAATTTAATAATATGTATAAATAATTTTTATTTATTTATTTATTAAAACTTCATTGCACAAACAAAATGGTACAATTGGCGGACTTAATGCTATCTAGGCAATGCTATCTTTTAAATAAAATCAATCATAAATATCAATAACATATTTATATTTTAAAATTAGCTTAACATGGCTAATCATGGTTACAAACCATTCAAATTTTAATATTTTTGATAATAGATTTTAGAAATGTAGGATTCCGTTGTCTAAACGTTATTGTTGTACGGATGTTGCGCAAAAAATGTTCCCTAGGGACTTCTTGCTTGTCCGTAATATACTATATACCATGAGTAAAAGGAAAAATGTTTAGTTATGAGATTAGAAAATGCCTCTTAAAGGCCCACGGCAGCGTCTTTGTAGAAAAACATTAAAAATGAGATTTACTTCCTTTTACAAGTGCGGAACCCTCTAGGCAATACTCTCACTCGCTGTTCAAATTATTAATCCCATAGCTATATAGGGCATTCTAACGAAATGCAAACTAACAATTTAAACTCAAATTAACGCCTATTTTATCTTATATTTTATTGAATCTTCATTTTAACTCTTCGGGGTTGGATGTACTTCCATTAGCTTGAGATTATTGACAATTATCACGGTCGATCACTTCAAAGAGTGGGATAGTATAGTAAAGTGATGACCTATCACTTCAAAGAGTGAAAAAGTATGGTAAAGTATGTATAATGTGCTAGTCTTTCCTGAACGACTTTATGTTAGACTTGGATATGATGGGACAACATGGTAAATATGGACTTGCCAAAGTGTTAAAAAGTTGTGATAAAGTAATTTTCTTATTGTTTATTTTAAATTTTTTACTGTTTATTTTAATTATTTGTAAGCAAATTTCCTATCCATGTTGAATGTCCTTTTGCATCATAATACAATACCATAAAAATATAATTCTACATCCGTCCTATTAAGAATGCAGATTAAGCATGTAACAAACTTGTGCTAAATCCCACCTAATTCCCTAAGCCCTGGCGATACTTATAACCAACGTCTCTGGAGAGCTAATCAGAGTATGAGCTGTGTTTTCCTACAGCATAGGTAAGTACATACAGATGTTAATAATATATTCTATGTATAGACATAAACCCTTGCATCAAAAGTTGCAACACATATGAGAAATAGGATTGTCAAAATTAGATATGAGAAAAATATAAATATTTTTTGTTGTATTCCGTTTAGTTTTGTTAAAATGTAACAGTTTTCGGATAATGCCCAAATTGGGAGGCCTGCGATGTTTATGTATCGGCCGGTATTCACCAACAGACAACAAACAATAGCCGCCTAACGAACCCCAATTAGTCCCGTACGAGGTACACGGTAGTGGGAGCATCAGCAAAAAAAACTTTACTTAAATATATTCAAGTCAAGGCGATAACTATGAACCGGAATAGATATTATATTTTTAAAGTAAAATTACTCTTAAATAAAAAATATTATGTTACAATGCTTCTTAAAGTAATTAACGCAATTATTTTGATGAGCTATGCCGATCGAAGAGACACAATTTTTATTATTTTTAATTTAATTGTCTTGGAATAGTCGCACTAATTGCAAACTTTAGCGAGCGTGCAACAACTCATTAATATTTCGTTACAATCAATTGAACAGTGTAGTAGCGAATAAGAGACAAAGACACGATAAACAAATGGTGTTTAAATATAAACTAGCGCAGGTTTTATCAGAACGTCAGTGGAAAGCTTCAAACTAAAAATAGGTGTATCAAGAAATAATCTATTATCCTTTGTCCATATCCACGTCTATATGCTAATATAAGCCCCTTGTGTACAATGCAAATATAAACATTGCTCTATTGGTGACCTGGACAAATGCTATGGGGTTTTATATTCAAACATGTGTATTCAATTCACCCTTAGTTTTATGGTTGGAATGTTACCTTTCCATATTTGTAAATAGTGTGTTTCATTCCGTAAGTGTGTTAGATATAAGCTCTTCAGAATGAACATCTGTGTTGCAATTTATATTAACTTACCAATATTGGAAATATATAATTAAGTAATATGTTTTTATTTAGAAAAAGTTATTATTACTATTATAATATATTATTACTATTATAATTTTGATAAGAATAATATTTTTAATTATAAACAAGCTAGCATACGTTGCATATCATAAAAGTTAGATCTTAGTTCAAGTCATTAGTATAGGAATAAAATAAGCCATATTTCAATCCTTAGTCCTTAGTCCAGTGCCATAGTCCAGAACCACCAGAACTTAAATTGAACAGAGAGAGAAGGATATTAACATCAAAACTAAATGAAATAATATCCTTCTCGGGAAGTTATAAGGAAATCCTGTATCATATTGTGGTGGCAGCGAAATGGTAATTAGTGAATAAATAACGACCGTTTCCTCGTGTTGTTATATAATTGTGTGTTTCTTCGTGTGTTCATTTGGGTTATATTGTTACTGTTGGGAGGGAAATTAGTTGTTTGTGACGATCTCTTGTTGAAATGTAAATTGATAATAATTGTCTATTCACTATTACGTGAACACATTTACTGATATGTATTTATAATTATAAAGCTTACGAAACCTTATGCTGACATTTATAACAACAATATCTACAATTTCGCATCAGTATTTAAGTATTGTCTCATTTTAAAATATTAGCGAGAAGATTGCAAGAGAGATCTGAAAAACTGTTGTGAGAGGGCCAAGGAGGTTTCAGATCTGGAAGCCGGTGTATAGATCAAATCTTTTCCCTCCGTATGATCACGGCAAAGTTTTTGGCCTTAAACCAAAAGGTTTTTTGTACTTTTGTGGATTTGGAAAAGTGTTTGACAGGGTTGTGAGAAAGAAATTATGAGAGACTGCCAAGTTACAATGTCAGCGGAACCTTGCTACAGGTTGTAAAGTCTCTTTACAGAGATCACTCAGCCTATGTGCGAATAGTATCTGGCATGTCGCTCTGGTTTAACATTCAATCGGGTGTTAAGCAAGGTTGGGCTATGTCAGCTTGGTTGTTCAATTTGTATTTGGATAGTTGTTTCCAAGGCGTAAAAGACAGTGACATGGGAGTGAAAGTAGGTGACCTTTAGGTAAATTTTTTGCTACATGCAGATGATGCCGTGCTTATTGCATCATCAGAATGCGATTTACGGGCATTGGTCACCACTCTGATAGATGGGTGTGAAAAAAATGGTCTAAACCTGGATGTAGATAAGACGAAGGTTATGATATTTGAAAGAAATGAAGAAAGAACAAAATGTAACATCAACGTGAATGGTAGTATGAATAGAACAAGTGAATGAAATAGTATATTTGGGAAGTATGTTTAGCAGAGACGGAAGATACGAAATGGATGTGGAAAGGCGTTTTGCTGCCGGTAACAGAGGTAACGGTGCTTTGGCTGCATTGTTAAACGTCAGCATAGCTGCACGTTTGGCTGTACACAATGCAGTTTTGCTACCGACGCTATTATACGGCAGCAAAACGTGGGTAACACAGAAGAAGAATGTAAGAAAGATGAATGCTGTGGAGATGCGATCTCTTCGCAGAATATGCGGAGTCAGTTTTGCTGACCTAATCCGCAATGAAGAGATCCACAGAGTAGCAGGTATTAGCCAAGATGTTACGATGAGAATAAAGAAGAACGTGCTCAGGTGGCTTGGGCACGTTGAACGAATGAGTGATGAAAGAATAGTGAAACAGATTTATGAAGGAAAAGTGATCGGTAAGAGAGACAGGGGGAGGTCTCGAGTGACCTTCGAAAACACAGTATCTATGATACTGGAGGAAGGTCACGTAAAAAGCACTAAGATCCCCCGGAAGGCAAGTAAGTATGAAGAGGTTGATGTCTATGGCCGAGGTGAAAGAGGTATGCAGAGACCGTAGCATTTGGCGCTCCATCGTCTCTGACTATCGCGCAATGGATATGTCGTGAAGTTAAAATAAATAAATATTTTATATTTCTGATTGTTTTTTCTTTATCTTAATTATCAATGCGTATTTCTTATATATTATATTTAAATAATATAAAATAGTTGAATTATCGGGTATTTTAATAAGTATTTATATTTGTAAATAAAGATATATAAATCATCTTTTCATTTTGATCTTTAGGTAAACACAATAGTTACTGATGTGCGCACTATATATCGGTAATCAATCAATAACTCAATAAAATCGTTGGTATGTTTGTACAGTGATGTAATTACACGATTCAGATATAAAAGAGTGTAATATCGGCAGATATAAAATATATCTTACACCGAGATGCCGTTCTCATAAAAGTCTCAGTTACGATCAACCAAAGTTACCTAATGTGTTTTCGTCGATCTGCCATAAACAATGTCCACACCCAATATATCTTATATACTTAGACACATCAAAAATATTTGTATTAGTTAGATGCTTCTAAAATATTTGAATTTTATTCTCCAACAATATAGTCGTGTAAAATTCTTTGGAAATCTTAACCAAGATTTTTGACATTGCAATAGAATAATGTAGGAAATGTCACAATAGAAATGAATTTAAAAGTATATACAAATATAACAATATTATATATGTTTACTATTACATTAAACTTATTAACATACTATATGTAATACTATTATAATTATACCCAACTTAATAAATTTATAATTAATGTATTATAATTAAATATTATATAAACATTTGTTGAAATGAGTTTTTCATAATTTTAATTGGAAATTCAAATGACATAGGCAACTCGAGATTTATATGCAAATTTTGCTTTAACCATTATTAGTGTTATGCAGAATTAATTATATTTTAACACACGGTTATGTTTCAATACTTTAACACTTTTTCATGTTTACAGACAATTAAATTTTTAATATTTTTGTGTTTGTTAATGTTAGATGTCTAGGGTTCCGGTGTCCAAACCTTATAGTTGTATGCGTGTTGCTCAAAGAATGTTCCGTAGGGACTTCAAGCTTATTCATAATATATTATATACCCTGAGTAAAAGGAAAAAAATCTTATTTAAGAGGATAAAAAATGCCTCTTAAAGGCCCACAACAACGTCTTTCAAGACAAACATTAGAAATGAGATTTACTTTCCTTTGTTTTACATTCTACAGGTCTTTAATATTTTAGCCTCAATAAGTAGTGAAGTACAAGTGCGGAACCCTCTAGGCAATACTCTCACTCGCTGTTCAAATTATTAATCCCATAGCTATTTAGGGTATTCTAACGAGATGCAAATTAACAATTTGAACGCAAATTAACAGCTATTGTTCGGAATATCAAGGGAACATGCTATGACGTCCTCAGATCATAAATACGAGCCTCCTTCCTGACATAGAAATAGTGCCATGGTTATCAGTATCAGTATGACTTACTAACATACGCAAAAGAAATTCACGATCATTGTCAGTTAGATTTGTTTGTTAAGAATCCATTTTATTTGTTGATAATAATATCTCATTTTTTATAAACAACTTACCAATGCTGAATTATCTTGGTCCGTCTAATGGTAGGTTCCGTCACCCCTGAATATATTCTAATATACACTTAAATACGTTTCTACCCTTCTACCCTTAAGATAGGAGAAAGATGGTTGTTTGAGCTTCTAGTTCACTAACATATTGCTCGAGACTAAGCTTATTATAGTTTAGCTTTGTTTAGAGACCTTCTGTGAATACAGCGTTCACTACTCGCATCAAATGACTACAGCCAAGCTCTAATAATACTATCACTACTAGGACTTCGTTATTAATTTTTTATGTCACCTCTTTATGCTTTATATGTGTTCTTTTTCAAACTAAAAGATCAATTATTAGATTTTTTTCTAAATAAAAAGCAATCTATGTACTTTTAGAGATGAAATTGTATGTGTTGTGCAAATTTTATCTAATATATAATTATGCTATAATTATAACATGGTGGACGTACAAACAACATAAAACTTTCAAATTTATAATACTATTAGTACTAACTAATATATATGTAAATGCAATTTGATCAAAAGTGTCATAATCACATTAAAGTTTCGAGTCCGGTCTCGCATGTCTCCTGGAAGACAAATGATGCTTGTTCAGCAAATTGACTTACTTTGGTGTCCGTGTCAAAATTAGACTAGCTATATGGGTTTGTGCTTTGTTTAATACAGTTACTGTTGATTTATGATAAAAAATAAACTATACATTCGTTTGCAAAATCACGAAATTACCTAACAACAAAAGTACTAAATAGAGAAATAAAATATACCTTTGCACATTTTCACTGGTTAATCACGACAGACTACAGATTATAATTGATTGATTGATTTCTTAAAAAATCTTGATTGATGAAGATTGATTGACCGATTCGTTAAAAAATAACGTAATCAAAGAATGCTCTCGTTACAAAAGAACATAATACAGTAAGCTTTTGCCGTCTCTTTTTATTGAAAAATATTACCATCCATTATGAGTATTAAATCCTATAACTATTGATACAGAAGTCGATAAACCTTGACTGTTATATCTCGTCAGGGATATTAAATCACAATGGCAGAAGTATATTATGGAACAGCAATAACACTCGGTTTTACGCGAACATAACTTTTGCAGTGACGTCTGAATACAGATTAAAATACTGCCTTAGTGTTATATATTATGTATAGATAATATTTTTTCATGAATAATAAGATAACAAATATTTTCAGCATAGAAGATTTAATAAATGAAATGATTAAATCTGAGAATACATTAATACAACTCTTATTTGAAAGAGACACGTCTAGGAACAAACTCGTTAATTCAAATGATTTGTTTGCTATCGCTATGAATTTAATAAATAATATAATTTTACACTCAAAATTTAATTTCAAAGCACATTCAAATGAATGTATATACAGACAGAAAATAAAATCCTTCAAAAAGTCACAAGTCTGTTTTATTATTAAAGTTTATTAACATACGATTACATTTGAACAACCCTTTGTACAACGGAGTCAGATTAACAATCAAAATATAACCGAACCCTTTCAAAGTTTGAATCTTTTAAATATGCAAAACGCGTCTCCGCCTCCGAACGACCTTTATAAAATATTTACGCCCTTGTTTGACAGAGTCTACTGCTGGAATATATTTTTTAAATATAGATTGAAGGACGTTTGTATATTTTATTGTAGATGTCGAATAATAAGAGAGAATTACTAAAGAAGGCGTGCATGGATTTGGTAAAAAAAAATATTGCGAAGAATCAAGTCTGAGATGGTATTAAAGAAGAGCTTTGAAGAAATTGACATATTGCGCTGTACTCGTAGAATTGAGAGCAGATATATTGTGATATCTCTATATTCACAAAATTCATTTATCAATCCGCAATCCACGAACGGACATAAAATATTTTCCCGTTCTATACCAGCACAATCAATTGTATTTTATTGTGAAAAACGGTAAAACTTAATGTCGCGTTTAATCCAAGATTGAAGTTAATCATCCGTCAACCCATGCGGGTCAGAGGTCGCTCATACTTAATCGGGTAATCCGTTTGGTAGACAACTTTACTTTCATCCAATATAACCTGACCTTCCATCCTGTTTCATCTCAAGCGATCACAAGGCAACGTATATACCTTGCCCCGTTTGAAGGCTCCGAGTTAAATGGAAAAGCTTTATCAGGCCGTAAATTTTGGGTATCTAGCGTCAAATGATCTAAGGTTCTTACAAAAATTTTCACGGATAAAGGTCGTATAATATTAGATCAGTTTTCGGCCGGCACATTCAATGAGTTGGGTTCCAAATTAATGGTTCAAAGATAATTATAATGATATTCCAAACTCATACGTGATGTAAATAAACAGCATACTTCTTTAATCAAATGAATTCCTTTATGAAATAATTTTGGTCATTTAATAAATATAATGGCTACGTTATTGAAATTGCAATCAATCGAATGTTCGGAAACAAATGTTTCGATAAATAAACAATACAATCGGTGAAGCCACAATCAATTATTAATCAACTACCGATTCGTATAGTTAAATAAGAGGACATAAATCCCAACAACAATTACACCCTCCCTCGTATTTTATCATTGACTAAGATTTATGTTTCATGATAATTTATGCTTTCACTAACTTACAATTCAAGTAACATTTAAGCACTACAGGCTTAACACGATTTATTCTATTATTCTTATTCTAATATATAAATATACAAGTTGATTAAGGTGTTAAAAATATAATCATTAATATTAAAGGTAAAAGAATGTATGGTTGGTTTATTGTAGTATTTGATCCATAATCACTAAAACTAAGTAATCATGTTTTTTAAGTTATCTGCATATAGAACCCGTATAAATTATGATATAAGATAATATATATGTATATATTTTTTATTTTCATAATTAATATATCCAAGCGAAGAGAGTCGCGGGCTAAAGTGAAATACTGACAAATATATTCCTTAAAAATTACGGTAAATTTCGTTAGTAGTTTAACCAGTCTGAAGTATTTTTTATATAATGAATATTTGAGTAAACACTCTGAGAAGTACTCGTATATTCCCAGTACAGACTAAATAAAATATATGAAAGTAAATAAGGTCATGTCAAGTGTTACAACTGTCCTATATAAAAGTTTTTTATCTGCCTACATTTGTTCTAAAGATGTTTCTACATTAACATACAAGAGTGTAGTATAATATACTATAACTTATATAACTTAATTGTGATTTTGTAAACATAAAATTAATAAATCTTTATTGAATTACAAAATACGACATCAGAGTACATAACTTGCTTTGTTCATTAAAAAACAAATGTAAATTGGATAAAAATAACCAATATATTTTATAAAGCACTGAAATTCTTTTCAACGTATTTTTCCTGAATAATTCATATTTGATATATGCATTAAAATATTACTTCGTTTATTTTATACACTGAACTTACATCACAAAGCCGGAGCACGGTTGATCGGTATTTTCGACAAACGTCCGTATAGTTGAACGCGTCAAAGATCGTGCAACCAGCAATATTTTTTAAATAAAATGCTCAAAATATTTCATTCCCAGTATATACCATATTCTATTATATATAGATACAAGATATAAAGTAATAAACTTTCTTTTATGTATAACAGTGTTTTTTTTAATTCAAAAGAAGATTAAAAAACTTTAAGTCTCGAAGGGATTACAACGAGAATCTTTTTCTCAGTAGCATCCTTCAAACGTAAAAAATACGTCTGAAGAACGAAATAAAAATTCTAATTTTAGTTGTAACAATCAGTGTCCACAATAATTTAATAAAAGATATATATGCAATATAAAAAATAGTTAATCTTGATATCAAGTATAATTAGGTATATATTTTTTAATAAAAAAAAATATAGTTCGAAAAACGTAAAAGTATCATAACAAGATGGAAAACAAAGCGCTTACTCATCTCCCTTCTTGTTATTTTCCCTCTCTATTGCTTTTTGTTTTAGCTTTTCCCTCACTTTATCCCTTGTACCTTAACAGGGACTTTTCAAGGGAAATATATTTCAACCTCCTTAAAGAACTAAAGTTTAACTATTGCATCTACTAATTGTCCACTAGAACAAATAGAGCATTGTGTGGTATAGGAACATATTTAAAATATCTTCAATAAATCTCTCGGTAACTCAACAAAAACCCGCACGGTCAATAGAAAACAATGAAACCACACAATTAAATATTATAACAAACTGTGTCATGAGAGGAACAATTAATTGAATTAAGGAAACCAATTAAACGGAACCCATTAGTTATCATTAACGCGCGTGCGGTAGACTGCAATTTGCGAACTAAAAGGGTCTACAATTTATATTTCACCTGTCTTAACCAACTGGGTCTACCCTAGTCCATATGGGACAACCCTAACAGTTAACACCTTTGTCAGTTTATTTAAGGGTGCGTTAGCAAAAGGTCCGGCCTTTGTATGTTTTTCTTTTCATGTTAGAAAACTGGAGGGTTGTATTTTATTTAATTCTATATTTCGCTCCGGCGGTCTAATGATGGCTCGCGCACTTTTGACCGCGGCCCGAGTTGATTAGATTTTCAATATGTCTAGACTCGAATAATGAGTAGGTTTTATGTATTCATGTTTAGTTTACTAGCATTCGTTTCAATTGATTTATACACCTTCAAATGAAAAGAGATTACTCCCCAAAATCCTTTATATTTTGTTATTCTAAGACAATAAGTAGGGTAATCTTGAAAATACTTGAGCAGATTTTAAGTATTTGATCAAATAGAATACCGTCAGCGGTATATTATTAAAGACACATCTGAAAAAAATATATAAAATTTAGTATTATCTTTAACAGAACCTGGAAAATCTAGATACAGATCAAGACAAATGCACTGTTACGAAAACTATATCCGTTTTCCAATACACTGAACTAACAATTCAAATTAGACAACTACAATGGAGTCGTTCAATGTTACCTATTGTTCGCTTTCGTTCGAGTCTGTACTTCCAATAAAGGTGAGCAAATTATCTCATTTATATTCAGAGCAATCGGAACTATATAACTATGCATAACCTTTATGGCTTACTTGGAATATATAGTGTCAGCTTCATATCGCATAATACTCAAGTATACATTCAAATATATGTCGTCGTTTGTGCAATGTTTAAGTATACATTGCACAAACAAACTGCTGAGCAAACTAATTTAGCGTTCAGTAGAATATGTCTATATATATATATATATATATATATATATATATATATATATATATATATACATATATATATATATATATATATATATATATAAAATTTTATATTTAAAATGCAATATTCTTTTCATAAGATTTTTATTTTATTTCATACAAGACTCTCATAATTAAGAAACATAAATAGAACATAAAATTTTAGAATACACTTTACAACTTGCAATCATTACAAAATAATTTCACATAAAAACCAAAACATAAAAACCAATTGAAAAATATCACAAAAATATACGTAAAATGACAGACGACGCCTGCAAATGACACGAAATGTTATTAATAGACAGAATAGTCACACGTCATCATCATTAAGAGAAGTGTAGCGGCACAATTTTTTATGGGACTTTAAATTTATCTGCTATTTTTGCGCTTTCTTAAATATCAGTAACAAAACAATTTTTATGGGCAGTTTATTAATAATGTAGTTAAAAGTTGTAATAGATTACTGAGAAAATCAGTAGCACAAAATTACATCAACTATTCTCCATTTAAAATACTATCATTAAAGTAAATTTATTTTTCATTTACTTAATAGATTAAAACGTTCTTGGAGTGACAGAAAATTACAAACGACGCTTGTAAGTGTCGGAGATGTAATTATCACAGAACTTTGTCATTTTAATATATTTCTATTCTATCTTTAGCATTTTCCACTTACTGTTAATTTACTTACATTTAAGTACAGTACCTACTTTCATCATTTTCTCCTTACAAAACTTACATACCTATTTTAGTTTCTTAGTATGTATGTTTATATCAAATATACGCACCGTTTTATTCAGTAAGGATGTGTTATGAATATTTCAAAACAGTGCCACTTTTCTTCCACATTTTTTATGATGAAAAACATGATATATTCTTTGATCCTTAGCACTCGGCTCACGTAACATATCTCGAAGCTAAATAATTGAGGTCAGCAAATTGCAAGAGCTCTGCTCCACGAAATTGTTTCGTCGCAAGTTCTATTACTTTATTAATTACTTAGTGCGGGTAGTTCGTTATAGAAATATATGCTGCAATTAATTCCGTTCACCTTAATCAGTGTAAGTGAGATTTTATAAATCTTTTTTACTTTCGTATTCCTTAATTAGAAACCAAAGTTATTTCGATATCAGTATTTTATTTCAATGACGGTTGATTAATTAAATGTTTATTACAGATTTTAGAAAGTGTAATATATTTTTTTATATTTTTGTCCGTCTATTAGTGTAGTGTTTGTATCCCGATCGCTGCGCGTCATGACTCTTTGTGAATTGAATTCTAACAAAGGCCAATATCTTTATAGACTATGAGATTTATAGATTGTTGTTTTGAGTTTGGGTTTAATTAATGTTTGTAAAACATTAATACGACAAACATACACGTATATGACACACATACATGCAATATATATATTTGTGTGTGTGTGTGTGTGTGTGTATGTGTGTGTGAGTAAGTTGTTAGTATTTTAAATCTTACACACAAGAAGGATGTCAATTAAACTTACCATCCCCAATATAGGTTTTAAAAAAATCGTGTAACAGATTAAATTATTTTGAATTAGATTAAATTGTATACAAGTTTTTCATTATACGTGGACCTCCTCTAAAAAATTAAATAATAATATTAAAAAAGAAATAATTATCAAAATAATATGATACGAATTATTCTCATATATCTAAGACATGTTTGAATTAAAACTTTACTTTACTTTCCTTAGACTAGAAGAGTTATTACAATTATCATTAAGGTTGTTGCTTTTACTAAGATCTAATTATAACTTCGTCAAAGTTTAAAAGTTTATATTAGTATTTATGTTTCGTCATAAAGTAATGTGAAAATATCCTCTGAAATGTTATAATCAATAGCAATATTAGTTATTATTTTTTAAATTTAATATATAATTGTCTCTAAATATATTTATTTCTTTTATTTCAGATCATATTTAACACAGAGATGCGTTAAGTTTCACAACATGGCGGCTGGCTTTGTGTTGTTAGCGCTGCATCTAGCAGTTGCTGCTGCGGGGAAGTGCAATACGTAAGTACATCGCAAACTTCTCACTATATTTATATTAAATTTATGTTTTTTACGAATAGGTCAACACATTCACTGCTCATCACTCGGATCCGAGTGAAGCAGGGCTAGCTGTGGTTTCCTCTCGGATCCTAGCGTTTGTGAGCATTGTTTCGCAGTAAATGTGGTAATTTATGAAGCAAAGACTATCAAATTTAAGTAGAATACTTGTTGATCCATATTTATAACCGGCATAATATCCATCCATGTAATAGTTGGCATATAAATAGTTAAAAGTGGAGGTAGAGTTTCAGATTTGAACCATAAAATAATAAAATTCTTTGAAAATTACCTATTTCTTTCTTTGCCTTTTTTCGTCGGGTTATTATACCCATATTACATTAGATGTTCTCAAGATGTTTTTAAATACACTTAACTAAATATTTCGTATAATTTGGTTTTCGTATTTAAAAAAGTATTTAGAAAGTTTCTTTATAAAAGTGTTTAAGTTTTTAGTTCTTTTACTTACTTCTAAATCTGTGCTTATAAAATTCAAACAGGTAAATACCAGTATAATGTTACGAGGCCAAGGTAAAAAAACTTGATAAAAACTAAAGTCTACCAAAGTAAAGTCAAAGTTTTGAGGTTTTAGAGTCAAAATTAAACACCACTTTTTAGCTCAACCTACTTTATTTGACGCAACCGTTCCCGTAATTTGACTAAATGATATCAAACTCTCAAATCAATGTAAGTGTTTGCTTTAAACGACACAAATTCAGTTCCACTTGACCTTCTTGAAGTGAAACCACGCTTTTAATATGAAATTCTGGAATTCTCTATGAAAAAACGCTAGGTTAACACCGACCGCTACGAAAGTGAAAATGTGTCAAGTGCGAGACGGAAAATACAGCTTCGCACACAATTTTGAGAGACCTTCATTTCAAATACCGTCGCTTTCATATGAATGAAAAAAATGTTTTGTGTTTTCAAACAGAAATAACTGGAACGTTTGACATTGTCAGGAATTGTACACATTGTAGTTTTGTGCGTCCCAGCAATTTATCTGATTGAAACGGATTACAAAAAATGGGGTTTAAAGGTTAAGTTAAAGAGGATTTTTAAATATGCATTGAATAGATTTTTCACAATAAAATATAATAGATTTTTTTCTATTGTGTATTTTATTCGAGAAGTCATCTAGCCGATGCTTGCGAGACCAATGCTATGAAATTAATAAAAAGGAGCTGAATTTACAACAATGTTGTCCAAACATCTATATAAATTGGTTTCATTAAGCTGTGTCGGGTTCCCTAAAATTTTATGATCGCACTCAAACTTCGGCGATAATCATTTTTCAAAGGCCACGGGGTGTTGTAAAGCGACTTGCAAACAATGAGAGTTCAAGGGACTAATTTTATTCTGGGAAGTCATTCCGCTAACGACATCTTAACTTTGCTGCTTATTCTCAGAGATAGGTTGCATATTTTAATAATGTTGTGCTAGCTAATTTAAAGTTATGTAATTAGAAGGATTTAAGGTTTGAGAAGGGGAGATTTTAAGATAGACTTAAATGTAAGTTAGAAAAGCTAAACTAATCATATTATGTCGATTATATTAAGACAAGTTATAAATTAACGTACACCTAAAACAAATAATTTATCAATCATTTAACATATAATGGGTTGTTTAATTGTCGTTATCTCTTCATAAAATAAAAACTAGAAAAAAATTTCTTCAACAGATGTTAAAATGTTTTGTAAAATGTTCCACATATTTTTATCTTTGTGTAAAACAATCTCTCTTCCCGCTTGACAAATCCTCTATATGTTATCTTTTCTACGTGTCTTATTAAAGTCAGCGTTTTATTTCAGTGATGGACGCACCGCTAATGATGCAAGATACTTGTTTCTTTTAAACCGACGCGTTTGCAAAACTCATGGCAGACATATAAAGATATGTTAAATATACAAAAATTAAAAAACATAATGTTAGTTTTTATGTTGGAAAGTTAATATTCGAAATTGTTTGATGTCAAAAACAAAAACGACCACTAATCAGACTGCACCAACATTTACAAAATAATGTGATGTAAAACTGTCTAGAGAATGCGCTCTTACGAAGCTTGCTTGCATAATCCATGTATGCAATACTATCTGCTTAAATTACAATATGGCCAATATTTACCCACTAGTTCCAATTCAATAAAACTCCAAAGATATACTCTTTTTTTCTATTCACAGAAAATAATAATAGATCAAAATTTTCAAATAAACAAAATAACGTCCTAAAAATTGAAGTTCTCGACGCCATGATCGCGGACAAAATAATAAATCACTTTCGTGGCCGCAAATAAAACTCACTACTCGACGTTTTACTGAATGGAGCAAAGAACTCGATTTATTTTAGAAAGTCATTCATTTAATTGAAGTAACTCCACTGCTTTGAGAGAACTTCAAAGGGCTCTAAAGTGCCCCTATAACTTTTTTTTCTATTGTTAACAACCCTTCTGAGGGAGTATTCGTTGTTTATTTAGTCTGGAGCTTAGATTGTTTTGACAAGGAATATTTTTAATTTTTTTGCTTAATTATCTTTGCTCCCGTCGGAAAAGTAATAATTTTTCTCAAAATTTTGTTATGATTTTTTTTTACTATTTCATAAACTGATATTTTTTTTACTATTTCATGAACGTGGAATATGCTATGTAAAATACATAATATTGTAACAATTATTGACCACGAATTCAATTAAAATTTATCTTCTGCCATTTGAATATTAATAAATCTATATTTTTATGCATCTGCACTTCTGTTTCATTATTCAAGTTATGACTGTGACTGTTATTTCATATTTCTCAATAAAATAGTAATATGCTTTTATATCTCATAAATTTTTCCATACGATCATAACCGAGATATCGACGTGAACACCAACATACATATATAACAAATTTGTAAGGTCATTATCCTGCTGTATAACTTTATATAGTAACAGGAGAAATTTTATATTCATTATTATAAATATCAATAAAATATTTTATGAAACAGTAAATAATACATTTTAAATTCTTATCGTCTTTCATATCAGTTGCGATAACAAATGAGAAATAGTTTGAAATTTTCTACCTTTGGTAGTCAACAGGTACGTTTATGAAGGTACTGAAGATCAGGATCGCATGGAGATAGGAATTCTTGTTTCAGACTTAACTACATACTCACAGAAGACGAGATATCTGTGATACCGAACGACCATTCCGTAACACAAAGACTGAATGCAATTTATATTAATATAATATATTATTTATAAGTAAAGTTTTCGTAAAATAATTTACTTAAATGAATATAAAAAAATTTTTTGAATAATACTTCGTATTTGTGGTGGTTATTTTCTATCTTAAACACATTGTATAATGTCTATCACCTTTGCTAACATAATTTAAATAAATTTAACAAATTTGATTAGTCACTATATAAATATTTTTTAAACCAAACCTATCAATAAAGTATATTATTATATAGGAATGTCAGTGCCAGAGTCTGTACGTAGGTTGGTATGTCGTGTCCCAATACAGAAGGCTTTGTCCGGAATGCGTGTTCGGGTGAATGCCGATATAGCAATATTTCCCGAGGCAGATTCTGATAAAATGCGTTTAAACTTTAAATTAATTTATTTCCTATATTTATCTTATACTTTTTACAATTGTAACACACTATAGTTAAATAACACGGCTATAATTAACCATGCATACATTATTGTATAGTAAATACTTAAAATAAATTATTGACTAATAAAAATAAGAATTTCCACAAGAAAAAAGGGCGATTCCCATAAAGACATCGTAAAATATAATACTTTTTACATATTATTCCATTCAAGTTTTTAAATTCCAGAAGAGGTTTAACAGCACTCGATTTCCGCGATCAGTACAAAAAATGTCGGTAGTAAAAATTTTACGACGATCATATTTTCTCAAATACGTTCTTTGTTTGTAAAATTGTTTATTTCTGATATTATTAATAGAACATATTAATTCGAAAATTTTAGCGTATTTTATATTTTCAAGCGGAAGATTCACAATATATTTTACATCAGTATAATATGAACACTATTTTAATGATCCTATAATTAATACGCCTGAAACATTACACTAAAGCGTTATATAATATCACTAAACAAAACCTTAATAACCTCAACTGCGGTATTCTCGAGAATAACTCGATAGGCTGAGAAGAGAGCAGATGGTGACACGTGTTTCATACGTGCTTATTATAAGAATACTCACAAAAGGTATAATATATCTTGAAAGTGTTGTTTTATAGATGCAATATCCGAAATAAATGGGATAACAGAAAAAAATTGTTGCCCTGTTTTTCGTTTTCACGTACCAATGGGCTTTAAGAATATATTATACGTATTGTTTCTCGTATAAATAAGGTACCGTTGATATTCACAATGTTATTATATTATTACGTACTCGTACGTTTATATAAGAATTTCGTTTAGCATATAAAATAGATCTAAGACTTTGGTTGTAAAGATTGTGTTAATATATTTCATACTTCAGCACATAACACACGTTCACAGAGCAGCCGCCATTATTGAAAGATAAAGTCACGTCACAATACACTTCTTAGCTCTCGTGACTAAGTGTGAAGTACATAAAGCTGCTGGAAATAGGTCATTTTCTGCAATATCGGACGTTATGATGACCGAACCCTTATCGCCAGTCGTTTGAGCTTTACAAATATCTTTTATATAGTATATTGGTTTCTTAATTTGGTATAGAAGAAATCTTTTATCACAGGCAAGTTGTAAATAAAATTATATATATGGAAAAATTCTGGAATATAATTAAGCAACGTTGTTGCCGCTCCAGAAGAATGTTACATATGTACATATATTTACATACAATTGTCATGTCTGTATAAATATAAAAATATATGAATGAATCAATGAATAAATGAATATACACTAATATTATAAACACACTAGCTGGAGCTCATGTCTTTGTCTGTAACCGTTTAGTTTAAAGTCTTATTTACTTTATATACAACCTATCATTTGTATCCTCACATATTATTACTAGGTATATAATAATTTGTACCGGTCAAACTGATTTAGTGTTAAAGAACAAACATATATACAAAAATATAAGAATGTAAAATGTGGGTCAGTACCAAGTAATAAAACGAACATTTATACAATAAAATCATATTAAAAGACAGAACCTGTACATTTATGTTATAGTGTACATTTAATACTTTCAACCCTGAGAGAACAGATACAAATAAAATGCCACGAGACAAATCTCCGTACCATTTTCGATATTCAACCCTCATCAAATTGAGACGTAATGGGAACATTCCTTTTGTCAATGATTGTCAATATTATATTACTAGCCGTGCCCGCGACTTCGTTTGTTTTGAATTTGTTTTGTAAAAGTAGCGTACCATATCAACTTTTCCCTAGTGAAAGCCCTGTTAAAATCGGTCCAGCCGTTTCAGAGAATCGCCGGTCCAAATAGACAGACAGACACTCAGGCAATTTTTTTTTAATTTTTTTTTTATCTAAACACATGCATTTAGTAAAAAGGTGTTAATTTGGAATTACAAACCAACACTTTAATTTTATTTATATATATAGATATCTGATTTTTATTGAATCTGATGCTATTAAAAACTTATATTTTATACACTGAAATGATTTTCATGTCCGTTCACAATGTTTATATTGTAGTAGTATGGATATTTGTTGGACAGGCATGAATATATCATTGGAATAATTAACTAAAAACGGTTTTAAAAATATCTTTTACGTAATAAATAAATATCCTATTCTGTCCCGCAAAAAGTAATTAGTAAAAAATACTATTATTCAACAATAGTAACTCAAATATATCCACCAATATATATTCTACAAAGAGAGTTTCCAAGACAAGTCTTCAAATAAAGCCTACCTAAATTTCATCCGTAATTCCATTCAGAACAAAAACGTGTCATAGTTACGGAAACTAGCGCATGAGAATCTATTTACACGTTCCGGAAAGTAAGATTTGACGTCGAATTCGAGTCAATAAAGTCCGTAAACCCGGGTCACTTGGTTCAGGGCAGGAAGTTGGTTCATGAATTATTTATTACAACGTAATGAGCCGCGGGCTGGCATTCACTCATTGTGCCAGATTCTATACAGCCTAGAGAGTTTCTTAGAAGATGTTATCTAAAGAAAGTAACATCAATAACGAAAATAAAGGACCTTTTTTTGTTTCCTTTTTGGAGACATTCATTTATTTTAAAAAAATATGTTTATATCCCACTTTTTCTTTGACGAAATTATGTTTGATCATTTCATTATCTTAAAAGCGAAAGTGACAAAAAATAATTAGAGTAACGCAGAACCTTGTCTTGGATCACTCCTTAGTAATTAACAATTTCTGTTTATATCATGCTTATTATTATATATCAAATATATTTGGTTACAGGTTTATAATATTCATTGAAACCATTTAACGATAAATTGTGGTATGTTCTCTCCGGAATATCTCAATAGGCTGAGAAAGGTTATATTACATACTGGATACATACACGAGATAATTTGAAAACTACCAATATAAATTTTATTGGAAAATCTCCATCAGAAAGTCAATAATGTCGTTTAGTGACATCTAGTTTAAGTTTTTATTTTTAGGTAGATAGTTTCTATGAATAATACGATACGAGAAAAATTGTATTTTGTACATCCAACTGTAACAGAATTTTGAATAAATAATAACAGCGGAAATAAATTGTAAATTTCTTTCAGCTAAGTTCATGAATATCGCAAAACATTTTATTTAGTTGCCACAAAGGAATATTCTTTACCTGAGGTTGTTGTTTTTATTTTCGACGAGAAGAGAATCTTTAACGGTAATGTTCTTCGTTTCACAAATGTTTTTTATTTTTTTATTCTGAATAATTGATTAAAGATTACCTGCATAGAATATATTTACATTATACAAAACATATTTGAATTTATGAACTATTTATGATTGTTAAAATTATTTTGTTGAAAAAAATAGAAAATGAAAAAGTATTTATTTTGTAATCCACATCGAAGATGTCGGGAGCAAAGCTAGTCTCTATAATACAATAGAAAATTTTCCCGTAACAAAAGAACGACGATGATAACCAAGGGAAGATAGAAATACTAAGTGAAACAATCCTTTCTCAGAGATATTGATTGTAAATGAAACTTGGCAGCGCTCCATCGAGAGGAGGCTTAACTGTATTCATTGTAAGATTTTAACAATAATATAAGTTTTAATGAGCTCATGCCTAATATATTTATGTAATCATTTTTTATCATATGTAACCCAAAATTTGCGCATCATATTATAACAAAATTTTGACTCATATAGGTAGTAATAAAAGTAAGAAAAGATAAATATCCAAAGAGTTATATTTTTATTAAATAATTTGGATTCCATATTAAGCTAAATATTTTGAAAATCCTAACAATGAAGCTATTACTTAACTTTAAAAGATGTAAACTGTACATTTTTTGTATTTTATGATACTTTGAAACATAAAATAAAACTGAAATATGTATTGCATTACTCAGAACAGAACTTTAGAGATTAATAAATAAAAACTTTGTACTCAACAACCCTCAATAAAGTTATCCCCTGGGTGCTTGGAACGTTAAAATAGAAACGGACAAACACCTAAACTCGGCGAAATAGTCTTCATACACATTTTCGTTCCAACCGCATATTGAACCAGGGACAGAATTACGAAGTTACAAAATTACCACTACACCAGTCAGGTCGTTATACCATCAATATTTTAAAGGTTAATATGTAATACAATTTGTACACATGTGAGCGTAATCATTGGTTAAGATAATATAGAAAATATTTTTTTATATCACTAAGAATAATCCTTTTTTTTTTAACTATAAATATTGGAAATTATCTTACAATATATTTACCCATATTAAGCTTATTTAAAAGTTATTCTTTCAAAAGTGTTTAAAAGTCAAAATATATACCTAGTTTTGGATAAATAGTCACTGGAGTTGGGTACAAATTAAAATTAAAATTTAATTTTAAAGCTTTAGCTATTTCAGCTAATTTGAAATGTATTTCGTATTCCTCTGATATATTTTTCCTATAGGAAGTTAAGATCAGTATTATATTCAGACAAATCCCATATGAATGTGATCTTGAACTGCTACCCATATCAAGTAGCTACGTAATAGGGACACCCTTTTACATAAAAAATGATTTTCTTATATCAAATGATACTTTTATGTAAGTTTTATATTTTTTTCTATTTGGATCTTATTGATAATGCTTAATATAGTTAGGTTACATTGTTTATTTGTTAGGTATCGTTAAAGGCTACTAAATATTGTTGAGTAGTATTTTAGAACAGAGAAATCGACTTCTTGTATGGAAGTACTGTAAAAAAACAATACCTAATAACACACTAGATACTATAGACTTGACCTTCATACACTCGGAGTTTATTTAAAACATTGACGACTGTAAGAAATATAAATTCAAAGTCCATTAGTAAAGGTGGGAGAACAGCAAACAAATCTTGTATTCGATTCACACAAGGAAATACAATAATTTGAACGTGTCCATACGATTTGTCGCATTGCAGTTACTTGAAGTGGATTTTTCAATATTCGAGTCAAGTGTATGATTTTTCGTGTTCACTTTGTTGGCAACTTCAGTGAAAGATTTATATAAATTGGTATGTTGTTTTTCGTCTGTATTGAACCACTAACACAGAATATTTCATTTCTTTAAATTTTTCATTATTTTATGTTCGTTCTAATAATAATCGAATTCATAACAATTTAGGAAACATGTTAGTAAACTTATAAATGTATTAAAAGTAATAAATATGATATACTTATTTTTTTTTTTACAGCGGTTTCTCAGTAGTGGCCCCAGAGGTCGCTGTACCAGGAAAGACAACAGCTGTCCTTGTCACTCTACATGGGAGAGCGGGAGATGGAACATTAGATCCACTGAACGTGACGGTTCGTCTTGAAACCCAAGATACCAATAATGACGTCAAGCTGCTCACGACTGCGAGTCAAATGATTACAGGTGAGTTTAAACAATTTAAAGTATAAAAACATTGCTTGCAAAAGCTATTATTACTGTTAAAGCTATTACTACCTCGATTATCTGCTTGGACCAGATTATGGGATTTTCCCTTTTTACTATTCCAATTCATATCAGATTAGAACAATTATTAAAACGCACCAATGAAATGGAGCTTTTTACTTTAACGATAATCGTAAATGTGTGACCCATAATCGTAACCCGAAGTGACAAGTCTATTTTCATATTAATTTTAGGCACATTACGTACCATATATTAATTTTATTTTTATGAAACTATAATAAGTGCTTTCAATTCGAATAGCTTTTTTAATTAAAGGTTGTCTGTTATTGATATTATCAATATATTAAAAATGTTACCCTCATTTTCCTCGACCACTTAATATCATCATAAGTATTTATCTTTTAATAAATAACGGAATAACGGATATATGAAGTTTATTACGTATACGTGATGTTGTAATAGTGCCGAAATAACGGAAATTAAATGCCAACGAAATGTACCGTAACTAAGGTTATTTACAGTTTTAAAAGTAAAACATTACCGTAGGGCATTGTGTGAATGGTCTCACATTTTACGTAGAAATTCATAAATTATTGTAGTCGTACTTTTAACGTAAATCATATAAACTACGGTTTTGTAAAAACAAACCTGCGAAATTGAAAATATGTTTTCAACAAAACTTGTTTTTTGTTTTACTCTCATTGTGTAAACCAAATATTTTATTACGAGCACGTTGCAATTAAAATGTACATTTATTTCAGTTTGTTTGTTATTTTTTTATTATAAGCTTTTCATTTAAAGATATTAAAAAATATATGAAATATAAATTGTTTTTCGTTTCTTTTATAAAATATTAAGCTGTTGAAAACCAGATCTAAATATAAACTAAGAGAATATTGTATTGATAATCAAATAGCTTTGACCATCCTGGAAACAACATTTTTAGAAAACAACCTTTTGTTTATTAATATCATTTTTTTTCTTCCAACATGTCAACATTTCATTTCAATAAAAACTTATCAGACTAGGTTTCTGTGCCAATAAAATATATATTGAATATCAGTGACTTTGTTTTTACACTATTAACAAACCTGTGAGTGACTTGGTGAGGAAATAAAATGTAAACCTGTATCACCTAGTTAGAGAAGTCACAATAAATGTAACTTTTCACGACAACTTATAAGAAGCAAGCGCCGTAAAAGTGCTTCCTGCGTCTTGTAAGTTATCGGCGATAAAAGTTTCTGAAACTTTCTATATCATTTGCTGTTTTGACTATCGCTGAGAATATTCACAATGCTACTAAAATTTATTTTATATTATTCTATTAATATTCAATTGAATAAAGTAATTGATTTCTTAAAATTCACTACATAAAAATATAAGATACATTAAAAAATATGCTTTTTAATGAAAAAAGATAGATTTGATAGTATTTGTTTTCTTTCATTAACATTTTTATAACAAGATGTAATTAATTATTTTAAAGTACTTATTTAGAGGCTTGACGATACTTTTAATTAAGGAAGAGATTCTGTATAAAAAATAGTAGCATATTTAATGTAAATACGAGTATTTTTGTTAGTTTTGATCAATTTTATGAATCTCGGAAGACTTAATAAAAGTCGTCTAAGCGAAAAACATTTGTCTCCGTCCAGATTCTGTCGGCGATGTCCTCTCGTATATGCCGTCTCTTGGCAACTAACAAAGTAAATTGTGTTTGTTCACAGATTTTCAGTGCAATCTGAAATACTATCTTAATAAGCAAAGAAATTTAAAATCATGTATGTATAAAGTTAGATTTTTTTATTTCTTGAAATAAAGTATAAAGAAGAAAATAGTAAAAGAATACTGAAATGAGAAAAAATGCATAATTTTATCGAAACTTATGTAAATTACTATTAAATTTTTACTTCGTTCACAACTTATCAAGTATTTCTGAAAGACGAAGTTTCGAGAACAAAGTTTTGGATTGTCGAAGTAATTGACGATTAAATAACAATAATTATTCCATTTATTAAACAAAACAAAGCAAAGAATATTAATGAATAAGTTCTTTTTACATAAGTTTTAGGAATATTAATGAATAAATATCATTACATACTACTATTACTATTACTATTAAAAGTATTCAAGGGCGGGTAGAACTATTTAAATTCTAATTTGTCCTTACATATCAATTGTGACACACATCATAGTCAATACCACAAATATATATATATATATATATGTGTTAGTCATTCACTATTTGTATAATTCTCTGTATAAACGTGTTCGTTATACAAATCTACAATTCCCTTGAATCAAAGTGTTAGTTCGAAGCATTTCCTTTCAAAGATATCGGATCTCAGTTTAATCAATCATGATTTGAGATCCGATCAACTGATATATATGTACTATAGCATGATTAACATTGCTTACTTTGAGGACTATATTATAAATAGATTTGAAAATCTATAGCCTTAATGTTAATAATATTATTTATACAAACAATCAAATAGTAGAGATGTAAATTATTATTGTTATAAAAGTAATCGCTACGTATTTAATCAAATCCCTAAACGAAATTTTATATGGTTTTTGTTTGTCGTTTTATGTGCTTCTCTGTTTATTTGTTTTCGTATCACGTAAAAGTACTTTACGGATTTATATGATATTTGTTGTGGATAGGCGTTTTTCAGAATAACATATACAAAAATTTATTTTGGAACAACCAATGACAGCAACACGTTTTTGTTGCGAATTTTTAAACATTTGCACGAGTAAAAACAAAACATATTGAAAGCGTAACCGCAAAAAATATACAAATGTGTAATTTTTGTAAAAATATTGTGTAAATATAAATAGTTTATTAATTTGGGAGGATGGGAGGGGGGGGAGCAGGTGATTCATCAATGTTATCTGAAATTTTATTTATACTGACAAGTCATAATGTAAAAACTTTTATATTCCAGCATTAAACCACTAATATATTAATATCTGTAATACCTTTAAGTTGTAATTATTCTAATTCTATATACTAAATCTTTATAACATAAAAATTGCGATGAAAACAATAAGTGCTAATAACTAAAAGTCTTGCTAATTTCCACTGAAGAAATTGAATTTGCAGCGAGTCTAACGAACCGTTCAGTCGATGTCAGCTGTGCCTTCCATCAGATGAACGGAAAAATTAGATCTCGAGGTAAAAGGAAAATCTTCTTGTTAGATGTTACGCTCAGCGAATATATGGCGAGGAAATATATCAATATAAAACATAATGTTCATAACTATTCTTATTAAAATTAAAATTAAAATTTAAATATATATTTCAAGTTAAGGCTATGACCGATACTATTAAAAAGTTAATACAGATTGTCTTTTAAATAATTTAATTCAAATGATGCAGAATCTGATTGTGTATTTGCATTTCTTAAAAGGTCTTTAATCATTAGCTAGCCGCAATCGCTTACCAATGTATTTAAAAATATATGTTATAAAAAATAGGGGCTGAGTTATTTTTTTTTAATTAAAAAACAACTAATAAACAATAGTGTAAACATAAAGTATTTATAGTTAGAAAATGACGAAGCTTCCGAGCAAAATTTTCAACCCTTTTGATTCTTAGCGGTGAAATTGCGCAAAGTGTTAGCAAGCACCTTTCGTCTAAAAGAAACACCTACGCAAAAACTTTGAAATACTCCTTGTAGTGTTAAAAATGTTATAAAGTAATTTGTCTTTTATGTATTAAATTCTTAAGGACTGTACATATAAGATACCAATTACTAAAAAGTTATAAATTAATTAGGAAAATAGAGTTCATATTGATAGTGGGATCTATTTCGCATACCAATGGCGTACTAATATATACTAAATATATATATAGATTTATAGTCACAGATACCATGTAACCTATCTATTTGATACTGACAGGTAAGATGCTGTAAAAAAAAATAAAAATACATTTGCAAATAAGTGCTATTGATAAATAACATTTATTCTAGAAAAATATAAAAACTTTCCTCAATCCAATGTTTTCCTCTGTTCTGAAAAATTCCTTTGAATGAATTCTAGTTGTTTGTGCGTCAGAACAAAGCCAATCTTCTCAGATTTCTATGCAAAAGGTTCAGTCCGACAAAATATTATATAGTATATCGTAGCTTTGTGTTCATGGAAATTTCATGTCGCTCGGCTCTGCACTGAGAATAATAAGCAGCCTATTTGAAATTTGGTGCCTTTTTTGAGATATTCTTTTCAACCTCTCCAAAATTTTGTGTCAATGTCCGTTATTCTTATGACAGTGTATTTCAGCTTTATTGCAGCTTTTAAAAAGTACATTGTGTTGTTGTTGAGTTGATGATTTTAGTATTTTTCATTGTATTATAACTATGTCATTTATGATGGCTGCAATTATTTGGTAATTCTTTAAACTAATATAAGTTTTGATATTTAATAATATACTTTCAAAATTTTGTAAACGTTTGTCATTTTACTCTATGAGATGCAGTGACAGATACTTGGAAATGAGTAAAATTGAACGTTTTAGAAGAGACATCCGCCGTAAATCACATCAGTACCGTTTTAAAATGCTCGCATTCCTTTTGACGATGGTATTACATAAAAATATATAAAAGGGAAAGAAGGATTATATATCTTTTATACATAAAGAAAATATTAAGAATACATTTCGTCATAAAAAAGAAAACAACTCTGGTGCTATGGTATACACCGAATAATAACTGGATATTCGTTACACCAGTTGGGAAATATCTCGAAATTCCAGAAACTCAATACAGTTTCTTATTTTTTTATTAATGAGTCGACGCTCAGTTCATTTGGTTGGATGTGTCCATTATACTGATATTTTTTTTATACACCGATATCATTAAAGAAGTAATTATAAGAATGTGTTTTTGCAACCATAAAAATAATATATAAAGACTAAAGGTTTACATTTACATTTAATACTAGCTGTGAGAATTTGTTTTTTTTAAATAAAAGTAGCCTAACTTACTCTTTCTAACATCAGCTATCCGTCAATAAAAGCCCTGTTAAAATTGGTCAAACCATTTCAGAGATTATCCGGAACAAACCGACGAACAGACAACAAAAAAATATTTTTTGTACGTAAATACTGTATATACTTTCTTATGCATTTAGTGAAAAGTTGTTAAATTATAATTACAAACAGAGAATGAATTTTATATATATGTATAGATTTCTCAAGGTGTTAACAGGTGTACTTCAATATAATATTTTGGCTTTCAATATTCTATTATACATGTTAATAAACAAAGTGGTAGAAGTTATAATTAAAATTTATGTATGTATTTTTGTAAGCTTTAATTATTTTGGAACAATTGTAGGCTGACCTAAACTTTACAAACTGTACCAAAAATAGTATAGAACTTAGATTAGTACTCAGTTGCAGGTACAACTTGAGATCACAAATCAGTGCACTACAACATTAATACATAAAAAAAATTACTTAACCTACTCTGTTATACATACATATTAAGTTCCTAATAAATAATTTACAATTCTTATTTTTCACGTTTCCAATAAAAATTGCTCTGCCATATTATATTACTTTTCATTTACACCCATTTAAGAAAATACAATTGAGAAAGAGAAAAGAAAATTACAACTAAAATAAAACTATTAAAGACATTCTATTGTGACTCTTAGAACATTTGAAAAAGATTGCAAACTACTGAGAGTTTGCAATTTTTATTGAAGCGTTCTTTTTGATTTGAAATTTAAATGACGTGGTTACATTTTATATTATTACATATTATTATATTTCATTTAATATCTAATAACAAAGGTTCCCCAAAAATCTTCAAATTTATAATCTATTCAAATTTGTACTCGAGTCAAGCCACATTTGATTTCTATAATGGAACGGGAAGAAAATTAAATTTTGCGCCAGAACTTTAATTGAATTTACCGTAAACGTCGATAGATACTTTCTAATTATTTCCCCAAATTCTCTTGAACACGTGGAGACAAATTGCTTTCGTGTTTAGTAAACAAACTTTGAGTTCCATTGAAATATTTTAGGTCGGAGAAAGTTTAATTACAATGAAGGATTTTGCGAGTCATTAAATTATTAAACGTTTTTAGTTATCATAAACTTTAATGAATATTAATTTATTAGATTTATGTATTAAATATAAGCTCTATATATTCACTCACATGAAGCTTGGTTTTGTTGGTTCGTTAAAATAAAAAAGTAAACGAAGATAGTTGTAAAGTGTTGGTAATGAGAATTACACCATTCATTTTCCGCAGTCGGGTAATGAGGCAGTTTGTGTGTAATTTGCTAAATTGTGTGCAGCACGAAAATGAAACCTAAACTAAGCTGTTTGTCTGTCTAGTCATGTGTATGGGGAGCTGGAAGAGATCTCTTTGTAGAGATAAGTTTATCTAAGCCTACATTTATGTTCTAATAATTCTTTGTGAAAAACAGTAACGTGAAATAAATAAAATAAAATATAATATAACGTTTTATTATGAAAAACATATGATAGAGAAATGAATACGATAGTTTAAGGTTTGGTGATTGAATAGATATTCATACTAAGAATATATATATATATATTCCATTACCAAAACGCATACATTAATTCTATACCAGAATATACTAGTGTCACAAATAAAACTGGTATGAAGTAAAAAAAAATATTAGTATTTTTCATGTAAGTAAGCAATGCAAGAAGACTTACATCCTAGTCGATAGCTTTTATTTTACAAACACAATAAAAATATTTGTTTTCACTTTAAAATGCACCATACACGAAATACACTAAAGAATCCTTTGTTAACTCATGTAAAATAGTTATAATCATTTCCAGGAACTTAATTAAATATAAATTCGTAACCAATAACATTGAATCGCAGGTTGAAAGTTTTATGTATCAAGAAATTATTAATTATGATATGAAATACCTAAAACGTGTGTTTGCAGTACAATGCATATATTATCTGCTTGTTACATAACAATAGGTGATACTAGATTATACCGTGGATGTGAACTCCTCTTTACCGTAAATGGTACTTTATAATTCTATGTACGTAACATGTACTTTAATATAAATTTGTTATTACACTTTAAAAACATACAATTTTCTTTTGAGCATAAAATGGCAAGTTTTTTCTTTTGCTCTGGAACGAGAAATCCTAGCTTCGTTTAGTATCCGTGCAAGCTCCAGTGATTATAACGAAGATGCCGGTAAAAGGAAATTGGTTCACCTGCGGCATGCAAGCAATTGTCGTCTTTATAGTCCCCGCTTTGTGCAAGATAATAACTCTGTCAAGCAAGAATTATTTCGGTCCATAATGCAATGCAATCTGAAATAAAAACAGATATGAGCCTTTTATGGTGATTGTTTGGAATTGTGTTAATGTCATTTTTCTTTGTTATTAATCTTGCTCTTCATTTACGGTTTGGTCTCATTATAGTGAAAGAACGATTCTTTTGAATGAAGTATTTATTATTTTGAATTGTTCTTTTCTGTCTATTTCAATGTACTTACGTGTTAGAATTTCTTAAACTATACTATAATTAAATCTGCCATGAAAGAGCTTTTTAATTCAATTTCATAGCTCGCCATCAAAATAATATTTATAAATTTTGGACTGATCCTCTTTGTTCGTTCGTATTTCGGATGCTTGCATAAATACTTCAAGTTTGTCATGTTTATTCAATGTAATCCCACAAACTGGAGTAGTTTGTACCGTTCCAAAAGAGAAAGGAGGGACACAATTTTTACATATCCCTTTGTTATTTGCTTTTCTTATTCTATATTACATATGTTGAATAAATATAAATCATTCTAAGTAACAGAAATTGTAGCTCTTGTAATATTTTATTGTAAATTCTATTGTAAGATTAATAGCACTTACACGACCAGACATCTATTATACATTACATCTATTATCGAAAAGAGTTATAATTTCCAAGAGTCTTAAAAATAGATTGCCACTTTAATTCTAATCATATAATAATAGCGATTCGGGCTTTCAATAAAAATACTTTTTCGCAATCACCCTTACTATTCCAAAATATAATCAGTCTCTTTAATACTGTCTGGATCGTGGAGTGGTCGGACTGTGAGAGTAATTTCTTCCACATCTTTTCCACTTGGAGGTGCTCCAAGACTTTTATTGTCGGTATCGAAGTGTCCCGAACTTTCTTGAACTTTAATGGAGTGCCACTTTTATTCTATTTAAATATTATTTCGATTGTAAGCACTTAACAATTGTAACCTTTTCCTTTCAGAATAATTTTCACTTATTTTCTTATATATCTAAAGTTCAATACATATTTATCGACTTATTTCAATACTATTAAACCCAAGAGAAGTTATTACTGTTTATTATCACTTCTACATAATGTAAAAATATGTACAAAAATATTTATATAATGTTGTTAATGTTGTTTTAGGTTATGGTATCATACCATTAAAGATACCACCATCTCCGGCCACTCATTGCACTCTCCACACCAGCGTGGGATGCATCAGCAACGATGAATGTACAGCAAAAAGTCACAGCATCATAAGACTCTTAGGCCCAGTCCGAGATGTCATCGTCCGTCCAGCGAGACATCATTACCGACCGGGCGAAACCAGTAAGTGGAATCTCGTTAACATATATTTTAAAGATATGGGCATATTTTTTAAATATATATTTTTTTACTTTTTAAAAATCACTTAATTATCATTAATCTTTTTAATTTAATTTTCTTTAAATGTATTATTCTAAAAAAATTACGATCAAAATTTTAAGAATTTCTTTTCACCTAAATTCAGAAGCTGATTGAATGATTCTATTATGTTCGGTCCAAAAACGGTATTGGAAATAATTAATTAAATTTTCGATTATACTGTAAGCGTGGTATTTTGTGGCTTTTATATTTTTTCTTTTACAAGATTGTATAACTTGAATTTATTTTCGATCGTATATTTTTTATTTTATTTTTATTTGTTATCTGCAATTTTCAGTTAAAAATAATACTAGAATTAAAGTTTATTCGTATAGCATTAACTGACGCTTTTTATAACCATTGACTTTTCTTACACTATTTTCTATTATTTTATATTACCTATTTCACAAGTCAAAAAAAAATAAAAGCTTCCTTTTTATTCAACAATTCCAGATGATGTTTTAAAATATTCACATTAAAATAATTATTATAAAAAAGTAATGTAAAGTAAAAGCACCTAACATATACAATAACTACATAAGGTTGCGAAAACTTATCGTTGGCAAAGCACCAATTTTGCGAAATTAAAAATATTCATACCCACATCAAGTTATACCCGTACCTCCAAATAAAATCTTATTGAAATTCAACACAGGCGTATGTAAATTCAAATTCCTTGTAAATAGTTGCCAACTTTCGGTTATTGTCCAAGTTAGAACGTAACTGGCTGTGTAATTAATTACAGAGAAAAGCCCGTACATTACGGCAACTGCTTTAGCCAGATAAATTGTCTTTCAACTGTTTCACGGGATTTGTGGCTTTTATTTTTATTGATGGCTTTACTTGGCGATAGATGGCGTAGCGTTTTTGTCACCGTTAAAGTAATTTTTAAAGATTTATTGCCCGGGTGGCTTTAAGTTAAATATTAATGTTGTTAACACTTCATTTATTCATTTTAATTATGTTTTCTGTTACTTTTAGATTACTTTTAGATATTATATAAAGTAAATTAATATATTTTAGCTCGCACATGTAGTTACAATTTCACAATTTCATTTAAAAATTAAGTAATATAAAATTGTATATTTATGGTCCATTAGGTCTTTCAACCAAACATCATAAAATGTTTAATTCTATAATTAATATCCAACATTTAAGAGATTAAACACGGCGTACGGACCTTTCAATTTACACACACCATTAAAACGATAAACATTTTTATGTACGCTGTAATGGTTCGGAATTTTAAAATGACCGTAAAAAAGCTTCACCAAATAATACAATACCGAGAGATATAACAGAAATACAAATGGTTCGAAATAATTTTATAATATTGTTCCAGTCACGTTCTGGATACTGGCTCTGGATCACGATCTGCGGCTGGTGAGAGATGAGATAGTGTACGTTGCGCTGAGCGATCCCGCCGGTACCAAGGTTGCTATATGGGAACAGATGGCAATGGACGAAGGTAAGTTACGGGAAATTGTGAGAAAGAAAATACTTTTACACTAAAATAACAGAAATAGCTAGAAATAACACAGCAGTATTAAGTATTTTTAATGTAATTGTTGACATATTGAATGTTTTCATGACATCACATAAACCGAAAATATGAGTAAAGTAGCGTCTTTAAAATCTGTCACTTCCTTGAGTAATGATAAAAAATTATATTAATTCACATCACTGTCAAGATTTATAATTCACGCTATTAACTAATTAACAAGGTTGATGTGACAGTTAATTACTTATCCTTTTAAAATAAAGTCGAGTAACTGAATGTTAATAGTTAAACTACTTGTGTCAAATTTGAGATCACTTAATCGACCCTCGTTTACATTAACAGAACTATTCAACGAATGTTTGCCATCTAAAAGCTTTTCTATGTTGAATCAAGGATCAACTTTGACAGATTCAATTTCCGATTATAAATAATCTTAAGATCCACGGAGACATGAATCTAAATTACTAAATTGACAAAGAATTCTCTTTAAATAAATGTATTATATTATTTTTAGAAATATTTATAGAATATGTTATTTATATACACGATGAAATATATATTTCTTATATTTATGGATACCTGAAACGTAAATAATGAAAGGAAATTGTTATTGAGATTGAGGTAAATAAAACTGAAACTTCATTAAAGTTAGCCGCAAATGAGCTAGACAAGCTTAGGAACTATTTGAAGTAAATTGGTCCCTGTCATGGTTGGAGATGCCTTTGTAACTCCGCTGCTTTGAGCAAACTAAAGCGAATAGTAATAATAACTTTGAATATAAGAGCCGTAAATTTATAATATCTTAAAATATATTGAGAGAGATACCCTCTCCAAATTGTACCAACAATTAAATATATTTTACAAAACGTTTCAACATTTCAATCATTGTAATAATACTTTATTCTAACTCAATAACTTGTAAACCACATCTAACATATAAGAATATTATTTTTATTTGTCACATGTACATGATACAGGCTCTCTACAAATCCTCTAATTGCGAAGTAACTTTGTTATTGTTACTTCTGACTCCGTAAAAGTTACGAGCAATATAGCCGAGTACTCAATTTTGTTTCGACGCTGGGAGAGGAAGTTACAGGCTATGGCTTTCGTATTTGTTAACCCAATAACGAATAAGAATATTTCTGACGCCCTCGTGGATTATGAGAGAATAACATCTGGTGAGACGGATAATACAATAATAACCTGATTATACAATGCTAGAGTGGTTTCTTCCACTTCATCGTAAAGAATTGGTGTCAGATATTAAGCTAATTATCTTAATATAGATGTGTTTATAGTGCTTTATAGAAAGAACTAGTATCATTCGAGTTTATTGGCCGACTTCAGGATTATAAAAGTGAAGTTGTAATTTAACTAATACTTATAGTGTTTAAACTCTTAGATAAATATAGAAAAAGAAATGTAGACAGAAATAAAGTTTGAAACTTTTAGGATCGCGTCAACGTCTTTGATGAAATTAGCATTGATATAGCAGTACTCGTATATAATCAACTTGAGCGGACCATGGATCACGTAGACTAAGTTTCGATTAAATCATAACCAATGTTGCTAACTTTGCAATATGCAATAGCATTGAATATACACCTCGGTAATAATATTAAGTAATCATGAAGAAAACAAAATACATGACAAAAATGTCTAAATGTCAATTATTAAAAAATAATAAAAAAAAATTGCTTCATATATATATTATGTTTATATAAATTCAAGCAATTGAGCTCAAAATTTATCTTATAGCCCGTTTTATAAAAGCCTTTCCATGTCAACTGCAAGATGAACCCGTGTCAAATTTTGATAGATTGGATTTGCCTTACACACCCCACTGACTTATTATTGAGGTACCTATTATTGAACTTTGTATTACGCTGTTGTTATATTAATAAATATTTATCAATAATAATCCATTAGGTATGTATAAAAAATCATTACCTGAGAATAATTTGTTATTATACTTTGTTCCAAGTAATTTTGGTCAAATCGGAAAAAGTAGGAAATCCGAAAAGTCGAAAATTTTTTGGTATGTGCATGGAAAGCGCAATAAAGCAATCTAACGTATTAGTTTGACAGCAAACTGACAGACAACGCACATCCGAAATCACTGGAGATAGATAGTAACAATATAAATAAAATGTACTGGTTGTTTTTCATCTAAGAGCTATGATTTTCTTTATTACTAAATTACCGCCATGACGCTGTGACCTCTTATAATAGTATAATTAAATATTTATTTTACTTCCTAATAAAAAGGTGGCTAAGTTAAAAATATAATATTCAAAAGGTTAAAAGTAATGATGTAATCAACTATTTATAACTCCGTTAGAAATTGTTCGGTGAAAAGTGTGGTTAAACAGTAAACCCTGCCCCCCATGTCACTGACCCCATAAGACTTCTAGTTTCAATCAATTAAAATTAAATTTGAAAATTTCATACCTTATTTATTAATAGAAATCTAGTTCAGTTCCGAAATATTAATATAAAATATTGATAAGTAAAACTGATTTCAAAGTAAAACGTACTCATTTTTTTCATAGAGTGTCACGAACGATACAAGTAAATTCTTTTACGGAAGGGATCAGACTTACTTGACATCACAGGTGCCCAAACATGTTAACATCAGAAACCTTTCGATTCGACAGTTATGACGTCATTAGGATTTGGGAAATAAAAATGGACGAGGTTCTGTTAGTAGCGGAGTGAAGGATAATATATCGAAGGAAATTCGATTTCGAAATACCTTTTTGGATAAAGATTTTGTGGTTAAAATGGTGATGTTAATCTTTATAAATGATTTCACTAAAAATATTACTAAACATTTTTTTATAAAAATACAAATTAACTGCCAAAAGAGATCTATCATGATAAAAATATATTAAAATTTTAAACTTTTATTTCTGTGTCACTAAGTCATTTTACTTATAAATAAGAGGAACGAATGTTAAATTCAATACAACTATTTATTTCCAGAAAACGATAGAATGTAAACGAGAAAATAATATTCAATTTTAAAAATATATAATCTTTTCAGAAATAGTCAACAATATGATTTACATTAGAATATGTAGAATCGCTTCACGAAAGACCATTTATAGAAAGTAATTTCCTTTGTTTCATATATTAATGTTATACACCCGTCGCGGTTTGATTAATTATATTTGGCAACCCTCTTACAAGTCATGTCATATCCAAAGCAAAAACTTTTGAGTGAGGCCTCTTGACATTGGGTTTAGTGACACAAAATCTCACGCAAGATTTCTAAGTTTATAATGTAGTCAATGGAAAATAATTGTTAAATCACAAAGGATTTTCTTAGTTAAAGAAAATTTTATTTGAAATTATTTTGTTATGTTTTAAAGCAGCAATTTTGAAATGTTTTATAGTTATAGTTATTTAAAGTTCTTTTTGTGAAATGAAACAGACTTAAAGTATTATATTATTTAATACTTTTAAGATAAATATTTATATAGCTTCAGTAGTATAAAGTTTGTTAAACTAATTTCACATTTTCAAATTCTATATATCACACACAGACTGGTGAAGTTTGTTTATAACGATAAAGTTATACGTACGTTGCTAACTTGAAGCAAGGAATAAATAATAGTATGGTACACTATACTTAAAGTCCGACTATAAACTTTAACTTAGGTTTCTGTTAGGTGGTTTAGAATGGAATAAGATATAGATATAACATGTGGAGACGATTGTTCCTAACATGTTTGGGTTGTTTTTTAGAAGAGGGGCAAAGATTGATATGCAAAAAATAAATATAAACTGATTTAAAATTATGTCCCTAATGCCTCTCAATAAATTATAAATATCATAAAATTCCTGTATATTATTTCACCGAGTATCCAACATGTTTTCTATGAACTAAAATATAAATCCGTTCGTTAAATAAATTCATAAACCTAAAAGACGCACTTATTATGCATTCTCTTTGTATTCTGTCTGTTATTAGGTGTACGTAAACTAAGTGCAGTTCTGGCTGCTGGAGCACGTTCTGGAACTTGGAAGATCGAGGCGTTGTGTGGTGGAGCTTCCGCTCGGGTCGACATTTCTGTGGGTTCCGGGTTGAAAAGCGCAACCCCCGCGACCCCCGCCGCAGAACAACACTACGTAGAACTTAAGTTTGCGGATAGCATGCGGAGGCGGTACAAGCCTGGATTGCCTTTTGTTGGAAAAGTGAGTATTTTTTATTACTATTATTTTCAATTTTAAAAGATATAGGATATGAACTACTTGAAATATAGAATATGTATAGTACATATAATAATCATTCGTATTAAATAATGTGATAACTTTTAAACATTTAAAACTTGTTTAGTAGTACATAAAAAAATTTTTTTTACATTACCTTATCGAAAATATATTAATAAAATTTTGACCAATCATTAAATGACCAAAAATAATAATTTTTTTGGACAATAATTAATAATAATTCTTTGTTGTATAACAAAACAAGAAAACAAGTATTGTCATATATTAATTAATACTATATATATTGCTATTAATTATGGTAAGAAAAATATAAGTGCACTTGTAGGTGTAAAGTGTAGTAAGTTTTGTAAATGACATTTTAAAGTAGAAAAACTAATCATGTAATAACAAGTTCGCTTTGTTTTAATTTTAATAAATTATTCTCGTGTGCTTTCGTCTCAAATAGGTTAAGTAATATTTTTTTTTTCTATAAATATGTTAAGTTTATTTTCATTTTCAATAAATATTGTACGAAAAATTCATGAAAATTGACAGGACTAATAGGAACTCTGGATACCATTCCAGTCGATGTTTCTAATTCTAAATTTATTTTAAATAACAAAATATATTTTTAGAAAATTGTAAAATGCTGCAATAAATGTAAAACGACAATGGACTATTTTCTACCTGTACAACTAAGCGATTATTGCAACTACAATGCAACAGTATTACTTCTTTTAAATTCAGAAACCGCTCCACATATTCCCGCGGACATTAATACCATTTTACTATACCAAGGAGAATTATTCGTGCAATTTACAATCTAAACCCCAGAGACTCTTTAACAAATACTTTAAAGAATAGTGTTTTACTACTAGTATATTTATTTTAATCTTCACTATTCATGCAGGAAAGTTAACATTGTTAGACCTAAACGTTAAAAGAGGTTAAGGCCAAATACTAATAGTCTATCAAAATTTTCAATAAATTATAACTGATTTTATTATTCTGGAAAGAAAAATATATATGTTATTATAAAATAAATAAATTCACATATAGTAATAGCAAAGTCTTCAACTTTTTGATCTCACCGAGTAAAATGTCCCTGTGATGTCACTGTGATGTCATATGAAACAAAACAGAAACCGAAATCTAACTTTTAATTTGATTTGGGGCTTTTCACTGACATTACCATTATAACTTATTTTATAACTGATGTAGTAGGTATGTATGAGGTTGTTACATAACATCATAATAATAATTTAAAGATTGTATTTATGTACATTATATGTATGGGTTTTGAGAATATAGTTTTGAAGGTTAAATGAAGGTTTATTTATTTATCTTTTTTTTCATTTTATATAATATTCATGCTTCACGAAGAATTTAATTTGGTCAAAGCTTATTGTCACAGTTAGTCTTTTTCATTGTATAATTCTATTATTCTCACCGAAAAATTTCAAAACTAGAAAAATATTAGATATTTTTTTTTTAATTTGGTGTGGTGTTAGTTTATTATAGAAAGAACGGTTTTCGCTCCTAAAAATTCTGGCTATTACTTACTTGCGACAAAAGAAAAAAAATTTAGGCTATACTTTCAATAAAATTATGATGTCTTATTTTTTGGCAACGAGGAAGAGGTGCAGAGGCAAATTTCCAGAGTCTTCCTTTAATATATTAATAATTTAATTATCATATTAATATACTAAAAATAAGTCATTACCCTACCTATATACAGTTGAAATTATTAGTTAAATCAACATTACATACATTTACAAAATAATATACAACTAACAGTAAAAATAAAACAGCATCAATTCATATTCCTTAGCGTAGCACTCGGCGAATACTCCAAAAATCTTATAATAAATAAGGTTTGAGCCTCCTCTTTGTGTTGTGAATTAGTACACTATCATAATGTTTTGGGCAATGATTGATCACCTCATTATTGTGAGATATTGCGCATGTGATTCTGACAAATGGAGTATTTGTATGAATCTGTATTACAAAGGAATGTGCGAGATGTATATAGATATAAATATATAGAGAATATCCACCATATATAAAGATATCGCTACTATTTAAAAATATTGGTATTTAAATTACCTTGATAGAATTTTGAATTCTAGAAAGGGATTTTAATTAACATATTTATATAGATATGTTTACTTAAAATTGTACTTATAAATACAGCATCATGTAGATTCAAATTATTAGTATGTAAATGAAAAATAAGTACCTGAAAGCAGAATGAATTCTGTATCTTTACGTTCGCGTTCCTGATATTTCAAACTCAAACATAAGTAAAATAAAGAATAAAAATGCTCATTATATTTGTATAACTTATCATTATTATAAGGAAACCATTGGTATTTAATTACATTACTAACCAGGTAATAATTACAGCTTCTTCATATAGAAGCCTCTCTCGGCAGGTTTTGGAGTTAAGCCAGGGATTGACTAAAGGACTTCATTAAGTCTTAGTCGGAAAATGCCGTTATTAACGTTTTAGCTTACTAATATATACATTTAATATTCCTTTACTTAATTAAACAAACAATTAATTTACATATATATTATTTATATTGAAGAACACCTAATTTTTCTGTTTCCCTTACCTTGTCTTTAACTCTAAAGGTAGTGTACTTGAATTATATTACTAAATATCTGTGAGAATTTTGTAGAAATACAGGGTCGGAGATAAGATTTCACAACGACCTGAGCTTTATAGATTACCGCTGCATTTGCGATGAACAGATAGCTTATCGTAGACTGGTGGGGCTATAAATTTATAATAGCACTATTTCTTTTGTTTGTGATTTGTAGCTAGAGAAAATAATGGGAAGACATATAGAATCTTAAAACACTTTCAATACTATATTTAATATTATCCATAAAAAAACTCGACTGACTGAAGTGTATTAACCCGAGATACAAGAGACGTACTATATTTAACATCAACGGGAAAGAAGAACTTTTTCAATAACTATTCATTGAAAACAATAGTCTTATCACTGCTACTACAGTAAATGGTTATCTCACCAATATATATTTCTAGGTTGAAGCTATGAGCACTGAGAAGAGGGTACGAGTTCGAGTGAAGCTTTATGATGACAAGACAGACATTTATAGCCAAGATATAGATATGTCTACTGGAGAAGGCGGCTTCATAGTGCCTACTGTGATGGCTGATGCACCGTATGTCAATCTGCAGGTACGTTCTATTACAGTCTGATAGTTGCCTACTCGATATAGACGATTATACTCGTGTATAAAATGCTAAACTAATAAAATCGGATAGTGACACACTAGCTCAATTACCAGAGGCCGTTTATCCCAAAGGTGGGTTTGAGTCTTGCTAGTACCGAAAAAAATTTACAGCTCAATAGATTTCTTAATTTAATAAAAATTAAAACATTAAATGATTAAACATACTTTTAAATGTATATGTGTGTGTTTATAATGCATATTAATTAAAGGAAATAAGTGAAAACAGATTATTATAAAAATTAAAAATCCAGTATACATTGAAATATCAGAATTTTATTCTTCATTTTTCTTAGAATTTTTCTAATTAATTAATATACTGAACAAAGCGAACCGCTTGCTTTTACTGCATTTTGTCAAGAGCTATGTCATAAACTTATCCGGCAGTCAAGAGGCACTACGTCTTAATTGAAATAGCTTTATAACAACAACTAAAAAAAAGAAGGAAACGTTTTAAAAGGAATTAAGTGGCAGAAGAATTAAGAGGATGTATTACAATAATTAAATATTGTAGGAGTTATTCCAATAATTTTCCTTGAGTTGTTAAATTAAAATTAAATAAATTTTTCACTTTTGTCAATGTCTTTAACAAATCTTGTTTTTAACACAATACAGACAGAGAAGCTAGTGTGACCGCTGAAAATTTATTGAGTTTTATTCTAGAAAGCCTAAATTAACTAAACTATGTATATAAATAGTTATTTCATGTTATTACTAAGATTAAACCGACGTTAAAATCAAATTGGTTAACCACACATTATATTTCACATTTCAACATAAATGTTACCCTAATTTTAAACTTTATACATTATGGCAAAATATAATCGTTATAATAAAACTAATTCAAACTTAATTCAAACAAATCCTATTTAATTTCAAACTCTAAATCAAATTTCATCAATCGGACCGCAATGTGTCACCAACAACTGTTTAATTCGGATCAGCTCTTGGATCACTTTAATTTGGATCAGCTCTTTGGATCACTTCACGTCCGAATTGGTCGTTCGCGCTTCCCTGCTAATTTAGTTTAATCGCCTCATTAATAGGGCTCGCCAAAACTTGTGAAACTCCAATACCCCTGGATAGTAATCGCGAGACCGACATAGAATACAAATGGGGTTATTTTGGTCCGCTTGGTAATGTTTAGGTTAATCCAGGGGTAGTGACGGGTTAATGCAGTGTTGAATAGGATTATATCTGAAGGAAGTCAGTGAGAGTAAATTATAAGATGGCTTCTTAATAAGTTTAAAGATATTTATTTAATATTATAAATCTAAACGTGAGTTTGTTTGTTTGTTACGCATTTACAACTTCTTAAGACCATTAAATTTTTGCATCTGCGTCTCCGGTACAAAAAATGATGTAGACAAATTTTTATCCCCAAAATAGAATAATATTTGACAGTCGTCCCACAAAAAAAGACTTTGTTTTTTATATAAACACATAAAATATCAAGAAAACATTATACAAAAAGTTTTAAACACACTAATTCTGCAAACACTTTTTTGTAAAGTAAAAATTTTCAGTCAGATTTTGCATTTTGTAATATTCATAAGGATTAGAACTATGCAAAAAAGCTTTTAAAGATATTTCACAAAGGCAACCGTTTACGCTTTAATTTTAAAATAGCTGCGGGCAAAGATTAGAAAAGATTCCCCTTCCTGGGTCACAAGTGCTCAGAATACTTTGTATCTTTTTACATGCTTAAAATATTACGTATTTATTTAGTTCTAAAAATATTACTTATGAGTCTTCTTAAACACAATCAGGTTTTAAATTATGTTAATCGCTTCATACACAACCTACAATAACTTTAGACCGTTCCATGTATCTTATTACCTTAATACAAGCTCAGTCAAACTAGGCCACGTCGTGGCTTCACCTGCTATTAGTAAAAAAAACTAGGTCACAAGTTACAGTAGCCTATTAATAAGATTAACATTTTTAAACATTACATTTTAACTTTGTTAGTGTCCTTGTAGTATGGTCATATTGAAAATATTTTTCTGATGAGATTAAATAAGAATATAAAAAGGATCACCAAAGATTATTTTATTTTTTGGGACAAATTAATATTATTTATTTATTTATTTATTTATTTATTCATGTACCACATTTAGTAAAAACAAAATATTCCGAGACATGAAGAACATTGGATGAGCTTATCTCTAAAGAGAGATCTCTACCAGCTACCCATGGGAGTGACAGAATTCAATTAAAAGGGCAGAAATAGGTACACACTACATATAGTAAATATTCTTAGTAGTAAAAAACTAACTAAACATTACTTATATAATAAACTAAATTATACCGATACATAAATAAATTCAAATACTTATCAATATAATAAACCATAAATATATACAAATACATATATGAATATATAAATATATAATAATACAAATACAGATATAATACATATAATTATAACTGGGAGAGATAGTAGAGCTTTAATCTACGTTTAAACAATACAACATTTGGGCTTTTTATAATATGGCTGGGAAGGGTATTCCATAGCCGCGCTGCATGAATGGAAAAGGATTTGGAGAATAATGTTGAGTTGTAAGGAGGGACATTAAAAGATTTAACAGGAACACAAGAGCGTTTGGGACGGCTACTCGGAGGGGACAGGTGGAAGAGTTCATATAAATAAGTGGGAGATGAATTTCTATAAACATTATACAGCGTGGTTAAAATATGCATATTCCGGCGAAGGCGAATAGGGAGCCACTTAAGTTGACGTCGAAAATTTGAAACATGGTCAAACTTGCGCAATCCGAAGATAAAACGAATGCACAAGTTTTGAAGGCAATCTAATTTATTAAGTAGCTCCTCGTTAGCATCTAATTGGCAAACGTCAGCATAGTCGAGAAGGGGTAGCAAAAGGGAGTGAGATAGCAAGATTTTAGTTTTTAAAGGTAGGAAATTTTGCAGACGCTTGAGAGAGTGAAATGACGAATGCATTCTTCGACTAGTTTCAATTACTTGTGCTGTCCAATTTAGGTGTTTATCTATCACCAATCCCAGATTTTTTACTACGTCACAATAAGGTATCACGTTATCACTATACATTATATTAGGAAACTGATTAAGTTCCACCTTATTTTGAAGATATTTGCTACCTATAAGAATGGCCTGAGATTTTTTGGGATTGACAGTGAGACCAAAAGATTCAGTCCATTCCTTTATTAAAATGAGATCATTATTTATGGCTCTAATAGTAGTATCAAGATCATTAAGTGAGCAATGTCTGTAGATTTGTAAATCGTCTGCATAGAGATGGTAGTGAGAAGATATTATTTTAGTGATTTCATTAATAAAAATGGAAAAAAGTAAAGGAGATAAAACGCCGCCCTGAGGGACGCCGGCAGACAGAACAGCCCAATCAGAGGATAAGTCATCAGAGCATGTAGTCTGTCGACGGCCGTACAGGTATGAATGAAACCAGTTAATCACAGGTGGAGATATGTTAAGGCTGCGAAGAACACCAAGCAATATATCAAAGTCTATGGAGTTGAAAGCATTGCTGAAATCCAGAAGGACAAGTATCGTGAGTCTATGGTTATCCATAGCAAACCTAATGTCTTCGGTAACTTTCAGCAAAGCTGTTGTTGTACTGTGACAAGAGCGGAAACCTGATTGAAAAGGGCTAAGGAGTTTATTATGGTTCAGGAAATAAGACAATTGTTTAAATACAATATTTTCAAGGACTTTGGACAGGAAAGGAAGGATGGATATAGGACGAAACTGTGAGGGAGAACTAGGATTGCTGATTTTGGGTAGGGGCATGATATGTGCCGATTTCCAGGCAGATGGAAAGGAATTGGCTGTTAAAGAGAAATTAAGGATATGTGTTATAACAGTCAAGAGGATGTCGAGAATAGGAATTAGCATGTCACGACTAATGTTATCATTACCCATAGCTTTAGAACTAATATTTAAAATTGCTTTCTTAACATCACACTCCGTGATTAATTTAAAAGTAAAACTGTCACAGATAGGTGGGGCGGTCGTATTTAATTTGTTTAAGACCGAGGTTTTCAAAGAATCGGAAAGTTTAAGTGGAGAAGATGAGAAATATTGATTCAGAGAATTCAAGTTTAATATATTACTACAAGGGGTCAAAGTTTTACCCACACCTAGTGACTTGAAGAGCCTCCATAATTGTGGAGGCGTAGAATTATTAACAGAGGAGTAAATATAGCGACGTTTGGCGTCTCTACACATCCTATTGCAGCGATTGCGCAATTTTTTATACGTGGCCAAAAGTTCATCCGTAGGGTTTTTCTTGAAACGAATCTTAGCAATATTACGTTTATTCATAATTTTTTTTATGTCCGCAGTAAGCCATGGCGCTGGATAATGTTTTACTTTAATTTTTTTTAAGGGGGCGTGGGTATCATACAGTTTAGTAATTATTGAGTTAAAAATGTCCACTTTGGTATCCAATTCTGAAGCTAAGTACAAGTTGGACCAATCAATTAATTCGGCATCGTAACGTAGGAGCTCCAAAGTAATTGCTTTAAGGTTGCGTCGCAGAATCACCTTACTCTTGCGTTTAGGAGGAGATAGATTGTAACGAAGAAATAAGAGATCGTGATAGGAAAAAGGCGCTGTTAATTGGCCATGTGATAGCACATCATTGGAATTTAACACCATGATTAGGTCAAGGAGAGACGGATCAGAATTAGGTGAAAAATGTGTTTCCGAAAGGGGGAGAATAGAAATGTTATAAGAAGCAAGTAATGATTTTAGTCTATTAGACCTGTAAGAATTTTTGATAAGACACGTGTTTAGATCACCCATAATAATGATATGATCGTAAGAGGGGGAAAAAGATTCAAGGAGGAAATCAAAATTACTAAAATAGTCAACGGTACAGGAGGGGCTGTATAGTACACCAACAAGCAATTTGTTACGCTGAAATACAACTTCAAGAAAAAGGTATTCCAGGTTACCACAATTCGTAGAAGGTGAAAGACTAATGATCTTGTAACTTATGTTGTCTTTTTTACATTGTACACATTTCTTTACAAATTTATCAATCAATCATATAAAAAATAAAGTAATAATTTAAAATTTCATTCATAAATATGAAGTGACACCTGCTCCATCAACTTTAACTTTTCTTTTAAAACAATCAGTTATTCAAATGCTAAACAAAATGCACTAAAGCAATTTTTAAATCCATCTTCGTACGTCACTCGAGGGAAGCAATTACCGAGTCGGAGTGGTTATGACATAGTCATCATAGAAATACATGCCCACGGAATTGGCAATCCAGATAAAGTGCTTTTAGAAATTAACTATTCCGTGTATTATCTGTGAATGATGCATTTAGTTCATATCATTTTAAATAAATTATATATAATTACGATATGCCATTTTATATAATTTAAGATATTGAATGAACATGGTCTAGCCGGTAATATTTTTGGGGCAAAATATCAACGTTTTGTTGAATTGATAGGCTTAAGTTTGCTAAAAGCTTATATTATTATATTTCTATTAATAATTTATTTGATAACTGTGAACAACCCTATTACACAACACTAAATAACTACGAGATATAATGTCGAAATAAAGAATTACATTATGTGAGAGTTTCTCTGTTAGCTTTTCTAACTAAATATACAAAATAACATCAACCTTCTTTGTTCAAGATTACTATACTAATATTAAAAGCCTCCTTTTTAAGGATTTAATGGAGTGCCGGCTTATTTGGCTAACTTGGCATAATTTATCTATTCGATGGAGCTCGGACGTAAATTCGTGTTGAAAAAAATGTTCGATAAAATACAAAAAAGAATTCCCCGAGTAACAAAAGGACGCCGAAATGAATAATGAGAATAATTGTAACAATACATTAGGGAAGTGATAGAAGAGGCAATGATGCCATTTTCTATTGATAATGGCTATCAGTGGAAGGTAATTTGTCATTTTGAATTATGTCGAAGGTTTTCCTAAAAATTTTTCCTTATTAATATAAAACCAATTTACTTTTAATGATGGATTTTATAAACGAATTTTTCCCAAACATTAATTCATGTTTCTAAACATAAATTACTTTTGAAATTTAATAAACTTCGATAAAATCACTTATAATAAAGGGATAGGTACACGAAAAGGATACAGTATGTGACATTATATGTTATTTGTAATAAGACGAATATCTACGGAGATATTCGTGGTATTAACCAAATAACAAGCATAACAACATGATCGCTCTTAACCACAAAGGATACGAATACCTGACGTTTGGGATTTAAGGCTCAACCGCGGTAAACTTAGTGATTTCCTCTCTGTATCACTGTAATTGAACCAGTTTCCGCCTACACTTTCACGAACAAGCCTATTGGGAAAACTACTTAAAACTATAATATACTAATTATGATATGTTATATATAAGAATTAAAAAATTTACAATTACAAAAAGAGCAGGATACGAACCTGTAACCTCTAGAAATCTGTTATCGTCGCTCTGCGATCTGAGCTCCTTTGTTGTTACCCTTCTTGATGAAGTGAGCCTTCTAAGAGATTATAATGAAATATTTTTTTCAGTATATATTTAGCCGTTATTAAAAAAAATAATAAGAATAACTTAATGACTCCATAAGGAGATATTATATTCTAGTTTGAAAAAAATACATATTTTTACAAATATACATACATACATACAAACACACATACATAAGGTCACATGAGAAAAATATGTTACACTCTTTATATGTTATTAACTCGAATGTGTAAAATTCATAATTGCTTATACTCGTAAGTGACTTGCAGCTTACATCATTAATCACCCGACGGCGCTCGAGCCGAACACCGTGTGATGTAAAATCTGAGCCAACATTAAAGCGCCATATTTTGGCAACGGATAGACACTAGCTTTAAGTAATGGAGTAATGTGTTATTGAATGCTCTGCGTTATTTGTATTTATTCACGAATTATATAACTTTTTATATAAATAAAAGATTCCACCAGTATAAGTATTATAAGTTTGGTTTTAAAATAACAAATTACTGAAGCTTAACAAACCTACCTACCGCACCGCAGTCATAAAATTCAATTTGATAGCAATGTTAAACCGAGCCGTGTCTCAAAGAGTTAGTCTAAGCTAAAATTTAGTTGGAAATCAATTCGTTTGTCGGATTTCCAGGCTGCGGTCTGACCGGGAGATCGTTGATTGGGATTGGAGTTCCATTTGACCGACAAGTTTGTCTGTACTAATTCTATTAATTGCAAATATCAATCAAACTTGATACACTGCTTTTAAATGTATACATTATTTATATATTCAAAAGCTTTTAAATTTTCATTTATATAAGTGACTGCGAATAAGTAGAGCATTATATATATTTTTTTAACTGACGCAGCATTCAATATAATTAACTGTTAATATTCAATATAATTTATTGTAAAATATTTCTGTTAAAAATAATATTTCGTGATGGCAAATAATATTATTATGGCACCATATTTAAGAATTGTATAACGTTCCATATGTTTTAATGTAGCAGTTAATGAAGATACTAAACAACAAATCCTTTTGTATATAGTGAAAGGTTGGTACAGAACGCCTGTTAGCATTAATCTCGGCTTATGTGCTATTTTGTTTTCACTTTTGAGCCATGAATAAATAAACAAAAACAATATGATATTGCATGATTAACACTACATATGAGAAAAAATATAATTAAACAAAATAATTAAAGCCATTTCATGAATAAAATAATATATTTATAAATAAAAGAATTAATGGCTAATTAAAATGTATACTATTTTTGTTATATAAAAATGTATACACACATAATTTACTTTATTAATATTACAACAAATCTTTATCTGATGAATAGGATATAAGCAACATTCAAACTTCTCTGAGGGGATTATGTAAATAAAGAAATAACCTCCGTAAGCTCCGCGTCAGTAATACCATATCTGTAACTAAAGATAATATAAACAACTATGTTGTTACAACAAAGTGAAGTTGCTTTGCTATGCAAGTTCTTGAAGCTATTTCATATAAGATTAAAATAATTCAATTTTAATAAACTCTGTTCTGATCCGTATGGTAACTTTAGATCGCTACAATTATTATCTTAAACTCTATTTAAATATCCTAATGGTTTGACTTCATTTATTACAGTGATTTGTCTAGAGAATGACAAATCAATGAAGTTAGATCGAGCTGTTTCCTTTTCGCAAAAATTACCTATTTTGTTACTTGTTTTTCATAAAATATCGAATAATTTTTAGAATTCAAAATATTTCAATAAATGACATTCTTCTTAATCCATTTCTTCACTGCATGTTATAATTTTTTGTTCAATTTCTTCTTTGCTCCATATATTTACTTTCCATAGTTCTCTTATATTTTTATACGACATTACAATATAACAGAATTAAGTACATATTGATTCCAAAATACTCGACCATCAGACAAGTTAGCGAGTCCAGCAAAACCAAGTTTAGTGAAGTCAGCGCTTGGAGCAGACTAATTCCATTAAATCGCGCTGATTGGATTTACTCCGTTTGCTTCGTTCAAATCACGTTTCATTCTGCGAATGTGTATAATACCTAATTTGTAAAGGGATGAAGAATAATTTGATAAAATTGGATTTATTGGGACAGCGTTTATTTTTATAATTGTAAGGATAAGGATCATCCTTTTGTCAACTCGACTGTTACCTTAAAATTACCAAAAGGATATTATTTTATATATTTTTTATTTTAACTAAGGTTGTATGAAGCAAGCTGAAGAAATTTAAAAGTCTGTAATGTCAACGACGATTTAACATACATAACTTATACTGTGTATTCACATTCATGCTTTTATTATTTTAACAATACCTCTTCATTTGAAAAGTAAAAGATTTTACTTGAAACATTTACGGGTTCTGTTTTAAAGTTTTATTGTGAAAGTTTTAGAATAAAATACGAGAGTAATTTATCAAAAGAATATGATACAATTGGATAACCTCATGGACAATTGAAAACTATTCAAGTATTTATATCCTAATAAAAATGTACTTATAAACATCAATGAGGTATTTGCATTTAGTTTAATTTATTCCTTTGCTAAGTTAACTTATGTAAAGAAAATGGATTTTGTCCATCTTGGCACGGGACCAAACTGTAACATTTTGTAATTCTCAACAGAATTCTTAAATTCACTGTCGACATTACGATATCTGTGTACATTAATATTATTTTAAGTGTACTTTGACCTCAGGCGTTGTTAAATAATATGGATCTATCTCTTTATCAATGTATAGGTTTTAAGAAATGTGTCATACTTATATAATTTATTGGTTAATATATATTTCTTTATAATCCTTTTTTTTACTTGCTTATATTTATTTGTATTTATTTAAAAATGAAATATAATTCATAAAAGACACTATTGATATGTGGTAACAACATGGAGTTGTCTGTTATAGTTGTGTAGAAGCTGATCTCATAGTTATTGCAAATCAACTTTTCGTCGTGCGAAATACATATTTTTGGCCTACGCAATAATAACATAGCAGCAAAAGTGTTAAAAAAAGTCCATTATGCGATAGATTTGTCTGATATTGATTCCTTAAACTTTTTAATAACTCTCGGTTGAAAATAGTCATTATTTACATTTAATACAATAAAATTTTAAACTTCAATAAGTTGAGGCGTCAGTATTGTTATTTTTCAGCCATAACTGCCCTCATTTCTGATAATTATTGCTTTTAGTTTGAAACGTAATCTTATATTCAGTTTATGATATGGAATAACTATAAAGAAAGGACAAGTTGAGATAGACATTGGTAAGTTTTTCACATTTCAAACTGAAGCATTCCTCTTTTTAATAATAACGTTTTTCGAGATATTTTTTTCTTAAATACAATAACTTTCTTCTAATAAATCACGATGACTCTCCTGCAACATAATCCTTCTCCATCAAGGTTGTTGCTGACATCTATTAAACAAAGTCGCAAGCAAAGCTAGTTTAATTATAAAAGTATTTAAAGATAGCTAAGAGCGTAAATACATGAAGACGTTAAATTATGTAAAGATGCAAAGTTTTGCTTCTGAAGTCTAAGTTCGATGAGATTCTCAAGGTACTTGTTTCTGTCTTCCAACTTGATATTATGTGGTGGTCAGAATATCTAAGTTTTACTATCTATGTTATTTTGACATTAAACTATTATATAAGTTCCTATCAGTAGATGCTTATAAGTTCAGATCAGTTTTAAAACTTATTTCTTTTTGATATATCTTTATATTTGATAACAAAACAATTTTAATAATGTTTCCATGTTATATAAAGTTATAATTGACAGTCATAATTAAAAGTTTACTAATGCTCGCTACTGACTTTGTGTACTGCTTCGACAACAGCACACAAAATATCATCAAAACCGGCCTATTTTTTGATGTTGTTAGGAAATTAGATTTATATCAGCTATTACCGAACTTATTCTATTTTAAGAAAATTATTTATTGTTATTTTATTTATTTTTTACCCTATATGTATACAATTTATTATGTACTTGCATAACATTAATATGTCATTTAGTAAATATATGTGTAGGAATGTAATGAGTGAACGCATTACATTTTTTACATGTTTTGATAAGATTGATTATATTTTCTGAATGGAACTGATTTCCATAAAAATGCTCTTATTCATTATTATATTATTTATTATATGTAAAGGTATTCCACACTAAGAAATATCATGCAATTCAATCATAGCATGACAAATATATCCTAAATAATGAATCGTCAGATATAATATGAAATAACAAAAAAAACTATAAAAAATACTTATTTCGTCAATTTAAGTATATATCGGTTGGTATAGAAATTCTAATTAAAATTTAAAACATATTTAAACTTTCGACATCATCATGATTTTTTGTTATATTTAATTTTTAAATAAATCTCTTCGATCAAACTCTTTACACTGATGACACTTTCCTAAGTTTAACGAAGTCGCTTTTTTAATCCTTATCTTCCGTCTCGGGATGGGATTAAAGGATAAATATCTATGGAGTATTCTTTAGTACTTATCCCATCCTCCGCTCAAATTAAAACGTAAACTTTCTTTATAATAGCGGCGTTGTTTTAAAATAAATGAGGCTAATTAGAGAATTATTTACATGACAATTTTATTTTGTAATAAATCATAAAAAGATATCAGTTTCCTAAATTCACCGATGCCAACTTGATACGAGTATGTCGGTAAGCAAAGAATTGTTTAGCCATATAATTATTTTATATACGAAATAACATTTTTTACCCGTAAAAAGCTTGTAAGGTATCTAAGTTACGTATCATGAACCAACCAACGCAATTCTGTTTGCTTTCATGTGAAGTAAAGAGCTTTTTAAACTTCTTTCTTAAAGTATCACTGTGTTGGATTAGTGAATTATCTTCCTCATGTGTACTATAAAATAACACTGCACTCAAGTAGTGCGGTCTGTTAGGAAACAAGAAGAAGAAGGAGGAAAGTTATGAAATCCAAATGAGTAGAAAATGTTAAAACCTCGCCGAGTTTTAAAAAGATTTGAGTTAGAAAATAATTTAAAATCTATTCATTTGTTGAATTTGCAGGCTGTGGTGTGACCGTTAATTAGGATTGGTATTCCATTTTACCGATTATATTGTCTGTACTAATTCTATCATTTGCAAATTTTAATCCAATTTACAAATCCTATATTTATACTAAAGATTTAATTTGATACTTTTCAAGTTCCAGCACCTGCAAAAATGTACTTAGAAATTACCAGTTAAATCACTAACAATACTGTATAGAATTTGTTAATAATATTACTAATACATTCATAGTACGATACCACAAATGCCACACGGCGCCGTCATTGTAACATTTGAACTATTCAATTCGTGTGAAGATTAATAGAATTGAACTTAAACTTAACTTTCCGTACTACGCGCCGTGAATTAGTTATAAGGCAATGTGTTATATAATTGTAGAAAATAAAGTGCACTTGTAACTTTGTTGCCTCTATAAAGTGAAACATTGCACTGCACGAAGTAAGAATATACACGAATTTTATAACATATGGTATTTACAATTTATCGGCTAAGGAAAAGCTAATTTATAAACCTTACAACATAATATGACCTAAGTATCTTCAATAAAATAGATTGATTTAAAATGATCGTCTAAATCGACGTTTCAAATTTTAAACAATTTTTTTTATATCACGTTATAAATATATAATATTTATTATAGATAAAAAATATATAATTGTAATTCGGTATGTTTTTTAAATTAAAATTTTCACAGGACATGAAATAATTAAACCTTATTTTCTTATTATGCTAATACTCGACCATCAGACAAGTTAGCGAGTCCAGCGAAACTAACTTTAGTGAAGTCAGCACATGGTCCAGACTAATTCCATTAAATCGCTCTGATTGGATTTACTCCGTTTGCTTCGTTCAAATCACGTTTCACGTGGCTATGGGTGTGCATTGCACCTAATTTGTAAAAGGACCGCGAATTTGGAGATATCGAGTTTGTTTGGAAAGAGTTTCTTTTCTTATTATAGTTAAATATTATAAGGAAATAATAGAAGTGTGTATTAAGAGGCCGAGGAAGCGCAAGCTGTTTGACTTGACTATTAGTCAAGGGGCAAGAATGTCAATTTGACTTTTTTTAGTTAACATTTATCACTCGAGATATCTATCGAGTTTAATGTTAAAGTTATTAGTAATCGTCTCAAAATGAAGAAAAAATATATAATAATAATATTAAATATTTTCCTTTACTATTAAAATTTTTGAGTGTGTCAAACTGTTTTTAACTGTGTAAATGTTTAAAAATACAAGTATATGTCGCATTTTAGATAGTTATTCAGAACTCCACCATTAGTAAGGACACCGAAAAGTAAGTTTCGAAACTAGTCGGGCAATACATATATACTTAAAGTAAGTATTACCGGTTAAATACACATGATAGTTATTATGAATCATAAGAGTTTATACATCTAATAATTTAATTATCATTAGTAGCAATAACAAAAATAACTGTCTGAAAGAAAAAAATATATATTATATTATTATATTCTTCAAAAAAAATTACAGAAAAACTCTTTTTTATATATTTATATTTCGGGATATTATATATATGTTTTTATTCAGTAAGATGCTACAGCTATAAGTTTACGCTCGTATTTATATCATATGATCAGATTTTATAATATAACAATAATGGTAAGTAGTGAAAAAGCAAATATATTAAAGTTATTTATCAGAAAAAAACTCAATAGTTGGAATAAAAACAAGTATTCTACCAAAAAAATATGATCTCTTTATAAATAATCTGTTTTAAAAAAGCAAGCTGCTTTTAATTTGTGCTTAATCATTTTTCGTGAATATTTTCATAAGTATAAATCGTAAAATAAAAGTAAATTATTAAAAAGTTGTTCGTGTTAAAATTTATATTATAATAAAATTTAAACGTGTAATTAAATATATGGAAGCAAGAATGAACCAACAAATTTACAAATAAACAGAACTTGGACGTTTTTATTTGTTTTAATACATTTCTTTGCTATGTTAAGGAAATTAAAGAAAATAAATTTTCGTCCTACCTTTCTTGGCAAGTGACCAACTGGAATGTTTCGTGCTTCCGAACAGCATTTTCAATTAATTAAATATTCCGATATTTGTTTTTGCAAAGAAAAGAAAACAAATTAAATTAGTCTTGAATTTTAAATCAATATTTTTTTACTATTCATTACAAAAAGTCGATCTATCTTGTTGTGTCCTGTCCACTGATACCTTCCAAAGGCAGTATAGACTGTGGTGCATCCGGTTAGTAAAATGTTTTTTTAAATTTTGCTAATTTATAATATACTTAAACTGTATATTAAATTGTTTTGAGAGAACATTTAATATTACCAATATAGTTACAAAGTCAGAAGATGCCTAATTGGCCAACTGTTTGTCATAAATTTAAGAAAATAACACAAGAAAATGGTAACGTGATCTAGGTTTTTGTGGCAATTTACTTTGTATGATGTATGTATGATTAAACAAAAAAAAAATTAAAATTAAAATTAAAAAAAATAAAAAATAAAATAAAAATTGTAACCTTATCGCCATACCATAAAATACTGTTTATTTTATATTTATTTGTATTAATTTTACACTTACAAACGTAGTTCTTTTTATAAAATAACAAGTTGTCTTGTTATTTAATCTTACATTGTTCACAGATTAATACACACCTACAATCAAAATATAGTAATAATTTCCATTTGCGATATTTTTAGCCTAATACGACACGATTACCATAAAAAAATGCCACTTTTAATCTTCTAATTTTGTTACTCGGATGTCAATACGTCCCGGCAACGCGAACGGTGATCTCTTGCCACCAGGTGATGGACGCTCGTTTTACCTTCTATAATAATAAAAAAAGGGCTAATAATATTTATATAGGAATATATTTAGTTATATAATAAACGTGAATATATATATATGTATATATATATATATATATATATATATATATATATATTGTTCCTGTGCTATTTTAAAACATGAAAACTTTTTGTATATGTTAAGTTTCCAGTGTTCTACAATAGCTTAGAGCGTAAATGCATAAAGTCGTTCAATTATGTAAAGACAGAAAGTTTTGCTTCTGAATCTAAGCTCGATAAGATTCTTGAGGTAGTTCTGTCTTCGGAGTTGACGTTATAATGGTCAGAGTGTCTAAGTTTTTCTTTCATCGCCACCTTTCATTCAAGTATACAACTTGTGATCTTTTTTTAATATATTCGATAATGTTATAGTTTCTTTTTTGTATGTACGGTTTTAAACAGTTCAACAGTTTTTTTTTATTTTCAATTTTAACTGTTAATAATCCAATAAACTAAGTTATCTCTCAGACTTTTAGGATATTTCATTTCATTTCTCTACTTTACTTCTGAATAAAGTAAATAAGTTTTCAAATGAAATTATAATTTTTTTTCAAATGTGAAGCTATTCAATTAAGCAAAACAATTCATGGTTTATAGTGAAGACTATTACTAATATTTTGTTTGTAAAAACTTACTAAAACGAATAACACGGTCCTTATTTAATACTAGGTTAGTAAAGATTAAAAATTTGCACTTCCTAGCGAAATATAACGAAAAAAGAGTAGAGCGGAGATTTCTAAAAATAATAAAAAACATGCCACTTATCTACATCAGTGTGGCTCCGTTAATGATTTTTTTATCTAATAAAGTTTTGAAGTAAATCTTTTAGATCAATTCCATTACATCGACGACACTTGCCAAGTTTGACAAAGTTGCTGTGTTTTTTTAACAGTTTTATCTCCCTCTGGGGATGAGTTTTAAGGATAAATAATGAAATTATATGTAAACCCTCGCCATGATTAAAGCAGTAAATATTTTTTACTCAAAACCTAGGACATTTCTAGCATACGTTTAATAACTAATTTTAATTTAGTAACAAAGAAATACATAGTAAAAGAGTTTTGTGATGTTTTTGATATTTAAAAGATAAATTAAATCTGTTCACTGTAGTTTGTTTTTAAACAGAATCTTAAAAAGATATAAAAACACCCCGAAGAAGCCGTTAATTCAAGAAATGAGGTGTTATGAAGATTATTTTTTCCTTTAATCTTTCGTACATTGTAATAAGGTCTTCATTATATGGAATTATAGCTTTCATGAAATATGCATTTTTTTAAGAAGAATTGAAGAAATAATACAATTTGCTTCTTAATAACAAATGGGAATCATTTCTGTAGAATCTTCTAACATTTGTGGCATTGTGGCAACAATTTTTTTTTAAATGTTAGGAACACTTAAAGAATGTCTGAATTATTTTCAATATATATTATATAATTCTATAATTCTCCAATTCTGAGAAACATAACGATATCAAATATTTATAATAATACTTCAACAAATCCATAACAAACAATGTGGAAACATCAATAAATAAAAGTAATAATAATTGTATTATTATTGTAAGACGAAGCAGAGGCGTGTCAAAGAGTTAGTTAAAAGCTAAATTTCTTTCGGAATACATTCAATAGTCTTCGTTCTTAAACTGAAATGATTTTTATTAATAAAACGTACTATGGTCATGTAAAAAAAATATATAAAAGATTTAAATCACATCAATTTTATATTTTTTTTTTCAAAAAACTTTATATAATTTTAACATTACAAAACATTACATAACATTTTAACATTTCTTTTTAAACAATAATTTAGCCAACTACATGAATTAATTGTTTTCCTCATACACTCAGGGGAAGCTGGAAGAGATTGCTTCCAAAAGTCAAATACACCTATTTTAACTTTTAACTATATATCTTTATATATTTTTTATATACGAATTAAATACTGTATTTAATACAAGACCAACAAACAAGTTGAGAAAACTGGTCAGCGCATGGTCCAGACCGATTTAATTACATCAAGTTCGTTTCAGTCAAACCACGTTTCTTACTGCGAATGTGTTTGACATCTAATTTGTAAAAGGATTAAGAACAGTTGAGGAAAGTAAATTAAATGAGTTGTGTTTAAAAAGATAAAGTTAAATATTTAGATGAGTTTCCAATTTCATTGTAGTTTACCGTCACAGGATATCTAGTCATTGAATTAATTGAATTAATCTTAAGAGATATTAATTAATCTAATAGAATTTTAATCACTTACAATTGGATCACATTATTTTCAAAATGAAATGCAAATTGTGATTATTTGTTTTTAAGTCGAAATTAAAATGTTTATCCTGCTTTGCATTCCTTTGCTATGTTAACGAATTTGAAGAAAATGAATTTTTATCCAGCTACTCGTACCTCCCTTGGCACGCGACCAAACTTCAACTTTTCGTGCTCTGAACGGAATTCTTAAATTGCATTTTCACATTAACAATATGTTTGCAATAACAAAATTCAATGTTTAAAATTAAGACAGAATAGTTTTGAATATCGCAAACAGAAAAATATTTTAATTTAAAGTTAAACTACCCTCAACTTTGAATAGATTTATCTGAAACGAACGGTGACTGTAAAGACAAAGTTTTCATGTATATCGCACTACATTTATGAAAATTCAAACACTTTTGTATTGAGCCACTTGTAACCTAAAAACCCTATAACAGAACAATAACCTTTTCTTTATTTTTGTTATGTTAAAAAGTTACTTCGACGGTAAGTACATTTCATAGTTAAATAATTTGAAATATAAATTGTAGCAACTGCTTATGTTGTTTTTAATATTCAAATTATCTAGGATTAAATTATTCTAATTAGAATATTATTTGCTAATATAGTGGAATAGTAACAAAAGATACATCTTGTGCCTTCTCTTAGCATCCTGAAGTCTGTACCAGGAAACTGGTGCCACTTGACAGCTTTTGTGTCGTGACTAAATCCTACCATTTGCGAAATCACATATTAACTTTCATCAAAGTCGATTAATCCGATTTTGAGCTATACATATAGAATTATAAATTAAAATAAATGTGTGATTGAGACATACAACTGAATTGACTGAACTTATTTATTACGAAATTTTATATTTGTAATAAAAGTACAGACAGAGCTACGAATTCATTTAATAGGGATACAGTATTACAATTAGTGAATAAATATAATTATTATTACTACAGCATTACTTTGAGCTTCGAACTGTAAACTTGGAACTTATATAAACTGGTTTGATTATGGCAGTTTATAGTTAATGATAAACTTAGAAAAATATGAAGAATAATCTTGATATTATATATAAATGTTATTTTTAATTTTCTAATTATGCTTTATAGTAACATACTTTTTTTTAGATTTATTTATTACCTTTCTCCAAAGAAATATATTTAAAAATATTTTTAAAAAGTAAACTTATTTTGAAAGATATTTTAAATTATTAAAATTTTTATCGACTTTTAATAACTTTCTATAAATAATACATTTCGTACATGCAAAGTTTCCCAAGTTAATTATATTATTTTGCTGTATCCCTGGAACGTAATATAAATTTTCCAATATTTTTTGCACATAATATAGTAAAATGCTTCAAAGAGAAACTCCAAACATATTAAGTTCCATTAACCTGTATTGGCCTCGTCAAAAATATACTATAGTTTCAATATTTATATGCAATGAACGTGATTTATTCTTTATAAATATATAACGATTACAGTCAAATTCTGGATATCCTAATCCAGATGAAAATGGAGAAGAAAAGAAAAGTACTTCAATTTTTAACTTTTCTCTGCGCAATTTTGTGGTTATATTTCTTTAATCTCGAGTCAATATCTGAACATAATACCATGTAATGATTGTCACTAAATTACACGGTTGTAAAGTAAAGTTTCTAAAGTTTGATAACTCCATAAAATTTAACAAGTTATGTTCTAATTAAAATTTTCAGTGTCCCTCTTTCCTTATCCAATATACATATTGATACCTACGAGTACATATTACTTCAATAACATTATTCACGAAGCACAAAAGACAAATACGTATACTACGCCTGAATACTAAGTATTCGTGGAGTCTTCTTTATATTTTAGTTTGCAGACGAGTGACCGTTCAGTAATTTTGTGACCCAAACTGATTTCTTTTGAAAGAACTCCCAAAAGTTTTCTACGAAATCTTCGATTGCTTTGATGTACAACTCCTTTTCATATTTACATCTAAATATTAGTTTAGTAAAGAAATACTATTTAAATCTTGGAAGATCTGTTAGTTTGGACTAATGCGTTTATATTATCTTAATACAGATATAACTAGTCGTTTCTATTATTATATGATAAGAAATAAGCTTCAATCTAAATGTTCTAATACTATATGTCAATCTCTATGAATACGAAATGAATATAAGACGTAATAAAAACCCATATCAGTCTTAGACAGGGCTCGAGGACGGTTCTGTATTTACGAGGTGCCGAGAGCCTATGGAAATACGTGATAACCGCAGTCGCCTCATAAAACAACTTGTCTATTGTATTCCATAACTATAATATAGACAAAATTTGCCCTCATATGAGACAGATTTATTGGAATATTTGTTACAGGCGGAGTTGGTCGCTGTGGAGGGTAAAGAAATAGAGACGCACTATGTGTTGGCTCGCGAGAAAATACATCGTTGGAATTCTACATCTAAATGCTACTTACTTGTTGAAAACTTACCAGCTCCATTACAGGTAAGAATTTTAACAAAAAATATTTACATGTTATAAAGTCAAGTCCAAAGTGCGAGTGAAAGCAGCTATCGTATGATCACTGCCTCACCTATAGAGGACGGCATTCTTGTATATCCACTGTTAATTTAATTTAGCCAAAAAATTAATTAAGGAACAATTTTTGATAAAGGCCGGAGGAATAGCAAGTGCAAGTGTTTGGTCTTCATGTGGTTGTCGTCAGCGTCTCCTAGCAGCAGTCACCAGTGGCGGTCGAGCACTCCACTGGGCTGCTGTTCCTGCTCCGAGGCCCGCTGATGAAAATAATTTATGCCGATTTAATTATACGTAAGTAAAACATATAAAATGTTAATAAAAAATAAAAAATCTGCTTAACATAATTATTACAAAGACTCTTTCTTTATCGCCGTAAACAAAGAGAACAAAATGTCCCTCGTAAACTTTTTATGGCTTTCGATAATTAGTCCCTGAAAATTGCATACCAGGAGTAATGGCCGCATAAAAAGAAGCTGTAAATAAACTCCACTGTAATTAAGAGACGCTTTTTTTATTTAAAGCTCTAGATGTTCTAAGGAAAGCCCAGCTAATTAAGATGTAAATTTTCCGGCGTTCTTGGTATTTTTATAGCTAATTTATGTATGGAAAATAGCTGATAAGAACTTAATACGGAAGTTCTTCTTCAGTTTACTCTACTATTTTGATAATGGATTAAATTTTAAAAGATAATGTTTATTTCACGCATTCACGCATTTGCTACAAGCTGTGCCCACGACTTCATTCGCGGGAAATGTGTTTTTAGAAATAACAATAGCCTAAGTTACTCTTTACAACTCTCAACTTATCATTCGCGGGAAATGTGTTTTTAGAAATAACAATAGCCTAAGTTACTCTTTATAACTCTCAACTTATCAGCTGTCCGTCAGTGAAAATCCTGTTAAAATCAGTGCAGCCGTTTCAAAGATTAGCCCGAACAAAGAGACAAATACATTTTTTTTTTGTTTTTTTTTTATGTAAGTATACTTTCATTTGCATTTACAAACTGACACTTCAATTTTATTGATATGTTTAGGTAAATAACATATTTAAAGGTTTTCTAAATAAAATTACATATAACTATGTTGAATATCGCTTCTAAACTTGGACCAAGTAATCAATTGAAACGATACATCACGTAAGGTTCGACACTTGTTTTGCTCACATAAGTCCAGAAATTCTTCAAGAAAACAATACCGATAGAGACTGCAATAAGACGCGAAGGAACGAGAGATCTTCCAAGTTTTCTATCTATAGTAGCTTTGCGTCGGAAACTTAGCATTATCTCTATTGCTTAGGGAATTTGACTTTTGTTCTTTTTCAGATATATGTATATATATATATATATATAATATATTTAGTATCTGGAATATTTTTATTTAGTTTTAAATATTATGTGAATGGTTCAGATACAAACGAAGGAAAGAAAATTATTTTTTATGTTATCAATTCATTGTATTTTACCACAATTCAGATACAAAAATATATTGTAAATATAAATATAATATATTATCCAATACGTCGTTGTCAGGAAACAAGATTATAGCGTGATGTATGGCTCTCATGGCTCTCGCGGGTCATAACGTACAATTGCATTCATTTTGTTTACTGATGATTTGTTTGTAGGTTTATTTGAAAAATACAATATTCAATTTTATTATATTTTATTTTATTGTATACAGAGAGCTAATTTAACTTTTTTTTATTACTATTATATGTTAAATGAAATATAAGTTTGTCCTTATTTCATATTGTTTGTAAACGTTACTTTAGTACTATACTAATTGACTTAGCAAAATTGATGATTTAGCAATCTCCCAACTAGCACTTTAAAGTTGCTATTGTCACCAAGATGGGACTTACATCATCGATAAGAGTATATGAAACTACATAAATAGTTAAAACGATTATTCTTAAATTGATTTATAAATCATTTATAAGAAATAAATTGTTTGAAGAGCACACACATAAAAGTATAACCTTATTTTATCCATAAAATATTTACTTGGAACTGTAAATATTTATACATGTTATTTTACGTAAAGAATAAAATATATATTAATATATTAATTCAAGTAAGCACAACATTTAAAACAGTTAATGAAATATTAAATTACAATATATTTTTAATTAATACCGTAACGAAAACAGGGAATTTACTAATGAATCAATGTAATTTGAACCCACGGGTGCCATTTCACGGACCGGTTACAAATTGTTCCGAATATGGGATAACATAGTTATAACCATATATGTATGTATGTATATATATGTAACGAATATATTACGATGTTTTTATATATAAAAAAACTTAAACATTACAATTATGAATTATACAATATTTCCTTTATGTGTTCGTTATTATCAGGA